>CM059565.1:43091601-44291601 GCA_030386875.1 Morinoia aosen | reverse complement strand
AACTTTTCCTTTGAACAAATAATTTTTCTACCTCTTTCAGTAAATCGATCACTGTAAAGTGGTTTTTAAACGATTTTTAAAAACTTAAATTATTCGTAAAATGAAAAGAAGAACCAATATAAAAAGGAACATCGTTTAATGGCAAACGTTTCGGAATCTCTGATTCCATCATCAGTGCTGTAAAACAAGGAATAAAATTCCTACAAAGAAATACCTTGTGAAATACCTACGAAGTAATATCGTCTGTGATGTATCGTCCAGGTACCTGCGGTACCTAGACGATACCTGCGGACGATAGACGATACATTTGTTTTGTTTAGTTCACAGGAAGAGGCCCTAAAATTCTTTGACTACATAAATGGATATCACGCCAAGATAAATTTCACAATGGGAACTGAGCAGAATGATAAATTACCATTTTTAGACGTTCTCGTACAGAAAACTAATTCAACGTTCACGACCTCTGTTTATAAAAAAAAGCCTACATTTACGGGATTATGTACCAATTTCTCCCGTTGCATTTACAAGGATTATAGTAAAACAAGTGTCACTACATTATTGCATAGAGCAAACTGTATTTCAAATTCATAAGAAATAGTTCATGACGAAGTGAAATATATCACAAAGTTACTAGTACAAAATAAATACCCTGTATCTTTAACTAACAATCTGGTTAAAAAGTTTTTAGACAAGAAACTATCCTCCCGTGTACAATTATGACCTCACCAAAGCAGAAAGTTTTCGTCGAGCTCTCTTTCTTGGGCTTTCTTTTCAAGGAGTTGAGAAAGGATCTTTTATCTCTGTTACACTCTTATTTTACTTTCTTTGACGTGTAACCATTTTATAGAAATAGTTTTAAAATAAGTTCATTTTTCAATTGGAAAGAGCGTTTGGAAGAGTGCCTGAGAAATGGTTTTGTCTAGTTGTATAACTGTGATTGCTGCCTGCAGTCCTATGTTGGAAGTACCACACTCCAGCAATTTATTCGTCACAGCCAACACTCTGGTATCTCCCATAGAATCGGCCGTCCATAATCATCTCGCTCCCAGTCAACCATCAGAGATCATTGCCAAAGTTCAAACCACCCTTTCAAAAGTTTCAATTTCTCCATACTTTGTAGAACTGCAGAGGAATTTGACATTAAAATTTTGGAATCATTGTAAATTTTTACCCATAAACCCCAGCTAAATAATGATAAAAGTGCGATGAAATTAAATATTGCCTCAACTGTGTAAATAGGAGTGTGTTGGAATGTGTGTGTGTCCGTTCGTGTGTGTGTTTTGTGCGTGTGTGTGTGTATGCAGTTTTGTTACTTTGTGTAGTTGTTATTGTGTGTTGGTTTGATTGCTAGAATTTATGTGTATGTGTACGTATGGGTTCGAATGTTTAAGAGAAATTATGTTTTTATTTTTAAAGGTTAGGAATAGCTATTTTTCGATGTAGGTATGATGATATTAATTTCTTATAGCTTTCTCGCAATTTGTTCATTATTGTTTTTTATTTCTTGTTTTACAGCACTGATGATGGAATCAGAGATTTCGAAACGTTTGCCATTAAAAAATGTTCCATTTTATATTGGTTCTTCTTTTAATTTACGTATTAGATTTCCCCAAAATTCCCCTTTTCATTTTATTAAATTATTCGAAAAGGAAACAAGATTTACCACATTGTGAAAAAAGACAATTGAAATATGTTAATTTAAAGTGGATCAATTGAAAAGTCGGGGACATTTTTGTGGAACACCCGGTACATTTAATTACCATACTTGTTTATGTATTAATAAATTCAACAAGCACTGCAACTGCAAGTCTACAAACTTTATTGACTTGACATAAATACACACCCAACCGCAACCGTAATTCAACATGCATTGAGCCACTAATCAGCATTATGCAATACGTCATCGTGACACGTCCTGACACGGTCTGAACCCCGTCCCCGGCCCCGGTCGTGTTAAATTGATAACCCCGGCCCCGGCTCGGCCCCGGCCATGACAAATTTGTTGACCCCTGCTCCGGCCCCAGCCAAATTTTCAACCCCGGTCGCTCTATAGCCGCCAGTTGAAGTGAGAACTGGCGACGTGATACACTGAGAACGCAAGATGAAGCACCGCGGAATGCATTGCAATTTGCAAGGCGTCAGTCACGGTATACCTAAAGGAGGTAGCAGCAAACCATTCGTTTGGGAAATCCAGTGGTGTGCATGTGTCGTCATGGAAACGGACCAATAGCAGCGCTAAGATCTGGCACATTGCTAGCGCGAAATCTGGCACCACTGTTATGAGCCCCGTCTACACTATCAAACTTTTCGTCAATCACGAACTCACCAAAACGCGAACAAAATCACGAACTTTTACGAATCGTGTCCAGACGTCCAGACTACGTGTTCGTCGGTGTGAAGTTGTTCGCGAACAATATGTAAACAAACAAGACTGCTTCCCAAGTAAGTTTTAGATAATTGATGCATATAATTGGTAAATTTAATTTGTTGAGAGTTTTTGACCATAATTTATGTGTGGGCATGTGTGAAGAGAAAATATTAAGAATCGCTAATATATTAAGCGAATATTTCGAATACTATCAGTGTCACAGATGGGATCAGCTGATATAATTCTACCTTTTTCAATGCTCTTCGTAAAGTTATAATTTTTGAATTTGAGCTTACAACCTTAAAATATGCTTCTACTCTGTCTGAAGAATGTTTTTACTATTTTGTGACCGATATTTTCTAAAAGATGTGAGAAATGCTCATATTTTTAATTTTTGTCAAAATACATTCTACATTATTCGGAATGCTTTGCCGAAGCTATTAAATTTTTTTGTTTAATAGACCCAACAATTTTTTTTTGAATTTGAAGTTTCGCTTATACATTTTATTTGTGTCCTAAACTATATGCAGTATCCATATTTTCTGTGCACATTTTTGAAGCGTCCATTGCTCAGCCAAGCACACCAAAATGTATTAAGTTTCATAATAAATACGGTATTGACTTGGTGCAATAACAAAGCTGAATATAATAAGTGCACTGTGTTTTTGCTGTACTGTCTGGTCTTGGGGTGCTACTTGAATTGATGAACTCATGCTCAAAAAAGGGAGTGGTGTGCAAAGTACACACATATATATATATATATATATATATATATATATATATATATATATATATATATATATATATATATATATGGGGGTAATATGGGGGTAATATGACTTTGAGCTGTTGATACATAAGGGAAATTATATGCGTGGACGGAAGAGCCCGCTTTCGCCGTGCCATGCATTGCTTTCGTTGTGCATCGATCACCTTTTAGGGTGATTGGTGGCGCAGTCGGTAGCGTGCTGGTGCAGTAACTTATAAGTCACGAGTTCGATTCCATGAGCTCCCTGTACATTTATATATATATATATATATATATATATATAGTTCAATTGTTCTCGTAGTTGATTGTAACCTACTACGATTAGAACTATACTGAAACCAAACTAGTTCCATTATTTGTGAACTTTCAGGTGCATGAGCTAAATAAATATTGTGTGATAGATTAATGCAAGGATAGTAGGGGGCTAACCACAGTTTTCTTCCAGTAATATTGTTCGCATCTCATGAAACGATATTGCATGAACCATCAGAATATGGTGTGGTGAACTTCCATCTGTTATTCCCTCTGTTGTACTCTATTACAGACTCCACAAACTCAAGAAGAGTGTGAATCAGCAACCAGCGATTTCTACCTGAAGTGTAACTTCCCATGCAACTTCTCGAAATTAATGCACTCTTCTTTAGAGATTGCATGCCACTTTAGTGTCATTATGATGGAGTGAGAAGAGAGAGCTCCTTGGGCTGGCAGCAGCGGTGGGTGCCGCGACTGTGTGCTGCTCCGCGATGGGGGTGATGCTGTGTGATGTTGTGCTGCCGTGCCGTGAAGGCTAGACTGCTGCTGCGTGCTAGAGCGATCATAAGCGATTGGCTGCCTCGACTACCTACATTGGCAATGCATAGATAGCGTCCTCGTGAACTTCCTGTAGACGACCGCAACGGTACCAGAGACTTCAGAACCAGTTCGCTGTTGAGGTGGGTCGCAGTGAGGTGTAACGCTGGGTTCGGACGAACATTTCTTTTGAGAATTTTCAATCAAAAATTCCGTCCACTCTATCCTTTTACCTAATTTCAATATTGGTTGGAATGGAGTTTGGGGTCTTCAGTGAGAAGGGATTGGGCTTTATCTACACATGTTAGAATGCTAAGAATGCTCATTTTGAAAACACTCTTGTGTTCAAACTACTCTTGTTATTGTTATAATCCTTTCATTTTAACCCTTTACGCCCTGAATTATTTTCCAAACATCTAAAAAAATAATTTTTGTTCTATTTATGACAGAAAGGTGTACTTGAAGCATAATATGCATTTAAATCACCCAAAATTATTTTTTTGACAAAAATAATTTTTTGTGACGAATTCGTCACATCCGCGAGCTAAGGTGTATAAGTTATACAAGGTAATAACATCAGATTCTTTATTGAATAGTATTTAAGATCTCTTTCACACGTTGCCATCACTTTATTTACTGTGGATCTCAAAACACATCCTCAGCCTGAAAAATTTCGGAGAAGAGGGATGGGGGGGGGGGTGAATGTAGGATCCCCGGCGAATAATTTCGGGGGTGCGCCAGAAATCAATTATGAGCAATCTTCTTATTTTTGTTCATTGTTTCACTTAAAAGACAAACTGAAACTGGCTCCCAACTCAGAATTTCGAAGGGGGGGTGGTGCGGGGACCATGGTCCCAGTGGCCCCTCTCCCTGGCTGCGCTACTGGGTAAGAACTTAGTAACAAATATTGGTACATTTTATTCAAACCTGTTTGATTTTGCAATGAGACAAAGGCATACATCATATTTCTTATAGTAAACAGTTCTTCCAATGCAGTTCTCTCGCATTTGTTCATCGTTTCAGCAATTCTGGTCGCAATGGCCGCCCCAATGTCAGGACATTGCTCTCCAATAGTGGTCTTGCTCATAGACTCAAAACGATGTAACATGCAAGCCCAAACCACTGTGTCAGTTCTTTGTTGGTCACATTCAGAGGTTTGTTGAGGTTACTCTCAATTTTTGGTTTTTCGAATTACTGGATCAGTGAAATCCTCTGATAATTGCTTGGAATTTTGCAAGGAAAAAAGAATATCTTCGTTACCCATTATGTCAGGTCCTAACAGAGCCATCGTTTAGGATGTATTATAATCTTGATGAAGAGTAGACCACTGGCGGCGACGAGTGCGCGGTTGTGGTCTGCTTCATCTAGAAGCAGATGCTGTGATCTCAATCCCAACTCCTGAATTTTCCATAATTCTTGACGGATCGTCGATGTCAATTACCGTGTTCAAATCTGAAATAAAATACAACGCATTGATCGAACATGTAGTTAGAATAGAAAATTGGCAATTCGTCAAGGAAATACATTTTTATGACTGCAATAATTACAAATATTTTTTTAAACACCGATTAGCAACGTAACTTTTTCCTCGTCCTTATCGGATTCGGCAATTACACGGGATCTACCACGTCATCTTCATCTAATTCTTCACTTTATCACTTGCATCTCCAATCTAAAAAATAACTTCTCTATCGCGGTTGTTCCCGTTGCCATTGAATAATCTTGGTGGGAAAAATAATCTAGTAAGAAACAAACTCTCGTATAATAGAACATTACGACAATTTACATAAAAAAACAGAAGTACTCTGTCACTTTTTTCATAAATATATATAGCATTATTTCATTTTATTGTAATTTATAATTATATTTTCATCTTTTACAAGGAGTTAATTACATATATATTAAATTTGGCTAGCATCTAAGACGGTACTGGCATTATAAAAGAGCTAGGTTTGCCTGCATTCTTCGGCTGCCATGCAAACATGGTATCAGCAAAACGTGCTTTGTGTCCCTGATGTGACGAAAACGTCACACTGGTGTAATTCAATATTTTTTTCTTTCTAACGCTTCAAAACCCATTTTCCTTTGATAAACGTATTGCACAGACGTTACTTAAGATTCAGGAATTTTTACACGCATATAACTTACCTGAGATTTCATCCATAACGTTTCTTATAAAGCCACTAGGAGCGATGCGAACCACACGTCATCCACGCGCGAAGTTTGTCCATCAACTGAGGTAGCGCGCGCAAAACTAACACAACACACTACTCAGCCTGGAGAGAACATGTACCTGCGTCTTCACATTCGTTTGCAAGAAGCTCTGTTTGTAATTTACTACGTGAGAAGCTCATACTTGTTGTGTGACGAATTCGTCACACTCGGGCGTAAAGGGTTAAGGGAGCTATGATTCAATATGAAAGGTATTTTTCAAATTAAACGCTGCTATAGTATCGTTAATGTATTAATTTATAAACAGCTAAAATCTTGCTAAGTGTTGAATTTCTGAAAACTAACAGTACTCAAAAAATTATACTTTTCTTGAATTAGAAACTTAACTTCTCTCTGCTTGAAATTATCTATTTCCTTTGGACCTTGTTTGACGTTAATGTTTGTTCACAGCCCAAGCTCGACTTTCCTACTCGTTTGTGCCGGTGGGCCAGCTAAAGAAACAAAAATAGTTTCAATAAAGGCAGTCTCATATGCACTGGTAGGCTGCTCCTGCTATGTGAATTTTCCTGTTTACTTCTGTTATAACTGAACACTGGCAGAACAATCCATCTTCTAAATCTCTCACAAGCCCTACCAGGAGAACACCTTTCACCGAGCAGCTTCCTCGTGCCTCAACTCGTAACCTCTACTTTCATCGTTACTTTGACGCGTTCCCCCGGGCCATTTCCGACCGCTCTTCTTTGGCTACGATGAGCGTAAGCTTGGTTCGTCGGAATTCGTCCTAACTCCGTGGGGGAAAGCATGAGAAGCTAAAGCACGCCCCACCGCACTGCACTGCCCCGCCTTCCTCTTCTCGACACCTATGACTGTGTGAATCCTTTCCTGGACAAGAGTCTCCGCGTCTCCTCTGCGTCGTCAACGGAACTCCCTACTTGATGGCAGCTGAGGTTGGTTCACGTAGACTTGGCGCACGTCTACCAGTGATTTAGCTGCCATTGAGCTTCTATAAGATATATACTCCCGTAAATTTACCTTGTGAACTGTAACTAGAACTTGCCTTGAACCTTAACGGTATAACTATAACTATAACTTACCTTGAACCTTAGCGGTATAACTATAACTATAACTTACCTTGAACCTTTACGGTATAACTATAACTATAACTTACCTTGAACCTTAAATGTATAACTATAACTATAACTTACCTTGGACCTTAAATGTATAACTATAACTAGGACTTGCCTTGAACCTTAACGGTATAACTTTAACTATAACTAGAACTTGCTTTGAACCTTAACGGTATAACTATCACTATAACTAGAACTTGCCATGAACCTTGACGGTATAACTATCACTATAACTAAAACTTGCCATGAACCTTGACGGTATAACTATAACTATAACTTACTTTGAACCTCAACGGTATAACTATACCTATAACTTACCTTGAACCCTAACTGTATAACTATAACTATTACGTAACTTTATAACTATTTGCCTTCAGCGATATCAATAACGGAATAATTCCGTTGATATGAAATTCATATATTTTCCTTTCTATTTTCACCAGGGCACGACTAACTGAAGTGGCCCGAGAAGATCGCGCCCATTGATCTTCTCTACTTGGTGGCCGTATGCAGCGTCGTCCAAATCTAACGAGCTGCTGGCAATATCTATGTTGTTCACTTAGTCATTCGCCTCAACTGTAACTTTTCGCGAATAAATTCTCCCGGCCATCAAGGTTTATTTTCTCCACTTCGCCTAGTTTTTCATACCAGCCGCGGTCCTGTCCTGCGCTGCAACACCTTGCTGGTTTGACTTTCCACGAATGGCGAGGGGCATTTGCACTACTGGTGTAAATAATTCCTGACTTTACAATACTATCAAATTATAATGCATTGGTGTCCAAACACTTTCCTTCACCAGCCATCATATCATCATGCACATTGGTTTTTCAAATGCTTTATAACTGACATCAGGATGTAATGACGGTTACCTGGTCAAGGCGGTACCTATTTCTGACACCTGGGTTGGGTGTATCGGGGTTCTCTCCTTCCCCAACTGGGAGAAATCGCCACATGGTTCTGAGATTCCAAAAATCGACACTTTTCGCATGAAGGGTGCATTTTTAACCAATAAATTTTGTAAAATCATGTAATCCTGTATTCAAGCCAGAGGAAAAACAGTTGAATATTTTTATGTATCATCCCAAACATGCAGGACATAGATCAGTCACCAAGAAGATGATAAACCTATTCTGAACACAATTTTGTATGCCACTAGTGTACAACCATATTAGTTAAAGAATGCATTTTCATAAAACTGATTAATGCAAGGATAAAAGTGAACCCAGAACAGGTGTTCTTAGAGAGTAAGTGTGTGAATTTATTTTATTCAATATTTACAGTGAAAATTACAGCATGAATAAAAATGGTAAGCCAAAGGTTGAGGCACCAGAGACAGGTTATAGAGATACCTTGAGAGGTAAAAAATTGTAAAGGTGAACTGCTGCATGCACAGATCTTGAATATCTTATCATCCATTGACAAAAATTATAATTAAACAAAATGCAGTGCTATCTAAAAATAATTCACCACTAAAGATATAATTTTTAAACTATTCCAAATGTTTTTCATGAGATGTTAATGGTTTATTTGGATTGATTATATGTTTGTTGTTCCCCATACCTTGCACTATTTTCATTACCAAAGAAGAGAACATATGGTACTTCGAGCCTCCTTAACCACAACGGTGTTCCAAAGAGAGGAATAGAGTAGGGATCATCAAGTGCAAACACGTACACAGGGTTTGTACAAAGTTTTAAAATCCACTAACATCAATAACATATTTCTGTAATAAGTAGTCAACCACAAGTCATCTAATTCTGAAATGAAACTGATGAAAAGTATATGGCAAATAAATATTTCTTATAACAATCATCACTATACAACATAACTGATATTAGGGTAAATTATTAGTGAACATTTAGCTCAATGGAAAAATCTAAATAGAGATGCGCATCCCTTAACCACAGCCTCATCTTATATTTTGCATGCAAAGTAACGTCATTGCGAAGAGCGAACTACGAGTAGTATAGACTATCATGCTGCGCTTGACGTGCACTTCGATCGATTTTTAATGCAGCCTTGACCAACTCTCAAGTATCAAATTGTAGGGTTTACTTCAGCTGTAATTAATGGATATAAGTAAAGGTTTTGCTTTTTGCAAAGTCTAACAATGAATAAAAGAGCAAAGAAAATCGCTTTAATAGAAATCATATTTCTTTAAAAAAACAATTGAATAAAAAGGAACGTTTCGACCAATTTTTGGTCATTTTCAACCATCTGAAAAAATACAAAAACACCGCGTTATAACAAGTTCAATATACATACATCAGTGACATTATGACATGAAAATATGACATTGAAAAAAAAGGAAACAAGAGACAGACTACACTAATTGCAGAGGGAAGGCCGATTGCGTATTGTTCAAGGTAGGTTTATCTTTTAAAATTAACAGCGATTCTAAAATGCGAAGGTTAATTGTACCGGATGTAGAAGAAACTATTTTAAAATCGTCTAACCGAATTTGAAGGTCAAAACTCTCTGCATGTGAGCGAACAGCAGATTGGTGAGGCGAAGAGAGTAACTGTTTAGTTCGAAAACTCCTGCCGGCATGCTCAGCCACACGAATATCCAGGGCTCGAATGGTCGAACCCACGTATTCAGACGCACACCGTGCGCAACAACATCTATAAATGACGGAGGAGAGCATGCCTTTAGGTAGTTTGTCCTTGTAATTGAAACTATTTATTTGCTAGTCTTGACTCAGTCATTGGCCTCACCAAGCCTCTGTTCAAAACCCTCCTTCAGCTCTCTGTTCTTAATTCATTTTTTATGTTTGGTGACAAATTTTATCAACAACTTGATGAGTTGGGTATGGGTCTCCCACTGGGGCCCACTTTAGCTAATATTTTCATGTGCTATCACGAACAACGATGGCTTGACTCTTGCCCTGTGGATTTCAAGCCGGTATTTTATAGACGATACATAGACGATACTTTCTTACTGTTTAAAAATCCCATGCATTGTAATTTATTTATGGCGTATCTGAACTCTCAACACCCCAATATTAAGTTTACTATGGAAACGGAGAAGCACAATTCTCTCTCATTTTTGGATAGTAAAATTACACGTAAAGATGGCAGTTTTCAAAGCTCTGTTTATCGAAAGCAAACATTCACTGGCCTAGGAATAAGTTTCTTTAGCTTCTGTCCATTTATATATAAAATTAAGTGTCAAAACATTACTCTCTAGGGCCTACAGTGTCTGCTCTTCATTTCATATCATTCATAGCGAATTTGAGTTTTTGAAATTGTTTTTTAGTCAAAATGGTTTCCCTTCAGGACTAGTAATTTCATGTATCAAGAATTTTTTAAATCATCATTTTTATTCCCGCGTACCATTACCTACTGCTCGCAAGAAACAATTTAATTTTTCATTTCCGTTCTTTGGCAAGCAGTCCGAAAAGCTCAAAAAATATCTCTACTTGTTGCTCTCTAAATACTTTTACATGTCGACTTCAAAATCGTATTGGTCAATTCATATAAAATAGGGTCTCATTTCAATTACAAGGACAAACTACCTAAAGGCATGCTCTCCTCCGTCATTTAAAGATATTGTTGCGCACGGTGTGCGTCTGAATACGTGGGTTCGACCATTCGAGCCCTGGATATTCGTGTGGCTGAGCATGCCGGCAGGAGTTTTCGAACTAAACAGTTACTCTCTTCCCCTCACCAATCTGCTGTTCGCTCTCATGCAGAGTTGTGACCTTCAAATTCGGTTAGACGATTTTAAAATAGTTTCTTCTACATCCGGTACAATTAACCTTCGCATTTTAGAATCGCTGTTCATTTTAAAAGATATATCTACCTTGAACAATACGCAATCGGCTTTCGCTCTGCAATTAGTGTAGTCTGTCTCTTTTTTCCTTTTTTTTTCAATGTCATATTTTAATGTCATAATGTCACTGATGTATGTATATTGAACTTGTTATAACGCGGTATTTTTGTATTTTTTCCGATGGTTGAAAATGACCGAAAATTGGTCGAAACGTTCCTTTTTATTGAATTTTTTTAAAGAAATATGATTTCTATTAAAGCGATTTTCTTTGCTCTTTTATTCATAGCTTGAATTACGTTACAGACGTGCTCAATTTCCATGTCTCCTGTATGGACACAAATGTAGCGTAAATCATTACTATACAACATAACTGGCATTCTGGTAAATAATTGGTGAACATTCATTTCAATGGAAATGTATTTCTTAGAATTATGGCATTTATATACCACATATCTAATCCAGATAGTTTGTCTTGTCAGTGACTTATAAAATGGTATATTAAAGCAATATTTAAATACCCTTTGGTATTGTATCGTTAAATAATCATAACTGGGCATAATAAAAGTTTAAATAGCATATAATGTAGCTTAACGAAAGTTTAATTTGTAATTACTTATCAAGCACATCATTAGCAAGGCACAAAAAGACTAGAATTTCATCAATCTAGCACTTCACTCATTTCATTATCTCAACATTATTTTGAGCATTGCAGGAAAATTTTTCTAATACTTCATACACAATTGATTTACATCTGTACTACCAGAGTAAATACTTTCGTACAATTGTTTAAGCGCATCACGATACTAATGGCAACAAAATTGTTAACTATACGAGTATGAATGTTATGTCCACCAGATGAAAAATTTCCTTTGTGGAATTATTATCAACAAAAATTACACAAGAGCCAAATCATAATGACAGGATGAAGAAAGAGCATCCTGCTTCATTCTCTTAAAAATTCTTAACTTTCATTTTTCAATTCATGTAGAGTCTAACCAAAAACATACCCAACACAAGTCTGTATAGAGACTTGTGTTGGGAGAAGAGGACCACCAGAGAAAAGGACCGTAGTGATGGTGGTAAGGATTCAGAGGTGCTTGAACTTGAAGGCAGGGCCTTTGTAACAACCTGTAGAGAAGGTAACCAATTCAAGGAAGGCCCGTGGATAGTCTTCAATGATTTCAATTGTTTCTTGGGTGGCAATGGACCGAAGGACTTGGGTGGCAATGGACATCTCAACCTAAAAGAAGAGAAGAAAATAATTAGCATTTTAACCATAGGTGTCTTTCTAAAAATGATAGAAACTCTAAATAATTATGAACAAATTGATATATTAGAATAACACGCTGGAGCAAATTAAATTTTAATTTTGCAAAGGTTCAATCAAGCATAGATGAAGCATATGAAAGTAGTTTTTGTGGAGAGATGTGACAGCCAGAATTCTGCGAAAGCTAAAGCACTGGAACTGTCACAGGATGTTAAAAGTTGATAATCATTTCTAATAGTATTTGTAATAAATAATATTGAATAAAAAAAAATTATCATATTTACAACCTGCATAGCTGCTGGCTTGTTGAAGCACCAAAATTTTATTTCAGAAATAAAGGGAAAAAATTATTATAATTCACACTTTTGCACTCCTTGTTTTTTATTGTTATATGCCATGAGAACTAAATACGTATGGTCTATATTTTTTAAATAATGCTTTCACACATACTAATCTCACCAACCTCAATAGTCATGAATGAAGTTAGGAAGGAAAATTTTACAATGCAATGAAATACCAACCATTGTTGAAGATTCTGAAGACCCAGCTCTGCAGTTCCATAGTGGAGACACCTAATGACATTGAGTCACCACTCCTCAAGAAATGCTCTGTAGCACTACAGCGGCAAGAAAACTGCCTTAGGTAAAATTTAAAAAAAAATTCTATAATTGATTTTCCTACACAAACGTCTTTAGGCAAAATAGCAAAATGTTTGAAAATAATCTGGAAAATTCACAAAAAAGGGATAAAACATTTGGTTTAATTTCACAGACCGTCCCTATGACACATGACAGTTGAAAAACAGTCCTAAATATTAATTATTACTGTTACAGCAAAGTCTGCACATACATACATCAATTCAATATAATAATTGATGCTTATCCTATAGCATACACTTAACGATTAAGAATGGCATGTTGGATGCATCTATTTTTCTAGATAGATAACAGAAATCTTTTGAATTAAATTTAAGACATAATAGTTCAAAACGGTTGATTTATCCAACTTCCAAAAGAGCCACATATATGATATAACAAATGAAAACAATACACTACCCAATGCAAAATATGATAAGCCAGATTCAAATAGAATTGACCATTATCATAATTTTGGAAAAAGCTTAAATTATAGCGAGTCACTTTTGGAGCCACAAGCAAAAGCAGTTGAAATTTTTAGAAGCCTGACAAGCCCCAGCATGAAGTTTTTAAAAATGCAAAGAGAAAAATGAATGAAAAGAATTTTCAAAATTCCAATGCTTTTCATAAACATATTTAATTTCTAAACATACTTGTAAGTGACTCTACATACAGCTATAACTTTTTTGCCAACTAATTAGGTCAACAGGCGAGGTAAATTTTTAAAATAAGTTGCAATTATGCTTATCTAAAACTACAACAAGTTTGTAAAAGATTGTATATTTCTCCCTGATAATTCTTTTACAATACAATTTCTAGCCTGAGGACTTTTTTCTAATATAAGCATCATGCTATAAGGGAAATGCAGCATGTTATTAAAATGAAAGAATAATTACCAAGAAATGCAATAAATAAAGGCCACATATTGTGCAAATGAATTTTTGTGGCAATTTTATCGGTCAATGTGGAGCGTGATGTGATCAAAGAAAATGGGAATTTTATTCCCAAGAATCACTAAAGGAACCCATTTAAGAACGTTTTACATGAATGACATTCTGCTCGCTGATGCGTTATTTTAGAATTATTCCACTTTGAACTTGGCTTTCGCGTGCCAAGGAAGCGTGCGCGCCAAGCGGAATTTAATTAATAATGGAAGCTAATTAAATTAATAATGGAAGCTAACCCTCTATTACAAGTGTAAAGAGGTTAGGTCGTGAGGGGACGCCACAGTTCTTCTAGTGAAAATTATAAATAAAGGTTGAAAGCAACCCATTACGGTCACATCAACAATCGTGTTTACATCTGCTCCATGATGGCGGCGGCCGTACCGGGTGGCGCCATCTATGAGCTGACTGTAAAGGTGATGATACCGGGTGGCGCCCTCTATGAGCTGACTGTAGAGGTGACGACGTAGTAATGACGACCAAAAAAAAAAAACGTCACAAGCACCAAATACGAAAAATAGTACGTTAACTATTTTTGTGTTATTGACTGATAACAATATTTTTTATTATTTTATTAACAATTTATATCATTCTTTCATTTCTACGCAGTTCTGGTGAAAACTTTAATATCTCATTGATCCGAACTTTGCCTATCCCGACCCAACCTGGTCGTACCCTGTGTTGCACATTTTGGGCCGGAAAGCGATTTCACCAATAACTTTAAAGCCGAATAATTCCAAAATAATGCATCAACGAGCAGAACGAGCACGCTTCATATTGATCATTTTATCATCATATTAGTAGCTACCATTGTTGAAATACTACTGAAATATATCCAAAATTTTATTTAGATGTCAAAATCACTAAACTTTGATAATTTTATGCATGTTCAGCTTCAGTTCAAACAGTTAATACTCCAATTACATTCACATCAGGTAAAACCGAACCTCTTTGCATAATCAGCCATATCTGAATAAAATAAAATAACACCGTTAGGTAATTCATTTCGGTAAATAAATGTCTGTGCAACCCTACAATTAAATTAATTTGCACCAAAAACATGATTCAATCGATCAAATAGAAAAAAAGACATAGAAACCAAGTAATTCAATCGAAAAACCCCCTGTCACAATACATAAACAAGCGAGTATTTGAACTTGAACTTGAACTTGAGGGCCGATAGCGTCGGGGCCTTTGTAACGGCCTACAATTCCCTCCACAATTTTAACACAATGTTCAGCGCCTGATACCAGACTTGTCCACTAAACTACTCAGGACCTACCAATCCTTGTCCCAAGCTGCCAATGGACGGCATCACTGGGATAACCAGTGTGTCAAGACACCATCCCCAGGCATATTGATTCATTACTGCCCACTCTACCTGACTGGTTCATTCCAGTCACTGTCTCTTACTCGAGACACGCACCAGAAACATTTTCATTGCTGCAATGAGGCTCAAATTACACTCTTGATCCAATCCAGCAAGACAGCTCATACTGCAATCATCTTTAGCGCATCTGGCATACCACTCATTCTGGTAAATCTGAAGGATATGTCAGTTATCGATTTTGTAAATTTCGATGTCTTAGCATAGTTAATTAGATCGAAATTAACAAGTTTTCTTCTATGCACTTTCCGTCTCAAATGAGTATTTTATTAGTTATAGCGGTAAATGACTTTCCGCAACTTCAGTGTTTGAAGCGGCAAGTAATTCAAGGAGCACGTTGGACAGCAACACTGCAATGCGTACTCACTTCCAGCGCGATCGTCACCAAAGACGAATCCAAACCTACCGCTATACTTGTTAAATACTCATTTGACGAAAAAAGTGTATAGAAGAAAAGTTGTTTATTTCGATGTTATTACCATGATTCAAGCAACAAAAATTCGAAAGTTGGTTAACAGCTGTTTATTCGAGTGCATTCGTCATCATAGACGAAACTAACCTTACCGCTATAAATCGTAAAATACTCATTTGAGACGGAAAGTGCATTAAAGAAAACTTGTTCATTT
Organism: Morinoia aosen; assembly: GCA_030386875.1. Classification (NCBI taxonomy): domain Eukaryota; kingdom Metazoa; phylum Arthropoda; class Malacostraca; order Amphipoda; family Talitridae; genus Morinoia; species Morinoia aosen. The sequence goes on along the minus strand of CM059565.1, from coordinate 44,275,743 downwards.
TGATTCAATTAATTAGGTTCAGGCACCAAAAAGTGAAAATCGGTAACTGATATATCCTTCAGATTTACCCTCATTCTCTCCATACTGCTGAAACACCAAATTCATAAAACTCTCTCTCTCTCTTGCTCATACTTACTACATTCCAGCACAAAATGCTTAATTGTTTCCTCCACTCCACTATTACACTGCCGACAAAATCTGTTATATTCTCATTCCACCTCCATGTACATCTGTTCACACTCAATGACTCATATCTCACAGCAAACAAGAGTTGACTTCCAAAACTACCATCATAGAACATCTCAAACTTAGGTGCTTCCTTTTTCATATACCAGTTAAGTGTAGGCTTCCGCATCATGCTAAGCTCCCACTTATTCAATCCATACTCCTTTGTTTGCCTCTCAATCTCTTATTTCCACCTCTTGCAGTCCACCTCAGGCCCTACACCCTCAACATTTATTGGTCAAAATGAAGCGTGATGCAATCACGGAAAATAATAATTCCGACCCAAAGAATGACTAAAGGAACCCATTTAAGAACGTTTTACACGAATGACATTCTGCTCTCTGATGGTTTATTTTTGAATTATTCAGCTTTAAAGTTATACGTAAAATCGCTTTCCCGCGCAAAATGTGGAACACAGATTACGACCAGGTTGGGTTGGGAAAGGCAAAGTTTGGATCATGAGGTGTTAAAGTTGTCACCAGAACTTCGTAGAAATGGAAGAATGATAGAAATTGTTAATAAAATAATGATAAATATTGTTATCAGTTAATAACACAAAAAAGTTAACGTAAAATTTCTCGTATTTGGTGCTTATGACGTTTTTTTAGTCGTCATTATTACGTCGTCACCTTTACAGTCAGCTCATAGATGGCGCCACGTAATACCGTCACCTTTACAGTCCGCTCACAGATGGCGCCACTTGGTACGGCCGCCGCAATCATGGAGCAGATGTAAACACAATTGTTTGTGACCTTTATGGGTCGCTTTCAACCTTTATTCATAATTTTCACTAGAAGAACTGTGGCTACCCCTCACGACCCAACCTCTTTACGTTTGAAATAGGGGGTTAACTTCCGTTAACCTTCCTTTGGCGGCTTCCTTTGCCGTGCGGTAGCCAACTTCAAAGTCGAATAATTAAAAAATAACGCATCAGAGAGTAGAATGTCACTCATGTAAAGCGTTCCTAAATGGGTTCCTTTAGTGATTCATAAGAATAAAATTTCCATTTTCTTTGATTGCATCACGCTTCACTCTGACCCATTTATTAAACTCTAGTCATCCACAGGTCTACCAGTTCTAATATGAATAACCTTTTGCATACTAAGTTTCCTTGCATGCCCCAACATACTTTCTCCCAATAGGTTACAGACAGATTCCATTCGAAAATTTGCTTTACCCACCTGCTATTCTGCATTCTTTCAATTCTCACCTTATAATTCAGCACCGCTTTCATCATTCTCTCTGAAAATAGGCTCCACCCTAGGTCACCTCTAATGGCTTCTGTAGCCGTCAATTTTGGAGCACCCAATGCTTAACATCCTACCTTATTTTGTATTACATCCAGCTTTTCAAAATCACTTCCATTCCAGGCAAGAGCACTCATACCCTGAATGACACGAAGTACAGCAACATACTTCCACATTCCTCTTACACATTCATACTTGTTTGCTCTGTATCTGGCCACACTACTTAATCGTCCACTCCACTGCATTGCTTTTACCACTTTCTCACCCTTAGTTCTAGTGCATCCATCTTCACTTATCATATAACCTAGATATTTGTATTCTTTTGTTCTACCTATTCTGATTTCTCCAATATTCCACAGCTGTCTTTACCTGTCTCATCACTATTTATAACCATAACCTTACTTTTGTCGGCACCAAAGTTCATCTTGAAATCTGTACTATATCCATTCACAATGTAAAGCATCCTTTGCAGTTCATGTCAACATTCACTAAACACAACCACATCATCAGCACACAACAAACAACTCAGTCTCATTACCAACTTTCAGGGGAGAATACTCCCATTTTAAAAGTCCTATACTATTCGACCGATCTTCATGAAACTTGATATAGGTGTGTAAAATTGAACAAGAATTAAGATTGAACTTGTGTGTTTTTCCCATTTTCCCCATAGAAAACGATTTATTGAAAGAAAACGGAGAAATGGGGGGTCTGGGGAGAATTCATGGACTCAATCAGATTTTGAGATACAGAGATAATATTGGTATCAAGAGAAGCAGAATTGTATTCTCTATAACGTACCGTGGAGTTTTTTCAAGAATTTTCGAAATACTTTTCAAAAAAAATGAAAAATACAAAAATTGAACCCATTTCCACACTTTTCTCCAGAAAATAAATGGAACTAATTTCTATTCTAAAAATGAATAGAAGCCGACGTCATCTTGTAGAATATTAAATTCCGGTTCTTTTGATTTCAAAATCATTACTGTAGCTCAAAAACTTTAGGAGGAGCTATATTTTGAATCCCCACTTTCCGATCCTTCGAAAGACGTTGGTAGCGTTCAACCGTCATGAGGCTTTTTCATGCACTCTTTTTCGGATGCCGCTTTGCTGCTGACACACAGGCGTCGCCTTCTCTCTGCTGGTACAGCACGGCTTTCTGCTGACCTTGCTGATTCGTAAACGGAGGTCTGCGAGTCAGGGCATGCGGTCCGAGGTACGGTGCCAGCCGAAGCAACCGTTATGGTGTAAAATTTCCATGGAACGCGGTTATGTACCTAAGTACATAACATTACGTTAGTTTATTTCTATTTATTATTTTAATTTCAAAATACGACTCAGGAATTAAAAGGTAAGCCACCTGAAGGGCTCGCTAACACGCTAAATCGCAATTGTAGAAAGAAGAAAAGGTCAAGTGCATTACCTGCAGATCAATTCTCAAATGCCAGGCAAGTGAGATATGGTAGCTAGAAAACATTAAATATTTATTTATGCAATCGAGGTCTACTTTTTTGTAGGATTATTGAGCTTGACTCAGACAAAATACGAAATCATTGTTTATGGTCTACTAGGATAAAACTTTAAATTTACCAGAAAGGATTGAAGCAACGATTTGTACATGAGAAAAAATCACGCGAAATTGCAGTCACGTTTGAGGCATCATAAGCTAGCGTAATAAAAATGCTGGCTAATTTGATCCATGATTGCTAACATTCTGAACTGCAATAACATTTGAGGCAGCTTTAGCCATCGTAGTGTCAAAAAATATTTTAACTGCATCTAGTGCTTCATTAGTCAAGTTACGCTTCATGGCTCAACAATATCAAGTGATGAAAAATAATTTATCCTCTATTGTATTTATGTCAGAATCAGAACCGCGCGGCATGAATGTAGAAAAGCCAGGCCATGCGTACTCAAGTGCGACTGCTTGCAGGTAATTCAGGCAATTTTAAAGTTGGATTTTCACTACTGAATTATATAATGACTAACATTTTCACAATCATTTCTTTTCGTTGTGAACACAAACTGCACGAGGCGTAATCGAGGTGGAATGAAATAAAATGGAAAACAGTCGGTTTCCAAAAAAGTTCATTCGAAAAGTATAACATTAAATTTTGAGTTTCTCAGTTTGAAGGTTTTACACCTAACTGGCGAAGAAACCACAAATACGTATGTAAATATCTAAGACAGTGGTTGTATCAACTGAGAGCAAGGCTGAATCATTTGAGAGTTCTCGGAGTATATCTTGCAACGTTTGTTGCGTACAAAATGCCACTAATGACCCCCATCTCCTTCAAAGTTGTCTTCGTGTGAATTGATTCAACGAATCCAGTGGTTTTCCCCTGCCTAGAAAATGTAAAAAAATCCTTCTCATTAAGGCCGTAAAGCCCCTCTAGCTTTTTTTAATGTCTTTTACTGTCTAAACGGTGGTCATTGATGAGTATTTTTCACTTATGAGATTTGATTAAAGAGACAGAAGGCTAAATCCAGTCAATACGAAGGGTGTACTCTATCTGGATATTGTCTTGTTTTCATCGAAGCGTAGGCAGGTGCATTGTCGCTCTGTGACACGTCCTGTGGTGGAATTGCCGGTTGACGTAAAAACATGCTGAGAAACTTGGAATCATGTTATAACCTAAACGGACTCTAAATCACGTTTCACAAAATGAACTTAAACCATGTTAAACAATTTTAAAAATTTATTTATTACTGGCGATTCAGAAATAGATTGTTTCTTTAGTATAGCACAATGGTCAAAATTGAGTATAGGTACCTGTGGGCCCGAATAAGTTCAGTGACTTGTTGGACATCCTGCCACCAACGCTATTCAAGGTGTACAATTATGCGTAACCTATGCTGATGCCAAATATTAACTTCACCAAATAATAACTTAACTTAGTTACGCACTAGACTGATCTAAAAATTATTTCATTCCAGATTTAATGCTTAATTTTACAAAGTAGTTTATATGGGCTAGATGTTAAAAGTATATTCTAGAAGCAAACAACTTTGGAACAAACTGAAGACAATTGACATCAACCGAGGCAAATCACCCTATCAGGATAAGTCATTTAGGAAAAAAGATTTGATTTGGTTATCTTACATGATTAATATTCCAATAGGAAAAGGGATTCAAGCTTCAATTTGAAAGCTTTGTAAGAATTTATTTCACTGATCTCTACAGGGATTGAGTTCCAAGTCTCAGTTCCAATGAAAAGGATACTATATTGGGGCCGAGCTATTGGATAATTAAGAAGCATGAAGTTTTTTCAATTACGAGTTAAATGGTCGTGATGACCTGTTTGAGCAGTTAATAATTATTGTTTGAAGTCTATGTCGATATCATTGATCAATGTTTTATACATGAAATTACATTTGGAGAGTTCGTATAGATTCAGAAGTTTAAATATTTCTAATATTTTGATGGAATCATTTGTGTGAGCATTAAATTCTGGTCTCTTTGCCGCTCTGATGGCTCGTTTTCGCGGAGTAAAAAGTAAATTGGTTTTATTTGTATCAATTCCGTGCCATGCTTCTGTTCAGTATTGTAAGTATGGTGAAATGAGCTTTCGGTAAATTATTTGATAAGCTTCTTAAAGCAATAGATTACATTTTATTGAGGGTTCCAGTGGATAACTTAGTACTAATATGAACGATGTGCTCTTTGAAGGTTAGATGTTTATCTGTTACAATGCACAGGAACTTGTAAGTTTCGGTTTCTTCGATTTCACCTTCGCCACTTATGATGCGTGGAAGGGATACATTTATTTTCTATGAAAATAAAAAAATACTTGTTTAATGGATACTTAGGTTTATTTTATTAGTTTTGAGCCAAAGTTAAACCTTTTGGAGCTCCATATATATACTCTCCCTTGAAACGGGATTTTGATTAGGAAGGACCGTAGAAAGCGTGCCATCATCGGCAAAATGAACAAACTTGCAAAATGATGTAGATTTAACGATATCTTTAATAAAGATTAAAAATAACAGTGGCTTGAAGACAGATCCTTGTGGAACTCCATAGTTAGTTGTCTGTAGTTCCGATTGTACATCGTCAATGACAACGTATTGCGTCTGATTTGTTAGGTATGATCTGAACCAATCATGAACAACTCCTCTATGCCATAACAGTGAAGTTCCGAATATTGTGAAAGGAAGGACAAATTGAAATACGAGATCAAAAAGAAAAAGTTAGTTACAAATGATCATTAAATTCATAGGTGAAATAACGTAATTTTTGAATATTGATGAATTTCACTCCGTAACGAAAAGGAAGTTTTCACTGAAATTGGTGGCAATAAGTTACATGTCCTCTGCATGTGGTTCAAGTTAATGATCTCATGCATTGAAGACCGTCGTGCAAAAACAAACTTGGGTTGAACATCTAAATATATCGGGTGATTATGAATTTACATAATTAGTTATTCAACAGTTTTTGGAAAATAAAATAAATTATAAATAAAAAATTTGATTGTACTTCTAGTGCACTCAATGTAATCAAATTATATAATTCAACAATTATGATTGCTTATGGTGGATTACCTAGTTTATATTTATACCTTAAGAATTAAGAAGTGATTGATGTGCAGTAATTTAAATTAAACTATATTATCTCTAGAGCTGTGATAATATGCACATGCATATATGCAAGCGCATATAAAATTATGCGCGCATAAAATACGCGGCTTGAGGTTACATATATGCGGTTGCGGAGCGTCGTATGCACAATACTCGCATTTATATGCAAACAATATGCGATCAAGTCTTGCACATGCACTGCTGAATGACCGACTTCAGTTAGTTGGAACTTGTTTGATATTGTAAATATTGAACTCTAAGGTAATGATTCAATACAATAGGGTTCAATATTTAGAATATCGCGCATTTACTAATGAAGAAAACATGAAAATATGATTACATAAAACTTCGAAGTAAAACAAGGTTTAACCAATGTGGTTACATATAATAATGTATTTTTTTATGTTCTCAAATGCAACACTTTTTCGCTTATCGGCATGAATATTTTTGTATTGCGAAAACACTCTTTCTACATCGTACGACACCAGGTGAGCGAATTTAAAATTCTCCATGTTAGATGGAAAGAGTTGACCAACTCCGTCGTTGGTCAACAAATTTGGTTGGTGTGTATTTGTTCCTCAACGGGAAAGCTATGCAAAATAGAGTTTACATTCTTAATCATGGGAAGATCTTCTCGTACCAGAAATCTAGAAAAAAAGCTTTATTCCAATCAAGGGTCAATGTGAAGTTTAATGCAATCACGGAAAATTATTATTTGATTCCAAAGAATCACTATAGGAACCCATTTAAGAACGTTTTTCATGAATGACATTCTGCTCGCTGAGGCGTTATTTTCGAATTATTGAACTTTGAAGTTGGCCTTTGCGCCCAAAGGAAACGAGCGCGCGAAACGGAATTTAATTAATAACGGAAGCTATTACAAACGTGAAGAGGTTGGGTCGTGAGGAGGAGGCACAGTTCTTCTAGTGAAAATTATAAATAAAGCTTCTTACCCACCCATTGGGGTGACGACCGCAATCTTGTTGACATCGGGTCCAAGATGGCGGCGCCCATGGTGGTCGCCATCTTTGACCCGATGTAAACAAGATTGCGGTCGTCACCTAAATGGGTGGGTTAGAAGCTTTATTTATAATTTTCACTAGAAGAACTGTGCCTCCCCCTCACGACCCAACCTCTTTACGTTTGTAATAGGGGGTTAGCTTCCGTTTATAATTGAATTACGCTCGTTTCCTTTGGCGCGGGAAGGCCAACTTCAAAGTTCAATAATTCGAAAATAAAGCATCAGCGAGCAGAATGTCATTCATGTAAAACGTTCTTAAATGGGTTCCTTTAGTGATTCCTAAGATCGGAATTCTTATTTTCCGTGGTTGCATTAAACTTCACATTGACCCAATCAATTAAGCATGATAAGTGTCATCTTGTACATTGGTTTTTCAAATGCCGTAACTATTACAGGACGGTTATTCCCCTGTCGAGCCGGTACCAATTTCAGATATCTGGGTAGAGTGGGGTATTGCGTTTGAGTTTTCCTTTTGCCCAATGGGGAAAATCGCCACGCAGCGAGGGATTCGAACCCTTGACACCTTAACGGAAGGGTGCGTTTTTAACTACTCGGCCACGGCAAGCACTAAAAGTTGGTTTCGTACGTTAAATGAGACATGAAGCTTAACCCTCCAGCTTTTCGTGATTTTATCGTATCGTAGATGAAAGTGGGTCAATATTGGTTAAATTTATGCTGAACCGAAAGGATTATGTTAGTTATTCATATCTATGAAGTTACAGCAGATATTTTGATAATAACAGTGTATACTCTCATTATGTATGACATGACAAACTTACAGTTTTCCGGCAATAAGTACACTACAGATTTCAATCCCGCAAGTCATATTCTGGGAATTCATTCTTGAGAGTATCATTCCTTACACTTTGTGGTACTTTAGGATGGCGTAACTAATAAATAATGGTAATCAACAAAATATTAAAATAAATTTATTCATTTCTTCATTCATCCACATATTCTCCAGTACATCTGTAAATTTAAATGAAGAAATGAATAAAAAAAATTAAAAGTTCTCATAATCTTCCTCTAGGTAATCCCCTCATTCCGGACATCCCACGATTACAAAACATTTGCATTAGGTTTTGAATAACCAATTAGTGGAGTAATATTCAAATCAGCATATGATCACGAAATGTCAATTGCAAATTTGATTGTCATCATGTAAGTCCAGGAAGCTAAATCACTATAATGACGCAAATTTTGGTTATTTGTGGCATATTCGGAATTCAAGCGATTACCTCATTGAGATTTTTCTCATTTTTTTATGAACAAGTAGAGCACAACAACGATATTTAGTATTAATTCACTAAACGCATATGTTTCTGGAATTTATACAAACTTCACAGTTGCATTTCCACCTTAATATTTTGTACATATAGGGAGGCCTATGTGTAAAACAAAACAAGAAAACTATCACTAGGTGTACAAAAACTATTACACCATGTAATTCTTAAAAAGTTCAAAGTCGATTAAATTCAGTTCCGACACCTCTATTGTATTTTACTTATGAACCAAATTTAACTTATGAACAGGTTACGAAGGAAACCTGGGCATCAGGTACTGAACATATCGCACCGGGTAAAACTGAAGATGTTGCTTTAATTGATAGTGTGTATACGAGAGGTCCCATCAATGTACAAAATTTTTGGATCAAGGAAATATTTGTTGCAGTTCTACAGTAAAAAAATCAAATTACACCATTCACATTGCAGCATATATGCAATGATATCGTGCATATGCATAATGCATTTTGCATATTACATCTGTTATCCTCCATGTGCAAAATTGCATATGTGATTTTGCATATGCACAAGATAATTCTTTGCATTGCATCAAACATTCTGCATATCTCTTGGCGTACATATATGCAAGTTATGCAACGGCACAGCTCTAATTATCACATACGTGTTGAACACAATATCCTTAACCACCACCATCATGCTCTCGCAGCTGTTATTGGTGTGGTGACCTCGTAGCAGATATCCAGCCGTCCATGGAAGACTCCAGATCTCCTTCCTCGAAACTAATACTCAAAAACCTGAAAGAGTTTTGCTTAAAAATTCATAAAAGAAATATTGTTCATCTGGCCATATTCTGCTTGTGAAATTGTGTACCTCATGTGTCGTGAAACATGTTGCACAAACTAATATTATCTACCTACAGTTACCAGCCAGCATGTAACATGATATTAACTTAATTATTATTATATTAGAAAGTTTTAACCTCCCTTAACCACGATGGAGATGTTCCAAGAGAGGAAAGAGGAAGGCACCATTTAGTATCGAGTTGAGGGAACGCGGAATCTATGCACAAGGTGCGCAGAAACAGTAAGCTAGGAAAGAAGTTCATGAAACAAGAAAAAAGTTGAAGAAGAAAGTAGTAGGTGCTTAAAAACAGGACAGCAGTGAACCGAAAAAAAGATGGGCCGTAACAAAACAAAAACCCATTTTATTACAACAAAAAGGAAGCCTACCTAACCTTTAGCTCGGGCCCTCACATGGTTCCCCTGGGAGCGCTAATTTCCATAGATACAATAGTTGTATCCCCCTGAGGGGTATTAACTTAATCAGGTAATAACTAAGCAACGAGAGCTTTTAATTTGAACATAAATATTTTTAACTTTGCTTGACGACGAACTATTGTAACAGAAAACGAAAACAGTCTTTAAATGTGAGTTTAAATATTTGGTATCTGGCATGCATCACAGGTGTATGCAAATACCTGGCTTGCATCAGAGGTGGTCATGTTATAAGGGGGGCAGCGACTAGCTTTTGACTCGAGCGCTTCAGGGATTTTCATTTTGTCCTGTGATTGTTAAGCGTATTTCGGCCAACTAGCGCCATGTTTGTTCGTACAATAATTCTGGCTCGAGTCCAAATCAAGCGGTCGTAAATTAGGCTATGTGCATTCATAAACAGTAACGAGCTGTTCTTTATAGATACCGTGTTTAACAGGTCGTTCCTCGAGTGAGCCCATCGCTCCCATTTTCATAACCGCTATAAAAACTACGAACGACATCTGGCAGAATTAGAGCTGTAAAAAAACTGCCAAAATACTGACAAAAACAGCCTAATTGCCTGCTAAAATGACACAAATTGTTACTTCAAGTCCGTTTTCTGAATATTATCTGGTATATCAACGAATTCATCCGTAATTCACTTCCACACCGGACACTTTCGCTGATTTCCGTCGTCAATTGAAAATTACAGGAGTAAATTGAATTCTGCGTTCTTGTAACGGACTCTTGGAAGTTGTTCGTTGGTCCAACGGCTTTTCTTTACATATAGGGGTGGTTTTCACAGATAAATTGAAAATTACAGATTCGAATGTCTCTTCAGGGGATTATAATGAATTCGATTAATTTTTCAATGTTTCAATGGTCCGTAACAGTAAAAGCATGATCAAATACCTGTCACAATTGCTGTTAATTTTGCAGTATGTCTTCTGTTACTCTGTTTATTTTTGTTCAACCAACACATTTCCTATTTGCATTTGCCAAGTGTGAGATAACAAATTGACAATTCTGGCGGAACAGCTGCATTTAGAAAATTGATTATTTTTACAGAATAGAATTTTCAATATTAGCGCTGTGTACAGAGTTTTGAGTTGCTAACACATCAATTTGTCAAGTAGAATTATACGATGGTGGAAAGCGAAACATCAATTAAAGGCCTGTGCAAATTTATTCAGAACATATGCCCATTCCCTCTCATTTGCGATGCAGACAACGCAGCGTAAAGGTGGTATACAATTAGACGTATTCTGCTCAGGGATTGGATAGCCCTTATATATTTTAAATATACATATATATATATATATATATATATATATATATATATATATATATATATATATATATAGCCCTTATGTATTTGCAGCAGCTTTTTTACCTATAAAATGATAAATATTTAGTTATATGAATCAACATTGTCTTGACAAAATTCGGTCCCTAAAATTGAATTAAAATACGGCTGCAATATAAGTAAAAAAATTAAAATTGAATACTGTAACTGCCCCTTAACATTCATGCTTCTCACAGCTGCATCAGAAACTCATTCACTAGCTCTTCAAATAGGGAAATGTTCTATTAGCTACAATGAACAAGGGAAATGTAACGACTTGTCGGCGGTTCATTGCCGATATCCCAACTTTAATTTACATACATTACAACATTTTTAGAAATAATTGACTTTATTGAAATTGGTTATAAAAATTTTGAGAAAAATTCATTTACCCAATGAATTTGTGAATTGGTGGATTCATAGTAAAGGTAGCCCTTCAAGTAACACTCATAAACTGTCAAAAAACCTTTAAAATTCATTTCAAAATGCCACTGGGAGTTTCTAGGCATAACATGCACACACTTACATAAATTAAGAGATATAAAGAGGAGATTCATTCATTTAGTGAATAACAAAACTTCCTTAATATTAAATTGCAAGTAAGAAACTCAACTATCATGAATCAAAGATTAGAATTCAAGCCAAGTCTGAATCTCCCTAACCACACAAAAAGGGTGTTCCCAAGAGAGGGAGGCATCATTTAGTGAGGAATCAAGTGACATGAAAATCTATTGACAAGGTATGCCCCCACACCAAGTGCATGTATGAATTTGGAAGTAATTCGTGAAACCACTTCCAAGTTAAAGAAAAAATTGATTGGAGCAGAAAAGGCAACAGTGAACCAAATATAGGTGGTGCGTAACTAGCCAAAGACACTCATTCCATTTGAACTAAAGGAAGGCCAAACAAACCTTAAGCTATAGAGGCTTCAAATCTCCTCTCCTGGCAGCACTGATATCAAAATACACAGTAGATGTATCTTGAAGAGAAACACTAAGTACCTCATACTATGAATTGTTTTAAATGTAAGAAAATTTTACATAATTATATGAACTAGAATGCTTGCACATTCATGTGATCATTTTTGGTTCATCAGTGAACATTCTTCTTGTTTAAATCAAACATCAAGAATATATGTTCAACCAAACTAAAAATATTTCAGAGCATGTGCGAATGTAAAAATTTCTGGTTGAATGAATTTGATGTAGGCTAGTCTTTTTCCTTGGCCTCTACCATTTTTCTGGCATCATGCTAGATAAATAACTGAACAAAGTAGCATAGCAGAGTGAGCAATGTAGTAGCATATTCTTCATTCACATTTAGCCCACATATCAAGAAGAAAATGAATTCACAATTGAAATATTAAGGTTTTGTTTTGTGACTGACTTTTATCCATACTAACTTCCAAAAAACGTTAAATTGAACTCACAAAAAAACAGAACACAATTGCTCAGATATTTTTCCATATTCTGTTTTCAAATTCATTCATGCTCTGCTCATTTTTACATTCGTTCTTAGAGAAGCAATGTGCAAAGTTAACCAGATAGCAAAAGTTGTAAAACAAATCAAGATAGTAAATGCTTTGATTTTTTCACTATTTGCCGCATAAAAAAAACAATACTAAGCGCTCAGTAATTAGCTAGACTACACACATGCAACTTTAATTATAATGAATTTGGTTGCTGAAGGATTGAATCTGAAAAATAGTCTGACTTCTATTTGGATATTTTTAATGGTATAAATTTAAAGAAGCAGTTGGAAAGTATAAACATTCCTAGAGTCCTATTTGTAGCCTCAGCATTGTTTTTTCCGAAGAACTTCTAATGACAGGCAATTTATTATCCGACATTAAACCAAAAAATAATCATTGAAACAAAGTTGTGCTCCTTACACAACTAAATTTACTCACCCGAAGCGCACCTCCAGAAATTCCTTAGCATGCAAATTTGAATCAGCCTCTTCAAAAAGACTTCGGTCATTCCTAATGATTGCTGAGCTTTTCATAAGTCAATCATTAAATTTCTGAATCTGCCCAAGGAAGTAAAAATTTGATGGACATGAAGGCTGAAATAAAGCATTGACAGATGCTTTCACACAACCAAAAAAATGAAGAAACTTTCTGAATTCACACCAGATGTAAGTATATCGAAAATGACTGCGGGTGAAGGAAATATAGCACCGGTGTAATGCAACTTTACTGTTGGTTCCAGTTTAGCTAAGAGTTAACACCGGCAGTAAAACTGCCCTCGCCAGTCGTGGAAGACCAAGCCATGCAGGTTTGGTAGCGCAGAACCACGGCTGACCCACCGGCACACACGAATCGGAAGGCCGAGATCGGGCTGCAAACAAATAATTGGGTTAACAAGGATCCCAAGAAAGCGGATGGGTGTGAGCTGGAAGCAAAGATTAATATACTATAGATGTCGTGAGATTGACCAAAAAGACGATTAGATTAAGGAGTTTTTTAAGCACTACTTAATTTAAGAGAACTGCAATATAGTAGCAATATATCAGCAATATGGTATATCAGGAGGTCTTTCAGATGCAGATCAATAATATTTTAGCAGCTCTTACAATTACAGATAAGAAATATTTTAGCAATAAGATTTCAATCATCAATTAGCAATAAGTTAGCAAAAGGTTTTATTCATAGATTAGCAATATGTTAGCAATAAGGTTTTATTCATAGATTAGCAATATGTTAGCAATAAGGTTCATTCATAGATTAGCAATAAGTTACGTTATGGATAAGCAGTAAGTTCGTTCCCCCAGCTCAATCGCTTCCCTCTGTAGATACCTAAAGCCCGCACCGACCAACACTAATTTGTAGTAGGGATGGAGTGGGGAACCGACATCGTTTTTAGATGGAGGATTCGCTACGAAGGGTCAACCGTACACAGCGCTATATGTCAATGCGACTCACCTCGTAAGCGAACTGGTTCCGTAGTCTCCGCCGCGATGGTCTGCAGGAAGTCGTCGAGGAAGGCGCCCTCGTTGCCACCGGTGAGATGCTGGTGAGGTGACCAACAGCTCATGGTAGCTGTAGAAGTCCGCAGCCGAGCACCCCCATGCGACGCGTCAGCGTTGTATGACGTATCCTCTGCAGAGCGCGTGAGCAGTCGCGGCGCCAACCGCAGCCGCCAGCCCAAGGAGCCGCTGCCTCTTAATCAGCCATGGTGACGCTAAACAGTATTAACAACGGTCATCAAAAGGAATCAATGACGGAAGAATACAGAGAGGTCAAATGGTGTTAACGTGCTGATAGTTGGGCGTGAACTCCTATTTACAGTGCGGAGAGGCTGGAGATCTACTTCTTTGGTGTGCGAAAGACAGAAGGTCAGGTCGCAAATGACAATATTACTGTACCGGTCTGACCCCGTTAGCATCCTTTTCGTAAATTATGGGTATATTGTACAGTACCGGGAGGGGGATTCAATTTTTTGTTCACTATTACTACAAAATTGAATCCAACTAATTTAACGAAAGACCCATAACCTTAAGACTATGTTTAGAGTTAAATCTTATCAAGTACTCAAACAAGCGTGAGTCCCGATTCAGCGAAGAACCAGTCTCCTCACAACAAAAATAATTAGAGATAAATTTAATAAATTATCCCAACATATCAGAACACAAATGATTCAACTTAGAACTAGTAACCTTACAATTACAATTACAAGTTCGATAAAGTAATTAAATATTTTAACACGCAACAAATATAAGTTCAACTCTCGCTTTCCATACGAACTTGAACTTAAACTTACACTAATTTAGAATCGCACAAATCTCTTGTTTTTTGTCTGCAAACTGCAGCTGCACGTCGACCGGTGCTGCTCCCAGATGAGCTGCTCGAGTCTGCAACTGGAACCGTCTGATCGTCAGTCAAGCCCTCCAGTGGGGCTGAAAGCAGAGGCACAAGGGAAGTAACGTGTCGGCGTACCGTACAACCATATCCTTTCAGAACGGATACTTCTGTCACCTCACCGCCCTGGTTGAAAGAGCGACTTGTAACTCTGCCGATAGCTTAATTCGTACACTTTTGATGACGCTATTTTAATAGCACGATGTCCCCAACCGCGAGCGCTTTATGCTTCACAGGAGAATACCTACCTCTCTTACTGACTGCCTGAACGACCAGGTCCGGCAGAAACTGTGAGTAGTATCGATCGACCAGTTTACTTCTAACACCGCACAATTTTTGGAAACTCTCACGAATACGGTCAACGGGTTCGGTCGAGGGTGCCCAGTCCAAGTCGTTGGTCGACTCGCCATGTGGAATAATATACATGGAACTCAACTCGTAGCCCCTTAAAAGAACCTCGGGCGTGATCGGAACCGGAACACATGAGCCCACCTCTGGGTCTCTGAGGGCCTCCTTGAATGCTATAGGTCGCTTATTGATTAGATGCACAGTTTGTGCCACAATGAAGTCGAAATCGAACCTTTCCAGAGCATTATTTCGAATTGCCCCATAAAGGAGACGCTTTGTCAATGTCAGGGCCAAGCGACGGAAGTATTCCGTACAGCTCTAATAGTGGGGACGTCAGGTCAAAACGCTCAAGGCACCCCAACCGCCTCGGGAATTGAAACACGAAACAATCATTAGATTTATTGATTGCATAAATAAAGGAAAAATATATATATCTTAACTTATAGTTAGTAATGTAGAATGCAGGTATGGAACCGTGATGGTGGGCGAGCACAACAGCGGTCATAGAACACACGCCAGGATGGGGCACCAGGGACCCGTGCAGGACAAGGCACCAGGGACCCGTGCAGGATAGGCACCAGGGACCCGTGCAGGATAAGGCACCAGGGACCCGTGCAGGATAAGGCACCAGGGACCCGTGCAGGATAGGCATCAGGGACCCGTGCAGGATAGGCACCAGGGACCCGTGCAGGATAGGCACCAGGGACCCGTGCAGGATAAGGCACCAGGGACCCGTGCAGGATAAGGCACCAGGGACCCGTGCAGGATAAGGCACCAAGGACCCGTGCAGGATGAGGCACCAAGGACCCGTGTAGGATAAGTCACCAAGGACCCGTGTAGGATAAGGCACCAAGGACCCGTGTAGGATAAGGCACCAAGGGTGAGGCACGCAGGTGCACTTGGCCACAAGCCAGCGAGTGAGCTAGTTGGTAGACTAGACGGATGAACATGAACAGACACGAGCGTGGCTTCCCTTGGCACAGGGCAAGTCCAGCCTGCGAACAAACACACCACCATTAACACTGTTCGCGGCCTGCTAGGGTCAAACCTTGAATTAACGGCGAGAGAAAATCTTACTAGCAGGTCTAGCGGGAAATAAGGTAACTAGTATTTCAATTTCAGTAAATCTACAAAAAGCAAGACAATGCAGAAATACTTGTTAGATTTGTCTCTAACTAACAGCCAGTCTAAGCCTATCGATTCGCACAAGGCGTTCCAAAGAGAGGAAGGAAAGGGCACCACTTAGCACAGAGTTTCGGGTACGCAAAATCCACACAGGAAGAGCACAGACACAGTTAACGGAGAAAGAAGATTATGAAATACGATAAAGTTGGGGTAGAAAGCGGCAAGTGTTGAAACGGAACAATGAACCGGAAAGGAGTACTTGACTTTACAAGTACTTAATTTCAATACAAAGAACGCCTACCTAACTTCAGCTAGGGCCCTAACAACACAAAAAACAGAAGTAAACTTACTCGTCAGAAATGGTGACACTATCTAATACTTAGAAAATTAAGTTCACCAGTGTTCTATACGGTTCAAGTTCAAGTCTAGAATGGAAAAGAGACACAGTTAGCGACAGGGCTTAACTCTGTGAGCTACAATAAACAGTTAATAACCACACATTAGAAGGAGACTACAGTAGGCTCGTATGATCACAAAAAGGTACCGATCTGTGAAGCATCGCAGGCTATATAGAGGACTAATCTATGTCTTCCGACGTCACTGGGAAGAAGAGCAGAAGGCCGGCAGGGTCGCCCCTACACGACTCCCCCCTTAAAGATTCTATCCTGACTAGAATCAACTACGAAGGTAAACCTTGCTAATTTTAACAACAGAGATCATTACGAGAGTTGAAAGAACAACTTACACCTAAGAACCACTCAGCAGGCTAAGTTAATAGCCTTGAGTTACACATGAACGTTTAGTTATTACCAGCGAATGCGACGCCTCCACAAGGAAGCAGTCTTTCAATCCGTTGGAAGTCGGCTGAGCAAATCTGCTCCAAGGTTATCTTTACCAGGAATGTGGACAATCGTGAACCTAAATGACTGTAGGTTCAAAGCCCATCTCATCACACGGGAGTTTTCACACTTAAGTTTTTGCAAGGAGAGTAGAGGCTTATGATCAACCTCCAACAGGAATTCTGCACCAAGCAAATAAAACTTAAACTTTCCTACACCCCACACTATGGCAAGGCACTCTCGTTCGATTGTGGAATAACGAGTTTTTCTGTCTACCAGCTTACGGCTCGCGTAGGCGACAGGGTGAGGCACGTTATCGTGGTACTGAATCAGGATCGCACCCAAACCAACATTAGACGCATCAGTACGCAATACAAATGGGGAATGAACATCTGGTAATTTTAGCACAGGCTCAGCTGACAAAGATCGTTTCACAAGCTCAAAATTTTCAAGGCCCTAGTCAGTCCAAGAAAGAGGTTCTTTACTATCTTTCTTTAATAATTCAGTCATGGGAGCAAAGAGACTGGCAACGTTAGGAATAAAGTGGCGGTAGAACGATGCTAAGCCAATGAAAGATCTCAGCAACTTCTTCGTAGTAGGAAGAGGCAAATTCACAATAGTCGTGATTTTATCCATGGTGACTACTGATATTTCATTTTCAAATTTTACCACTTTTTACTACTTTTAACTACCTTCACCAGAAAAAAATTACTACCTATTTTTTACATAATGAATGTTGTCCAAATGTCCAGATGTAAGTCATCAGCCTATAATGAGTAGTATGAGTCAATAATACACGCAATACCAAATGTTCAAAAAGGGTCCAAGTTTCTTAATACTTAAAATACTTCATGCTCAATGCATCAACCAAAGTATCATTAAGGAAAAGTTACCTAAATTCCTAAGTTACCCCGTCCTAATGGACGCCATCGAATGTTAAGACAAAGAACCATGTCTTAACATCTTTCAACTATGAGGACAACCATTCATGATACGCAAAAAATAAACCAACTGGAAACTAGTAGACACCAGGTGATTGTCATATCACTTTACAGCAGGGTAGAATATCAGGGAACTTTATTGACTAAACACCATGGCACTTCGTAAATATGAGATTGTGAACTATTGAACGAATTGAATATGTGAACGAATTTTTGTAAACTATATCTAACGTACCTCAAAATCTAAATTGGCACCCTAATTGCGATCAATAATGATAACAAATTGGTTATTAACATTATATTATGGAACAAATCACGGAAATGCAAATTTCGTGTAACTTTCATATACATACATATAGTATCAGGTTGTAACATAAGTTCTGTCCAATTGTTGAGCTATATGTTTAGGACAAGATTACTTCAATTTAGCTTGTTAATGTTGTATGCTTATCTATGGTAATTAATAAAATGTTGTTTCTTCTCTCATATTGTGTGATAATTATCGTAATTAAAAACTATTTTTAGCCCAAAGGTACACTCCAAGTGAAGAGCATGTCAGGCATATTTTACGGTTTGAATTTCATAAAGGCAATATGGCAGGCTCAGCAGCAAAACACTCGATGACACATGGAAATGATGTTGTGAATGAAAAGACCTGCAGAAGATCGTTTTTTGTTTCAAAAAGAATGACCACAGTCTAAAAGACGTACCATGAGCAAGATGCTCAAAAAACTCAATTCTGAGCATTTGCAAGCTGCCATTGATGAAAATAAAACCTGCACCACTAGAGAATTAAACAAAACATTTAAAGCCATATGACCATATATTGGGTAATGAAAAGATTTGGCAAAATCTCAAAGGCTGAGACACAGGGTCCCACACAATTTGTCAGAAATCAACAGGCAACATACGGGCGACCTGTCGCGTTTCACTGCGTTCTCATGAACTTCAGACCCTTTTCTAGACCGAATCATAACTGGTGACGAGAAGTGAATCCTTCACAACAATGTTAAGCGCAAAAGACAGTGTCTAAGTTGTGGTGCAAAGCCAATTCCACAGCCGAGAAGTGGACTGCACCCTAAAAAATTCTTTTGTGTGGATGCAGGGATTTGAAGGGAATTGTTTATATTGAATTAATGGGTGATAACCAAAAAATTAACATCCGAAGTTTACTGTCAGCAGCTAACTCGTTTAAAAGCAGTTTTACATGAAAAACGGCCTTTTTTGATCAATCGAAAAGGAGTGATTCTGCACCATGACAATGGCAGACCCCCCACTTCAAGCGCAAGTCATGCATCACCAACCATATTCTCCCGATTTTGCTCCAACCGATTTTCACCTTTTCAGGGGCTTACAGAATCATTTTATGGAATAAAGATTTACAACAAGAGAAGAGGTCGAAATGAAACTAGTTTCTCTTTGTGCGTCCAACCTGGCTAAATTTTATGAAGAAGGAATCAAAAAGCTAATGGCAAAATGGGAGGACGTAATTAATAAAAATGATGACTATCTTGAAGACTAAACAAATATATTTTTGAGAGGACTTTCACTTCATTTCATATCTAAAAAAATGGACAGAACTTCTGCTACAACCTGATAGAAGACAGAACTTTAATAAGATGTAGCATCACCATGCTCCTCTGACAACATCCTGGAGGTAACTGAACTGAACCGTGAGTCGCCATGACTGCCAAAGGAACTTAATTCTCATTTGAATGATTACATTTTGTTCTAAAAGACAATTTTATAGCATAATTCTTTCAGTATTCGGACATAAATTAGTGTCATGGGATTAGATTAGATTAGTTGTTAGTTTTAGCCTCTCTCCCCAGCAACAAATGCGATCCAAAGAGAGGAAGGAGGAAGGCACCATTTAGTATGGAGTTGAAGGAAATGCGGAATCTATACGCAGAAAGAAACATAAAAATATTTTATTTCAACAAAAAAAAGGCTACCTAACTTTCAGCTTGGGCCCTGACATTCCCCCCTGGGAGTGCTAATTCCTATATATACAATAATTGTATTCCCCTGAGGAGTAACGTCATGAGAAAGAGAAAAACTTTCAGCTTTAGAAAGAGGTAAGTTTTTCCACAAAAAACATTCATATTTACAGTAAATCGTTATTGTTTCCTCACACCGAAACCGACAGAATAAACTCCAGTCTTTTCAAAAGAAGATATTAGTGCTGGATATGAATTAACTGAAGAGAAGTTCCTTTGACATCTTCACCAAAGGTTTGTAATGTACTGATGCTAAATTGAGGATGTAATGATGTATTGCAATATGATACATTTACAATTGTGATCCAAGGAACGTGATGTGAAAGAGTTGATATGTAAATCCCGTTTTTCCCTTAAATTGCATATAAAATCCCATTTCTGTTTACATTGAAGAGCGTAGTGTGAGAATATTCATCTATGAATAAGATTTGGAAGGTTATATCACTTGGTTCTTCACTGCTTATATTTTATATTCACATTTGTGAGGCGAAGTTAAATGATGCAATAATTTGAGTGAAGTGCTATTATTAAACTTAGGGCAAGGACGTTTAAATGCCTAATATATGACGATGGATAAGTTTGTTCTTTGAAGGTTACGCTATTGGGTATATCCAAAGAAAATCAGCATAAGACATGAATGTTAAATATTAAAGAGAGAAGTAGCCACTTTAGGTTATTGTTCAAAAAACTAGAGCAGGAAACTGAATTCAATCTTAGAAAAGTTTACAATCCTTGATTATTCATTGATCATTAAAAATTTAATGCCTAAAAATTTATGAAATGGCACTGAAGAAGAGTAAAATTTAAACATTGAAATGTCCCAAATGAACCTTCCATCATAAAGCAATTCGATATCCTTCAGATCAAAGTGAATGAGAAAAAATGAACTATTTACAGTCGTATGCAAAATTTTGGAACATTTCTCTATTTTGTGTCGCCCCAATCCCGAAATTACATTCCACCATACAGGAATATTTCACATAAACTTCGTCAAATTGCTAATGCTGGGAGAAATAAACACTTTATACCCCTGTATATTACTTTCAATTTTCAAAGAATTATTCCACTTCACAATTTTTTACTACCCAGAGGTAAATTTTACTACTTTTTACTACTTTTTTTACACTTCTCAAATTTTACTACTTTTTACTACTTTTTACTACTTTACTACCTAGTAGACACCCTGTTATCGCCCTGAGGTCTGATTTCGTCTGCACCGACAACAAACCCCAAGTACTTCATGTTGGGAAAGCCAAATCTACACTTCGAAGGACGAGCTGTCAGCCCGTGCTGTTGAAGCCTGACAAATACAGACTCTAGTGCTTTAAGGTGCTCATCCCACGTTTTCCCGTAAGCGTAAATATTTTCAAAGTAGAAAGTTACATTTTCCAACCCGTGCAACACAATGCGCATCAAATGGGCGTACCGAGAACAGGCGTTAACCAGCCCAAATGGCAGCTTTACGAACTCCATTAGGCCACGGCTAGTTGGGAAAGCAGTTAGGGGCTGAGCCTCTTTTGCAAGAGATATTTGGCGATAGGCCCGGGTCAAGTCTATTTCCGAGAAATACTTGGCTCCGGTAAATTTGTGGAGCTCGGAATCACTCAAGCAGGGAGGCTCTGCTTGGAACACAGTTATTGAGTTTAATGCCCTGTAATCTACGGTTAGGCGATACGAACCATCTGGTTTCTTGACCATTACAGCAGGGGAACAATAAGAGGATTTCGATGGCTGAATTATGCCTAGTTCCAAAAGATTGTCAACTTCTTTGTCAAAGTGAGATTTCAAGTGAACAGGTACGGGATAGAATTTAGCCCGAACTGGTTGAGAGGTCATCAGTTGAATCTCGTACGTAATGGTATTAGTACACCCAGGACGAGGGTCAAGAACTTTACGATGCTCTAGTAGCAAATTCTGTAAGTCATTGATTTCGGGTTTCGTTAACTCTGCATTAAGAACAGGACGCTCTGTCTCATCAGACATGTCCCAGTTAAGCATACTAGACCAACCAGTCTCGGCTTCAGGGAAGTCTGAAGGCAGCTCTTCAATGACACAATTTTGGCAAATAGCCAAGGGTCCTGCCCGCATGGGGACAACAGAGGATGCGGTTTCGTCACCCCGGCTGCTATCATCGGAAGATCTACGGTAGTATCTCTTCAATATGTTTACGTGGTACAACTTAGGAACACCAGCTTCATCAATCAGGTAAGTAACTCTACTTTTCCTCTCAAGGATTTTGAACGGTCCCTTCCAGGCCATCAACAATTTATTTGAGTTATCAGGCAACAGTAACAAAACCTCATGACCGGGACTAAACTGTCTGTCCTGGGACTTAACATCATAATAGTCTTTGTAGCGCTTAATGCTCATGCCAGTATTCTGAACTTCCATCTTCGAACACTCTTGCAGTTTCTCCCGCAGTTCAATTACGTACTGGAAAGAAGATCGTTGTTCCTCCACCAGGGAGTTATCTTCCCACAGGTCCCGCAGAACTGACAAGGGGCCACGTACCTGACGCCCGTAGAGTAGTTCAAACGATGAGAATCCTGAGCAGTCACTAGGAAGCTCGCGCAACGCGAAAAGAGTGGGGATCAAATAACGATGCCACTCCTTCGGCTAGTCTGAGCATAACTTACGTAAGCACGCTTTGAGTGGGCCGTGGACACGCTCTATCCTACCATTGCCCATCGGGTGGTAAGGAGTGGTGAACACGGGTTTAACACCGAGGAGTCGATGTAACTCACCCATTAATTTAGAAGTAAATTGAGTACCTCGGTCTGAGAGGATTACTCGGGGTATTCCAGTCCGTGAAAATATCGACAACAAGGCCTCTGCAACGGACACTGAGTCAATCTCTTTGAGAGGTACAGCATCCGGAAACCCGGTGGCGAAATCAATTAACGTCAGGATATATTTATGGCCCTCAGAGGAAAATGGGGTTAAAGGACCAACCAAGTCTATGGCAACCTTACTGAAAGGCTCCGTCACTACCGGCATTGGTTCCAGTGGAACTCTTTTCGTCTGCCCCTTTGGGCCTAGCCTCTGACATTTATCGCACGAGCGACAAAAATTCCTGATATCCATGGTGACAGAAGGCCAGAAGAATAATTCCCTAACACGTAATTCAGTTTTCCTATGGCCGAAATGGCCAGCAAGAGGGGACTCGTGCGCCATGGTTAAGACGCTTTTACGGCAAGGCGCCGGGACCACAAGTGAAAATTTACCTATAAGCCTAGCTGTTTTAGAAGAGATACACCGACGATAAATCAAGTCTTTGTGCGTCTCAAAACAGAAAATAGATTTGTCCCTCATCACAACACGTTCTCCTGGCTCTACTAATTATTCTCTAATTTTTGAAAGACTAGGACAAGACTCCTGCATTGCTTCAAACTCTACAGGAGTTATGTTAATGCAGTCAATATTTGGCAACACTAATGGATGATTCAGTTTAGAAGTCTTACTCGAACGAGTAGTAACTGCTGCGACGGATTCAGGTTTTGATACCGATTCTAATCCTAAATCACACAGAGGAAGATCTGAAGCACCATCCACGTTACCAATCATCACTGAACAAAATTTTATCGGCGCTCTGATAGCGTCGACCCAGCCACAAAAATATTTGCATCTAATGTAATAATAATAATAATAATGAGGGGTGTTGATATAGTCAACATTAAAGCACGGATGCGGGTCCTTTGTAGCTCCCCCCTACGCATGTTGTCTGTGACCGAAAGCCCAATTCAACAGTTTATCATTAAAGGTAAGTCAGTTGCCAAATAAAGTTGCTGAAACATTTAAATTAGGTCATAAGCGTCTATCACACGAAGATAGTTCATCAATTCTCTAACGTCTAATTGGCGTCCCAATACCGTCTCGACGGTAGGTCGTTGTAGCGTTCGGCAAGCCTTTATACAATTTCTACTATTGGTGAGACTTTCACATTCTATGATTAGATGTTTGATGTTAGTGTTGAGTTATTGCAAAGCTCGCATACTGGTGCGATATCGGGTACTTCATTATTCATCAGGTAGCCATGTGTTAAGAGTGTATGTCCTATTCTGAGTCTGTTAACTATTATCTCCTCTTTACGTGATATTTTACCGAAGTCCAACTCTATTCCTGGTGATGGTTGTATTTCCCTTAATTTGTCTCTGCAATTTTCCCACCTAGTTTTCCACTGGTTAATCACGGCTTGTCGAATTAATGGTTTCCAATCTGTGTAGCAAATTAGGATAAATTCTTCGTTTTTTTGGGTTGCGTTCTTGGCTGCAGTATCTGCAGCATCGTTATCGCCTATTCCGACATGGGAGGGGATCCAGCATTTGTTGATGGCTTTGCCGCCTTTTTGTTTTTCGTGTATGTCGTGTTGTATTCGGCGTAGTACTGGATGGTATGTCTCGTACTTTAGGCTGTTAACGACACTCAAGGAGTCGCAGTAAATTACGAATTTTTTATCTCTTTTTTCATTAATGATGCCAAGGGCCAAGTGGATGGCGTGTATTTCGGCTGAGTATATTGAGGCCTCTTTCGGTAGCGTTGCAGAGCGGACAATGGTGCCACATACTGCTGCCGCTCCTGTGCCATTTTCTCCTCTTGAGCCGTCTGTGTATATAGTTACATATCCGTCATATTTTTCTTTTGTCATTCTTTTTAACTCTTGACGGATTATGTATTCAGGGGTTTCGTTTTTTGGTAGTTCGGTGAGGTCGGTATTTATTGTTGGTTTTGTTAGTGCCCATGTGGGAGTATTAATGTTTAGTAGTCGGTATGAAAAGTCTGGTTTAACTCGATTTTTCCGGAGGCAAAATTTTTCTATCAGTATTTGCATTTTAATAGCGAATGTTGGAGTAATTTTCCTATTTTGGAAGAGTAGTCGGTTACTCGGCGTCACAGTGTAATTGAAGGCGGGGTTTCCATGTTGACTTCGGATTTTGTAGTAATAACAGAGGGATAGATAGTTTCGCCTAATATCGGGAGGCATTTCATTGCAAATAATGTGTAGACTATTTGTTGGGCTGGATTTGAATGCTCCTGTAGCGATTCGTAGTGCTTCGGATGTAAGAGACTCGATGGGCTTTAGAGTTGTTTGGCTGGCAGAGTTATAGATTATTGATCCATAATCGAGGATTGATCCTGTAATGCTTCGATAGATTTTGAGGATCGTGGTTTGGTCTGCTCCCCAGCTTTGAGCTGTTATTGATATTAATAAGTTCAGGCTATCATTCCCTTTTTTCTTTAAAGCAGTAATGTGTTGTTGCCAGTTCAATTTTTCATCGAAAATCAGGCCGAGGAATTTATGTGAGTTTGTGTATTGAATGTTTTCATCATTGAGTTTAAGTATTGGGCTGAGGAAGAGTCCGGGTATGGTATTGAAATGTATTGCTTTGCTTTTACTGGATGAGAATTTGAAGCCATGATTTTGGGACCACTTAAATATTTTATTAATACAGGATTGCATTTTGTCTTGGATAACCTTGAGGTCTTGGTGGTGGTATCCAACTTGTAAGTCGTCAACGTATAGTGAGTGGTGGAATTTGTTGTCCGGTGGGATCTGCTTGGCTATGTCGTTTATTTTGAGGGCGAATAACGTGACCGAGAGGACACTGCCTTGAGGGACTCCGTTTCGCTGTTCGTAAATATTTGAGCTATAGTTGTCTATTCGGACACTTAGTGTTCTACGTTCTAGGAATTTGGCGACAA
Organism: Morinoia aosen; assembly: GCA_030386875.1. NCBI lineage: Eukaryota > Metazoa > Arthropoda > Malacostraca > Amphipoda > Talitridae > Morinoia > Morinoia aosen. Next base: position 44,250,018 of record CM059565.1, on the reverse strand, counting down.
AAGTTGGTAATCTGCCCCTGAGTCCGATATCGAATAAATCCCGTATGATCCCATATCTCCATGTTCTGTCGTAAGCTTTTTCAAGGTCGAAGAACACTGAGATGAAGTGTTCTCTGTTTGCGAATGCTAATCTTATGGTTGAGTCTAGTCTGACCAAATGATCTGTAGTGCTACGCCCCTTTCTGCATCCACACTGCTCTTTACTAATTATATTGTGCATATCTAAGCATTCGATCAGTCGTTATTGATCATTCGTTCCATTAATTTGCACAGACAGCTCGTGAGTGCGATGGGTCTGTAGTTATTTGGTTTACTATGGTCTTTCCCGGGTTTTGGGATTGGTATTATTATCGAGTGCTGCCATTGTGGTGGGAAGTAGCCCGTTGTCCAGAATTTGTTAAAAGTGTTCAAGATGTATTGTTTAGCTGGTAGTTTTAGGTGTTTGATCATGTCGTATGTTATTTTGTCGTTTCCTGGTGATGTGTTTTTAGTTTTTCTTAGGGCGGATTCAAATTCATGCATATGGAAAGTTTGGTTATAGATTTCTACGTTTGGCGAACTGAAATGGATCGGTATAGTTTCATTTGCGGTTTTTATTTGTTGAAATTCAGGGGAATAGCTATGATCGCTTGACACTTCGCTGAAATTCTCAGCCAGTTTATTCACAATCTCAGGGATTGTGCTGTAGTGTATATTGTTTTCGATCAATATATGGACTTTTCTTTGTACTCGACCTTTTATTTTCCTTATTGTTTCGTATACTCTAGCCATTGGTGTATATTTATTAAGTTGGTTTACGAAATTCTTCCACGTTTCCTGTTTGCTTGCTCGAATTTTGTATTTATGATTTGCCCTTGCTCGTTTCCAGTTAATTAAGTTAGTAAGATTTTTATTGCGGTGGTATTTCTTGTAAAGTTTTTCTCTTTCTTCTTTTGATTCTTGGAGTTCTTTTGTCCACCATGGTTTGGGGTAGTATTTTCCTGGTATATAAGTTGGGATGGCTTTTTCAGCTCCTGAGTAGAACCGCTGGTATAAGTCGGTGAGTAGTTGTTCGTTATTTGTTGTTGTGTTCAACATCGGCTTGTTCCATGCATTGTTATTGGAATATAGATCCCAGTTAGCTTTTGAGTAATTCCAGATAGTTGATGGGGGTTGGTTGGGACGATTTTCGTTAAGGTAGGTGATCAAAATTGGGCAATGATCGCTATCACCCGGCGAGTCGAAAGCAACCCAGTCTAATAGCACGGCCAATGTAGGTGAGCAAATTGTCAGATCAATAGCTGATTCTGAATTGTATCCTATTCTAGTGGGTGAACCGGTATTTAATAGGCAAAGGTTATTGTTTGTAATAACAGTTTCTATCAGCTTCCCCCTATTATCTGTATTCTTGCAGCCCCATATGGTGCTGTGTCCGTTGAAGTCGCCGGCTAGGATGAAAGGATTCGGTAGTTGGTGGATTAGGTTATTTAGTTTTTCGTTTGTGACTGTTTGTCTACCGGGTATGTTGATGCTGCAGATGGTTATCAGCTGTCCTATGTTTACTTGAATGGCCACGCTTTGTAGTTCAGTCTGTAGATTCAGTTCACAAAAAGGTATTGAGCTATGGACATATATTCCAACACCTCCATGGGGGGTTCTGTTGTAATGACCGTGTCGTAGCACATTACTGTAGTCGTTTATTCTTAACTGGCAGTTATCCCATAGCTTTGTTTCTTGAAGTGCTATTATACTGGGTTGGTGGTTGTTTATTGTTTCCATTAGTTCATCTTTCTTTCCCCTGATGCCTTGGCAGTTCCACTGCAGGATTCCTACGTTAGCCATGGGGTGTGTTTGATTTGATTTTGTTATTCAATCGTTCAATTAGTTACTTTCTTTTGGGTGATCTATCTCTAATCCTAGAGTCTCGAGAGTAGTGTGATTGTTCCTCATCTGAGTAAATTTGTCGTTTATCATGTCTGTTGCGGCTGTAGGTGGGGGATCGTAATTTTGATCGTGATCTTGGTCGCTTCTTGTTTTGGGTTTTGGAAGGTTTGTGCTGCTTTGGGGGTTTGAATTCGTTGAAAATTCGTCTGGCTTCTTGTCTCATAATAGGGTTGCATTCGCTCGTGCCATCTTCCTCATTTTCAGATCCTTCGGCGTTAGTTTCAATATTAATTGTGGATTTGAGCAATTGTGTTGGGTTGGGTTTAATGCGGAGTATTTCTTTTTCGCATGTTTCGTGGTCGCGTTGTGAAGTTTGCGGTGGTTTGGTTTCTGGTGTATCGGTTGTGTTATCAGTTGTACCTGGTTCGTTACAAAGTGAGGGAGCCATATTTTGTTCGGTGATCGTTTGGTTTTTGGTAGCCGCCATAAAGGGTTGGGGGGTTGGTACTTTGGGTATTTGATCCATTCGATTTCTGGTTATTTGTGCGTAGCTTTGATCGAGTTGTGGGGATCGTTTGTGGTATATTATAAGGGCTTGTTCTCTTGATACGTTTTGTTTAGTACGGATAGAAATTAGTTCTTGTTGCTTGCGTTGTTCCGGGCAAGTCCGGTCTCCAGTTTTGTGATTGTTTCCGCAGTGGTAGCATGTCAAGTTGTTTTCCGTGCAATTTGTTGCTTCATGGCCTTTTGTTGCGCATTTTCCACACACGAACTCTTCACTGGTACATCTTTTAGCAGTATGGTTGTATTCCAAGCACTTTTTACACATCATAGGGCGGTCGAAGTATTCATATATCCTACTCTTGCAGTCTTGGCCAAGGATGTCGATATACTCAGGGGGAGTTGAGCCTCTGAAAGTTAGAAGTATTGCTTTTGCATTTGTGTTACGGCTTTTTATCCAATTTGCTGGTTCAACATTTTTGATTATATGGTTTTCCATTAGACCTTGTTTGAATTTCTCGAAGTTGGTGAAGTCGTAGTTATAGATGTAGGCGAGTCCTTTTGAAAGATTTACATAGTTATTTTCTGTTACTTGCACAGGGATGTTGTTTATGTCTTTGATTTTCTGTATTTCATCTTTTTGTCGTGTGTGATCTAATTCTACAATAAATGTGTTTTTGCCGCCCGATCGAATAGATTTGGGTTTTCCTTGGATTTGGTTTGCAATACATTTTTCTAGGAGCCATGGAGTAATTTTCCGCTTTTCGTTTTCCTGCATTGTTATATTGAAATGATTTGTGAGGGTGTTCGTATCTGATATTGGTATCTCGGAGTGTCCTGTGACTATCTGTACAGCACGACGCCTATTAACTCGTTGTTCTTGTTGGACTTTGCGTATTTCTGTTTCCATGATATGTTTCAGGCATTCTCTGTGGCCAGTTTCATGTTGACGCTTGCAATGCATGCAGGAGAGGGCGCTGCCACAGTGTTCGCTGTCATGGCCTGTTTCTCCGCAGCGTTTACAGTTTGCTTCGTTATGGCAGTGTTTGGCTGTGTGGCCGAAGTTTTGACATTTGTGGTACATCATTGGTCTATTAATAAATGGGTATACTATCGTATCTGATTTTTCGCCTGGGATATATATAGAGTCTGGTGTAGTGTAGCTATTAAAGGTTGGTAGGAGTGGGGTGGTTTGGGAGAATCGAGTTTTAATGAAGCTGGCACGGACAGCGTCACTGATATTGTACTGGCTCTTCAGGCCTTCCACAAAATCTTCCATATTATCTACATCGTATTCTTGAATATATATTAGTCCTTTGGATTGATTGTAGTATGGGTGTTCGCTGATCTGGCAATTAATGCCGTCGACGTTATTAAGTCTGGTGATGCGCTCAGATTGGGGTTTGTTTCGAGTTTCTATGATAAAGCTATCTTTACCTGAATAAGTTATTCTTTTCGCCTTCAAACCAGTTATTTTGACTATTACTTCTTGGAGGCAAAATGGATTTATTTGGTTTCTCTCTTCGATTTTGAATTTGAACGAGAAGAACTTTGTATAATGGTCGTTCTTCGTCATTTCTTGGTTCAACGATATGGGTGTGTATTTGTTAGCTTTGCTTTGTTTTCTCACATTTTCTTTCTCGCAGCCCATGATTTTACTGTTTTTTCCTATGTTCTGCGCTTTCGTCATTTCTAGGATTTTTTCGAGTGTATTTTCAATTTTCCTTATTCGATCGTCTACATTTTGTGCTTCTTTTTCAACTTCATGTTTATCGGGGTTGATGCATTTGGTTGCATCACCTGCCGCAAGTCTATTCAGCACTTCATTTAATTTAGCCTCCAATTGGTCCACCTTACAGGTAGCACCGTTTGGTTCCGGTGGAGTTTTTTCGGTTGTTTGGTCAGATGTGTCATTGTTTTCGCTCATCTTCCTGGTGATAGTGTTAGTTTTGGGGTTTGTTGCACCTACGTTGGTAGCAGTGCTTAGGTGGTTTTTGTTGGGGTTTATTCGTTGTTTTAATTTGTTTTTATTTTTAGCGTACATACTCCCGGCTTCAGAGGGGGTTTCCCCGCCTCGAAGTCGGGGTTTGAGGTATTCGCTGATTGTTGCCAGAAGTGCTTAAAGTTTTACTTTGGGATCCAAAGTAGTAATCCAAAATGGACTATTGGTCTGCGTAACTTAAGTCTATTCTTATAGGTTATTTAAGGGCCCTGGAGTATAGGGCAAATTAAAGAGAAAATAACTACGCAAATGAGACCCAAGCTCCGAAGAGCTCGGGCCGCCGCCCGACTTTGTTCTACCCAACAACGGGGAATTGGAAAAAAACCTAAAATCTTAATCCCTCGAAAGAAAACTCAAAAGATAGAGGAAAGAGCAGTTGGGTATTTCAACGGTACCACCACGAGAAGGTGCCGGGTCAGCTGGATACCTGCTCGTGAGTAGGTATTCCTGTATCAATCCTTGTCTACGACTTCTTTCCCTTCACCAAGCTCAATAATTCGAAAATTTGGTACCAGTAAAACTTGGTAAAGGGAAGAGCGAAAATTCCATAGCATCTTACCAACGGGAAAACGTCCCTTCTGCCTAAGTAGTCCGAGACCTCTACGGTCTTGCATTTCGAGACATCTGTGTCGGGGAACAACTCACATGAAACAATGATTGCGCTACAACCTGAATCCCTCAAGATCGTGGACACGTGGGTCCCGTTAACAGAACCACAAGTATAGTAGTTACGTTTAGTTGCGTCATCGAGACTGAAATGAACATTATGAACCCTATCAGTAGAGGGCTTGGCGTAAAGAAAAGGATTTCTAGGACAATTACGCTTAACATGATTAGGATCACCACACACAAAACACTTCTTAGAAAATCGTTTAGGGCTTTGGCTCCGGACAGAGGTTCGAGTTGGTGCTGGAGGGTTGTTTACACGGCTCTGAAAGTCAGGACCATAAGCCTTCCGAATGACGGATTTATCTTTCTGCTTAGGATAGGCTTTATGAGCCACACTCCAGTTGTCAGCAAGGCGAACTATATCTTCAATCGTGTGAGCATCTTGCTCCTTAATAAATAACCTCAACTGTGGGGGAACGCAACTAAGCAGCTGATCAACAAGAAAAAAGTTCTTCAGACTTTCAAAGTCTTTCTGAACAGAGCGAGACTCCAACCAAAAATCTAAGACTCTGGTCAATTGTACGGCAAATTGTTGATAGGTTTGATCAGGGCAAATTCTCATGCAACGAAACTCTTCTCTGTACGTATCAGGAGTTTTATTGAAACCTTCAAGTAGAGCTTTCATTAGTTTTGAGTAATCTCCAGTAATATCAGGAGAGAGGGCGGCGTAAATTTTTAGCGCCTTGCCCTCCAACAAGGACCCTAGCCTAACTGCAAATGTCCTCTCGCTAATACCCAACAGGGAAGCTATGCGTTCAAACCTAATTAAATATGAAGTGATTTCTTCACCGTCTTTGAACACGGGCAACTTTGGCCGCAAATTTGAATCTGCGCAATCAACATCCGGTGACTTATTCCGTAACTCTAACACCTTAAGTTCGTGAGCTCTTTCTTTTTCATTCTCATCAGCAAGAGCAGCTCGCTCCACAGCCCGTTGATCTCGATAAAAAGCTTGCTGCTTATACACAAAATCCACAATAACGTCTCCCTTCAACCCCAACTCAGTAGCCTCAGCCTTAAGCTCAGCAATAGTGGGGAGACCTGACATGATGGATTCAAACTAGCAACTTCAGACAGATCAAGGCAACCAGTATGGCTGATCAGCCAATACACGCTTAAAGAAATTACGGATAACTTGATGTTCGACAAGTCCCTAATAGAAATTGTCCGAACAATGTATCGCAGTGCCTTCTGCCAATACTAGAAAATAAACACACCGAGCCTCTACACTTCCACGCCAGCACCGCCAATGAGAAAATCCACTCACCTCGACCAGCAGACTCGCTAACAGTGAATAGTGGTGTGTTACGTGTATTCAATCCAAAGGTTAGGTTGGAATGAGAGGAATGAGCGAAATTAACCCGAACATCCCCCTGGCAAGGTCGCCACAAATATGTCAGGGCCAAGCGACGGAAGTATTCCGTACAGCTCTAATAGTGGGGACGTCAGGTCAAAACGCTCAAGGCACCCCAACCGCCTCGGGAATTGAAACACGAAACAACCAATAGATTTATTGGTTGTATAAATAAAGGAAAAATATATATATCTTAACTTATAGTTAGTAATGTAGAATGCAGGTGGGGAACCGTGATGGTGGGCGAGCACAACAGCGGTCATAGAACACATGCCAGGATGGACCAGGGAACCGTGCAGGATAGGCACCAGGGACCCGTGCAGGATAGGCACCAGGGACCCGTGCAGGATAGGCACCAGGGACCCGAGCAGGATAGGCACCAGGAACCCGTGCAGGATAGGCACCAGGGACCCGTGCAGGACAAGGCACCAGGGACCCGTGCAGGACAAGGCACCAGGGACCCGTGCAGGATAGGCACCAGGGACCCGTGCAGGATAGGCACCAGGGACCCGTGCAGGACAAGGCACCAGGGACCCGTGCAGGATAGGCACCAGGGACCCGTGCAGGATAGGCACCAGGGACCCGTGCAGGATAGGCACCAGGGACCCGTGCAGGATAGGCACCAGGGACCCGTGCAGGATAGGCACCAGGGACCCGTGCAGGATAGGCACCAGGGACCCGTGCAGGATAGGCATCAGGGACCCGTGCAGGATAAGGCACCAGGGACCCGTGCAGGATAAGGCACCAGGGACCCGTGCAGGATAAGGCACCAAGGACCCGTGCAGGATAAGGCACCAAGGACCCGTGCAGGATGAGGCACCAAGGACCCGTGTAGGATAAGTCACCAAGGACCCGTGTAGGATAAGGCACCAAGGGTGAGGCACGCAGGTGCACTTGGCCACAAGCCAGCGAGTGAGCTAGTTGGTAGACTAGACGGATGAACATGAACAGACACGAGCGTGGCTTCCCTTGGCACAGGGCAAGTCCAGCCTGCGAACAAACACACCACCATTAACACTGTTCGCGGCTTGCTAGGGTCAAACCTTGAATTAACGGCGAGAGAAAATCTTACTAGCAGGTCTAGCGGGAAATAAGGTAACTAGTATTTCAATTTCAGTAAATCTACAAAAAGCAAGACAATGCAGAAATACTTGTTAGATTTGTCTCTAACTAACAGCCAGTCTAAGCCTATAGATTCGCACAAGGCGTTCCAAAGAGAGGAAGGAAAGGGCACCACTTAGCACAGAGTTTCGGGTACGCAAAATCCACACAGGAAGAGCACAGACACAGTTAACGGAGAAAGAAGATTATGAAATACGATAAAGTTGGGGTAGAAAGCGGCAAGTGTTGAAACGGAACAATGAACCGGAAAGGAGTACTTGACTTCACAAGTACTTAATTTCAATACAAAGAACGCCTACCTAACTTCAGCTAGGGCCCTAACAACACAAAAAACAGAAGTAAACTTACTCGTCAGAAATGGTGACACTATCTAATACTTAGAAAATTAAGTTCACGAGTGTTCTATACGGTTCAAGTTCAAGTCTAGAATGGAAAAGAGACACAGTTAGCGACAGGGCTTAACTCTGTGAGCTACAATAAACAGTTAATAATCACACATTAGAAGGAGACTACAGTAGGCTCGTATGATCACAAAAAGGTACCAATCTGTGAAGCATCGCAGGCTATATAAAGGACTAATCTATGTCTTCCGACGTCACTGGGAAGAGGAGCGGAAGGCCGGCAGGGTCGCCCCTACAGTCAATTTCACACAAGATTCCACAAGAGAAGCTAACGAGTTGCACCCTTTCGGGTAATGTTCAAATTTTATTTTCTGTATGGAACTCTGTTCTCGAAACATTTGGCACTCTGGATCATTTAGAATATTTGAAATTAGCTTTGACCCTGCCACAATTTGAGAGACCAAGTCAGACATCACCAAAGAAGGGGTGCCGAATTCAAAAATGTGAAGGTGAAATGTGCGCAGAAACTCTTTCACCGAAAGGTCGGAAGCTACTTTCAGGTTAACGGCCCTGCTCCAGAGACAAGTAATACACAAAAGCCAAACCTTCAATCTCCCACTCCCTTGCCGCACCGAAAATGGGCCCAAGTGGTCTAAGAAACAATCTCTGAAAGGAATGGCAGACGGATTAACTCTAAAATCCCTGTAAGAGGACTGATTAAGTGCAACAGCACGAGCATTGCAACGCCTGCAGACAGTACATTCGTTTAGCACCTTTTTCACCACCGAGAAATGATTCGGAACGTAAAACTGCTTTCTGAATTCGGCCAAGACAAAGTAAACTCCTGCATGAGAAAGCTTGATATGAATCCCCGAAATAATGAGGCTTGTGATAACGCTGTCCTTCGGGAGGAGGAGCGGGAATCTGTACTCTTTATGATCTTTCCAGCGCTCGAACTTACTCTGCACCCGTAACAAACCTTTTTCATCAAGTGAAACATTCAACTGACTGATTAGATTCGGTAGCGCTTTCAGAGTTTTGCGCTTACTAGTCAGGTACGCAAAACATTCTGGAAATTTATTTCCTGTTCACAAACAATAATTCACTGACATGCAATCTCGTACCAATTTGTCTGCTGATCATGACATTTAAATTTTCCGTACTTTAGTGGAAAGTTCTTTTTCATTTTAGATTTCAAATTGTTCACAAATTTCAACACTCATTTATACACCCCCGCCAATTTACGGAAGCTAGAGAATTTTGAGAGAGGAATCAAATGCTCCCTCGCACATCTTGCCTCACCAGCGCCCGTGGAACGATCAACGCATGACGCTGCAACCTCTGTGGCTGCTTCTGGCGCCACGAACGGTACGGTGAAAGAGAGCACACTTTGTTGCACAGCTCCAGTTTCCTGTGAATCAAGAGGAAAGTTAGGGCCAATGTGAAAGTTACTCTCACATAGCTGTTTGTAACTTAGTGCACGGGTGATGCAATCCGCTGGGTTTTCGTTGCCAGGGACAAAGGAGAAAGTAACGGGGAAACTATCACACAGCCTGCAAATGTGATCTAGCCGATTTTTAACAAATGCAGTCAGTCTCTCCAGCTTTTCTAGCCTACCAACATATGCATTCAGCCAATTCAGCGACACAAGACTATCTGAGTACAAACTCAGCTTTGAGATTTTTACCGGGAGAACCGAATCACTGCAGGACAACTCCCGAACTGTGTCGTGAAGGACTTCTACACCAAGTGCAATGGCATGGAATTCAAGAGATGGGACGCTTTTTGCTTCGTGTTGCTTGTTGACCAAGCGATTTTTAGCAAGGAGAAAGCTTGGCTTCCCGTTCTGGAAATCTCTTATAAATATTACTACACCGTACATTACCTTGCTAGCGTCCGTAAATGCAATCAGCTCGTAATTTGCGGTTCGAGGGCCAACAGTTCTACCGACTCTCACCTCTCCAGATTTATTTGCTTGTTTAGCTATTTTTACCCACTCGTGCTGGAGAGTCTGAGGCAAGATATCGTCCCAGCCAAACCGCTTGTCAATCTGCAGACTATGAGCAAATATTCAGGCTCTATTCAGAATGGGGCCGCTGATCTGTAACAAATCATAGTTAGAGGCAATGGAAGACATAACCTTTCTTTTGGTGTTAGCAGCGCCATCCAACATGATTTTAGGAGCATGGATTTTATCCTTCAGTCTGTCCCATTTCAAACCAAAATGCTTTACGATGTCAGGGGCTCTAGCTCCGATCTGTTTGTCAATTTCCGCTTGTAAAGGAGGGCAATTGGTGTAGAACTGCTGCAGAAAGAACTGGTAAGGCTCAAAGATCTTTGAACACTCATCATAAGCCCAGGACATGTAAGCAGAGCTGTCGGAAGTCACAGAACAATTGTCCATGTACGTCAAACAATAAATCAATCGCTTGAGATCTGCCAACTCCATGGTGGCTGAGGAACTTTTCATTAGAATAAGAAAAAGTGCAAACATTAAGAAGGTCGGAGAGCACCGCAATCCGAAGGCAACACGCAAGTGTTTATAGGCCACTAGCCTGAAGTCAGAATTCGCGACATTTTTGTACCATAGGAACATCAGTCTGATTTGATCTCTCTCAGGGAGAGCAATATTCAAGAAAGCTTTCTTTATGTCAAAGGTCAGAAGGTACTTGTCAAAGCGCAGAAACAGCAGAGCACTGGAGAGTTTTTTATTTAGATTATGACCGCTATGCATTGCTTGGATTGTGGGCCAATGTACGCTGTTTGGAAGGATCGTTCTCACACAAATTGGACAAATAGACAATTCTACATTTAGTTCTATCCCTTTCAGGCTTGAACACCCCCATGTGCGGCAAGAAACTACAAGAGGGATTATCCTTCATGAACTCTGCGAGATTGTCCACCTGCTCAATAACTCCTTCCTCCGCCTGATTTTTTATCACCTCGTCGTAGACAGTTAGGTGATCTGGCTTGCGCTTTAACTTGACGAGGTTGGACTTAAGAATCTGCTTTGACAAATTGAAATTTTTCCCGAGCCAGTGACACACATTCTCATTCCACAACAAGGGCATAATTAACCGCCCATCATGAGAGCGAACAGTGTTGATGTTCATGAAATTTAATAGCTCTGCGTCTCTTTCAGTGTCCACTTCCTCATAATGACAAGGTTCGTAGTGTAGCTCGTGAAAATCCTTTGTCATAATATTCTCTAACACGTCCTCCAACACAGAATCTGAAATGTTTGACGGGCAAATGAAATTTTCACTTACATCAGAGGAAGAATGGAGATTCACCGCGGCCGATGTGCCGCAGTTGACGCCTTCTGAAGTTTCCACCGCTAGACCAGATGATGTCGATGCCTCTACAGTACTGCGTGCCGTTGCCTTTGGTAGAAAACGAAGATTAACCAGCATACGCTCGACACTCCCTGAAAGCATGACTCCACTCTGTGTGTGCGAGAACACAGATTGGGGAAACTCCCCAAATAATTCGTCCCGTTGGGGTAAAATTTTGAGAGTCCAAGTTTCCCAAAACCAAGTCTAGGTTCTCAACACGATCATTGCAACAAAGTAGAGTAGGATCGGCTAACTTGTAGCCATTAGCAGTAAAGGACTCCGAGATTTTAGCAAGACCTGGCAAATGGAGAGCAGTTTTTATTTCTGGCACACAAATTGCCTTCAAGGGCGGCTTGAAATCGTCCAATTTAATAGAAACTAACTTGGTTGTGTACGGTTGATCACTATTGAAACCATTCACGGTAAGCGAAAAGTTAGAATCAACGACCGGCAACCGAAGTTTCAGAGCACACTCCTCAGTAATAAAATTTGGCTGGCAACCACTGTCTCTCATTCCCCTAAGGCTACCACAGGCCAAATTCAGCTGAAAGGTAAGAATGATTGAGTCGTTGCCATAATTCAAGGGCAGAGCTAGAGCAGAACACTTTGAACACCTCTTCTTAAAGCGGAATCTACACGACCTAGGTTCGTGGGTGACATTAGCACAACGCGTACAACCGTTCAGTTCTAACAAACGGGCACATTTAGCTCTAGGAGTCACATAGACAGGACAATTGAAAGTAGAATGAGAGGTATCTTCGGCGTCGCGGCCAGAACACAGGCTACAGAAAAAGTTTTTGAAGACGAGGAAGACACTTTACCGTCTATATCGACAGCAAAACTCGATGCACCTCTCTGAGAATTTTTCCTGTCACTCTGGACACTCGACAAATATCGCTCAGTAGCGTCTTAAATGTGCTCCATCAAGTCGTCTGGGGAAGGTTTACTTTTGTTAGTAATATGAATGAATTGTTTCTGGAGGTCTTCATTCATTCCATTCCAGAACAAATACTGGAGAACTACTTTAGAGTCTATCTCATGAGTGGTAAAACTCTCTACCAAGGATCTCATTTGCCCAATGTAGAGATAAGGATCGTCTCCTTTGGAGAGCTTGATCTCTGTCAATCTTTTAATTGACTCAAATTTCTGGGTTAAAGGAGATGCAAACGCTTTTTGTAGGAGATCCTTGGCCTCCTCGTAATTCTGTTTACTAACTTCCAACGACTGGATTTGAACCTTTGGAGCATTTCTAAGTTGTTTTTGCAGGAAGATAAATTTTTCGTAGCTAGTGAGGTCGTACTTGGACACAATATTCTCAAAATAAAGGAAAAACTTGTTCAAGTCCTCACCTTGACCGTGGCCGTATTTGGGAAGTGGCAGCTGAGACAGCTTCAACTGGCTTCGATGAACGTCATCTCGCAACTGCGGAGCCGCTGCGGATGCTCCGGTCTGCTCCGGCATTTCTAGAGTAGTAATTGCGGCAATAATTTTTACACGAGTAATTCGCGCTGGTATCGTACTCGGACTGCAATTCTGCCTCGTCTGCTTTGTCTGCAAACATACCTTCTGAAATTTTGCGATCGAACTCTTTTAGGTCAATCTCCAACGACCTGAGTCGGGCTGCAGTTTGAAATCGATCACTGCTAGAAAAGGAAGGAAGATTAGTGCGCACGTTGCCATGAATTCGCTTAACCTCGGCACGCACGTACTTTCGGGTGTGTTTCAGAAACTTCAAGTCCATATTGAAGTAATAGAGTTTCAAAGATTGAGAGAAAATAAAATTAGTTCACGCCAACTTCAAACCCCAAATCTAGAAAGAGTTACCAGAAAATTATTAGGAATAGCACAAACTCCAAGGCAGCAGGCAGCGGAAAGCGGCACGACAAAGGAGACTCTACTCCAGCCCCGCGTTGGGCGCCATATCGAAAATGACGGCGGGTGAAGGAAATATAGCACCGGTGTATTGCAACTTTACTGTTGGTTCGAGTTTAGCTAAGAGTTAACACCGGCAGTAAAACTGCCCTCGCCAGTCGTGGAAGACCAAGCCATGCAGGTTTGGTAGCGCAGAACCACGGCTGACCCACCGGCACACACGAATCGGAAGGCCGAGATCGGGCTGCAAACCAATAATTGGGTTAACAAGGATCCCAAGAAAGCGGATGGGTGTGAGCTGGAAGCAAAGATTAATATATTATAGATGTCGAGAGATTAACCAGAAAGACGATTAGATTAAGGAGTTTTTTAAGCATTACTTAATTTAGGAGAACTACAATATAGTAGCAATATATCAGCAATTTAGTATATCAAGAGGTCTTTCAGTTGCAGATCAATAATATTTTAGCAGCTCTTACAATTACAGATAAGAAATATTTCAGCAATAAGATTTCATTCATCAATTAGCAATAAGTTAGCAATAAGGTTTTATTCATAGATTAGCAATATGTTAGCAATAAGGTTTTATTCATAGATTAGCAATATGTTAACAATAAGGTTCATTCATAGATTAGCAATAAGTTACGTTATGGATAAGCAGTAAGTTCGTTCCCCCAGCTCAATCGCTTCCCTCTGTAGATACCTAAAGCCCGCACCGACCAACACTAATTTGTAGTAAGGATGGAGTGGGGAACCGACATCGTTTTTAGATGGAGGATTCGCTACGAAGGGTCGACCGTACACAGCGCTATATGTCAATGCGACTCACCTCGTAAGCGAACTGGTTCCGTAGTCTCCGCCGCGATGGTCTGCAGGAAGTCGTCGAGGAAGGCGCCCTCGTTGCCACCGGTGCGATGCTGGTGAGGTGACCAACAGCTCATGGTAGCTGTAGAAATCCGCAGCCGAGCACCCCTATGCGACCCGTCAGCGTTGTATGACGTATCATCTGTAGAGCGCGTGAGCAGTCGCGGCGCCAACCACAGCCGCCAGCCGAAGGAGCCGCCGCCTCTTACTCAGCCATGGTGACGCTAAACAGTCTTAACAACGGTCATCAAAAGGAATCATTGACGGAAGAATACAGAGAGGTCAAATGGTGTTAACGTGCTGATAGTTGGGCGTGAACTCCTATTTACAGTGCGGAGAGGCTGGAGATCTACTTCTTTGGTGTGCGAAAGACAGAAGGTCAGGTCGCAAATGACAATATTACTGTATCGGTCTGACCCCGTTAGCATTCTTTTCGTAAATTATGGTTATATTGTACAAAGTATAGAAAGAATCTTCCCAAATATCTAGACATCTTTCATATGATTGTCTGCTTTGGTCAACAGTAATATATTCTTTCTTGCATTGAGATCCTCTGATGGTCACTTTATCATAAATCCAGGTTTTTCACTAGAGAACTTGAAGGCAGCAAGTATGGCTTGGAATTCAATTGAAGTTTCATTCTCAAAAAATTGTTCTCATGAACCCATGTTGATAGGGTCAAAAAAATACTACACAGCTCCTTTAATCTTAAAATTATGGCTAGAGTGAACACATCTTTTCAGGTATGAGTGGCAATGCTTAAAAGTCATAGTCCACAGATGGACAATTGGCCCAAAAACCAAAATGCGCTTTGAATAATGCCTCAGTTAATGGTGCTTGGGATTTATACCATTCAAAAGAAATGTCTTTTGTAATTCAAGATAGGTTTGAATTAAAATATTCAAGCAGCATTACTTAGTTTTCTTTGGAGCACACATTAACTCAACAATATCCCAAAACAGTAGAAAGCAGCACCAAGTGGAGTCTTGTATATACATAACTTTGTTGCATATTATGAGTGCCATCAATCTTGGTAAGCACCTGTTTTCAACAGCATGCCTTCCTAACTTCTTTCCAGATGTGCTTACTTCACTCACTCCCAGCCCGAAATTTATCGTCTGACCGACGATAATTTACGTCTGAACTTACCGGCAATTATCATCGTCTTTTTTCTATAATCGACGATATAGCGTCGGAATTAGTGTCGCGAATGTCTCATATTATCGTCCGATTACCGTTGAATTACCGGTTTTTATCGTAAATTTTGGACGAAGACAGACGATATTAACCAGTTGATTACCGGCAGGTAAACGGCTATTATAGTTGGTCTTCGTTCAAAAATTACGATAATTACCGGTAACTAAACGTTAAAAATGGTTACTCTAACCGCTATATTCCAGGAGATTAATAAGCAGTGCAACGATTTTTCCCAAAAATTGCAAATTGCTCCCAAAAACATTAAGCCACACCTCATGAAACGCATCTGCCCAATTACCGTGAATTTGAAGACTTCACATATATTACCGAAATTCCTTGTTTACATTCAACATATTGGTTTAACACTGTCTATGTATTTCATCAAGTTTCTTACAAATTGCGATAATTGAACAGATTAGTATTACAGGGTGTGGCCTATTGTAATAAGTAACATTGCATTATAAGAAAAAATAGCTGCGGTGCAGATGAATGCCACAGTAAGAGGGCTCAAATTGTCTTCATCGAAGAACACGAGACAATTACGATAAGTCTCACAGTACAATATATTCATCTCAAAACGCCACTGATTTATAAATAGGTTAAAACATTACAGAAATGAGATTTTTCAACACATATATTTATTTCATTTCCAACAGCCGTCATTTGACTATTAAAATAAGTTCTTACAAAAATATCTTCGGCACGCAAAGAATTCCATCACAGGTTGTTTGTAAGATTCACCACTGCAAACACTACGTATATAACCTTCATTTAAAATTAACCACCACCACAAAAGGACTCGTCAAGCCGCCGATTACTAAGAAAATTTTACCAATTTTAAATTAAATTTGCACCCTTCCATTCTTAGACATCAATATGCACCCTTAGACATAATCATAGCTTAGACTATGACCAGCCCTCTCACATCTTACACATCAATTCAATTCAATGACTACACATCTTAGTCCTTTAAATAGGACGAAACGACAGGGCCCGCACTAATGCTATCGAGTCGCAAGTAGCAGAGGGCGGAATTATCCTCCACAGCCATACCTCTTCAGAAGAAGTTACCCTTCACCTCCCGCTGCTATGCGGCTCCAACGTTTGTACCTCTATAGGATTCTTAGGTTACTAGATATTCACATCATGAACAACTCAAATTTTTCAAATGGAACTTTTCCATAAAACAGGTGCTATTAGGCACAGAAATGTAATGCCGATACATCCTGTTCGATCAATCGAAAATAAAATCCGTAGAAAAAATACAACATACTTTGGGTTCTTTTTGGTACCAACAATAGATGAACAGATGCCACATCAAATTAGTATGATCAGTAAGTGCTAGTATCGAGTGAACTCGTTAATTCGTGAATGAAAATATTATTTTCACATCCGTTTTTTGACATTCTTGCCACTGAAGTTTTCGTAATGCCGATCCTTTATGTTCAATAAAACAAAAATGAAATCCGAAGAAAAAAGCGATATACAGTGGGGTCCTTTTTTTGTACCAGAAATAGATGAACAGATCCGACATCAAGTTAGTACGATCAGTAAAGACTAGTTTCAAGACCAGATTTGATAATAGTTTAGTTTTAGCCTCCCTAGCCGCAACAAAAAAAAAGGGTATTGAAGAGAGGAAAGAGGAAGGCACCATTTAGTATGGATAATAGGGATTTCGGAATCTATATATAAGGGGCATAGAAACAGTAAGTTTAGAAAGAAGTTCATGAAACAAGACAAAAGTTGACGAAGAAAGTAGTACGTGCTGAAAAACAGGACAGCAGTGGACCGAAAGAGGTCGTCCTCAACATAGCAAAAAAAAACTTTTAAGTCAACAAAAAGAAGGCCCACCTAACTCTTAGCTCGGGCCCTCACATCTGCCTCCTAGGAGCGCTAATTCCCATAGATACAATGATTGTATCCTCCGGAGGGAACGACTGGTTCCAAATGAACTCAATTCGTTGATGCAAATGTTATTTCGGCATCCGTTTTTTGATATTACAGCGACAGAAATTTTTGTAATCCCGATAATACCTCATGTTATTAACCTGCAAAGTATTCCACGGAGGCCGGCACAAGAACGTCAACGCATTCGTGAAGAATTCAAGAATTACAGAAATTAGTTACACAAATTATTTCCAAGTCCTTTCACGAGTCATCCTGTGTTAATAATAGCATACAGCGAAAATTTTGTGTTACGATTGTTACCAGGTACGTACTTTTGAATTAAATGAACAACTGACAGATACACCCTACTATTGAGACTGCCAAGTCAGTCGCAGTGTTGCCAACTCTATAGCGCAACAAGGAGCTAGATTTCTAACAGAAATCCGCTAGATAATTGTTGAATGATATATTTTGTTTAGACAGTAAATTACAAAAAATAATAAGTCAGCATAGCACGTTAAACATATTAAAAGTTACTTGCAAGTGTGGACTAAATTGATTAAATTGTTATTGTTATTATTATTGAATCAGATCCACAGCCAAGTTGTTAAGGCTGGTGTAGGGTTGTCTTCAGGTTGTTCCAGTCAGAAGTGGTGTAACGAGTGTTTTACGCTCCTCTTCCTTTCTTCCTTCCTTCGCAGCCTTCGGTCCCTTTAGGCGTAGCGTTCCGGGGTGCGTCCCGCACCCTGAGGATCACCGCCTTCTTCTCTTCTCCATATTCGAATCCAGTTCGTCTGAGTGGGTTCGGCTTCAGCTCAGTGTCCGGTGTTATCCGAGCACCTTGCGAAGAATGTGGGCAGATCCCAGGAGAACTGACTTTTGCAGCAGTCCAGGGTGGATTTTATCACAGCCGATGCTACCCAGGTGCTTTTCAAGATTGGTGGTTGAGGCCCCAAGTGTCCCAATCACGATGGGAACCACCTCGGCGCGGCAACCGTGTGTCGAGGCGAGCTCGACCCGGAGGTCTTGATACTTGAGGATTTTCTCAGCCTCCTTTTCGACGATTCTTGAGTCGTACGGAACTGCCACGTCGATGATCTTGATCTGTTTCTGGGTCTTGTTAATGACGACGATGTCCGGTCGTCTGGCTGTGATGGCCCTGTCAGTTTGGTGGAGGACGTCGTAGAGAAGTTTGATGTCGTCGTTTTCCATCACAGTCTTGGGCTCGTGCTGGTACCAGCGGTCAGCGCAGGGGAAGTTGTGAGTCTTGCACAGGTTCCAATGTAGGTATTATTATTATTATTATTATTATTATTATTATTATTATTATTATATAAGAAAGTTTTAGCCTCCCCTAACTGCACGACAAAGTTGATCTAAGAGAGGTAGGAGGAAGGCACCGTTTAGTATCAAGTTGAGGGAACGCGGAATCTATGCACAAGGTGCACAGAAACAGGAAGCTAAGAAAGAAGTTCATGAAAAACGAAAAAGTTGAAGAAGAAAGTAGTTGGTGCTGAAAAACAGGACAGCAGTGCACCGAAAAAAAAGTCCGTAACAAAAAAAAAACCTTTTCTATTTCAACAAAAAGGAAGCCTACCTAACCTTTAGCTCAGGTCCTCACATAGGCACCCGGGAAGCGCTAATTCGTATAGATACAATACTTGTATCCCCCTGAGGGGGAATTGATTAAATAATAAAGTGTTTCTTCGTCGGCGATTGAGCGTGGCAATGCTAATAAAATTCATTGCTATGGGAGAAACGTGATTGAATGGATTGTTGCCTGCAGCATTGTTAGATTCAGTTACTTCTACCAAAAGTTCTGTCGGAGATTCAATATTCTTCTACTGTAACAAGCTCAGTTTGTTTCATGCTACTTCATTGCTTTTTATTTTTCGTATTGTAGTTATGGCAGAACAAGGCGCTTGCCTTTTAGCTGATTGAGAGAACCAATTATAGGTTTATTCAATTATAAAATCTACATTTCTTAGCGGAGCTTCTGCTGAAGCATTAGATACTGACCGTTGAATTGAGTGGCACAAGCATCAGACCGAGTTGTGTCGAAACATCCTTTCTCAATGATTTGCTAAAATACCTCACCAGGTAATTTATTATCTGATGTGCTTTCAGCAATTAGTGTGTTCAACTTTTCACATATATATCAGCACACAGTTTACTGACAAAATTAAGTGCAAGAACATTCACAAAAATTTCCCTATACTTGCTGAAATGAAGTTTGATACCCGGTTCTGCTGTACAATCAGTATGCTGAGATATCAGCACACAGTTTACTTACAAAATGAAGTGCAAGAACATTCACAAAAAATTCCCTGTACTTGGTGAAATAAAGTTTGATACCCTGTGCCGTTTTACAGTCAGTAAATGAACTGCAGCACACTCACGGCAGATGGTCAGCAATCACAGAGGAACTATATTCTGCGATATGCAAAAATAATTTACCCTCTGTTGCACTCTGTAGCGTCTTCCTCAAAAGCAGAGATTTTCGACTGACGAACACTCCAGGCAACATGCGAAAAATTAATCGTGTTTTTGGCTCATCAAATTTTTCAGGGCACACAATTTTGCGTTCATGGTACATTTACAATAGTCCAAAAATGCATTTGCATTGTAGGCAGCCTCTACATTCAGGCAAAGATTTCCAACTTTAACGGAAGTATCATGCTTAAGCACAAGTGATTACGCCGCACTCTCTACCCCACACGCTACTCACCACAACTAACACATGAATGGCTGCCGCTGGCATGGAATGATGTCGCCGAACAAAACGTTACATGTACTGAACTTGACCGCTAGAAATTGTTACATCATTAGTTTAAATACTTTTTTCTATAGGTATAAATAATTGCGCCTATTATAGGAAAGTAGGTGAATTAGAGCCAAACCGTATTTCAAATACTCTGGTTATTCCGCAAGGAGCTAGATCGTGATTTTTAGGAGCTAGATGAAATCTCAATACACGAGAACCAGCTGGAAATCCGCTAAATTGGCAACACTGGTCAGTTGCCTTTGAGTTTTTCCAGTATGAAGGTTGGCAGCGACAGCACGCATGGGGAACGGGTGGGAGACATTAGATCGTGGGTTAGAAGTTTTTTTGAAGAGGCGGGGAGGGAGAAGGGGCGTTGCCCCGAGAAAAGCACCCTCCATCTAAGCCCAGCTTAAGGAAGGAGCATCATGACCTGATGTCGAGTCGACGGAGCTAGGCAAATAAGGGACTGAGAGGCGGTCAAAGTAAGCGATGAAGAAGCAAGTAGCCTTTGAGGAAGTGCACTGGTTTTGTCCGGCCACTTTTCTGATTCAATCCGTCGTCTCTGAGCCAGCTCAATCGTTGCAACGCCGCAAGACCCCCTGGATGGCTGACGCCTTCAGGTTCTTATCTTCATCATACCCGACTCCAGCTAATGCATCTGATGAATTGAAATATATTAGTAAATATTACCTGTGCAAATGAAAATAAAATAAAATAAATTACCACTTGCTGAATGACTGTGTTTGGAGCAAGCCAAGCTAGCTTTACTTGTGATCTCAACATTTGGCCCATCAGGCTTTGGCTGCCATCGGAGAATAAGTCGATTCCCCTAACCCTGAATACAAAACTTGGTATCGGTAACCTATTGGACAGCTGAGCGTTAAGTTATTGATAATTTATTTTTATAGGAAACTTTGAACCCATTTAGCTTGTTAAATTTGAATCAAATGATGTGTGAATAAAACAAACTGATATTAAAACGTACCATTGAGGACTGACGTCCATGCTATGCTCAAATATACTGAAGAATAACGAATTGTTGAACGAAAAAACAGATTATTCATATTAGCATTTAATTATCGATTCTGCCCACTGCAATGCTAATACGTTTTCAAACGTTGCAACCAATCTGCCAATCATTGTTACAATAAATTAGTATCAATAAATCCCTTTATTTGCATTACCATGACGAAAGATGATTATTAGTTTGTTTAAACCTTCCTATCCGCAGCCATATATATGCGATGCAAAGAGAGGAAGGAAGAAGGCACCATTTAGTATGGAGTCATGGGAACGCGGAATCTATCCTTAAGGGGCATAGAAACAATAAGTTGAGTATGAAGTTCATGAAAAAAGATCGAAGTTCAAGAAGAGAGTAGTAGGAGCTGAAAAACAGAACAGCAGTGAACCGAAAAAAGAAGGTCCTTAACATAACAAAAGCATTTTAGTTCAACAAACTGAAGGCCTAACTAGCTTTTAGCTCGGGCCCTCCCTTTTTCCCCCTGGAAGAGCTAATTCCCATAGATACAATAGTCGTCTCCCCCGGCGGGGTATTACTATAATGGAATGCCATTTAAGATATCAGTTAGATAACATGTTAGTTTAAGCCTCCCCAACCGCTAAAAAGATCGTTTTGAAGAGAGGGAGGGAGGCACCATTTAGTACTGAGATAAGGGAACCCGGAATCTATGCAGAAGGGGCATGGAAACAGTAAGTTGAAAAAAAGTTCATGAAACAAGATATAAGTTGAAGATGACAGTAGTAGGTGCAGAAAAACAGGGCAGCAGTGAACCAAAAACTGGTGGTCCTTAACATAACAAAAACATTCTATTCCAATAAAAATTGGCCTACATAACTCTCAGCTTGTGCCCTCACACCTTTTCCCCATGAGAGTGCTAATTCTCATAGATACAATAGTTGCATCACCCTGAGTTAATGAACGAAAAGAACTGTGTGAGCTTACACGAACCTTATATTAACTCACAGTTGGAATGCTCCTTGAAAGAGATTTTCATCTGTAGACGAGCTTGTCCTAACACAGAGTAGGACATTTCCTAGGCCACACCACCGTCATGACGTCATGGTGAGCTGATGACGAGCAGACTGACACCCACACATCGCTGAAGCTCCGTTATCTAGAATATCAATAAAGCATGTAATTGTGTGTGATAAATCAAAATCAAATGCGCTCCATATTTTGGAAACTGCCTAATTGCAAGAAGAATGCAGCTTTGTTTGTAAAAAACCTTTACTACACCGTATCATACTAAATAAAGAATGACCAGGACATTTAGACATATAAATAGGATCGAGATTCATGCCGCTTATACCTCCACAGGAAAGTTTTCATGGATTGTTAAATTCTAAATAAACGGTGGATAGGCCAGTCAGTCCGGCCTTTGTACAATAATTCGTAGATTATGAGGATGGGTGCTGCAATGAGAGCCATCACAGCGTAATATGTATTATTCATACTGGTAATGAAAAGTTTTATGCGTGCAATCACTGACCAGCATCACATTTTCACAGTACTTTTCAACAACTTTATGCTTTTTGCCTACTGAATGCAGTTGGAAACTGGTATCTTTGATATCATTTCCATAATGAGTTTTATGTTTATCCATATTCATAAACAAAATTAAAATTTTCAAATTTATTCCACACACAATAAACCTGGAAAGTAATTTCTGATTATAAATATAGTGTTATATGTTCCTCATTGAAAAAAAATCATTTCTAAATTTTACATTTACCCAGAATCATCGAAACAATTCAAACAAACATCATGCTGGGTGTCTTCTTATATTTCATTTCCAAATTTTACTACTTTTTACAACCTTTAACAGCAAAAAATGACTTCCGAATTTTTACAAAATAAATGTTGTCCAAATGTGCAGGATGTGAGAAATCATCCTATAATGAGTAGTTTGAGTCAATAATTTACATGCCATAGCAATAATAGCATGCCATAGCATAGCAAAATTTCAAGTTGATTAATGCATAAAATACTGAATTAGAAACTTATTACTAAATGAAGCATCCAATGCATAATTGCAAAAATACCCAATTTTTTATGTACCCCTTCCCAAACAGACCTTAACAAATGTTTGGCCAAGACCCTGTCTCATTTTTCAACAATGAGAACAGATCATATGCAAAAAATAAACTAACTGGAAATTAGTAGACCCCAGGGAATTGTCCAATTCTCTTACAGGAACATTTCCCACAAACTCCAGCAAATATCTGATTCTGAAAGAAATGAATTTTTGAAAATCAATCTTCAAACTCTATGTGCATTTTTACTTTACGTTCCATTTTCAGTGAATTATCCCGCTTCACAATTTTTTACAACCCTGACAGGTAAAATAAACTCTCAAGGCAAATTTCATTACTACTTTCTTTTTTGCTGCTTTTCAAATTTTTTTACTTCTTACTACTTTACTACCTAGTAGACACCCTGTTATAGGAATGAAAGAAATGTCCGATAATCAACACAAAGCAATAGTACTGAATCATAAGAATTAAATACTTTACATTTCAAAATGACAGGTCTTAATTTACTTGAGGTATCAGCAAAGGCTTCATTGGAGGAATTGCATGAAAATAACTATTGTCTCTAGCTCCAGACTCAAGCAAATCTAGATGGATTTCACTTACTGAGTTTCCAAAGTTTTATTGACTCTGGGCTGTTATCAATGGGAGTATCACATTGAATTTTGACAGTTAAATGAAACAGGTTTACTGAACAAGTCTAAGCGTTTATCAGGATGTGAATAAGAATTAGAAGAAATTAAGAGCTGTTCACTTCATTTCCATTATTGGATGATTCTGAAATTAATCAATCATTAACACAAGGTTGGGAGACATTACCAAATACATCTGGGCAAGTGTGAGAAACTAGATCATTTATTATTTAACTTTTCAACATTAAAAGCCTTTCAATAACATCATTGGAAGAACAATGGTAAGAAATTCACTTTGCATATTTTTATTGATTAATTGTCAATAGTTGAAAAATTCACTAACTCTGTAGTCTATAAAAAAGCAATATTTTGATGTACAAACATCTTCAGGCTGAAAATACATATAAAAACACACACAGTCACAATGATAAAAAGCAAATCTAATACCCAAAGCTACATCCGACAAAGTGATAATTTTGAAAATGACAGCACTGGAGAATGATTGAAAGCAAAACTTGTACCACGATAATAAGTGCTGGTGAGACTATATCTTTTTACTTTATAATTAAAAACTCAGGTTTTATTTCGAAAAGCTCGGGTTACATTTCGAAAAGCTCGGGTCTTATTTCAAAAAGCTCGGGTTACATTTCAAAAAGCTCCGATTTCATTTTAAAAAGCTCTGATTTAATTTCAAAAAGCTCTGATTTCATTTCAAAAAGCTCTGATTTCATTTCAAAAAGCTCTGATTTCATTTCAAAAGGCTCAAATTTTTTTTCAAAAAGCTATGATTTCATTTCAAAAAGCTTGATTTTGTTTCAAAAAGCTCCGATTTGGTTTCAAAAACCTCTGATTTGGTTTCAAAAAGCTCTGATTTCATTTCAAAAAGCTCTGATTTCATTTCAAAAAGCTCTGATTTTGTTTCAAAAAGCTCTGATTTTGTTTCAAAAAGCTCTGATTTTGTTTCAAAAAGCTCTGATTTTGTTTCAAAAAGCTCTGATTTCATTTCAAAAAGCTCTGATTTCATTTCAAAAAGCTCAATTTTTTTTTCAAAAAGCTCTGATTTCATTTCAAAAAGCTCTGATTTTGTTTCAAAAAGCTTGATTTTGTTACAAAAATCTCTGATTTGGTTTCAAAAAACTCTGATTTCATTTCAAAAAGCTCAGATTTCATTTCAAAAAGCTCTGATTTCATTTCAAAAAGCTGATTTTGTTTCAAAAAGCTCTGATTTTGTTTCAATAAGCTCTGATTTTGTTTCAAAAAGCTCTGGTTTTGTTTCAAAAATCTCTGATTTTGTTTCAAAAAGCTCCGATTTCATTTCAAAAAGCTCTGATTTCATTTCAAAAAGCTCTGATTTCATTTCAAAAAGCTCTGATTTCATTTCAAAAAGCTATGATTTTGTTTCAAAAAGCTATGATTTTGTTTCAAAAAGCTCTGATTTTGTTTCAAAAAGCTCTGATTTTGTTTCAAAAAGCTCTGATTTTGTTTCAAAAAGCTCTGATTTTGTTTCAAAAAGCTCTGATTTTGTTTCAAAAAGCTCTGATTTTGTTTCAAAAAGCTCTGATTTTGTTTCAAAAAGCTCTGATTTTGTTTCAAAAAGCTCTGATTTTGTTTCAAAAAGCTCTGATTTTGTTTCAAAAAGCTCTGATTTTGTTTCAAAAAGCTCTGATTTTGTTTCAAAAAGCTCTGATTTTGTTTCAAAAAGCTCTGATTTTGTTTCAAAAAGCTCTGATTGTTTCAAAAAGCTCTGATTTTGTTTCAAAAAGCTCTGATTTTGTTTCAAAAAGCTCTGATTTTGTTTCAAAAAGCTCAGGTTTTATAACTAGGTCACATGTTATTTTGAAAAATCTCAAGTTCAATATGAAAAAACCTCAAGTTCAATTTAAAAAACCTCAAGTTCATTTTAAAAAAACCTCAAGTTCAATATGAAAAAACCTCAAGTTCAATTTAAAAAAACCTCAAATTCAATTTAAAAAAACCTCAAGTTCAATTTAAAAAGAACTCTAGTTCAATTTCAAAAAACCTCAAGTTAAATTTAAAAAACCTCAGGTTCACTGTATGAAATCTCAGTTTCAATGTAAGAAATCTCAGGTTCAATGTAAGAAACCTCAGGTTCAATGTAAGAAACCTCAGGTTCAATGTAAGAAACCTCAGGTTCAATGTAAGAAACCTCAGGTTCACTGTATGAAACCTCAGGTTCAATGTAAGAAATCTCAGGTTCAATGTAAGAAACCTCAGGTTCAATGTAAGAAACCTCAGGTTCAATGTAAGAAACCTCAGGTTCAATGTAAGAAACCTCAGGTTCCCTGTATGAAACCTCAGGTTCAATGTAAGAAATCTCAGGTTCAATGTAAGAAACCTCAGGTTCAATGTGAGAAACCTCAGGTTCAATGTAAGAAACCTCAGGTTCAATGTAAAAAACGTCAGGTTCAATGCAAAAAATCTCAGGTTCAATGTAAAAAACCTCAGGTTCAATGTAAAAAACCTGAGGTTCAATGTAAAAAACCTCAGGTTCAATGTAAAAAACATCAGGTTCAATGTAAAAAAACAATGTAAAAAACCTCAGGTTCAATGTAAAAAAACTCGGTCAATGTAAAAAACATCAGGTTCAATGTAAAAAAACAATGTAAAAAACCTCAGGTTCAATGTAAAAAAAGGTCAAGTTCAATGTAATAAAGGTCAAGTTCAATGTAAAAAAGGTCAAGTTCAATGTAAAAAAAAGTCAAGTTCAATGCAAAAAAGTTCAAGTTTAATGTAAAAAAGTTCAAGTTTAATTTTAAAATGCTCAAGTTGATTTAAAAAATCTGAAGTTGGTTTAAAAAATCTGAAGTTGGTTTAAAAACTCTGAAGTTGATTTAAAAAAAGCTCAAGTTCAATTTAAAGCACCCAATTTTGACATAAAAATGGTCTGGTGTTATTTATAAAAGGTCAAGTACATAGGTATAGGTAAACAATTTTAGAAACATTAGATTTTCAAAATAATTTCATCTTTTATAAAATATACTTGACATATTTTAAATTATGAACTGAATTGAATTAATCTTGAGCTTTTTAAAATAGAACTTAAGATTTTTATATGCATAAATAAAAAAGTGCAGGTAACAGTATTGCTCTAGGAGTAATACTAAAAAATGTGTTAATACTGTTACCTAACCTTACTAAAGTAGTACATATTGCTGTGGTACAAATTTTGTTTCTAATTATTTTCTTGTGCTGTCATTTCTAAAATTATTACTTTGTCTGATGTAGCTTTGAGTATTAGATTTGCATTTTATCAATGACAAAATATTTTTCTGTATCATTTTAGCCTGAACATGATGTTCCTATTTTAAAACGTCACTTTTAATAGACTACAGAGTTAGAGAATTTATCAACAATTGACATTGTTTCAATAATAATATGTTGAGCGAATTTATTACTGCTTTAACACACAATGAAATGGAATGATTTGGTAAAGTTGGAGATTTTGCCCAACTAATTCCGATTTGTCATTAGATTGAGAACAATTTCCGAATTAATAATGCTCATGACAATCCTCAAATGTTTCTACTGCACAAGCAACCAAGAACAAAATTTCAGCTTCTGCAAAGACATTGTAGATAGGTAGTGGGATGTCAGCATAGCATATCAGAAAGTAACTATCAGTAGAAACAAGTTGGAGTGGGTGTGAGAAAATATTAAACTCAATTTTTTCTCAAAAAATATTGATGGTGTCCATTAAAAGTTTGATTCAGAAATACACCACACCTCATCTCTAAAAACACAACTGAGGTGAGTCAGAATATAATTTGTAATGTCAACACATGTTAAAACAAGATCTTACCAACTTCATCATTTCTGACTATTTTATGCAGTTGGAAACTGCTCTCAATGATGCCTTATCTGTAATAACTTTTTGTGTCTAAAAATATGGTCAATATCTATTTTAGGTGCTGCACGGAAATTAATAATTTGGGGGCAAATGATTAATAAAGGAACACATTTAAATACCTTTTACATGAATGACATTCTGCTCGCTGATGCGTTATTTGTGAATAATTGAACTCTGAAGTTGGCGCCGGCGCCGTTATTTTGTTAATAAGGGTAGTTAACCCCCTATTACAAACGTAAAGAGGTTGGGTCGTGAGGGCTAGCCACAGTTCTTAGAGTGAAAATTATAAATAAAGCTTCTAACCCACCCATTAGGGTGACGACCGCAATCTTGTTTATATCAGCTCAAAGATGGCGACCACCATGGGCGCCGCCATCTTGGACCCGATGTAAACAAGATTGCGGTCGTCACCCTAATGGGTGGGTATTGACCTTTTTTTGTAATTTTCACTATAAGAACTGTGGCTAACCCTTACGACCCAACCTCTTTACGTTTGTAATAGGGGGTTAACTACCCTTATTAACAAAACAACGGCGCCGGCGCCAACTTCAAAGTACAATTATTCAAAAATACCGCATCAGCGATCAGAATGTCATTCCTGTAAAAGGTTTTTAAATGTGCTCTTTAAGTGATTCTAAGCAACGATATTTTTAATTTCCGTGCACCACCTTAAATAGATATTGACCAAAAATATGATACTAATACGCATATACAAATATTTCTTACAAACAAATATATTACTAGGTAGAATATAATTTGGCAAACGGTCAGGAAAGAAACATTACTAATTTTCCACTTTTTGGAGCCTAAGCATAGCTAATTAGATCAAAATAAACAACTTTTATTCTATGCACTTTCTGTCGCAAATTAGCATTAAACAAGTTAAAGCGGTAGGTTTAGTTTGGGTCCTATGTAATTCATTATTTGCCAGCCCCACAGAGCCTGAACCCACTTCTAGGATCTTTTAATTACCAACACAGTAGAAATTATCACCCATAAATAAGAAGTTATAACAGTATGTTAACTTTTGTCTTACATGGTGGGAATGAGCTCAATCATTCGAGCGCATCGGAAGGGAGAGTCCATTGTTGTGTTGCCATCCAATGCGCTCGGTGAATTAATTTCCGTTTCAAACACTAGAGTTGCGGTCACTAATTTACCACTATAACTCCTCAAATACTCATTTGCGACAAAAAGTGCATGGAAGAAAAATTGTTCATTTACATCTAATTAGCTATGTTTAGGCACCAAAAAGTAGAAAATTGATCATTGTAATCTCCTGAACATTAACCACTAATTTTCTGTAGTGATTACACAAGGTTATACTCTCCACCAGTCACCAGAAGGAAAGTCACTTTGAAAATTTACATTTATATTTAAACTAATTTAAATAATTATTATTTTGATCCAATGAAACACATTACCTTAATATTCAACAAGTGAGCATTGAATGTTTCACATTTCATTAAAATAGGCATACCAGAGCAAGACTCAATAGTAATATTTTTAAGCTATTATGCAACATTATCAATAAATTTTTAGTCTCTCAGAAAACAATTTGCACCGTCACAAATACAAACAAAATTGGCATAAGCAAGTTACCAAAAATTTCCAGAAGGTAACTATCAGCACAAATAAATCTAAGGGTTGAAATTATTTACAATTGAAATTTTGCTCAAACCATGATTTTGCTGGCATGAATCAGCAGTTCGATTTAGTTACACACCCATTTTCATCCACACGATTTTAGGTAAATCTGAAGGAGATGACAGTTGTCGATTTTGTAAATTTCGATGCCTTAGCATAGTTAATTAGATCGAAATAAACAAGTTTTCTTCTATGCACTTTTTGTCTCAAATGAGTATTTTATTAGTTATAGCGGTAAATGACTTACCGCAACTCCAGTCTTTGAAGCGGAAAGAAATTCTTTGATCGAGTTGTATGGCAATACTGCAATGGCGTCTCGCTTCAAGCGCTCTGTCTTGAAAGACGAAACCAAACCTACCGCTATACCTCGTTAAATACTCATTTGACGAAAAAAGTGTATTGAATAAAAGTTGTTTATTTCGATGTTATTACCATGTTTCAAGCAACAAAAATTCGAAAATCGATGAGTAGCTGTTTATTCGAGCGCATTCGTCATCAATGACGAAACTAAACTAACCGCTATAAATCGTAAAATACACATTTGAGACGAAAAAAGAATAGAAGAAAACTTGTTTATTATGATTCAATTAATTAGGTTCAGGCACCAAAAAGTGGAAAATCGACAACTGTCATCTCCTTCAAATTTACCCTATTTTAAGAAAGGCGGCTGAAATGAATAATTAATGACACCAAACAACTTACGCATTTTCTTTATACATTATTCCTTGTTTATTACAGTAGAGTAACTTGAATGGTAACTTTGATGTGTGTACACATATAAAAAGCAATTTTTTCTTGTGAATGCACAGAATAATTTTAAAATCTCGCACGTTTCCAATAAAATACATCGATATAACTTAAAACGCCAACATTAAGGCAATTAGATGTTGGTTCCAATATTATAAGCTATGAAATTTCAATGTTTAGACCTTGATACTTTGAAGCATTCCAAACAGTAAATAGTATGAAAGCTCGAACTTGCAGCACCACAATGAACAACAGCGAGCAATGTGACACCGTAAGCTCAAATGCAAGTTCAAAAATCACGAAGGTTTCAATAATTTTTGCATGTGGATTCACTAATTTAAAAATATTTCATTAATAAAACCTGGAAATTTATAAAGGTATGCTTGTATTTTTTGATATGTTCGTTTTTGATCACTTCACATAAAATCATTTCATTAGAAAATAGGCCAATAAGGTTTAGAATTGTTACATATATGAACGTGATTAACAATTGTACTCTCGTACTCTAACTCTTTTAAAAACTGACAGGCGGCATCCGGAACGGTACAGAAAGTTTTGTGGAAACCACAGAAATTTCTTGAGCACGCAGTCAAAAGACTTAAGTTTACCACTCGTAACTTTTGAAAGAATCCACCGATTGACTTTAAATTACTCTCAAACGAAAGAACAAAGCATTCAGCTGAAAGAAAATGCTTTGACCGGCAGGCCGCAGCCGAGACGGTTTAGAAACGGTTTTGTGGAAACTACAGAAATTTCTTTAGCGCGCAGTCAAAAAACTTCACCATTTCATTTGTAGTATTATGTATAAAGTGTTAAAATTAAAACGTTTGAAATTAAATTCAAAACATTTGAAGCCCTAGTTAAAGAATTTCACCTTCATATTACAATGTATAAAATTAAAATGTATGAATATTGAAAAGTTGCATACGAAAATCTAATCTTCGGTATTTTAAATCTAAGCTTCGATTTTCAATTTCCCAATAAAAGAATCAAAGCTCAAATTACATCATGTGAAGGTTACGTAAACTAATTTCATTTGACCACGGGTGATACATAACATAATTTTATGTGACTTGTCTTTGATTAAACTTATTCATGGACTATCATTGACGATAGATTCAAATAATGAAGTATAGTGTGGCGCATTTGCGTCCACACAATCTAGCAAAGAACAAATTAAAGAAGCAACAAGGAAAATCAGTTTATTAAAGACTCGTGCGCCTTTCCAAGGTTAGGCGCGAACAATTAAAAGGGAACAGCCTGCTCGTCTTAAGAGACAGGCAACAATGCTACAGTTAAAAACTATTAGGAAGTTCAGTTATTCCAATAGTGACGCATTTATTCAAGTAATGGGCAAGCAAGTAATATTTTCTTAAAGGTTGAAGTAAAAACTGCGAAAGCCAGTGGTGTCTTGTGAGCTCGAACGGGACGTCCCCCAAAGCGGCTGTAGAAGTTGTTAGGCGGTAACACGGGTACCGACGAAAGGAGCACCGGACCTCTCTCCCCGCAGCCACTCTTGAATATACTGCGAGAAGATGACAGGGTTACATGTACGAAGGTTGGCAACAGAAAAAATAAATAACAACAAATAGTCAGTTATAACAAATTTAAACAAGACAATTTATAATTTATATGAAACTCTAGAATAACCACACCTGAACTTTATGGTTCATCCAGTGTAGAAACTTTATGGCAGGAAGAGTTGTCAAGGTTAAGGCAAAGGGCAGAAGTACCGGACTTTCAAGAAGATAGTAAGAGAAGACGGAGCTCAAATAGGGGAGTTATAGACTCCCCTGTAACAGGTAGAGCTCTCATCAGAGAGTTAAATAAGTAAGTTTAAGTAAGTTTAAGTAGGTTAAGGTAAGTTAATTTGGTCGCCAAAGCAACCTTTAAGTAAGTAAGAATTTAAACGAAAGTCGGTAATAGAAATAATCAAGCACTCACACAACCACACAAGAGTAAAGAATAAGAGGAAAGATGCCAAGTTAACAGACGAGACGCCGGTGACCCGTAGAGCTGGGCCCAAGTACGCGCCGTTGACGGCACAAGACACGTCAAGTAATGACGAGGTAGTTCAAGTCACTCCGCTCGATAGCAGATTAGCAAGACACACCGCGAAGATAAAACCACCGGCCTTCGCAGTAGCAACGGCAATAAAATTTCAGTTCCAAGAAGTTTAGGGTTCAAACCTATCTCGAAAGAGTTAAGTTCGAAAGACGTTAAGATCAAGAGTATTAAGGTTTAAATTATCAAAATGTGTTAAACTCAAAAAGAACCGAGTTTCAAAAGCTTCTACCTGTCTCAGCCCTGCACCCTCCGACCTTACTGCCGGGCTGCCTAGCTGGATCTATTAAAGGACCAAAGTTCAAGCGCCTCTCGCGCAACCCTGGAGGGTTTGTGAGGAAAATCCTCACACACTCCCGGGCGGCGGGGAAACGCGTTACTCCCGCAACCTGAGGCGACAGCGTGCAGCCGCTGCTCTGACAGGTCTTTTCCCAGTGGAGAGATCAACAGCAGGACCGGCGACATCACAAGTTTCTGCATGATTAGAAGGAACATCTTCTGTTAATTGAGGAAACTTAACGGAATCGGCAAACAGCTCTAAGGGATACAGTAAAGAAACTGCATAATCTCCGAATGGTCGGTCTGCCTTCATAATTGTTACAGTGCGAGTTCGACCATCCGATCCAGAATGTAAACTAACTACCCTCCCTAGAGACCAAAAGGGTCTCGACTTTACAGGAGAGGATATTAGAACTACTCCTCCTACTCTTATTCTATCTTCCCAAGAGGGCTGGTAAAGAGGTAAATGCCGCTCTCTAAGCGAGAGCAGATAATCTGAAAAAAAAGAGTTCTTTGAATCTCTCAAAGGTCTCTTGCCTAAGTTCCAAACTTTGCAATAAAGCAGCACGGGATGGCTGCACTCTTTCACTACCAGCATGCCTCATGAATGACAAACTGCCACAAGTAGGGAACTTAATAAAGGAGTTAGGCGTCACGACCTCATGGTCCACGTCGGCGCTGTCTCTGTAAGTAAGAGGTCTATTATTTATGGCTTCTTGTATGTCTGACAAGATAGTCAAAAACGCAAAATACTCTATTTTTGCGCGCCCGATAGCTTTAAACAAACACCTCTTTACGACACCTACCATGCGTTCCCAGGTGGCGCCGAACCATGCGCTGTAGAGAGGAATTTTAATGTGTTTTACATTATTCTTTATTAAATGCTCAGCGAAAACGCTGTCAGCAGAAGACCCAGCAATGAACTCTGCACCCTGGGTAAAGGAAGGAGCATTGTCACTGTAAATTGTACTAGGCATACCATACCGATTTGAAAACCTAACAAACGCTGCGAGGAACGAGTCTGCGCTCATGTCTTGCACCAATTCTAGGTGAATTAGGCGCACATTTAAGCAAGTGATGAGAAGAATGTACATTTTAGTTACTTTATCTCCAAGTTTGACATGGAAAAAGCCGGTGAAATCGATACCGACAGTTTGGAAAGGCCGTACAAAATTTACGCGGTCTCCCGGAAGATCTGTGGGCTTTGGGTACTGAAAGGCCCGAGCATTTATTTTCTTACATATTATACATTCATTCAAGGTTTTTCTGATTAAAGGCCTGGCTTTCGGTAGCCAAAAGCCGAAATTACGCAAAGCATTTAGAGTGGATCCCACTCCTAAGTGACTACAGTTTACATGGCAATGCCTAATAATTAAGGAGGTAAAGAAACCTTCTCGAGACAACAATATTGGGTTTGCTATATCGTACGAGATGTGCTTACACTTGTTCAATCTGCCTCGCGAACGTATTACACCACTATCATCCAAGAACAAATTAAGGTTTCTCACCAGCGGCGGGACATCTGTTGCTCTGCCCCCCTCTGAAAGAAAATTAAATTCAGTAGGGAAATGCTTCCTTTGTTCAAATCTAGCCCAGTAGAGCTTAGCTGCTCTGTGACATTTTAATTGGGTAAAGCTTTGGCGGTTAGTAAAGTAAAACACAGAAAAAATCCTAGCAGTGACTCCTAATAATTTCTCCAAGCTCGAGAACTTTGTTACAGGAAAAACAGGTTGAAGCGGCATCACTTCTGTCGCCACGGAACAAGTTACCACTTCTCGGTTAAGCTGAGAAATGCAACCTAATGCCTGTACTGGCCACTGCACGGGGAAAGTCAAAAAGTCAGGACCTTGAGTCCAGAAATGAAATTTAGTTTGAAGCTCTTTAACCGTCAGCCCCCTAGTCACAAGGTCAGCCGGATTACTTTGTGTAGGCACAAAACGAAATGAACATTCTAATTTGAATTGCTCCTTAAGCTGCTCCAAGAACAAATGGATATCTTTAATTCTATTATTAGCAAAAATATTACCAGACTTTACTTTCCTGTTCAAAATCCAAGACAAAGCAATTTGTGAATCGGTTGCAATGGTTAAGTCAAGAACAGTTACCCTATCTAAAGCTTTCAGAAGTTTAAGAGAACATTTTAACGACAAGTAAATAGCAAGTAACTCCAAGGTAGGAAGGCTTTTTGACTTCATTGGCGCAATTTTCGCCTTGCTAAATAATAAAGATGATTTCGACTCTTCAGACAAAGAATATACACAAAATCCATAATTCGTCTTTGAAGCGTCTGCAAATATAATCAAGGAAACTTTACTTTCAGAGTTAAAAACCTTACGATCAAATTTTAAATGACTTACTTTATTTAATTCTCCCTGCAAAGACAGCCAGGTTCCCTGCAAATAGTCGGGCAATGCGTCATCCCATCCTAATTTCTCTTGCCAAATTTCCCTCAGCAGTCCCTTTCCCTTGACCAAAACAGGTGTCGCGAGTCCCATAGGATCAAAACAACGTGCTAGCCGTGAAAGCACCATTCTCTTTGTAACGAAAGATTTTTCTTCTAGTCCTACGTCCAGGCCAAATTGGTCAGTAACCCTGTCATACCGGTAGCCGAGGACTTTCTCAAACGATTCTTCGTGGGACACTGCTACTTCCTCTCTCTGGAAGACTTCCTGCAAAGGCTCACAATTGCTGGACCAAGACCGCAGATCAAATCCAGCGTCCTGCATGCGTGACCTGGCGGTTCGGGAAATGGAAGTTAGATCTACATCATTTCCAGTTATATAGAGATTGTCAATATACATCATATTTAATAAAAAATAACTGCAGGCATCTGCTGGATAATCTGCAATATGCTTCCTAATGACGTAGTTGAGGATAAAAGGACTGGCAATGAAACCAAATACAATAGAGGCATATCTATAAACAACTAGAGCCCCGTCCTTTATCCACAGGATACAAAACTTATTGCGGTCAGTCTCGTTTGCCAATTTTATTTGCAAAAACGCTTTTCGTATATCTGCCATCACCAAAAAATCATCGTGCCTCAAACCAATCAAAATATTGAACAAGTCTCCCATTAAATCGACTCCCGGATAGGCGGCTTCGTTAAGTGACGGCGCATTTCCTACTTTCACACTACAATTGAGTACAGGCCGGATTTTTGTGGTACATGTGGGATCCAACTTCACGACCTCTCTGTGCGGTAAGTAAATTCTATGTTCAGTAGAATACGCAGGAACTTGTTCAAGAATCCCGTCTTCCAATTGCTGGTTGAAAACATTGTCATACGCATCGTACAAATCTTTCTTCCGCAAACGCTCCACTACCTTGCCCAAAACAGCGCGAGCTACTGGAAAATTATTGTTGACATCCTTCAAATTATCTTTCCACACAAGTTTTACATGGTATTTCCCATCTTTTAATTGAATGCCCGAATCAAATTCTTTCAGCTTCCCTTGATCAGACTCTGAAGCTTCGCTCTCCGAGATTCCTATTGATTCTAATTTAAAAATGTTATCTAAATTTGCTTCTACGTCCGGTTCCGAGAGCACACCTCCAATGGGGTCCAAACTAGATACGCGCGGTTCAAGTACAAAATTGACAGCGGATTCGCAAGCCGAGTTAGTTTGGCGCAGTTCCCGATACATGTCTGCAGCCTGCTTGCGATCTAAAAAATGCTCTACATTTCCAACTGGAATTAACTTGCCACACCACGAAAATGCAGACCCTCTCAAGCACGGCACGATCTTAAAGTCTGTCAGGTACTGGATTAAATCAACACCCAAAATGCCTTCCAGAACAACCTTATCACCGTTACCCTCAAATGAGGTATCCGCTAAAGTTCCGCATTTAGACACATTTTGCGCGGCTTTCTGCAAACTATTTATTTCAACTTCCATATTGAACAACTTGTCAATCAGCACTGGCGCCTGCACAGGTTTTGTACCATCTAATAAATTCACACCCAAGCTAATTTCTGCAAATTCACGTTCACCTTTCTCCAAAAAGGAGTTAACAGCAAATTTGGTCAGCTTAAGGTTGCCTGAAAAGCCTATACGTTCTAAAACTCTAGCCGAAACATAAGAACGCTGAGAACCAGTGTCCAACAGGAACCTAACATTGACAGGAGCAAATCCACGACTCACGGGTAACGTGATGGTGGGCAACACATAACCAGATCTAATACCAGTCGCAGAGTTCAAACAATAATTCGTATGCAGCCTACTAGAGGAAGCCTTTGCATCCATACACAAAGCAGAGACATGAGATTTTTGCCGACAGAACTTGCATTCATAGTCTAGCTTGGCTGAACATTCATTAGCACTGTGCTTAGAACTGGTGCAGTTACTACAAAGGTTTAATTCTAAGCACCTTTCCTTTCGACATGCATAATTAGGATACACTGAACAATTGGTCATGCTATGTCCTTGACTCAAACAAAACTTACACAGCCTGCGATCAGAGGATGCCATAGCAGAATTAGCAAACACAGGAGTGGCTAGGGGTTTCGAAGAAGAAGCAGCCACGTTCCTAAAGGAATGCCTATCTTCACTCTGGCTTTTAGCCGAATCGGAACCAGCTCTTATGTTCAAGGTTGCAATGACCTCCACATAGTTATCGAAAATTTCCTGGAGAGAGGGATAATTATTGTTTAGTTTACGCGCTATTTCTTGCTTAAACAACACTGGCAATTTCGAAAATATTATATGCCCAAATAGCTTGCTAGAAGTCTGTTCACCTAAAATGTCATATTCGTACATCTTCAGATCGGCCAACAAACTTCTCACCTCGCTGATGTAAACCCTCGTTTCTACGTAATTTTTATCATAGTCACATTTAAGATTGACGAGTTTCATACAGAGTTTGTAAACTAGTTCATTACGATTCAAGAATTCGCGCTCTAATAAATTCAAAGCGACATCATAATTATCATCGTTAACTAGTAGATGTTCTACCAACTTTGCGGCGTAGCCAGCCAGATAACTCTTCAAGTAAGTTAACTTGGCAGAGCCAGACAAGCCAGATCTACGACCGACAGAATTATTGAATGATACCATGAAGTTGTGAAATTTCAAACCATCTTGAGAGTCTCCCTTAAAAGGTTCCAGTTTAATAGGAGGAAGCTTTACATCGCAAACAGATTCTGGTTTTCCAGAAGAATGTGCACCAGTAACTACTTTGGGCTGCACTAAGTCAATCAGCGACATCTCTATCTCTAAACTATAAGCGAGCTGAGCGTCCACTTCTGCATTTATCAGTTCTTCTGACGAGCCATCTTTAATCATCCGAGCGGTCAGTTCCTCATCACAGTTACTCACCTGAAGCAGATTCTTGCGAATAAGATCGCAATGCACCTGGAGCTCCGCATTAGCGCCCTCTGCTGCAGCCTCCTTTGCTTTCTTAATTCCCAAGGTGATCTTCCGCTTGAAGATCCCTCTTTTTTGAGAAATCGTGCTCGCCATTTCGGCACTGTAGAAGATTAATTAGTAAGACAAGATACGGTTAAGTTACGACGGAACCCGCAGATACGCCCGGCAAAAGCAAGGAACCCTGCAAACAACAGGGAAGATTTAAAATCGATTAGAAACAACGAAAGGTAGAACGAACAAATTAACACAACTCAACGCAAACATAAAGTTCAGTATAAAATTGTGTGGCGCATTTGCGTCCACACAATCTAGCAAAGAACAAATTAAAGAAGCAACAAGGAAAATCAGTTTATTAAAGACTCGTGCGCCTTTCCAAGGTTAGGCGCGAACAATTAAAAGGGAACAGCCTGCTCGTCTTAAGAGACAGGCAACAATGCTAGAGTTAAAAACTATTAGGAAGTTCAGTTATTCCAATAGTGACGCATTTATTCAAGCAATGGGCAGATTGCTATGCAAGTAATATTTTCTTGAAGGTTGAAGTAAAAACTGCGAAAGCCAGTCGTGTCTTGTGAGCTCGAACGGGACGTCCCCCAAAGCGGCTGTAGAAGTTGTTAGGCGGTAACACGGGTCCAGCAACGGCTACCCACAGAATAACGGTCTTGGGCCACCAATGCAGTCAGCAAAACGAAGACGTAGAAGGCCAACTGCCAGCCGGCTGTCATGCGGCACGGCGGAGGTGCGGTACGACCAGGATAAAGCCCCCGGCGACCCGGCGCTGCAACACGTCTTCGGTGCGGACGTGGAAGCAGCCAACCCGCGCAGCAGGGAAAAGCGCGTGCTGGAACCGGAGCGTTCCAGGAGCGCGACAACAGTCAAGAAAACTCCCAGGGCACCGACTCGTCTGCTAATAAAATAAAATATGAAGACAAAGCAATTGAATAAATGTCCTTATTATAAAATCAACAGATCTGTTATCAGAGATGAGAAATCCATAGTGGCATTACAAAATCAACAGAGCTGTTATAGAGATGTGAAAACCAAATTACCTAATCAAGGCAGCTGCAAGGGGTTATGAGGTACCGACGAAAGGAGCACCGGACCTCTCTCCACGCAGCCACTCTTGAATATACTGCGAGAAGATGACAGGGTTACACGTACGAAGGTTGGTAACAGAGAAAATAAATAACAACAAATAGTCAGTTATAACAAATTTAAACAAGACAATTTATAATTTATATGAAACTCTAGAATAACCACACCTGAACTTTATGGTTCATCCAGTGTAGAAACTTTATGGCAGGAAGAGTTGTCAAGGTTAAGGCAAAGGGCAAAAGTACCGGAATTTCAAGAAGATAGTAAGAGAAGACGGAGCTCAAATAGAGGAGTTATAGACTCCCCTGTAACAGGTAGAGCTCTCATCAGAGAGTTAAATAAGTAAGTTTAAGTAAGTTTAAGTAGGTTAAGGTAAGTTAATTTGGTCGCCAAAGCAACCTTTAAGTAAGTAAGAATTTAAACGAAAGTCGGTAATAGAAATAATCAAGCACTCACACAACCACACAAGAGTAAAGAATAAGAGGAAAGATGCCAAGTTAACAGACGAGACGCCGGTGACCCGTAGAGCTGGGCCCAAGTACGCGCCGTTGACGGCACAAGACACGTCAAGTAATGACGAGGTAGTTCAAGTCACTCCGCTCGATAGCAGATTAGCAAGACACACCGCGAAGATAAAACCACCGGCCTTCGCAGTAGCAACGGCAATAAAATTTCAGTTCCAAGAAGTTTAGGGTTCAAACCTATCTCGAAAGAGTTAAGTTCGAAAGACGTTAAGATCAAGAGTATTAATGTTTAAATTATCAAAATGTGTTAAACTCAAAAAGAACCGAGTTTCAAAAGCTTCTACCTGTCTCAGCCCTGCACCCTCCGACCTTACTGCCGGGCTGCCTAGCTGGATCTATTAAAGGACCAAAGTTCAAGCGCCTCTCGCGCAACCCTGGAGGGTTTGTGAGGAAAATCCTCACAATAGTCTGAAAAACAACAGTAGTTGTACCGTTGTATTTCTACGGTAAAAACGACAGCCAGAAATCGACGGTAAATCACGGTCATCATCGTCGGCGTGCAGTTTTAGCGTCTAAAATTACCGTAGATCACTGGTAATATTATTTACCGTCGGAATACTTCGATATAAGATGAAAACCGATCATAATTACCGTTACGCCGGCGATAAAATTTTGACTGGGATATACCCCGCTGTGGGCAACATCGATGTGTTGTTTTTACTAGTGTTACTTCTGTGTATGATCTAATGCATTGCTATTGTCCCTATTGTCATTGCTTGTTGTCACCGTTGTGGGTAACAATTTTTATTTCCAATCATCCCTCATATAATACGCAAAATAACAAAATAGATACAATAAACATAATACAAACACGAGTCAAGGCTTCCATCACAACTTCCCTATATTTACAAGCGCCTCCCACGAACTTCGCTCGGCCGACCTCACAGAACGGTGCGCTTCTGGCGGTGGTGGGAGGCGGAATATCTCTACACATGGAGGCCTATGCCAAATTTCTTTAGTTGGGCAAGAAATTTGAGAAATTTTTGGATACGACTTATTTGAATGATTTTCCTAGACAATCACAATAAAATTATATGGTCAGTGATGAAATTTATTTTTCACATTTAGTGAAGCAAATAAATTATTTAAATGATTTTTCTTGGCCGATATCACGTTTTGATCACATTTGTACAAATGAATTTATATGCAGTACACAACAATCATGATTTACCAATGGACGTCAAGCGACCTAGATAGAAAAACTATAAAGTTAAAAAAAATTTTGCTCCATTTCATCAGATGTCATAAACTGAGTGACCGAGGGGGTTGGGTGTTGTTGTCCGTCACTAGTTACTGGGTCTGCAGGTGTTGTTGTCCGTCACTAGTTATTTTGTACGCAGGTGTTGTTGTTCGTCACTAGTTACTGGGTCTGCAGGTGTTGTTGTCCGTCACTAGTTACTTTGTACGCAGGTGTTGTTGTCCGTCACTAGTTACTGGGTCCGCAGGTGTTGTTGTCCGTCACTAGTTACTGGGTCCGCAGGTGTTGTTGTCCGTCACTAGTTACTGGGTCCGCAGGTGTTGTTCGTCTCTAGTTACTGGGTCCGCAGGTGTTGTTGTCCGTCACTAGTTACTGGGTCTGCAGGTGTTGTTGTCCGTCACTAGTTACTGGGTCCGCAGGTGTTGTTGTCCGTCACTAGTTACTGGGTCCGCAGGTGTTGTTGTCCGTCACTAGTTACTGGGTCCGCAGGTGTCGTTGTCCGTCACTAGTTACTTTGTACGCAGGTGTTTTTTTCCGTCACTAGTTACTGGGTCTGCCGGTGTTGTTGTCCGTCACTAGTTACTTTGTACGCAGGTGTTGTTGTCCGTCACTAGTTACTGGGTCTGCAGGTGTTGTTATCCGTCACTAGTTACTTGGTCTGCAGGTGTTGTAGTCCGTCACTAGTTACTGGGTCTGCAGGTGTTGTTGTCCGTCACTAGTTACTTTGTACGCAGGTGTTGTTGTCCGTCACTAGTTACTGGGTCCGCAGGTGTTGTTGTCCGTCACTAGTTACTGGGTCTGCAGGTGTTGTTGTCGGTCACTAGTTACTTTGTACGCCGGTGTTGTTGTCCGTCACTAGTTACTGGGTCCGCAGGTGTTGTTGTCCGTCACTAGTTACTGGGTCCGCAGGTGTTGTTGTCCGTCACTAGTCACTGGGTCTGCAGGTGTTGTTGTCCGTCACTATTTACTTTGTACGCAGGTGTTGTTGTCCGTCACTAGTTACTGGGTCCGCAGGTGTTGTTTTCCGTCACTAGTTACTGGGTCTGCAGGTGTTGTTGTCCGTCAATAGTTACTGGGTCCGCAGGTGTTGTTGTCCGTCACTAGTTACTGGGTCCGCAGGTGTTGTTGTCCGTCACTAGTTACTGGGTCCGCAGGTGTTGTTGTTCGTCACTAGTTACTGGGTCCGCAAGTGTTGTTGTCCGTCACTAGTTACTGGGTCCGCAGGTGTTGTTGTCCGTCACTAGTTACTGGGTCAGCAGGTGTTGTTGTCCGTCACTAGTTACTGGGTCCGCAGGTGTTGTTGTCCGTCACTAGTTACTGGGTCCGCAGGTGTTGTTGTCCGTCACTAGTTACTGGGTCCGCACGTGTTGTTGTCCGTCACTAGTTACTGGGTCTGCAGGTGTTGTTGTCCGTCACTAGTTACTGGGTCCGCAGGTGTTGTTTTCCGTCACTAGTTACTGGGTCCGCAGGTGTTGTTGTCCTTCACTAGTTACTGGGTCTGCAGGTGTAGTTATCCGTCACTAGTTACTGGGTCCGAAGGTGTTGTTGTCTGTCACTAGTTACTGGGTCCGCAGGTGTTGTTGTTCGTCACTAGTTACTGGGTCCGCAGGTGTTGTTGTCCGTCACTAGTTACTGGGTCCGCAGGTGTTGTTGTCCGTCACTAGTTACTGGGTCCGCAGGTGTTGTTGTCCGTCACTAATTACTGGGTCCGCAGGTGCTGTTGTCCGTCACTAGTTACTGGGTCCGCAGGTGTTGTTGTCCGTCACTAGTTACTGGGTCCGCAGGTGTTGTTGTCCGTCACTAGTTACTGGGTCCGCAGGTGTTGTTGTCCGTCACTAGGTACTGGGTCCGCAGGTGTTGTCTGACACTAGTTACCCCGTGTGAAGGTGTTGTCTGCCACTAGTTACTGCATCTGCAGGTATTGTCTGCCACTAGTTACTGCATCTGCAGGTGTTGTCTGCCACTTGTTACCCCGTGTGAAGGTGTTGTCTGCCACTAGTTACTGCGTCTGCTTGTGTCGTCTGCCACTGGTTACCCCGTGTGAAGGTGTTGTCTGCCACTAGTTACTGCATCTGCAGGTGTTGTTTGCCACTAGTTACTGCTTCTGCAGGTGTTGTCTGCCACTAGTTACTGCATCTGCGGGTGTTGTCTGCCACTAGTTACTGCATCTGCAGGTGTTGTCTGCCACTAGTTACTGCATCTGCAGGTGTTGTCTGCCACTATTTACCCCGTGTGAAGGTGTTGTCTGCCACTAGTTACTGCGTCTGCTTGTGTCGTCTGCCACTGGTTACCCCGTGTGAAGGTGTTGTCTGCCACTAGTTACTGCATCTGCAGGTGTTGTCTGCCACTAGTTACTCCGTGTGAAAGTGTTGCCTGCCACTAGTTACTGCGTTTGCAGGTGATGTCT
Source organism: Morinoia aosen (assembly GCA_030386875.1). Classification (NCBI taxonomy): domain Eukaryota; kingdom Metazoa; phylum Arthropoda; class Malacostraca; order Amphipoda; family Talitridae; genus Morinoia; species Morinoia aosen. Next base: position 44,207,369 of record CM059565.1, on the reverse strand, counting down.
GCCACTAGTTACTGCGTCTGCAGGTTATGTCTGCCACTAGTTACCCCGTGTGAAGGTGTTGTCTGCCACTAGTTACTGCATCTGCAGGTGTTGTCTGCCACTAGTTACTCCATGTGAAAGTGTTGCCTGCCACTAGTTACTGCGTTTGCAGGTGATGTCTGCCACTAGTTACTGCGTTTGCAGGTGATGTCTGCCACTAGTTACTGCGTCTGCAGGTTATGTCTGCCACTAGTTACCCCGTGTGAAGGTGTTGTCTGCCACTAGTTACTGCATCTGCACGTGTTGTCTGCCACTAGTTACTCCGTGTGAAAGTGTTGCCTGCCACTAGTTACTGCGTCTGCAGGTGATTTCTCTCACTAGTTACTGCGTCTGCAGGTTATGTCTGCCACTAGTTACTGCGTCTGCAGGTGATGTCTGCCACTAGTTACTCCGTGTGTAGGTGTTGTCTGCCATTAGGTACTGCATCTGCAGGCGTTGGCTGCCACTAGTTACTGCGTCTGCAGGTGATCTCTGCCACTAGTTATTGCGTCTGCAGGTGGTGTCTGCCACTAGTTACTGCGTCTGCATGTGATGTCTCCCACTAGTTACTGCGTCTGCAGGTGATGTCTGCCACTAGTTACTTACGCAACTCAGCATGTATCGACCCAACAAAATATAGTGGCATATAAAAGCCTTAAAGAATTATTTCACAGCACTCATACACATGTCCTATATTTATGAATGTGATTAAATCCGTGGGAATTTGAAGGCTAGTGTTTCTTATGTAAGTTCATATAACTCTTCATTGTGGGGGAATCAAATGTAAGTCAGTGTACTCGTACACGAAAAAGAAAATGATTTTCATTTGTAAAAACTGATATAATTTGAAAAACTTCACTGCGGCAATTTTGAATTTTTTAAAGAAAAAGTAACTATTGCAGTCCTATTACTTTCCCAGTTCTATCACTGGTACTACCTAACAATACCTATATTTAAAAAAAATACATATGATACTTATATCCATTACCAGTTCTATCACTTCCTAAATCGCGCCACACCACCTGCACGTCGCATGAGTTTTGTAAATCATTTCCTGTCGAATTACACTTGCTATTGTGCCATTGCTGTCATTGTGTAATGTGATGAACGTTATAAATAGTATTGGTATAATTGGCTCCAGCATTATACGAATGTGATCGCTGGTAATTACGATACCACTTCTCATGCTATCACCATGTCTCAACACCGTCATTCCAAGACATTGTAATATCCATTCGGGTTTCGATACCTATCAAGCCGTATTGCACTTTCGGGGATCAAAATTTATAATTTTTTTAGATATGCGGTAGCTCTTGTTGTTCAACATTTCGCAACATGTCCGTCCGCAAATAACATATATTATTCATAAAATTTAGTTAACTTACACTAATTTGAAATAACATCCTTTATAGGAACTTCAAACTATCCAAAATGGTATAAAAATAAGATAGATCGTATAATTTTTTTGTTCATTCAAATAATGCATTTTTCATCACAGGTAAACAATATATTGTTTCTTGGATAACTCAAGTATTTATAGAAGTGAGTTCCATTCACAAAATGTGTCCCCACGGAGTGGAAGGAAGCTTCCCCGCTGCCTCATGTGACCTGCTGTGAGCACCATCGCTGTATTGAGTGTTTTGCTGCTGTTGCCTCTATCGTTACTTCGGTGTGTGACCTGACGCAGGGCTGTTGTTCCTATCGTCTGCACTTGTTTTATCGACTATAACGCTAATTTACGATATTTCCTACGCTAACAATACCGGTACGAAAGAGTTCACCGGAGACAAAGACGTGAGAAGGATCGTTGTACGATGCATTTGCCACACAGCTGGAACAGCGCGAAAACTTACCTACGCAAGACAGTGTTGCCATCATATACTCACGAGCGTAAGAAAACAAGTATTGCCACACAAGGCTAACGAGAACATTTTAGGGCAGGAGTAAGGAAATGAAACAGCAGAGTTCTGTTAAGTTATGTATATGTGACGGATCAATTACGCCAGCAACAGCAACAATACTAACAGCAACCGCGACAATACCAACACAAATGCAACAAAAACAACAACACTAACAACAACAACAGCACAACAACACGCCGCCAGACACAGTTGCACGCAACACAAGCACAAGTCAACGCGCAGTCTTTACGTACAATCTACATTTACTGCAGCAAATTTGGCAACTGAACGATCATTGTGATAATAAATTAGTTACCCTGACATATATTTTCAGGAATATAGAAAATGTGAAACTTTTTATTGGGTGGACGCAAAACTCCGAGGAAATTTGCTGGTCATTTCTCAGCCATTCAATGTTGTGTTGTTTGGTGTACAACATTTGTGTTGTTGTTCTGTGGGTGTTGTGTTGTTTGGTGTACAACATTCGGGTTGTTGTTCTGAGGGTGTTGTGTTGTTTGGTGTACAACATTTGTGTTGTTGTCCTGCCTGTGTTGTGTTGTTTGGTGTACAACATTTGTGTTGTTGTCCAGCCTGTGTTGTGTTGTTTGGTGTACAACATTTGTGTTGTTGTCCTGCCTGTGTTGTGTTGTTTGGTGTACAACATTTGTGTTGTTGTCCTGCCTGTGTTGTGTTGTTTGGTGTACAACATTTGTGTTGTTGTCCTGCCTGTGTTGTGTTGTTTGGTGTACAACATTTGTGTTGTTGTCCTGCCTGTGTTGTGTTGTTGGTGTGCAACATTTGTGTTGTTGTCCTGCCTGTGTTGTGTTGTTTGGCGTACAACATTTGTGTTGTTGTCCTGCCTGTGTTGGGGTGTTCGGTGTACTACATTTGTGTTATTGTCCTGCCTGTGTTGTGTTGTTTGGTGTACAACATTTGTGTTGTTGTCCTGCCTGTGTTGTGTTGTTTGGTGAGCAACATTTGTGTTGTTGTCCTGCCTGTGTTGTGTCGTTTGGTGTACATTTGTGTTGTTGTCCTGCCTGTGTTGTGTTGTTTAGTGTACAACATATGTGTTGTTGTCCTGCCTGTGTTGTCAAGTTATCGTTGTTCTCCTGTCTGTGTTGTAAAGTTATCGTTGTTGTCCTGCCTGTGTTGTCAAGTTATCGTTGTTGTCCTGCCTGTGTATTCAAGTTATCTTTGTTGTCCTGCCTGTGTTGTCAAGCTATCGTTGTTGTCCTGCCTGTGTTGTTAAGTTATCGTTGTTGTATTGCATGTGTTGTCAAGTAATCGTTGTTGTCCTGCTTGTGTTGTTAATTTATCGTTGTTGTCCTGCCTGTGTTGTCAAGTTATCGTTGTTGTCCTGCCTGTGTTGTTAAGTTATCGTTGTTGTATTGCATGTGTTGTCAAGTTATCGTTGTTGTCCTGCCTGTGTAGTCAAGTTATCGTTGTTGTACTGCCTGTGTTGTCAAGTTATCGTTGTTGGCCTGCCTGTGTTGTTAAGTTATCGTTGTTGCCCTGCCTGTGTTGTCAAGTTATCTTTGTTGTATTGCATGTGTTGTCAAGTTATCGTTGTTGTCCTGCCTGTGTTGGCAAGTTATCATTGTTGTTCTGCCTGTGTTGTCAAGTTATCGTTGTTGTCCTGCCTGTGTTGTTAAGTTATCGTTGTTGTATTGCATGTGTTGTCAAGTTATCGTTGTTGTCCTGCCTGTGTTGTCAAGTTATCGTTGTTGTCCTGCCTGTGTTGTCAATTTATCGTTGTTGTCCTGCCTGTGTTGTTAAGTTATCGTTGTTGTATTGCATGTGTTGTCAAGTTATCGTTGTTGTCCTGCCTGTGTTGTTAAGTTATCGTTGTTGTATTGCATGTGTTGTCAAGTTATCGTTGTTGTCCTGCCTGTGTTGTCAAGTTATCGTTGTTGTATTGCATGTGTTGTCAAGTTATCGTTGTTGTCCTGCCTGTGTAGTCAAGTTATCGTTGTTGTACTGCCTGTGTTGTCAAGTTATCGTTGTTGGCCTGCCTGTGTTGTTAAGTTATCGTTGTTGCCCTGCCTGTGTTATCAAGTTATCGTTGTTCTCCTGTCTGTGTTGAAAAGTTATCGTTGTTGTCCTGCCTGTGTTGGCAAGTTATCATTGTTGTTCTGCCTGTGTTGTCAAGTTATCGTTGTTGTCCTGCCTGTGTTGTTAGGTTATCGTTGTTGTATTGCATGTGTTGTCAAGTTATCGTTGTTGTCCTGCCTGTGCTGTCAAGTTATCGTTGTTGTCCTGCCTGTGTTGTCAATTTATCGTTGTTGTCCTGCCTGTGTTGTTAAGTTATCGTTGTTGTATTGCATGTGTTGTCAAGTTATCGTTGTTGTCCTGCCTGTGTTGTTAAGTTATCGTTGTTGTATTGCATGTGTTGTCAAGTTATCGTTGTTGTCCTGCCTGTGTTGTCAAGTTATCGTTGTTGTCCTGCCTGTGTTGTTAAGTTATCGTTGTTGTATTGCATGTGTTGTCAAGTTATCATTGTTGTACTGCCTGTGTTGTCAAGTTATCGTTGTTGTCCTGCCTGTGTTGTTAAGTTTTCGTTGTTGTATTGCATGTGTTGTCAAGTTATCATTGTTGTCCTGCCTGTGTTGTCAAGTTATCGTTGTTGTCCTGCCTGTGTTGTCAAGTTATCATTGTTGTACTGCCTGTGCTGTCAAGTTATCGTTGTTGTCCTGCCTGTGTTGTTAAGTTATCGTTGTTGTATTGCATGTGTTGTCAAGTTATCATTGTTGTACTGCCTCTGTTGTCAAGTTATCGTTGTTGTACTGCCTGTGTTGTCAAGTTATCGTTGTTGTCCTGCCTGTGATGTCAAGTTATCGTTGTTGTACTGCCTGTGTTGTCAAGTTATCGTTGTTGTCCTGCCTGTGTTGTCAAGTTATCGTTGTTGCGCGCTGCTGTACACAGAAATCAACATGTGTGGATGAAGCAATAACTCAATATTAATTTAAAAAAATGATTAGGTCATTTATCAATAATTGTGTAGTTGTAGAAACAAGTTTTGATAGAGTTCGTCATATAGAAAGTTCGATCGTCGTATAGAGTTCGATATGACGTTTGGAATATCAAAGCGCTTAAAACTTTTATTCGGTAAAATAGTAAAAGAAAAAACGTGTAAGCAAAAAAATCCAGTTTCCTGATCTATGACAACCATTCATGATAAAATATGAGGTAAGATTTGTCCGACTGAAGTGTGAAGCATCGTAGCTACTTTACTTATGTTCGATAAATAGATTAAATATATTTTTGAGAGTCATGCCAGACTCCATAGAAGATTGGATCACAAACCTGTAATGACTCGTAGGCAGGTATGGCAAATTACGTACGGGCGTGTACATTCTGGTGTTGGGTTAATGGTAGTACAGTTTGGTAGGTAAGTTCTCGGGACGCCTTCATGGTGTTGGGTTAATGGTAGTACAGTTTGGTAGATAAGTCCTCGGGACGCCTTCATGGTGTTGGGTTAATGGTAGTACAGTTTGGTAGGTAAGTCCTCGGGACGCCTTCATGGTGTTGGGTTAATGGTAATACAGTTTGGTAGGCGTCTCGGGACGCCTTCATGGTGTGACAATGGAGGGACGAAGTCGGTCAATGTGAAGTTTAATGCAATCACGGAAATTAATAATTATATTCCAAACAATCACTGAAGGAACCCATTTAAGAACGTTTTACACGAACGACATTCTGCTCGCTGTTGCTTTATTTTCGAATTATTGAACTTTGAACTTGGCCTTCCCGCGCCAAAGGAAGCGAGCGTAATTTAAATAAAAACGGAAGCTAACCCCCTATTACAAACGTAAAGAGGTTGGGTCGTGAGGGGGAGGCACAGTTCTTCAAGCGAAAATTATAAATAAAGCTTCTAGCCCACCCGTTAGGGTGACGACCGCAATCTTGTTTACATCGGCTTTAAGATGGCGACCACCATGGGCGCCGCCATCTTGAAGCCGATGTCAACAAGATTGCGGTCGTCACCCTAATAGGCGAGTTAGAAGCTTTATTTATAATTTTCACTAGAAGAACTGTGCCTCCCTCTCACGACCCAACCTCTTTACGTTTGTAATAGCTTCCGTTATTAATTAAATTCCGTTTCGCGCACTCTTTTCCTTTGGGCGCAAAGGCCAAGTTCAAAGTTCAATAATTCGAAAACAACGCATCAGCGAGCAGAATGTCATTCGTGTAAAAGGTTCTTAAATGGGTTCCTTTAGTGATTCCTAAGATCGGAATTCATATTTTCCGTGATTGCATTAAACTTCACTTTGACCACGAAGTCTTCCTGCCATTCAATGACATGTGTGTGGAAATTATGAATTCATATTTCCAAAAATACTTTAGTTATCATTGAAAAATCTCATTTCTTCTGGCTGGATTTGCTCATAAACTAGTAAAAAATAAAAAAATTATTTGCGACAAATAGTTTTATTTCTGGAATATCGATTGTAGACTTTTCTGTATTCCCAAATTTTTGTTGCTTTAATGAAAAAGTTTGAAGATTTCAGTGTTTGAATTAGTAATTTTGACAACTCTTTAATAATGTACATCCGTAGAATATCCCAACTTGCAGTTGTCGTTATAGCCGTAGCATTTTTGAAGCCATCCTGGCTGGAAATTCTCAGGAATTGGGACCCTCCGGTCACGTCTACAGTACGTGACGCTCGCATGTGCAGCATGTGCGCGACTGTACATGGGGTGGGGTGTGGTGGGTGAGCTGGGGGTGTGGTGGGTAAGGTGGGGTGTGGTGGGCGAAGTGGGGTGTAGTGGGCGAGCTGGGGGTTAGGTGGGGTGTGGTTGGCGAGCTAGGAATTAGGTGGGGTGTAGTTGGCGAGCTAGGAATTAGGTGGGGTGTGGTGGGCGAGCTGGGGGTTAGGTGGGGTGTGGTGGGCGAGCTGGGGGTTAGGTGGGGTGTGGTGGGCGATCTGGGGGTTAGGTGGGGTGTGGTGAGCGAGCTGGGGGTTAGGTGGGGTGTGGTGGGCGAGCTGGAGGTTAGGTGGGGTGTGTTGGGAGAGCTAGGGCTTAGGTGGGGTGTGATGAGCGAGCTAGGGGTTAGGTGGGGTGTGGTGGGCGAGCTAGGGGTTAGGTGGGTGTTGGGAGAGCTAGGGGTTAGGTGGGGTGTGGTGGGCGAGCTAGGGGTTAGGTGGGGTGTGTTGGGCGAGCTAGGGGTTAGGTGGGGTGTGGTGGGCGAGCTGGGGGTTAGGTGGGTGTTGGGAGAGCTAGGGGTTAGGTCGGGTGTGTTGTGCGAGCTAGGGGTTAGGTGGGGTGTGGTGGGCAAGCTGGGGGTTAGGTGGGGTGTGGTGGGCGAGCTGGGGGTTAGGTGGGTGTTGGGAGAGCTAGGGGTTAGGTCGGGTGTGGTGGGCGAGCTAGGGGTTAGGTGGGGTGTGGTGGGCGAGCTTGGGGTTAGGTGGGTGTTGGGAGAGCTAGGGGTTAGGTGGGGTGGGGTGGGCGAGCTAGGGGTTAGGTGGGGTGAGGTGGGCGAGCTAGGGGTTAGGTGGGGTGTGGTGGGCGAGCTAGGGGTTAGGTGGGGTGTGGTGGGCGAGCTAGGGGTTAGGTGGGGTGTGGTGGGCGAGCTTAGGGTTAGGTGGGGTGTGGTGGGCGAGCTAGGGGTTAGGTGGGGTGTGTTGGGTGAGCTAGGGGCTAGGTGGGGTGTGGTGGGCGAGCTGGGGATTAGGTGGGGTGTGGTGGGCGAGCTAGGGGTTAGGTGGGGTGTGGTGGGCGAGCTAGGGGTTAGGTGGGGTGTGATAAAGCTAAAGTTTCCCATAAAAGGATTTTTCCAGTAAACTACTTAATGATTGAATCAATTCATTATCAATCATCAGTAGGAGCAAACAAATATTTCAGTGAATTTTAATTAACATCGAAAAATAAATTAGTCACCCCTTATATTTCAGGGTTACTCATTAAAGCTCATTGAAATTGGCTCAAACCTTGTAACAAAATCTGATCTTGTTCAAAGCCGCCTTCACCCCACTAGTCCCTCAAGGCCAAATGAAAGGTAACCAATAACTAATTTATTGAACATCCACAATTATCAGATTACCAACTTTCACATCACCGAAACTCAAAATCGGGGATAGGGTAAGAATAAGCAAGAAGCGGAAAGACTTTCAGAAGGGTTATTTGCCAAATTTCACTAATGAGTTATTCATTGTATCCGAAATACTGTCTACTGAACCAATTACTTATAGATTAAAAGATATGGATGATGAAGAAATAAAAGGAAGTTTTTATGAACAAGAACTATCAAAATATACTAGTGATGTTTATGCAATTGAGAAAATTCTCAAGAAGAGTAAAGGAAAACTTCTGGTCAAGTGGAAAGGTTATGATGAACCTTCATGGATCTCAGAAACTGAACTTAATGTCAGTTCAGAGTGAACTTATATTAAGTTAAAGTCTTTTTTGAATTTTTCTCTTTAAAAAATGGCGTTGATTGATATCAAAACTAAATCAGATTTACTAAACTTAGCAAAGAGTTTGAAAAAGCAATTCAAAAATGATAGAATAATCGAACAAGATTTATACCATGATGTTAAAAAAGTTTACAAACCATTGATTGAACCTTTATCTAAAATTGTTGACGAAACTAAACAAACTAGGTTGGCAATAAAAGATATACCTCATGAAAAACTTGAATCTATCCAAGGAAAACCTGTTGAGAAACTAGCTTTGCCATCTTCTGAATCCAACACTGTAGTTGGGCCTATCGCATTGGATTTCTTGCGTTTTGCATGGAAACCTGGAAATGAGTATGATAAAGCTTATGGCATTCGTTGGGATGGAAGTAAAATTATGCTAGGAAATAAAAAGGTAGATATTTTGGGTAATGATTTGAAAATTGGAGATAAAGTATACGAAGGCACAACTGGATTATGGGAATTATTAACAAAGCAAAATCCTATTGATTTTAGGGATGAAGATAAAAATAATTATTATGATATGTTGTATTCAACTGATGCTTATTTGAGGGAAGACGGTACCATAAAAGCAAATAGAGGTGTGAAATATTATAAATTTATCAAACCCTTCTATCGAATAGTTCAACGAAAAAATGATCAAGCTGCAGTTGAAACAATTAGATCAGCAAGTCCATCAAGTCGTGAATCAAGTCGTGAGTCAAGCCCTGAACCAAGTCCTTTAAGATACCCAAAAATAGTAGAATCCTCAAGTTTGAGTCGACACAAAATTCCTTCAACAAGTCAGAGACCAATTTTCGACCCGTCACTAAGGTCTACTTTTAGACCAACTCCTACTCGTATACCTTCTCCTACATCTTCTCCTATACCTCCTCGTCATCCTCACAGAGAGGATTCAGACGTTTCAGGATCAGGTATTATTGTATTACCATCTAACATCAATGATCTTGTAAAAAGACACCAGTTATTGTTCGGTTCGTTTACCGCTGGAAATACAGGAGTTTTTAATGAACTGCAAATACTTACGCATGAACTTTTAAAGCAAGGTCTATTAAATACTGCTGAAGTAAAGGTGTTTGATGATTTATTGTTTGAAAAATGGAATCTCAAAGCATTGTAATTAGTGAAAGAAAAAGTGACATAAGTATAAACTTTAGTCCAGCAATAGAATTGAACAAAAATAAATTTCACGAAATGGCACTGGTTGGGTTAGACATGTATCATTCTATTCCTAACATTGATGAAAATAATAATAAATTTTATTATGAATTAAATGGTGTTGAAAATGTAATTACACTTCCAACAGGATGTTATGAAATAGAACGTATAAACGAATTCATTCAAAAAACATTGGCAGGCTTTATTGAAATCAAAGCAAATACTAATACTTTGAAATGCGTCATAGTTCTCCATTCATCTACGTTAAAAGTATTTTTCAATAAAGAAAAATCTTTAAATACAATGTTAGGATTTGGAGGAATTATCTTAGAAGGTGTTGGAGAACATGAAAGTATAAATATAGTGAACATAATGTCTGTTAACGCAATACTCGTCCATTGTAGCGCAATTAACGGCTCATACCTCAACGGTTCTTTGCATAATATTTTATATTCCTTTTTCCCAAACGTCCCACCAGGATATAAAATTGTAGAAAATCCAAATAAACCAATTTATCTACCGATATATCAACCTTTACTCTATGATTTGAGAATTTGGCTTACTGATCAAAATGGACATGCTCTGAATACTAGAGGTGAAGAAGTAACTGTTCGATTACACCTAAGGTCTAGAAATTAAAATAATTTGATAAAATTATCTTTAAAAAATGGATTCTTTAAGATGGAATGAAAATATTAAAGTTGATGAATCAATTGAAAAAATTGAAACGCATAACTATGAACCACAAATAGGTACTGATTTGAATCGTGAACATAATGATATCAAGATCATTATCCAGAATCAAGATCAGTTTCTATTACCTAGTAAAAGTTTTATATATATAGAAGGAGCTTTGAATAAAGAAGATGGAAGTGATTATAATTTTGAAGATGAAAAAATAACAATAATCAACAATGGATTAATGCATTTGTTTGATAGAGTTTCTTACAGAATTGGAGATGAAGAAATTGAAGGTTATAGTTACCCTGGAATTACAACAACTCTAAAAGGATTAGTTAGCTATCCCCGAAATGTTAAAGAAAACATGATATTTTTCTGGAGCGTCGATACTAAGAAGAATGAAAAATCAAACGAAGGATTTAGCGATCGAAATGACTACTTAAGTTCAGCTAATGGGAAATTCAGCGCTGCTATCCCACTTGAACATGTGTTTGGATTTTGTGAAAATTATAAGAAGGTAATTTATGGAGTGAAACATGCTCTGACTTTAAGAAGAGGTGATAATTCTAATGCTATATTCAAATCAGGTGAGAAAGATGCAAACCAGCAAGATAAAGTAGTTGATGGTAAAATTACTATTACAAAATTAATTTGGAAAATGCCAGCTTACAAACTGTCTGATGAGTATAAAATAAAGCTATATCGTCAAATTAAGGATAAAATAACATTACCTATTCCGTATTTGAATAGACAATTGGAACAAACAATTGTAAACTCTCAACAGAAATTCTTAGATTGGACTTTAACTTCAAATTCAGGATCTCAAAGACCTCGATACATAATTTTAGCATTCCAAACTAAGAAAGCTAATTCACAAGCTGTAAACAATGCAATTTTCGATCATTGTAACTTGATGAATGCATATGTTCAGCTGAATAATGAACGATACCCTGATCACAATTTACAGATTGATTTCGATTCTAACAATTATGCTACAGCTTATAAGATGTTAATAGATTATGTACCTAATGAAAATTGTGCTATCGAATACAGACACTTTAAATATTTGTATCCCATCTATGTGTTTGATATCAGCAGACAAAATGAACGTATCAAGGAAACTACAATTGATATTAAAATTAAAGCAGAATTTAAAACCAATATTCCTGATGATACACATGCATATGCACTGATTCTATCTGACAGAGTAATTCGATTGCAATCTGACGGTGATAAAATGAGTTTAAACTACTAAAAATTAAAATATATTCACATAATAATGTTTAAAAAATGTATTGCGTAAAGTGTAAGAAGAAAACTGATACTGATAATCCTCAATATTTAATTACAAAGAACAATAAGATACTGGTCAAAGGTATGTGTATTATTTGTAAAAAGACAAAGACTTCTTTTGTTTCTAAAGATACTGCGACGAAAGGGGGTTTTATATTTACAATTCCAGCTTTATTAGCTGGCCTTGGGGCTGCTGGCTCTTTGGCTGGAGGTGCTGCTGCAATAGCATCCGCAGTTAATAAGAAAAAAGCTGACGATAAACTCTTGTCAGAAACTAAAAGGCACAATGAAGCAATGGAAAGTAAAAAAGGTTCAGGTATACGGATAACTCCGAGAAAAAAAAAACCTTGTGGAAAGGGTCTCTACTTGAAACCACCAAAGAAGTAATACCTAACCAACCATTATCTAAACATGATTTAGAATACTACATAAATATATAGAAAATTCCGAATTTTCGAGGTATTTACATGAGAGATACTTTACCTAAATACTCTCTAGAAACGGAATGCGGAATCCTAAATTTGGACACTGAAAAAGGATTAGGAACGCATTGGACTTGTTGGTATAAGAAAGATAACATATGTTATTACTTTGACAGTTATGGTTTGATTTATCCAATTGAATTTAAAGACTACTTAACAGATTGTGTTGATATAATTTTCTCTACTTACAAAATCCAGAAAATAGGTGATGTAATTTGTGGACATTTATGTCTAGAAATGCTGAAGCGTTTAGAAAATGAAAGCTTTCATGCAATTCTTTTAGATCTGTATAAAACCCCAACTAGTTTTTAGAAAATAAACTACAGTTAATTTTTTTTCTTTAAAAAATGTCTTGTGGAAATATTTATGCAGCAAAGTTGGTCTTTTTACCTTCCTGTAAAGAAAATCATGAACATGAAAATAGTGAAAATAATTCTGAAGGACTTTTGCAGAATGTAGAGCAAATAAAAAGTTTACTTGAAGATTCTAATATAGAGTCATTGAAAGACACAATTGAAGCTCTCAAAAATGAAAGAACTGAATTGGAATCAATCATAAACGAGTATGATGAGAAATATGTAACTCTGAAAACAGATTTACAAGTGAAATTTTCTGATGTAGACTCAATCGTTAAATTCTTAGAGACGTTAGTTTATGATTTACCTGAAAAGTTCGGTGCTCTTGAACCAAAAATTGTTTCAAATGATGAACGACTATCAAGCATAGCCTCAACATTGATGAAGAAAATTGATGAAATTGATGCTAAATTTGAAAACATTGATTCAAACATAATCAACCTAACAGACGTAAAAATTCCTGAGATTGGGGATAAATTGAAGAGTCTAGAGTCAGGCATTGAAACTAGAATTGATGAAAAGCTGTTAGTTAAAGAGTCAGCATTAATCGATCAGATTAAATGAGTTGAAGCTAAATTTGAGCTTGTGGACTCTAAGATAACCAATTTGATTGATGTTAAAATTCCTGAGATTCTAGAGAATTTTAAGAATCAAGAGTCAGTTATACAAAATCAAATCGATGATAAACTGAAGACTTTAGAAACTAAAATAAATGATCAAATTGATTCAAAGAACAAATTAATAAGTAATAAAGTTGAAGAACAAGAAATTAGTATAATTAATGTTGTGAATGAAAAAGAAATGAGCTTGCAGACATCACTTAATGATCAAATTGAAGAAAAGCTGAAGAGTTTAGAATCAACACTGAACAATACTGTTGAAGAAAAAAGTAAAAGCTTAGAGGCACATCTAACTGATTTAAGTGATAGAAACCTTTTTGTTATGGAAAGAACAGTAGCCTTAGCACCCTCGTTTGTTGAAGTTGACAATAAGCTGAAAAATTTAGAGTCAACCATAACCTCATCCAGCGAAGAAAAATTCAATGGTCTTAACAAAATTATAATGGAATTACGAGCAGAGTCAGTCCCATTAAGGAGAGCGTCCCCCTTATGAATCCTTGCTTCTGGGATTTCTTGAGAAACTGGGATTTTTGCTGTTATAAGAAGTGTAAGAGGTCAGGTACATCCTGTGAAAAAATGAGACTCGTACGTTCACTCGTTCGCCCGCTACGGGGGTTTAAAGAATGGGGGGGAGGGGAGGGGGAAGTTGTATTTTATCATGTTACACCTCCCCCATGGCACTTTCTTCACGGCGCAAAGTTGCTATGTCATCTCCTATGTCTCTGGATTACTCTATAATGATTTCAGGGGTCTAATTTGAACCAAAAATTTTAAAAAAATTTTTATTTGAATTGTTTATGTTTCTTTGTTTTGGTTATAATGTAAACAATGGTTTTTGGGGTTTCAAAATGCTTCTCCTCCTACAGTTTTTGAGCTACAGTGATGATTTTGGTGTCATTGGATGCGGAAAAACGCGAAGTTTTATGGAAGCTAAAATTCGTTTCCTCAAACTTACATTTTCCATATGAAAAAGTGTAAAAATAGGAAAAAAATGTCCTTTTTCGGAAAAGTGAAAATTTATGACGTCATAACTCATGAGCAATAAAAAATTTTGGAATGAATTTTAGCTTCCATAAAAGCCCGTGTCTTTCCGCATCCAATGATACCAAAATCATCACTGTAGCTCAATCTATTATGATGCCCAGAAATTTACATGAGTTGGTTTCTTTGATTTCACCTTCGCCAATTTTAATGGATGGTAGAGATATATTTTTCTTGTATGAGAACGTAATATAATTTGTTTTATCGATATTGAGGCTTATTTTATTAGCTTTAAGCCACAGTGAAACCTTATGGAGTTCATTATTTATACTCTCCGCAATCGTAATGGGATTTTCGTTCGGAAGGACCGCAGAAAGCGTACTGTCATCGGCAAAAAGTATGAATTTAAAAAATGATGTAGATTTAATAATATCATTGATAAAAATCAGAAAGAGGAGAGGCCCAAGAACAGATCCTTGTGGAACTCCATGGCAAGTTTTCTGTGGGTCCGATTTTGCGTCGTCAATGACAACGTATTGCTTCCGATTTGTTAGGTATGATCTGAACCAATCATGGGCAACCCCACGAATGCCATAACAATGAAGTTTCGAGAGTAATATGTTATGTTCCACACAATCGAATGCCTTTCGAAAGTCAAGAAATACAGAGAAGACAGTCTTTCCGTTATCTATATTGGAATAAAGGAATTGTAAATGATTTAATATTGCCTGTGTTGTTGATTTTTTACAGCGAAAGCCGTATTGTTTATCATAGAGAAATGATTTTTGTTCAAAATAAGAGTACACTTTTTTATACACAATTTTCTCGAATACCTTGCTAATAATTGGTAACATGGAGATAGGTCGATAATTGTTTACACAGGTTTTTTCACCATTTTTCAGATAGGGGTTACTCTAGCAACTTTGAGGGAGTTCGGGAAAGTGCCTAGTAAGAGAGACTGGTTAATAATATTGGATATCAGCGGGGCCACAATATCAGCAATTATTTTAAGTATTTTAGTTGGAAACGTTTGTAACCCGCTCGATTTATTTTTCATGTTGTTTATGCACGCAATTACATCGGAGGAGTTTGTAGGCGTAAAGAAAAAGGAGTTGTGTTCTCGAACATGATCCGTAAATTCCAGGTGATCAGTAGGTTCGCTTGGAATACCATTGGCTATAGTTTTCCCTACGTTTACAAAGAAGTTGTTAAGAGATTAGCAATTTCATTCTTCTCATGGTATTTTACATTATCTTGAGTGATATATCCAATTTTCTTTTTTTCGGCGTTATTCGGTTTATAACAAGAGTTAAGGAGGCGCCAAGTCTTTTTAACGTCAGCTTCGAATTGAGTAAACTTGAGGGTAAAGTAGCGCTTTTTTGATGTTCTTATCTGGTTTGTCACATAGTTTCTGAATCGGTTATATGTTTCTCTAGATATTCGCCCTTCGCAAAGGAGGGCCAGGTACGCTTGGCGTTTCTTTATATTTATCACGATGTCTCTAGTAATCCAGGGCTTTTGTTAATTTTTTGGGGTAACTGTACGAGTTACAATTGGGCAACACTGATTGCCTGCGTTCATTATAGTTTCAGTCAACTTTACTACTGATTCATCAATGCTCCTTGCATTATTGTTTTGTTGGGTGATGTGCAATGTTGGCATTAAATCTTCTAGAACGGTGCGCATTTCTTCTAAATTTGATTCGTTTGTTTTACGATATGAGTAAGTTTCAGCCCGTGCTTTGGTGCACGCAAGATAGACATTTTTCTTAATAAGAAAAACTGAAAAATGATCTGATAAGTCAGAAGTAATTATTCCAGCAAGAAAATCACTTGGGTCTGTCATAAAGATATTGTCAAGCAGCGTGGCACATGCTGAGGTTATTCGTGTTGGCTTTGTGATGATCGGAAGGAAAGATTTAGAATGAAATGCATTTAAGAAATTAGAGATTGGTTCATAGCTTTCATGTTTCAGCAAATCATAGTTGAAGTCACCGCATATTATTATGTCATTGTAGAAGGACCTGTTGAACTGAGAAATAATTCGATTAAGCTCATTAAGGAAGGATATAGGACAGGCTGTAGGCGGCCTATACACCGTTCCAAGCACACTTCGTTTGCCATCTCTAGACAGTTCTACGAATAATGATTCTATATGATCCTGATTCAGTGTTGCACTTGCTATGATTCTCGAATCCATGTGCTTAGAAATGTATGTACTGATGCCCCCGCCTCGCTTGTTTTTTCGTAGCGAATGGTAACTATGATAATTTTCAAATTTAATCATGTCTTTGGTCGAGTCATCTAGCCAGCTTTCGGTGAAGCTAATCACATCTAAGGTATACTTAAGTTCAGTAATAGTGCATTGTATCTCTTCCAATTTTGGATAGAGTGACCTACAGTTCCAACACAGTAGCGAAAAATCCTGCCGGGTTATTCGTATAGATTCGTTGAATTTTGATATATTAGTATATCTGCAGTTTTCAAACATATATGTTTTCATGAACAATGCTAAAAAAATGTAGGAATCATTTCAAATGAAAAAAAGAGACACTGGGGGCGTGCGGGTCTACTGGAAGCAAAAAGGGGACGTCAGGTAAGATAGTTTGGGAAACACTGATCTAGGGAGTTATTCTGTCTCCCATCATTGCCGTCAGTGTTAATTACGTTATTTCTGCAATAGATTTTTTTTCAGCCCAGATTCCACTATTGTCCTAATGGTAATTATTGAAAATCATAATTAAATCAGACGGTGGGTTAAAACTTAGTTTTCATGAAATTATGAACTTGCACTGTCCTTACGTCCATTCAGAGTAAGTTAGAGGTTGGAGCTAAGGGGACCTGTAACGGCCTGGCTAAGTTTGGGTGGGCAGGTTAGGTTAGGAAGCGCAGCGTTCTGTGATGTCGACAGCGAGCGAAATGGTTGGACGGCTCTTGATAAAATGGGAAAGTTACGATGGAAGCCTGAACTGGTGTTTGTATTACAATCAATATTTCAATTTTACTGTTTTTAATGTCACAATAATTATGAGAGTGATTGTGAATCGTAACGTTTAACGAAGAAACAAGTGCAGACATTAGGAACCACAGCCCTGCGTCAGGTCACACACCGAAGTAACGATAGAGGCAACAGCAGAAAAACACTCAATACAGCGATGGTGCTCACAGCAGGTCACATGAGGCAGCGGGGAAGCTTCCTTCCACTCCGTGGGGACACATTTTGCGAATGGAACTCACTTTTCTAAATACTTGAGTTATCCAATCAAATGATTTCTAGATTACTGTTATAAAAAATACTTTATGAGGTATGAAAATATTATTTACGTAATTTTTTCCATTTGTTGACCATATGCCTAATTTTGAAGTTTCAATATTGATAATTAATCGCGATTTGTGTTACTTAATTTTATTTCATGAATGATATACGTTATTTGAATATGGATTTTGTGCAAAATGCTATCAAGTCGACGAATCGTAATTCTTCAAGAAAATTCCTAATGTTGGAACCCTGAGGGGTTAAGTATTGTGTAGGTAATATGTAATATGCAGAAACACTTTCTACATTACATGTAGAAACGTGCACCTGCCATGTAATTGGTATTACCATATTGTGGTAATGATGGTATGATAACATGATGGCGAGGGAAGTGGTATCATAGTTACCAGCGATTACATTCATATAATTCTGGAGCTAATTGTACCAATACTATTTATAACATTTATCACATTACACAATGACAGCAATGGCACAATAGCGAGTGTAATTCAACGGGAAATGATTTACAAAACTCATAAGACGTGCAGGTGGCGTGGCGCGGTGAGTGACATGGACGGGGGAATCATTGCAGACACACACACTCACACTAGACATTTTAATAGGCAAATAAATCATTTACATGATTTTAGTGGATCGATATAACGTTTTAACCACATATGTAAAGTTGATTTTATAAACTGTACACACGAATCACTATTTACTAAGTTGGTTTGAGTTCAAGAAACTTTCTGAAAAATTAAAAGTGAATTTTTAAGCCATTGCACATGTAGGCAGAGAATTTTAATGAAATGTTTGGAGGAGTGTTGTGTGTGTGTGTGTGTGTGTTGGTGTGTCCTGGACTGATGGGTGTTGTCTGCCACTAGTTACTGCGTCCGCACATGTTGTCTGCCACTAGTTACTGCGTCTGCAGGTGTTGTCTGCCACTAGTTACTGCGTCTGCAGGTGTTGTCTGCCACAAGTTACTGCGTCTGCAGGAGATGCCTGCCACTAGCTACTGCGTCTGTAGGTGATGTCTGCCACTAGTTACTGCGTCTGCAGGCGATGTCTGCCACTAGTTACTGCGTCTGCAGGTGATGTCTGCCACTAGTTACTGCGTCTGCAGGTGTTGTCTGCCACTAGTTACTGCGTCTGCAGGTGTTGTCTGCCACTAGCTACTGCGTCTGTAGGTGATGTCTGCCACTAGTTACTGCGTCTGCAGGTGATGTCTGCCACTAGTTACTGCGTCTGCAGGTGATGTCTGCCACTAGTTACTGCGTCTGCACATGTTGTCTGCCACTAGTTACTGCGTCTGCAGGTGTTGTCTGCCACAAGTTACTGCGTCTGCAGGAGATGTCTGCCACTAGCTACTGCGTCTGTAGGTGATGTCTGCCACTAGTTACTGCGTCTGCAGGCGATGTCTGCCACTAGTTACTCCGTCTGCACATGTTATCTGCCACTAGTTACTGCGTCTGCAGGTGTGGTCTGCCACAAGTTACTGCGTCTGCAGGAGATGTCTGCCACTAGTTACTGCGTCTGCACATGTTATCTGCCACTAGTTACTGCGTCTGCAGGTGTTGTCTGCCACAAGTTACTGCGTCTGCAGGAGATGTCTGCCACTAGCTACTGCGTCTGCAGGTGATGTCTGCCACTAGCTACTGCGTCTGCAGGTGATGTCTGCCACTAGTTACTGCGTCTGCACATGTTGTCTGCCACTAGTTACTGCGTCTGCAGGTGTTGTCTGCCACTAGTTACTGCGTCTGCAGGAGATGTCTGCCACTAGCTACTGCGTCTGTAGGTGATGTCTGCCACTAGTTACTGCGTCTGCAGGCGATGTCTGCCACTAGTTACTGTGTCTGCAGGTGATGTCTGCCACTAGTTACTGCGTCTGCAGGTGTTGTCTGCCACTAGTTACTGCGTCTGCAGGTGTTGTCTGCCACTAGCTACTGCGTCTGTAGGTGATGTCTGCCACTAGTTACTGCGTCTGCAGGTGATGTCTGCCACTAGTTACTGCGACTGCAGTTGATGTCTCACACTAGTTACTGCGTCTGCAGGTGATGTCTGCCACTAGTTACATGCACAACTCAGCATGTACCGACCCAACAAAATATAGCAGCACATAAAGGCCCTAAAGAATTGGTTCACAGCACTCATACACATGTCCTATCTCTCTGAGTGTGATTGCATGCGTGGGAATCTGAGGGCCTGTGTTTCTTATGTAAGTTCATATTCTCATTCATTCTGGGCAAATCAATTGGAAATAAATGTACTCGAATGCAAAAACGATTTCATATGTGAAAACTAATATAATGCAAAAAATTAATCGTGAGAGTTTTAGATTTTATCAAGAAAGGGTAACTATTCGTCTTTCTTAACTATTGTAGAACTATTGTTCTATCACTAATGTGCACACTCTTTGGAAATCGAATCTTTAAAAGAAATAAAACCACAAACGATGAAATAAAATTCATATTGATGGGCATTCAGACTAGCGCGCATAGTTTCGAATATTACAATTCATTTTCAATGAATGCCTGGAAACAAAATAAGAAAGCACATTAAAAAAGATTTACAATTTTGCATATTACTTATGAAATGGAAACTACAACTTATGTTCTCAGAGAATGTTCAATGGATATGCAGATTGGTCAAAATTCAGATTAGGTTGCAGTTTTCTTATATAAATGGATTCTAAAATTCTGATATCTATTTCATTGCAAGTATCTATAATTTTGAAATCAGCACTGGAGAAACTATGATTGGTCTGATCACAATGGTTCCTGGGAGCAGACTGAGGTGGAGTTTGAAGTGGATTATTTGTTCTGAAGGAACGGCCTAAATGTTGCCAGAAACGAATTTTCGACTGCTTTCGCGTACTCCCAATGTAGGAACTCTTGCAAGTTCCGCACGTATATTGATAAATGACATTCGAGAGAACAGCCGCAGGCAGTCGATCTTTATATTGAAAAAATTTTTGAATTTTGAATGAATTTTTGAAGTTGAAGCGTAAGTCTAGTTGAGGAAATTTTGATAAAGTCGAGACTAAATATTTCTGCATATCGTGTGAACACTCGCCAATGAAAGGTAAAGACACATAAAGTTTTTTCCTCGCAACAGTAGGTAGATCGGGATTATTAGACGTAAATTTAGTGCACAGAAACTACTTCACGATATTCTCGAATAAATGGATGGGATAACAGTTGTCTGAAAAGAATTTACGGAGAAAGTCAAATTCTATGGCCATTAAATTATTATTGGATGATAAATGATAACCTCTGTAAATAAGGGTACGAATTGCATTCATTGCAATTCGTACTTTTTGCAACGTGAACCTTAGTGCAACGTGAACCTTAGTAACTCTGACATCACTACAGCGAATAGGCTGGGAAAAACACCTGCACCCGGAAACGTCGATAGAAGAAACATTACTTTTGAGCTACGACAATACGAAAAGAAACAAGAAGTTTTGTCAGCCTGCCGTGTAACTAAACCGAAATTCTACGTAAACGAATACCTCATCCCTTCGCGAGCAAATATTATGTACACTCTGAGATTGGCCAAACGAAAATTCCCGGACAAAATAGGCCTCGCAAGACCTCTGGATGGCAATATCAACGTCTACTCTCCAAAGATACCTGGACAAGCTACTCTGAGACCTGTAACTATCAACACACCTGAAGCCCTTGACCAGTCAGTACTTATTGGAACATGTCGGCAAGTCCTCAGAAGAAATTATTCGTAAATAGTATATTTATGGACTTATGTACTAAATTTAATAGCATTTTGATCTCTGTCCACATGATTTCTTTTTGTTTTCTGATAGAATCGCCTTTGCCTCTTCAAGGCAACCACGCAGAACTTGCAACTTTGTTTTACTGCTCACTAAATTGTATTTTTATCTACTTCTTTTTCTTATCTTTTATAGAAGGCTCATACCGAATTTTCTACTCTGACTTAAATTATATGTTACCACATGTCTCTAAATCTGAAAGTAGTCTAGGTACTCAAGATCTTTATATTAATTAAATAACTTCGCTGGCACTTCGATTCTAATCCATTTCGTCCTTTGCTACATCTTATGTGTTATGTGCAGCTACAACTGGTATGACAGCCTTGTAACTACATTATTCGCAATTTATAATCCCTAATGCTCCCACTCATGGACTGAGTTTGCGCTCTCCTTATGAAATCATACTAGATTTTAGACAATTAAGACTAATAGTCTCTGTGTGTTTTAGTTTCTCTTTCTTTCCTTATTTTTTTTATAAATAGGAATGTCTTATTTTTAACTTGACTCTGTAGTCTGTATCATTGTAATTATTTTTACGTCACATTTCACTTACTGTTTCTTAATTGTAATGACTGACCATGTTAATATGCTCGATAATATTGATCCAGATCTCAATCATTTGAATAGACTGCATCCAAACCTAAATGAAACTGGGAATTGTAAATACCTAAATATTAAAGAATTCAATGAATCAATGAGAAAAACCTGTAACGATTTCTCAATATTATGTTGGAACTGTAGGTCCATTTATCCGAAAATAGATGAAATATCTTGTACTATCACTGAGCTAAACAACAATTTTGATGTTATCAGTTTTACCGAAAGTTGGCTAGATGACTCATTCAAAGACCTAATTCAAATTCAGAACTATAATAGCCATCATTCACTCCGAAATAACAAACGTGGTGGTGGCATCAGTACGTACATATCTAAACGCATATCATCGAAAGTCATTTTAAGTGCAACTATGAATCGTGAACATATTGAGACTCTATTTATAGAACTATCGAAAAATGGTAAACGGATTATACTTGGGACTGTATATAGGCCCCCAACAGCTTGTAACGTCTCTTTCCTGAACGAGCTTCAAAGCATAATATCTCAGTTTAACAAATCTCTATACAATGACATAATAATTTGCGGGGATTTCAACTACGATCTTCTACAATATGAAAGCTGTGAGCAAATCTCAAACCTCATAAATGTTTTTCAGTCTGACTCCTTCCTTCCAATCATCACGAAACCTACGCGTGTTACATCTGAATCAGTACATCGCTCGATAATATTTTTATGTTAGATCCGACTGATTTGCTTACAGGAATATTAATTTCTGACTTATCTGACCATTTTCCGGTGTTTCTCACCAAGAAAAATGTCTATAGTCCTTGTAACAGCCCACAGGCTGAGAAATTTTCATATCGTTGTGTAAACGAATATAACTTGGGAACGATGCGAACTGTTCTAGAAGAATTAATACCATCATTGGACATCTATGAACTGGATAATAATGCAATTAACATTGATCAAGCAATACTAAATCTAACTGAAATTATAACGACCGCATACAACCAGTGTTGTCCAATAATCACCCGCACAATTACGCCGAAAAATAGACAAAAGCCTTGGATTACTGAAGATATCGTGATCAATACAAAGAAACGTCAAGCTTATCTAGCCTTACTATACGAAGGACGAATATCTAGAGTAACATATAACAGATTCAGGAATCATGTGACAAATCAAATACGAACATCGAAACAAAACTACTTTACGAGTAAATTTACTGAATACAAAACTGATATCAAAAAAATTGGCGCCTGCTAAATTCATGCTATAGACCGAACAATAATGCTACAAAAACAATTGAGTCCATCATTCACGAAAATGTAAAATATCATGACAAACAAGATATTGCAACCGTGTTTAACAACTTTTTTATAAATATAGGGAAAAATATCGCCGATAGTGTCGTTAGTGAACCTACAGACCACCTGCAATACATGGACCATGTCCGTGAACACAACTCTTTCTTTTTCACGCCATCTAATCCCTCCAATGTAATTACGTGCATAAACAACTTGAAAAACAAATCAAATGGATTAAATACATTCTCAGCTAAAGTTTTTGAGGCTATAGCTGATATAATAGCACCGTGCATATCTAATATTATCAACCATTCACTTTCTCAAGGTATCTTTCCCAACTCTCTCAAAACTGCCAGAGTGACCCCTATTTTTAAAAATGGTGATGAAAATTGCATTAATAATTATAGACCTATCTCTATACTGCCAATTATTAGCAAAATATTTGAAAAAATTGTGTATAAAAAAGTTTATTCGTATTTTGAACAAAATTCTTTTCTCTACGGCAAACAATACGGTTTTCGTTCTAAAAAATCAACGACACAAGCTATTTTAACTCATTTACAGTACCTATACTCTAATATAGATGAAGGAAAGCTTGTTTTCGACGTGTTTCTTGACTTTCGAAAAGTATTCGATTGTGTGGCCCATAACATATTACTCTCGAAACCACACTGTTATGGCATTCGTGGAATCGCCCATGATTGGTTCAAATCATACCTAACAAACCGGAAACAATACGTTGTCATTGACAATGCAAAGTCAGACCCACAGAAAATTAGCCATGGAGTTCAACAAGGATCTGTCCTTGGGCCTCTCCTATTTCTGATATTTATAAATGATATTATCAAATCTACATCATTTTTCAATTTCATACTCTTTGCCGATGACAGCACGCTTTCTGCGGTCCTTCCGAACCAAAATCCCGCTATGATTGCGGAGAGTATAAATAATGAACTCCATAAGGTTTCATTATGGCTTAAAGCTAATAAAATAAGCCTCAACATCGATAAAACAAAATATATTACATTCTCATACAAGAAAAATATATCTCTCCCACGCATAAAAATTGGCGAAGGTGAAATCGAAGAAACCAACTCATGCAAGTTTCTGGATATCATAATAGATAAACATCTGACCTTTAACGAGCACATCGCTCATATTAGTTCTAAATTATCAAAAACCATCGGAATCCTGAATCAAGTTAAAAATTACCTGCCGGAAACAGCTTTACGAATGCTCTACCGAACGCTAATTTCACCATACTTGCAATACGGAATAGAAGCATGGCACGGAACTGATAAAAATAAAACCAATAAAATTTTTACTCTGCAAAAAAGAGCCATCAGAGCGGTAAAGAATCTAGCATATAATGCTCACACAAATGATTCATTCAAAAATTTACAAATACTTAAACTTTCGGATCTCTACAAAATCTCCATTTGCAATTTCATTTACAAAACATTATCAATTGATGGCGACAATAGCCTAAAACAATTATTAACTGCGCAAACTGGTCATCACGACCATTTAACCCGAAATAGAAGTAAATTTATGCTTCCTTATTATTCAAAGGCCCGGTCGCAACACAGTATCTTCTTCGTTGGAACTAAAACTTGGAACTCAATACCTGCGGAGATCCGTGATAGTAATTCTTACAAGGTATTCAAAAGAAATCTTGAGTCTCGCTTCCTATCGGAATACTAGTCGTGTAAGATCACCAAGTCAAAATCTTGTCTCCTACATGACTGTTTCCAATAATGTAATATGCCATGGGTAATATCGCCGATATTCAATCTACTGTTAAATTGTTTATCGAGTGTACTGTTAATACAGTCCATATGACCTATATTGTAAAATGAAATATCTGATATCGAATAAATTATCTCACTGATCAGTCTAATGCGATACTAGGTTAAATGATTTAGGTTAAACAGTATTGTAAACCTTAGAATAACGTGATGGTAGGATGCCCCAGAAGTCGCTGAACTTATTCGGGCCCACAGGTAGCTATATTCAAACTTGTCCATTGTACTAGACTTGAGAAACATTCTACCTCTGTATCTCCTGTGGTAAATAAATTGTTAAAATTGTTAAATTGTTAAATTCAGTTTGTAAATAAAAGAGGAGAAACAATGAAAATTCATACCAAGTCCAGTGAATGTAGGTTTTCTATAAACACTTAGTTGAAGGTTGCCATTATGCTTGTGAATCAACATATCAAGAAATGGTAGTTTGTTATTGGTCTCCTTTTCCATGGTGAATTGAATATTGCTATGGCGTTGATTAATGAAATTCAAAAATTCACCCGCCCGCAGCGGGTCTTCGAATATTACAAAAGTATCGTCCAAATAACGTTTGTACAAAATAGGTTTAAAGTTTACAGGACAGTCTGATAGAAACTTTTCCTCCAAATCACAAAGAAATATATTTGCTAGAGTTGGTGCCAACGGATTTCCCATAGCTAAACCATCCATTTGCTTATACATAACATTATTGAATAGAAAAATAGTGTCTACAACAGATAATTTTAAAAGTTCAAGAAATTTATTTCCGTCCAAACCGTGAAAAGACTCATTAACCGAAAAGATTTTCCTACATAACAAGTCTAAGGTTTCTATAACAGGTGTCACGAGAAATTGGGCCCTTCACCTCCTTGTTAACAATTCATTAACAAGAAGATCAGGTTCTCGGAATAGAGGAATGGCACACCTCCAGGCTATATACACAACACAAATTAAATGAATTATAATCGGCAATTACAGTACATATACTAAAATAAAGGTACTCACCGGGGATCGCTGACCCACTTACGCAGCGCATTTTCTGGGCGCCCTCCTTGGTGTTACGATTGATCGCTTCTAATATGGTGGGGCATGATACACAGGATGAATTATGCTTAACATTTATAATTTCCAGTTATACGTCATACAAACATTAATGAGCGCACACACAATGAATGGTGTTAGGAATAATGCTAATTAAGTAATGAAATCAAATAGCATACGTCAAATGACTTACATCACATAATTACACAGAAACATTGGCTGGCCAGCCTTTAACCGCAGATTGCTTATGCACCCAAACATAACACAAATAATGCCTACAATATCTCAGCGCCCCCCAGCAGCCCAGTAGGCGAAGGTCACTTCAACCACAAAATTCGTCCGCGACCCGCTTCAGTTCAAAGGCCTATCTTATTCACTGTTCAGAAAATGTCTAGTGAGGACGTTATCTTGCTCATTTCGTTTCAGCATGTTCACACGTCGATTCCCTTCATTCGAGCTGATCAATCCTCAGATGTATGACTGAATTACCGTCCCGCCTGTCAAAGATAAAAATTTAACTTCTTACTAAAAATTTAACTTATTACTTTTTAAGCGCATCAATGACTGAATGACAATGAATTATCGCAATATTTTATCTCAACACTATCTTTACTCTTTCTTTTTTTTTAAGAAATGCATGTCTTACCCTCCCTTCTAGTGTGGCGTCTCCATGATCCATCAAATGACTCCCACGGTTTGTTATGTTTGATAAATTTCCCCTTAGTGAACGTGGTACCGGGAACACGTAAAATTTCCTCTCTGCAAGTGAAACGAGAATGCATTAATTTCTGGATTACATTATAGCGTCAACTTTAGTGTAATTTTCAATATATGCAATAATCACTTTTCATTATATCTTTGAGCACGTTTGTTACCGCGAACACACCCGAGTTTTATCTTTATACTTCGCGTCGCGGCGTCGACTGTCGAACTGCCCTCCTGTTCATCACGATGTCTATCGTATATTTTGAGGGTTGTGCCCTTCCTCCTGTCCGACCAATCTGGTCCTTCTATTCGTGGACAGTGCCCGCCTACTGCTTCCCTGGTTATATGTTGGTTTCACTCTTTCCCACGCCCAGGCTCCTTCGAAACCGTTACTCCGTTCACCCTCGCAGCTCAAGGGTCGCGATTTATGTGCGTTGAGAAAGCGACTTTGTTTGCGAATGGGTAGGCATTTTTCGATCGTCTCAAGTTTCCCAAGGGCTCGACCGACAACACCCACTGTCAACAGCCGTCGTTCGAGCCATTAACTCTTATCGCTCCCCCTTAAACACACAGGCATAAAAGAAAACATACATGTTTAAGCGACATAAAAACATTCATGTTGAAGCGACCCCTCTGTACTGCTGGGGTTTACTGAGATCTTTCAACACACAACTTTTTACGCAATTACAAGAATTTTCATTTTAAATTCGCAAAAATTTGATCATTCTGAACAGATTCTCGACACAGGTACATTGGTATATAGGGAAGTAACATCAAAACTGACAAGGGTATAGTTGGGTTTAACTTTGAGACCATTAACTGAGTTAAAGAATTCATAAGAATTTTTTATTGAGTATTCATTATGGGAGAATTTATCGACAAGAGGTATAAGAAATTTTGATAATTTGAACATGGGCGTTTTGAATGCTGCTAAAATTGGGCGTAAGGGTATACCACTTTTACGAACTTTAGCTATCCCATACAATATACTAGGAGCAGAGCCTGTGGCGTAAACAGAGTGATAAGTTTCATTTGAAATAATGTTCATATTCTTCAACTTTAGCAAGGACCTATTTATTTTGTCATCAATTCTAACAGTAGTTATAAGAGGATCAGCATCGTTCAATCTTGAAAATTTTGTTGGATCAGATAATATTGTATTCATTTTATCCTCATAGTCCTTTCTATTCATTAACACTACACCAATGCCCTTATCAGGTTTACAAACAACTAGATTAGTTTCCTTGCCTAGTTTTTTAAGTATTTGGATATCGTCAACTGTAAAAATAGGAGAAAAAATTCTTGCAGATTTAAAACCATAGTAGCTTTCACACGCCTTTTTTTGATGATGTCGACCACTGTATTACAATTAATGGTCGGAATTAGGTTTTGTTGCTTAAGATTGTTGATAAACATTTCAAAAGATAGAAAATAACGTTCAAAGTGCAACTTAGTCACTGGTAAATTGAATTGAAGTCCAAATGATAACAAAAATTGCTCACGTTGAGTTAAAATGCGGTCAGAAAAATTAAAAATCACTTTGGACGGATCACATGAATGTAAGTTTAACCTGGCACCTAACTCGTTGATTTTATTTTCGTGTATTAGTCTTACTCTTTGGATATACTTACTGACATTACGTTTACAGAACACTTGCAAGCATAGAAAATCAAACGAGGACACCTTTCTTGACAGTTCTGAAGTGGTCGATGCAAATTTGGTTTTCAATTGGTCAATTTTAGTTTTTTAAGATTTGATTTCATGGTCCAGTAGTAGCTGTTGATACCTCTTGTTATGCTCTGAGGGGTGTAAGCATTTCTTGTAAAGCTTGAAGCACATGAACTTCAGAATTACTTTATACGCCTTGCAACATTGTAGAAAATGCAGGTCTTCTTCGGCTTTCCGGAACTTCAATGAAATTTGTTCAAATCGGCGGAAATATAGAAGTCCATCTTGCCCATACCTACTTCTAATCTTATCACTAATGGGCACACTCTTTGGAAATCGAATCTTTAAAAGAAATAAAACCACAAACGATGAAATAAAATTCATATTGATGGGCATTCAGACTAGCGCGCATAGTTTCGAATATTACAATTCATTTTCAATGAATGCCTGAAAACAAAATAAGCAAGCACATAAAAAATATTTACAATTTTGCATATTACTTATGAAATGGAAACTACAACTTATGAATTCAGAGAATGTTCATTGGATATGCAGATTGGTCAAAATTCAGATTCGGTTGCAGTTTTCTTATATAAATAGATTCTAAAATTCTGATATCTATTTCATTGCAAGTATCTATAATTTTGAAATCAGCACTGGAGAAACTATGATTGGTCTGATCACAATGTTTCCTGGGAGCAGACTGAGGTGGAGTTTGAAGTGGATTATTTGTTCTGTAGGAACGGCCTAAATGTTGCCAGAAACGAATTTTCGACTGCTTTCGCGTACTCCCAATGTAGGAACTCTTGCAAGTTCCGCACGTATATTGATAAATGACATTCGAGAGAACAGCCGCAGGCAGTCGATCTTTATATTGAAAATTTTTTTGAATTTTGAATGAATTTTTGAAGTTGAAGCGAAAGTCTTGTTGAGGATAAAATTTTGATAAAGTCGAGACTAAATATTTCTGCATATCGTGTGAACACTCGCCAATGAAAGGTAAAGACACATAAAGTTTTTTCCTCGCAACAGTAGGTAGATCGGGATTATTAGACGTAAATTTAGTGCACAGAAACTACTTCACGATATTCTCGAATAAATGGATGGGATAACAGTTGTCTGAAAATAATTTACGGAGAAAGTCAAATTCTATGGCCATTAAATTATAATTAGATGATAAATGATAACCTCTGTAAATAAGGGTACGAATTGCATTCAGTTTGTAAATAAAAGAGGAGAAACAATGAAAATTCATACCAAGTCCAAGTCCAATTCCAAGAAACTATGCGCGCTAGTCTGAATGCCCACCAATATGAATTTTATTTCATCGTTTGTGGTTTTATTTCTTTTAAAGATTCGATTTCCAAAGAGTGTGCCCATTAGTGATAAGATTAGAAGTAGGTATGGGCAAGATGGACTTCTATATTTCCGCCGATTTGAACAAATTTCATTGAAGTTCCGGAAAGCCGAAGAAGACCTGCAATTTTCTACAATGTTGCAAGGCGTATAAAGTAATTCCGAAGTTCATGTGCTTCAGGCTTCACAAGAAATGCTTACACTCCTCAGAGCATTACAAGAGGTATCAACAGCTACTACTGGACCATGAAATCAAATTTAAAAAAACTAAAATTGACCAATTGAAAACCAAATTTGCATCGACCACTTCAGAACTGTCAAGAAAGGTGTCCTCGTTTGATTTTCTGTGCTTGCAAGTGTTCTGTAAACGTAATGTCAGTAAGTATATCCAAAGAGTAAGACTAATCCACGAAAAGAAAATCAACGAGTTAGGTGCCAGGTTAAACTTACATTCATGTGATCCGTCCAAAGTGATTTTTAATTTCTCTGACCGCATTTTAACTCAATGTGAGCAATTTTTGTTATCATTTGGACTTCAATTCAATTTACCAGTGACTAAGTTGCACTTTGAACGTTATTTTCTATCTTTTGAAATGTTTATCAACAATCTTAAGCAACAAAACATAATTCCGACCATTAATTGTAATACAGTGGTCGACATCATAAAAAAAAGGCGTGTGAAAGCTACTATGGTTTTAAATCTGCAAGAATTTTTTCTCCTATTTTTACAGTTGACGATATCCAAATACTTAAAAAACTAGGCAAGGAAACTAATCTAGTTGTTTGTAAACCTGATAAGGGCATTGGTGTAGTGTTAATGAATAGAAAGGACTATGAGGATAAAATGAATACAATATTATCTGATCCAACAAAATTTTCAAGATTGAACGATGCTGATCCTCTTATAACTACTGTTAGAATTGAAGACAAAATCAATTGGTCCTTGCTAAAGTTGAAGAATATGAACATTATTTCAAATGAAACTTATCACTCTGTTTACGCCACAGGCTCTGCTCCTGGTATATTGTATGGGATAGCTAAAGTTTATAAAAGTGGTATACCCTTACGCCAAATTTTAGCAGCATTCTAAACGCCCATGTTCAAATTATCAAAATTTCTTATACCTCTTGTCGATAAATTCTCCTATAATGAATACTCAATAAAAAATTCTTATGAATTCTTTAACTCAGTTAATGGTCTCAAAGTTAAACCCAACTATACCCTTGTCAGTTTTGATGTTACTTCCCTGTGTACCAATGCACCTGTTATAGAAACCTTAGACTTGTTATGTAGGAAAATCTTTTCGGTTAATGAGTCTTTTCACGGTTTGGACGGAAATAAATTTCTTGAACTTTTGAAATTAGCTGTTGTAGACACTTTTTTCTATTCAATAATGTTATGTATAAGCAAATGGATTGTTTAGCTATGGGAAATCCGTTGGCACCTACTCTAGCAAATATATTTCTTTGTGATTTGGAGGAAAAATTTCTATCAGACTGTCCTATAAACTTTAAACCTATTTTGTACAAACGTTATTTGGACGATACTTTTGTAATATTCGAAGACCCGCTGCGGGCGGGTGAATTTTTGAATTTCATTAATCAACGCCATAGCAATATTCAATTCACCATGGAAAAGGAGACCAATAACAAACTACCATTTCTTGATATGTTGATTCACAAGCATAATGGCAACCTTCAACTAAGTGTTTATAGGAAACCTACGTTCACAGGATTTGGTATGAATTTTCATTGTTTCTCCTCTTTTATTTACAAACTGAATGCAATTCATACCCTTATTTACAGAGGTTATCATTTATCATCCAATTATAATTTAATGGCCATAGAATTTGACTTTCTCCGTAAATTATTTTCAGACAACTGTTATCCCATCCATTTATTCGAGAATATCGTGAAGTAGTTTCTGTGCACTAAATTTACGTCTAATAATCCCGATCTACCTACTGTTGCGAGGAAAAAACTTTATGTGTCTTTACCTTTCATTGGCGAGTGTTCACACGATATGCAGAAATATTTAGTCTCGACTTTATCAAAATTTCCTCAACTAGACTTACGCTTCAACTTCAAAAATTCATTCAAAATTCAAAAAAATTTTCAATATAAAGATCGACTGCCTGCGGCTGTTCTCTCGAATGTCATTTATCAATATACGTGCGGAACTTGCAAGAGTTCCTACATTGGGAGTACGCGAAAGCAGTCGAAAATTTGTTTCTGGCAACATTTAGGCCGTTCCTTCAGAACAAATAATCCACTTCAAACTCCACCTCAGTCTGCTCCCAGAAACCATTGTGATCAGACCAATCATAGTTCCTCCAGTGCTGATTTCAAAATTATAGATAACTGCAATGAAATAGATATCAGAATTTTAGAATCCATTTATATAAGAAAACTACAACCTAATCTGAATTTTGACCAACCTGCATATCCATTGAACATTCTCTGAAATCATAAGTTGTAGTTTCCGTTTCATAAATAATATGCAAAATTGTAAATCTTTTTTAATGTGCTTTCTCATTTTGTTTTCAGGCATTCATTGAAAATGAATTGTAATATTCGAAACTATGCGCGCTAGTCTGAATGCCCATCAATATGAATTTTATTTCATCGTTTGTGGTTTTATTTCTTTTATTGTTCTATCACTTCCAGTGATAGAACTGGAAGTTCAAGTTCTATCCATTTTCAGTCCTATCACTTGATCACGTCACACCACCTGCACGTCATATGAGTTTTGTAAATCATTTCCCATCGAAATACACTCGCTATTGTGCCATTGCTGTCATTGTGTAATGTGATGAACGTTATAAATAGTATTGGTATAATTAGCTCCCGCATTTTCTGAGTGTGATCGCTGGTTACTATGATTTCACCTCTTACGTTATCACCATGTTTTCATACCACCGTTGTTTCAAAGCGATATTTCCGCTCCGTCGGCGAGAGCACGCCAATCGTTATGCCCTTCCGGGCTTCAAGTAGGTATTATTACCATACACATAGTTATCACAAACGTTTCTTTTATGACATTTCGCATGAAGTCCGTTTGGAAATAACGCATACTATTCATGAGATAGTTAACTTTTACCAATTCTAATAATTATTCTTTATTCGAACTACAAACTATAACCAATGGTAGATAAATAAGGTAAATCACATGATTTATTTGTTCATTCCATAAAAGCATTCTTTATCACAGCAACAAAATTTTTTTTTTCATTGGATAACTAAAGTATTTAGAAAAGTACTATTCATTCACAAAATATGTGCCCACGGAGTGGAGGCAAGCTTACCCGCTGCCTCATGTGATCTGCTGTGATCACCATCGCTGTATTGAGTGTTTTGCTGCTGTTGCCTCTATCGTTACTTCGGTGTGTGACCTGACGCAGGGCGGTTGTTCCTATTGTCTCCACTTGTTTCGTCCTTGTACGTGCGATTTTACGATTCCTTCCATAATTAATATGACATTAAAAACAGCATAATTGAAATACCAATAGTAATCCAAACACCAGTTTAGGCTTCCATCGCAACTTTCCCACTTTATCAAGAGCCGTCCAACCATTTCGGTCGCTGTCGACACCACAGAACGCTGCGCTTCCTAACCTAACCTGCCCACCCAAACTTATCCAGGCCGTTACCGGTCCCCTTAGCTCCAACCTCTAACTTACTCTGTATGGACATATAAAGATTATCATTTAATTAATACTAAGTTTAAGCCCTCCGTCTGATTTAATTAGTGTTCTCAATAATTACCATTAAATCAATAATGAATGCTGGTCTGAAAAATATCCATTGGAAAAATAACGTAATTAACTCGATGGCAATGATGGGAGACGGAATAACTTCTTTAAATGCTTGTGTTGAATTTCATAAGTTGGTCATAATACTTTAGTAATTAGAGAAAACCAAATATTGAAATGATTTTTCATGACCTGTAAAATAAAAATTAAAAAATTATCAAATTAATTTATTTGCAATCACTAGTAGCAGCAAACAAGTCTTTTATTCAATTTTCATACACTATGATAAATGAGTTTGTCACCCATAATTGACGCTAACCTGTCGTGGTCTACTCATGATAAAAATTCGTTCAAATAAAATTATTGAAGTTAAATATAAATTTAAATGATGATTCAACTTTTATCAATAATAAACTGAAATTTTACAAAAAAAATCAAATCTTTCCAATATGGTACTTGATTCCACAACAATACAATCGGTGAATTGGTACGGGTGTCAACCTGAATAGATGTCGGCAACTATTTTTCCGTTGTTTCTACAAGTATATAAAACTTTTTTTAGTATCATAGGTGACGATTAGGAAATGATAATTAGCTACAGAGAGCTGCTCGCAGTAAACAGTTGGTAGAGGTGTGACAAACCTGTCTCCCTGAACACAGCTGCGGCCGTTTGCTGTCAGCACGCGGCTGTGTTCCCAGGCCTTCCACGCCCGTCAATCTTTGTACCCTATGCTGGCATGTATTTTACCCTAGAATGCTCCTTGATTACCCTAGAAAATATAAATGAGGGCAATCTAATAATAAAAAATATAATTACCGCATAGTCTTCAGCAATATTATTGGCTTTGCCTTCAATTAAATCCCATTGATAGCTTTTTAAAGTTTTTGTGGATATGTTAATTATTGAATGATTTAGTTTGGAAACGTGCATAAAATGACATCATTCCATTAAAATTACAAAATATGTTTCAAATGTGGAACGATAAACAACTCAAACAAACACACAAAGCGTTGTGGCCGACAAAATTGAAGTCCAGGCTTAAATAACTAGTTTTCACATACATAAATAATAATTGTTAGAAGAAGAAAAACATTTCGGGCTGAAAAATGCAGACCTATGTAATGTTTTTTCCCGCTTCTTGTATTGAGTCTTATGACCGATCCAAAACAAATGAGAAGTGGATGAACTCTACGTGCGTTGTTAGGTAAGATCTGTATGCAAATAATTTCTAATCTCCAGGAAACAACACTACTCTCATAAAAAGTAAATTCCTGGAAATACCTTGTACAAACTACAATCTGCAACATGATAAAAACGTTATCAGGCTTTTCGTATTTTGGTTTTCTAATGTATTGGTATTGCTGAAAATTCAGTGCACATGGCATTATTATTCACTTCATTAATAGCCCTAATTAAATTGGTATTGATTGGGACATTAGATGCAGTGAATACTTAGCAGGCATCAAATCACATACAGTTTCATTCTTCAAACTGGTTCTTTGAAATGTTTACGTCAAAATTAAAGGGGACATCTGAGCGATTTTTGGTTTATGAACCGACTGATCCGAAACTTGACCAGGATGTTTTTGAGACAATCGGCAATATTAATTTCTTATGCTATATTATCGAAAATTTCAAAGGAATAGAAGTCAATAAGTTTACGTGTTTGAACAAAACTGTTGGCAGTTTTAGAATCCTTCTTACAAAGTAACAGAGCCGAATTTTCCACTTTTTTCTATTTTATTTTGTATGCGATTTTCTATCAGTATTTAAAATATACAAAATTTTCGGTTTTGTAGAATGACAAAAAATTTGAATGTAAACATTTGAAAAATCAATCTCTTAGAATGTTGGAAATGTAACAAGGATTTCAAAACTAGTATTTTGTGCATGAAAGCTCATTGTCTTCGATTCATTTTTAAGTGGAAAATTTGATTTTCACGAAACAGGCGAAAAACTTGAATTTTGTGGTGAAATGTGATATATCGCTTATTTTTACTTGCATCCTTTTTTCACGTTGAATTACCATCTACAAATACTATGAATGCGTAATTCATTATTCATATGGAAAAAACATATTGCATGTATAAATTACAAAAATGAAATACGTCTAATTCGCATTATTTTTGTGCAGACACGGTAAATATTTTATTTATGGACCGATTGTTTTAAAATATTCACGGTATATGTAATAGTTTTGAATAAACACATTTTAACTCTGGTACTTTTGTCGATTTGGGCCTTAGTTTCAAGAAAATATGAAATAATCGTTTGTAAAGTCATTTTGTTCAGATATTTCAATAAATAATAAATCAATAAATTTTCATGATTAAACAAATGCAAAGACAGTTTTGGAATGCTTGAGACATTTTCCACAAACTAGTGAAACCAGATTTTTCTTCTTTTTTTCTATTTTTCTTTTGATACTGGGGTTAAAAATTCATGATATTTGACCCCCATCTTCCCCCTTTTAGACCCCTCTTGGGGGTTGGAGTTATCGCGCCGGTAGTCCCACGCAATTTTAGGAAATAATAGCCCACTACCTAAGTACCCTTTTTCAGCCAAGAAAAAATTTTATCATTAGGACCAAAATCGCTCAGATGACCCCCTTAATCAACGAATGCTTTTGAAAAAAGGAGAGGCAAAAACGTTCAAATTATAGTTGTAAAATTTGGATGGTAGCCCACAGGCATTTTTACGGCTAAGCGCTGTTTCCGAGCAATCAACAGTTGACATGACTGGTGTCGATTGTTCATCCAAGTAATGTTTTCGCCACTCTTCATCAAGAAATTTTTGATCGACAAATTTTTTCATTGAGGAAATTTCGTCTGACATATAAGACAAAGAATTTGCGGTCGGTGTTGAGCACTAAGCGGATTTAGACAGCGTACGAGGTCATGTTTAGGATCCTTGACGGTAAACCGTTTTTGGATTTGTGAAACTGCTTCAACCAAGAAGCGTGCACAATTACAATAAAAACACTTTCTCTTGTTAAGTACATAATGCCAATTATCTTTGACATAGTTTCAGTTGCTGTCATCCCAATGTTGCGTGTACCTTTTTTACCTATTGGCACTAAAGCACTAATGAATGTTTGATGGGATGGATTCAGCAAAGAAATGGTCGTATTCTTCACATAAGCAACACGCGTAAAATCCAAACAAAAGCACCTAATAAGGCTACAAATTTTTGATCCCAGATTGACGATATTCGGAGAGTGAGACTGAAACAAGGTATTCAATACGTTACATTACCCCAAATTATAATCTAAAAACTTCAAATAAGCGAGGGTTAGCATGTTGTTGAAAGCATTGGCTATCATATCATTTATCTGAGTTGGATCGCAGAACGACAACTCAACAAAGTGTGCGTGCATCCCACTACTCCAGCAATCGTCGTACACACGCTTGTGAAGAAACTGCACGCCGCGTATTGCAAAAAGAACCGCAACTTTTTCAGTGGAACACGTTAACTTGTGCTATATTTACGAATCCAATTTCCATGCGATCCATCTTTGCATTTATACCTTCTGCTCTTTTTAATTCTTTTTTGGGTTATTGAACTGTAGTTAGTGAAAACTTTCATGTTGTCTCATGATTTTTACAAACCAGGTTTGAAATAAATATTTTACCCTAGATTTTGCATTTTTTTCCTCTTACCCTAGACTGTATCCTAGGAGGGGTCTGATTACCCTAAACTAGGGTAATTACTTTAGGAGTGGGAGCACTGCGTGTTCATGTAAAGCTCCTGCCTGTGTGTGCAGAGTTACATCGTTTGGCCGTAGGTAGTGAGGCGTATTGGCTGGTGAGGGTGGCAATGGTTGTTAGTTAACGACTATAGTACACTTGCGTGAACACGACACCTGCCGTAGTGTGGCGTATTGGCTGGTGAGGGTGGCAATAGTGGTTAGTTAACAACTATAGTACACTTGCGTGAACACGACACCTGCCGTAGTGTGGCGTATTAGCTGGTGAGGGTGGCAATAGTTGTTAGTTAACGACTATAGTACACTTGCGTGAACACGACACCTGCCGTAGTGTGGCGTATTGGCTGGTGAGGGTGGCAATGGTTGTTAGTTAACGACTATAGTACACTTGCGTGAACACGACACCTGCCGTAGTGTGGCGTATTGGCTGGTGAGGGTGGCAATGGTTGTTAGTTAACGACTATAGTACACTTGCGTGAACACGACACCTGCCGTAGTGTGACGTGTTAGCTGTGCAGTAGCAGAATTCCTTCGCTCGGCAACAGACGCACTTACATTAAATGTTAGGACAGAGGCTGTGTCGCAACCACAAATGGCTTCTCAAATAGTAAATCAACTTTCTATTAAGCCCAAACTTGAATTACGAACGAATATTTACACCCCACGGGCTAACAATTATCTAAATAGAGTACATTGTCAGTATTGTGCCTGCGAATTGTGCATGTGAGAACAGCTCAATACTGAGTATTGGATCCTACTTCCAGTGTTGGATACAATTACCGAGCAATGGCTCCCGCGTCATGTATTGGATAATATTCTCTTATTGGAAATTTAGTTTAGCCAATATTGGCCCTAGATTGATTGAGTTTTGGGTGCTGGGTTTAATGCTATAAAAATTTTTATCAGTATTAATTAAATTAACTATTATTAATATTTTCACAATTATATTATCAATTTAGTTCACTCGTAGAAATTAAACAATTTATCAGACCATTTAATTAGTTTTTCACAGGTTTCTACACCAGAACACTTATCTTGCTATTATTTATCTTCATGTTTCATTCATAAATCAAAATAAAAACCCGAACACAAGTCCAATGACAAATCTAATCACAAGCTAATCACAAATACAATCACAAATCTACCAATAATCTCAGCACCAATCTATCCCTCAGTCAGCATCCAATACTGAAATATTCTGCTGCCAATATTGGCTGAACTTATTTCCAATATCTGATCGAAATTATTATCTTGAATGGAAAATAACAGAATATGTTCCATAACTTGGCATGAGAGACAATACTCAGTGATTGCCTATCCAATACTGGACGCAGGAGCCAATACTCAGTGATTGCCTATCCAATACTGGACGCAGGAGCCAATACTCAGTGATTGCCTATCTAATACTGGACGCAGGAGCCAATACTCAGTGATTGCCTATCCAATACTGGACGTTGGAGCCAACACTCAGTGATTGCCGATCCAATACCGGACGCAGAAGCCAATACTCAGTGATTGCCTATCCAATACTGGACGCATGAGCCAATACTTAGTGATTGCCTATCCAATACTGGACGTTGGAGCCAACACTCAGTAATTGCCTATCCAACACTGGACGCAGGAGCCAATCTTCAGTGATTGCCTGTCCAATACTGGACGCGGGAGCCAATACTCAGTGACTGACTTTCCAATACTGGACGCAGGAGCCAAAACTGAGTGACTGCCTATTCAATACTGGACGCAGGAGCCAATACTCAGTGATTGCCTATCCAATACTGGACGCAGGAGCCAATACTCAGTGACTTCCTATCCAATACTGGACGCAGGAGCCAATACTCAGTGATTGCCTATCCAATACTGGACGCAGGAGCCAATACTCAGTGACTGCCTATCCAATACTGGACGCGGGAGCCAATACTCAGTGATTGCCTATCCAATACTGGACGCAGGAGCCAATACTCAGTGACTTCCTATCCAATACTGGACGCAGGAGCCAATACTCAGTGATTGCCTATCCAATACTGGACGCAGGAGCCAATACTCAGTGACTGCCTATCCAATACTGGACGCAGGAGGCAAAGCCCAAAATTTGACTGTAGCCACATACACATATAACACTAACTTTCTTCCCTGTACTACTTCATCCTGTCATCGCCTTGCGGCTACAAAATTTCAAAGTGAATTCATACAACCTTTGGATTTTATCCATGCATACCAAAATGAATGTTACGTTTTAAAAAAAACTAGCTTAGAAAAATAATAAATTTGTTTTCTTGAATTTTGGAAGAAACAACGATAAAAGAAAAACATATCAATCACCTCATAACTTTGTACATTGTACACCAAGTAAATTACTTTGTTTAAACAATTATTTCATATGTATGAAACATATCGAACAAATTCACAAAATAATTCTTTGGGGTTAAAATTTTATTTATGATTCAATCGAAATGCAAGTGTTAGGTCGGAATATTACCATCTAAGAAGTGTATAATTAGAAGGATATGTTTTGATACATCACTTCTCATCTCTTCAGTTAGCCTACAACATTGAATAGATCTATAATTAGACTATATCCTTTCTATGAGAGTAATTCATCTCACTGTAGTCTGCTGGTCGATGTCTGCAAGGCTCGGTCTGCATCTCATGCGAGTAGAATAAGACAAAATTGAGCCTAATAACTTAATGAAAAGTTCATCTTACATAATATATACATCTTATTGTACCTTACCGCCCCTTTACCCAGGGTTCATGCGATATTGTACCTTACTGCTGCTTTACACAGGGTTCATGCGATATTGTACCTTACTGCTGCTTTACACAGGGTCCATGCGATATTCTACCTTACCGCTGCTTTACACAGGGTTCATGCGATATTGTACCTTACTGCTGCTTTACACAGGGTTCATGTGACATTGTACCTTACTGCTGCTTTACACAGGGTTCATGCGATATTGTACCTTACCGCTGCTTTACACAGGGTTCATGTGATATTGTACCCTACCGCTGCTTTACACAGGGTTTATGTGATATTGTACCTTACCGCTGCTTTACACAGGGTTCATGTGATATTGTACCTTACCGCTGCTTTACACAGGGTTCATGTGTTATTGTACCTTACTGCTGCTTTACACAGGGTTCATGCGATATTGTACCTTACCGCTGCTTTACACAGGGTTCATGCGATATTGTACCTTACTGCTGCTTTACACAGGGTTCATGCAATATTGTACCTTACTGCTGCTTTACACAGGGTTCATGCGATATTGTACCTTACTGCTGCTTTAAACAGGGTTCATGCGATATTGTTCCTTACCGCTGCTTTACACAAGGTTCATGCGATATTGTACCTTACTGCTGCTTTACACAGGGTTCATGCGATATTGTATTTTACTGCTGCTTTACACAGGGTTCATGCGATATTACTTCCTTTGCCTTAATTACCAATAATATCATACTAATTATATCATAAACCTTCAGCAAAGTTACACACATCACTTAACAAAAATCGCACTAACTCTAATCCATCCTCTTATCACGCGGCCTGGTACACAGAAAATAAAATAAAACAATTTATACATGAAATAAGAAAATACGCGCTGCGTGAACGCACAAAGTTCGTGCAATGGTTGCTGTTGTGTTTGTTCGATGGTTAACTTAATTGCCTACGTCTAAATTGCCTCAACCTCAATCTTAATTACCTTAATTATCTTAACCTTAATCTTATTAACCTTAATTGTCTTAACCTTACTTACCTATTTCAGAGCCATCGAAAACTCTGAAAAATGATTAGTCTAAATGAGAATGTCTATTGTAGTCTAAATGACCGTGTCTAGTGTAGTCTAAATGACCATGTCTATTGTAGTCTGAACGAGCATGTCTGTTGAAATGTTGATCAGCATGTCTTTTGCAGCACAAATCAACACGTCTACCGGAGTACACACGTCTACCACCAAGTTTTATAAACACACACACACACACACAACACTCCTCCAAACATTTCATTAAAATTCTCTGCCTACATGTGCAATGAATTAAAAATTTACTTTCAATTTTTCAAAAAGTTTCTTGAACTCAAACCAACTTAGTGACTAGTTATTCGTGTGTACAGTTCATAAAATCAACTTTACAAATGTGGTTAAAACGTTATATCGATCAACAAACATCATGTAAATGGTTTATTTGCCTATTAAAATGTCTAGTGTGAGTGTGTGTGTCTGCAATGATTCCCCCATCCATGTCACTCATCGCGCCACACCACCTGCACGTCACATGAGTTTTGTAAATCATTTCCTGGGGAATTACACTTGCTATTGTGCCATTGTGTGATGTGATGAACGTTATAAATAGTATTGGTATAATTAGTTCAAGCATTATATGAATGTGATCGCTGGTAACTATGACACCATTCCTCATGCCATCATACCATTATTCCCACAATATGATACTACCATTTACTTGGCAGGTGCACATTTCTCTTACTTTACACCACCACTACAGTTAACCCCTCCGGGTTTACAAAGTTAAGAAATATGAACTTTTACGATTTTACCTGCGTGTGAGGATTCCGCACACAATCCATATTCAAATAACGTATATTATTCATGAAATTAAATTAAGTAACATTAATCGTGATTAATTATCAGTATTCAAACTTCAAAATTAGGCATATGGTCATCAAATAGAAAAAATTTCGTAAATAATATTTCCATACCTCATAAAGTATATTTTATAACAGTAATCGAGAAATTATTTGATTGGATAACTCAAGTATTTAGAAAAGTGAGTTCCATTTGCAAAATGTGTCCCCACGGAGTGGAAGGAAGCTTCCCCGCTGCCTCATGTGACCTGCTGTGAGCACCATCGCTGTATTGAGTGTTTTGCTGCTGTTGCCTCTATCGTTACTTCTTTGTGTGACCTGACGCAGGGCTGTGGTTCCTAATGTCTGCACTTGTTTCGTCGTTAAACGTTACGATTCACAAACACTCTCATAATTATTGTGACATTAAGAACAGTAAAATTGAAATATTGATTGTAATGCAAACACCAGTTCAGGCTTCCATCGTAACTTTCCCATTTTATCAAGAGCCGTCCAACCATTTCGCTTGCTGTCGACACCACAGAACGCTGCGCTTCCTAACCTAACCTGCCTAACCCGAACTTAGCCAGGCCGTTACCGGTCCCCTTAGCTCCAACCTCTAACTTACTCTGAATGGACGTAAGGACAGTTCAAGTTCATAATTTTATGAAAACTAAGTTTTAACCCACCGTCTGATTTAATTATGATTTTCAATAATTACCGTTAGGACAATAGTGGAAACTGGGCTGAAAAAAATCTATTGCAAAAATAACGTAATTAACACTGACGGCAATGATGGGAGACAGAATAACTCCCTAGATCAGTGGTTCCCAAACTATCTTACCTGACGCCCCCTTTTTGCTTCCAGTAGACCCGCACGCCCCCAGTGTCTCTTTTTTTCATTTGAAATGATTCCTACATTTTTTTAGCATTGTTCAGGAAAACATATTTGTTTGTACTACATTTTAATATTGAAAGTCACTCAAACAAATAATACTACATTCCAGTAACTAAAAAGGAAACATTTGGTTCGAAGTGAGCAAAAAAAATGGTTTGAACATTTGTAAATTGGCAAAATTGAGTTGCAATTTTACGAAAAAATAATTTAAAAACATGGAATTTAATATTTGGAATGACTCATGAGACTAAGGCAAAATTTATGAACTAATTTAGTGAGATGGATGCTGCTGCTTCTTCCTCACAAGATCAGAAATTCTAGGATTGAAGGATGATAACGCCTAACGCAAGTCATTTTCTACATCAAGTCGGTTGCGCTGTTTAGTTTCCAGAACAACAAGAGCTGTAAATCCTGCTTCACAAAGATGAGTAGAAGAAAAGGGAAGAATCACACGAAGTGCTTCTTCACCTACTTTCGGGTACATGGGGAGATATTTCACCCAAAACTCTTCTAACTTCATTGTTTCAAAGTCCCTTTTCGCGCTGGAGTCACATTTCAAATCGATGGCTTCCTCTTGCAGTGTTCCAGTAAGAACTCCACATCAGTGTTAAATGGATTCTGCACCAATGTCCAAAGAGAATTTTCCACTGAGACATCTGGAAAATAGTGCATAAATTCCTCAGCAAGGGAATACAGATGTGATGAAACCTCTTTTTTCAAATCATACTGCTCAACGTTTCTCTTCTCAGATAAGAGCTCATTCAGATGTTAGAACGATGAAAAGTTTCCAACTTGTACTTTTCGTTTCCAAAGATGATTTTCTTCGGTGAAAGCTCTGATCACATCAGAGTGTGCAATGAGGTTTGTGTTTCTTCCTTGTAACTTCAAATTAAGGTTGTTGATAGCCTCAAAAAAGTCCACGAAGTATGTTAGTGAGAGCTAAAAGTCTTCCTCTCTGAAGGCTTCGTACAGTTTATCTTTTTTCTGCTTCTGCAAGAAAATTTCCACTTCATGTTTGAGCTCGTAAAGACGACTCAGCATGTTTCCCTTGGAAAGCCAGCGGACTTCGGTGTGAAACAGGAAAGTCTTGTAATCAGTGCCCAAATCTGAGCAAAGAGCTGTGAAAAGCCTAGAATTCAAAGAGCTATTCTTTACAAAATTCACCACTTTTATTCCTAAATTCAGTGAACTTCGTAGAATACCAGGCAGAGTTTTGCTTGCTAATGATTGTCAGTGGATAACATAGCGAGTCCCAGTTACAGCAGGATTTTTTCTTTCACCAGTCCTCAAATCCAGAGGAAGATCCAATCTTTGATGGGCCACCATCAGTACAAACACCGACTCCACCACCGAGCTGTGGTTTAGTCTGTTATCGTGTTTTTCGGCTTTGCTTTATCATTTTAACTTTTTTATAATAGATTCGCTTCTTTCTGCTGTCTGAGATTTTTATTAACGTTTTTTTATTAAGGGAATAGATATGGC
Organism: Morinoia aosen; assembly: GCA_030386875.1. Classification (NCBI taxonomy): domain Eukaryota; kingdom Metazoa; phylum Arthropoda; class Malacostraca; order Amphipoda; family Talitridae; genus Morinoia; species Morinoia aosen. The sequence continues at coordinate 44,163,582 of CM059565.1, read as the reverse complement.
GATTGAACCATCAACCCAGCAACATATACAGTACACTCAATTTGTCATACACTCATTTATCGCCGCCTACACTGGAATCGACGCACACACTTCACAACATACATTCAAATAAACGTACAAAACTCACTGCGTATTATTCACACTAGTCCACCCTCCTTTATTTGAAAAAGAAAGGAGGTGAAATGAAAGGAAGGCCGTAAGAAATAACAAAATTCAATCTCTCGAGAGTTGATGAGGCCGCGTGAACACGGCCAGTCAAAATATTAGGACTGGAGCTTGTATCACAGATACGCTCATCACACACTGCAGGCTAGCTTCGGACAGACGGACGCGGCTCTTATTATAGTAAAGATTTCATACTTTCGATCACAACGAGTATCTCACACAATCACCAAGATATTCCATTCTGCATCGTTCTACCCTTGCAAATCGTCAAGGTTACAATGTCACTCATACACGTATGTGATCCAGATTTGAAGAGTGAAATAAATTTCTACCGTGCACAAGGGGAATATGTGCTTAGGTTGACGGGATGGAGTATTGGGAGTTTGTGACGAGTCCCTCAGTGGCGTCAGTGTGGTTGGTATCATTGACTTGTCCTAAACGAGTAAAGAGAACTAGCCTAATAGAAAACGGGTTGGAGTGACAGCTATAATTATACTTTGCATGTATGTAATGACAGATATTTGTTCTTTGAATGATTTTATTCTTCTAATTAAACAAATAATTTTGAGCAGATGACTTCACGCCCCCCTTGTATCCTCGCGCCTCCCTAGGGGGCCGCGCCCCCTAGTTTGTGAACCGCTGCCCTAGGTGCTTGTATAGAATTTCTCAGGTTAGGTATAATATTTTAATAATTTAAGACAACCAATTATTGAAAAGATTTTTCATGACCTTTATAGCAAAAATTAGATAAAAATTGAATGAATGAATGTGCATTTATTGGTAGGAGCACACAAGTCATTTTTTCAATTTAGATTCACGAGAAAAAATGTATTTGTCACCGATAAAAAATTTAAATGATGTAAGGTTTGATTAAATATTCGTTCAACTCTAAATGGCGGAAATATATCAGAATAAAAAAAAATTTTCACCTTCGACTAGTGACAAACTGACATTTTATGAGAAACAGAATATTTTACGGAAAGTTCCATATTTTACAAAAATACATACGTTAATTTAATGAGGAAATAACCAGCCTCAGATCCCGGAAATAGTTTGCCGAACGATCTCGAAAATCTGTTTAAACTATTTTTGAGAGTCAACCTTGACTCGCATAAGTTGCATTGGCTGAGATACTTGGCGCTCATTGCAGTCGGGAGCAGTGACGTATAATACAGGTAGAGGAGGTACTGAAATGGTCGGTTGAGTTGCGACAACCCAGACACCCTGAACACAGCTGCGCTCGGTTGCTGCCAGCACGCCGCTATTTTCCTGTGCAGCTCCTGCCTGAATGTACAAAAATTGCATCGTTTGGCCGCAAATAGTGTGACATGCTGGCTAGTTATGGTGGCAATAGTTGTCAGTTACGACCATAAATCAATTGCCGTGAACACAACACCTGCAGACGCAGTAACTAGCGGGGACTATCCCATATGTTTGGGTGCAGTTCTCATTTTCGTGCCAACAACTTGACCATCCAACGAGGCCCTGGACTCGAGCACGCCTGGTCAGTCACGATCTACTTGTGCCACAACTGTTCGTTATCACCTCAAATGTAGCCAACCCATGCTTTCATACACTTATTGTACCAAGTTTGTACACAATACCCAACACCATCGTTGTAGTCCCTCAAGGGAACACTAATGATATTGTGCGCCTTTGATGAAACTCCCAATCTATCGCAAGCCTTTGTACAATACCGCAACCTTTCAGCTCTGAGGAGAACTTCTGTACAACTATTCCCCAATTGTTCTATTCCATGTTGATATTTTCTATGTACATTGCTCTCTGTCTTGAATGTTACGCATTTTACAGCAAGTGTAGAAGTAACGTGAAAACTTGGTTTTTTAAATATTTTAGTTACCGAGAACAAAACATCAGATGAAAAAAGTCATTTCGTCACACACCGTTTCGAATAAAATATAAATTTTCACATGATCGATTACATGATATGATATTTGATAGTTTTTTTTATCAAATATGAGTGATTTATAGCATTTAATAAATTTCCGTCTCCTATGAGAATCTGAGACGTTATCAGAAGGCGGAGAACGGGATCCAACTCGAGAGTCGCAGGGAATTTGTGCTCGGCCAACTCCATATTTTTATTTTTATAGCCCTCTTAGGGCGCTTATAGGCATTTAATGATATGTAGAAGGCCATGATCGATTGTTGTTGTGGTGTGTGCTCCCGTAGACAGGTTGATTTATGATAAAATATTTTAAAATGGCCATTAGTCCGACGAGTGGTGACGGAAATGGTCCCAAAATGGCACTTCATCTCACATTTCATTGGCAATTCGCTATCACAAACATTTACCATCTTCTTCAACTAAAATTAAATAAAGTTAAATATCATTCTGAACTAAGTTATAATTTGTATACCCTCGCTAAGCGGAACTCAGAACTGCAACACCAGCCATGTTTTGACCAAAAGCAACACGCGCAGCAGCCGAAGCAACACGCGATAGTCCGCGGCGCAGAAAATTCTCGTTTGCATCTTAGGTCGCCCACAGCCCGGTGCGCCTAAACGGAAGGTAGAGATACGTGACTGGAAATTGTGTCATGGCGGATATCCTACAAGAAAGAAGAGTAAAACTATAATTGTAACCAAGAGAATTTTCATAAAGGAAGAGTGTAGAAAAAATCTTAAAAATAAAAATTAATTGATGTCATTACGAAAATTCTTTCACATAGATGAATAGATATCATAACGATAACACTGTAACACATTCACATAAATAAATAGATATCATATCGATAACACTGTAAGACATTCGCATAAATAAATAGATATCATAACGATAACACTGTAACACTTTCACATAGATAAATAGATATCATAACGATAACACTGTAACACTTTCACATAGATAAATAGATATCATAACGATAACACTGTAACACATCCACACAGATAAATAGATATCATAACGATAGAATTGTAACACTTTCACATAGATAAATATATATCATAACGATAACACTGTAACACTTCCACACAGATAAATAGATATCATAACGATAGCATTGTAACACTTTCACATAGATAAATAGATATCATGACGATAACACTGTAACACTTCCACACAGATAAATAGATATCATAAAGATAGCATTGTAACACTTTCACATAGATAAGTATATATCATAACGATAACACTGTAACACTTCCACACAGATAAATAGATATCATAACGATAGCATTGTAACACTTTCACATAGATAAATAGATATCATAACGATAACACTGTAACACTTCCACACAGATAAATAGATATCATAACGATAGCATTGTAACACTTTCACATAGATAAATATATATCATAACGATAACACTGTAACACTTCCACACAGATAAATAAATATCATAACGATAGTATTGTAACACTTTCACATAGATAAATAGATGTCATAACGATAACACAATAACACTGCCACACAGATTGTCACAGGAAAACTTAGCGAAGTTTACACTCAAGTGGCACTACAAAGAAAATAACACGTAAAACAATTAATTTCCAATACAGATGATACAAAAACCATCATTGGATTTAAAATGTTTTAACATAAAGATCCTTAGGTGATATGCAGACATGATTATCGTAATACCCACGTCATTAGTCGTAACAAATGATTGAGGGAAAAGCATGGCAAAATGCATTCCCTTTGTTGCGTTAATCTAAATTTCTTGATGCATATAAATCCGAGTTGAAAAAATAAACATCATACATGTGACGATGCATTGCTGAAAACACTCGTTGGTGCGCATGTGCAGGTACCAAGTTTTGGTGTCTTGGTTGGTACAGCCTGTGACAAAAGAAATTTTGTGTGAATATAAACACAAATGTCTATTTCTATGAATATAAATTTGTATTCGTATATGCCATATTTCTATTATGTTGTGTTCACGCAAGTGTACTGTAGCCGTTAACTAACAACTATTGCCACCCTCACCAGCTAATACGTCACACTACGGCAGGTGTCGTGTTCACGCAAGTGTACTATAGTCGTTAACTAACAACTATTGCCACCTTCACCAGCTAATACGTCACACTACGGCAAGTGTCGTGTTCACGCAAGTGTACTATAGTCGTTAACCAACAACCCAATTGAAATTCTGAGCCTTTTTCAGATCGTTTTCAGGCCGTTATAAGCCAAAAGTTTAGTCGTTTTCAAGCAGTAATTAAGCCTTTTTCGGAGCAAATGTCCCGTATTTTAAGCCCTTTTAAACGGCTATTTCTGGGCATCGAAACATCTAATGCAACGGCTATTTCTGGGCATCGAAACGGCTAATGCAACGGCCATTTTGGGCTTCTCTACTACCTGAACGAGGCTATTCACGACCATTTTTGGCTTTTCCATTGCTTGAACGAGCCTCGTCCTGGCCTTTTTGGGCTTCCTTACTGCTTGATCAAGGCTGATATCGGCCCTTTTGGGCTTCCTTACTGCTTGATCAAGGCTAATACCGGCCCTTTTGGGCTTCCTTACGCCCGGCCTTAAAAACAAAAACACATATGGAATCAAGAGTCCCAAGTTGAAACATTATACCAATAAAATTAAATTTTTTATTTATTAACGAAATAAATATGAAAATTACTAAGTATTGATTTACAACAGTGGCATAATGGAGCAGATCAGATCGTTCTAACATCAGATTTTCTATACGATTTAAAGAGTTTGTAAGGCCGGGTCTTGTGGCTGCTTCGCCTAGTGAGTTCCGATTTGAGGCGAGTGAAGCAGCGGCCTTACTTTTACACTTCTCCGGCTGTAGGTATCGGTGATACGCGGCGGAGAAGTGGGAACTTTTTCTTAAATAAATTTACATTGGGATATATTGAGGAGAGCGTCCCCCTTATGAATCCTTGCTTCTGGGATTTCTTGAGATACTGGGATTTTTGCTGTTATAAGAAGTGTAAGAGGTCAGGTACATCCTGTGAAAAAATGAGACTCGTACGTTCACTCGTTCGCCCGCTACGGGGATTTAAAGAATGGGGGGGGAGGGGAGGGAGAAGTGGTATTTTATCATGTTACACATCCCCCTTGCCACTTTCTTCACGACTTGACGTTGCTATTTCATCTCCTATGTCTCTGGATTACTCTACAATGATTTTAGGGGTCTAACTTGAACCAAAAATTTTAAAAAAATTTTTATTTGTATTGTTTATGTTTCTTTGTTTTGCTTATAATGTAAACAATGGTTTTTGGGGTTTCAAAATGCTTCTCCTCCTACACTTTTTGAGCTACAGTGATGGTTTTGGTATCATTAAATGCGGGAAGACGCGGGCTTTTAGGGGTGCTAAAATTCGTTTCCTCAAATTTACATTTTCAATATGAAAAAGTGTAAAAATAGGAAAAAAATGCCCTTTTTCGGAAGTGTAAAAATTTATGACGTCATAACTCATTAGCAATAAATAATTTTGGAATGAATTTTAGCATCCATAAAAGCCCGTGTCTTTTCGCATTCATTGATATCAAAATCATCACTGTAGCTTATAAACTGTAGGAGGAGAAGATTTTTGAAACCCCCCCCATCAAACTTCGTTTTCTTCGATTTCCCATTTTCTTTTCAAGAAAATTGAACTTTTGCTCAAAGCAAAAACGATTCCAAATTCAATTTCCTATCAGTATTTCAAATTTCATTGTTCTAGGTTCAATAATAAAGAAAAAAGTCCGTATGGGGGACGCTCTCCTTAAGATTACTGAACATAAAAGGACTAGAATCGAGGTTTGAGGGGTAACTGGGGTAAAGCACTACAAATTGAATGCTCAACGATGAAGTAGTGAGACAGAGAGAATTAAAAGAAAATTATCTAGTATCTAGATACCTTTGGAGAAGTATCTAGTATCTAGATACATTTTGAAGTATCTATGACCAGCTCTGGATATCTACATGAGCATAATATTTTTTTAACTACTAAACCGAAATTTATAGTAATAATTATTTGATGAAACTAATCGAAACTAACTTTGGCCACCCTTACCTAATCTAACTTAACTAAGTTAGGTTAGTTGAAATTCATTTAGTTCTTTACATTTACTGAAGTAATACGACTTGTACAACATTTACGATTACGAGTCTTTTTACAATCTATTACGCGTCCAAATAGAGGTCGTCGAAAAGGCTTGAAAACGAATTTATACGACCCGAATAAGCCCGCAAACAGCCATTGACTAGACCTATAAAAGGCCAGTTGAATGAAGAGCCCTTTTCAAGCCCTAATAGGCCAAGTATAGGTAGGAGTCGGTTTGAAGTCGTGATTTTTGGCCCTTTTGGGCCGTTTTCGACCTTTTACGACTAATTTACTACCTGAAAAGGGCGATAAATTTCAATTGGGAACTATTGCCACCCTCACCAGCTAATACGCCACACTACGGCAGGTGTCGTGTTCACGCAAGTGTACTATAGTCGTTAACTAACAACTGTTGCCACCCTCACCAGCTAATACGTCACACTACGGCAGGTGTCGTGTTCACGCAAGTGTACTATAGTCGTTAACTAACAACTATTGCCACCCTCACCAGCTAATACGCCACACTACGGCAGGTGTCGTGTTCACGCAAGTATACTATAGTCGTTAACTAACAACTATTGCCACCCTCACCAGCTAATACGCCACACTACGGCAGGTGTCGTGTTCACGCAAGTGTACTATAGTCGTTAATAACAACTATTGCCACCCTCACCAGCAAATACGCCACACTACGGCAGTTGTCGTGTTCACGCAAGTGTACTATAGTCGTTAACTAACAACTATTGCCACCCTCACCAGCTAATACGCCATACTACGGCAGGTGTCGTGTTCTCGCAAGTGTACTATAGTCGTTAACTAACAACTATTGCCACCCTCACCAGCTAATACGCCACACTACGGCAGGAGTCGTGTTCACGCAAGTGTACTATAGTCGTTAACTAAAAACTATTGCCACCCTCACCAGCTAATACGCCACACTACGGAGGGGACGTGTTCACGCAAGTGTACTATAGTCGTTAACTATCAACTATTGCCACCCTCACCAGCTAACACGTCACACTACGGCAGGTGTCGTGTTCACACAAGTGTACTATAGTCGTTAACTAACAACTATTGCCACCCTCACCAGCTAATACGCCACACTACGGCAGGTGTCGTGTTCACGCAAGTGTACTTGAGTCGTTTAAATAACAATTATTGCCACCCTCACCAGCTAATACGTCACACTGCGGCAGGTGTCGTGTTCACGCAAGTGTACTATAGTCGTTAACTTACAACTGTTGCCACCCTCACCAGCTAATACGCCACACTACCTCCGGCCAAACGATGCAACTATGCACACTCAGGCAGGAGCTGCACAGGAACACGGCCGCGTGCTGGCGGCAACCGACCGCAGCTGTGTTCAGGGAGTCAGGTATGTCACAACCAACTTATGACTGCAATCGATTAGCTTTTGCGAGCAAATAACGGTAAGACAGCCAACGAACAATATTACAGCTAAGGTTAACTCTCAAATTTTTATTTTTTTATTTAACAGCCATTCGCCCATCATGGTCGTTGTTGTTGTTGTTGTTTTGCCCCGACGGCCGCTCGAAGGGGTCCGCCGCGGCTAGGGCCGCCCCAGACCGGGCCCGGCCCGATGCGAAGAGGGGTGTGGTTTTATGGGCCTCTGGAAGACGCCAGCGTCGTGCAGAAACCTCACGACGTCCGCGGGGCGAGTCCAGAGGTGCTCCAGTGCATGTATCTGGTGTGTGTGTCGATGTGCGTGTAGGGCGGGACAGTGTAGGAGGACATGCGGAAGATCACCCACGTTGGCATGACACCAGACGCAGCTGTCGTCGTCCGCAAGTCCTATTCTGTGCATGTATGAGGGGATTGAAGTGTGGTGCCCGCAACGCAGCCGCGCAAGGTGGACTCGATCCTGCCGGGGGAGGAATCGCTCCGTCGAGGAGACGGGGGGGGTCTCACTCCGAGGAGGGAGTTAGGGGGTAGGGCAGCGAGGGCGCGTGAGGTGAACTGTGTGGGTATGTGTGTGCGTAGTGAGGTGTCAGGGGGGCAGGGAGGAAGGGAGTCGTATAGTGTTTTGAGGTGTGTGGCCGGGGTGGTGTGTAATGTTCGTTGGGTTGGCCGGGGTTGTTGCATGTAGTGTAGCGGGTGGGCAGGGTCTTGTGTGGAGGTGTAGAAGCTTGTCCCTAGCGTGTTCATGTGGTCAAGGAGAGGGAGGACAAGGGCTTCTTCGTGTAGGTGTGCTATAGAGGTCGATCGTGTACAGCCCGTGGCAATGCGCAACGCTGTGTTTTGTATGGACTGTAGTTTCTGCAAGTGTGTGCGAGCAGTGTATGCGTACCAAGATGTGTGTGCGTAAGTGAGGATGGGTCTGATGAACTGTTTGTATACTGTTGTTATGTCTTCCTTGGAGTGGCCGTATGTAGTATGTGTTAGTGCTCGGAGGACGTTCAGCCTAGTGTTGCATTTAGTGTTGATATTGTTAGTGTGTGGGCTGAACGTAAAACCTCTGTCATATGTAACTTCAAGAATTTTGGGGGTGTCTGTGTAGGGGATGGGGGTGTTGTTTAATGTGACGTGGGGATGGATGTTGTATTCTCTATTATAAGGTGCGATGAGTGTGAGTGAGGATTTGTTTGCGGAGACCTTGAGTCTGTTTGTTTCTAGCCAGTTCTCTATTATGTGGATGTAATCTTGTAGTTGAGTGGCGGCGGTCTCGTGTTTAGGGTGTAGGGAGAAGATGGTTAGGTCGTCTGCGTATGTGAGGAGGTGTGTTTGTGGGTGTGTAGGGGCCGGTATGTCGTGGAGGAATAAGTTGAATAGTGTAGGTGAGAGCACGGAGCCCTGCGGTACTCCGTTGGTGAAGTGTTTTGTTATGGAAGACTTGCCGTTGTATGTTGTGTAGCCATGGCGGCCCGAAAGAAAATTGGCGAGCCATTTCTCAAGGTTATGGTGGATGTGTGTGTTGAGTATTTTGTTAATAGGTAAGTGACATGGAACTGTGTCGAAGGCCTTGCTTATGTCAATGGCAGCTAACAGTGTGCGTGGAGCAGGTTTGGGAGAGTTAAGGCCTTCGAGAATTGTTTGTGTCATGTGCGTGAGGAGAGTGTTAGTGGAGTGTTGTTGCCTGAAGCCGTGTTGTGAGGGTGAGAGTGGGACGTGTGGTGAGATGTTGTGAAGAACCAGCCTCTCTAGTATCTTTGAAGGGTTGCACAGAAGTGATATAGGTCTGTAAGAGGCTGGATCTGTGGGTGATTTGTTGGGCTTCAGGATGGGTAGGATCTTGGCTGTCTTCCAGATGTTGGGTATGCTGTTGTTTGCGACTGAGTGTTTGAAGATGTCTGTGAGGGCCCTGATGGCTTGTGGTCCTAAGTGTTTGAGGTGAATGTATGAGATGCCATCAGGTCCGGTGCTACCTCTATGTTTAGTGTTGGAGACGGCCACCGCCGTCATGTGAGGTGTAAAGGGCGTGTACGTGTTGTCGATCTGTAGAGCATGCAGGCGGCGCAGTATGATCCTATTCTCGTGTTTGTGCGGGAGTCGGCTAATGTTTGAGTAGTGTTTAATGAGTGTGTCCGCCTGCTGCTTGTCTGTAGGGATGTTTGTGTGGTGAGAGAGGATGGCCTCGTGCGTGGTAGTGTTTTCGGTGTATTTGTTATTGAGGCCCCTCAGAAGTTTCCATAGTCTACTTGGGTCAGTGTCAAAAGTGATCGTGTCTAGTGTTTGTTTCCACCTGGCTCGTTGTTCGTCTTTGATGTTGTTGTCTATTTCTACATTGAGTTCTTGTATTCGAGCCAGGGTGTTGGGTGTGAGGGGAAGTGAGCGAAGATGGTTCCTAGTTTGAAGTTTGAGTTTTGTGTCGCGGTTGAATGTTGGATCAAAGTGTCTTCTGTATCCTGTTGGAGTATGGTGTTTGTTTGCGTTCGTGATGGCTGTGTTAAAGTGTTGTACTGCCGCATTAATGCTGGTGTAGTTGTTCAAAGTGAAATTGTGTAAAGAGTCTTCGATTGATGCGGTGAAGGAGTGCCAATCTGCGTGTTCGTAATTTGTGAATGAGCGTGAGTGTGGTGAGGGGAGTGGTCTGTGAAATGAGAGTGTAATGAGAAGAGGGAGGTGATCGGAGGGGAGTTCGTGGAGCGCATGCCACGAGCATCTGAGGGCAAGTGATGGTGAAGCCAGGGATATGTCAGGGGAGGGGGGGGGGGGGCGGTGTTAATGTTATAGGGCTTGCGGGTGGATGTGTCGGGGTCATTGAGGATGACCAGGGAGTCTAGCTGTTGGAAGATGAGGTGTCCGCGGGTATCGTTTGTTTGGGAGGTGAGCCATGTAGTGTGGTGAGCTTTGAGGTCCCCCAGGACGTAGATGTCAGGTAGTGTTTCTACGTATGATGTGTTTGGGGAGTATCCTGGGGGGCATGAGGAGGTCGGAGGGATGTAAATGTTTGCGATGTTGATGTCGTGTTTGTGTACCCTAATTCTTACAGTCTGTATTTCTAGAGTGTTGTCTTGGGGCATGTTTGCGAGTGTGTGGGCTGTTGTGTTTGTGAATGGGATTGACTTGTGTATGAGGGTGATAAGGCCGCCGCCGCCGTCTCTTTGTCTGTCGAGTCTAAGTGTCGTGTAACCAGGAAACTTTGGTGTAAGTGAAGTGTTCCTAAGTTTTGTTTCCTGGATGGCAGCTATGTGTATGTTGTGGGTAGTGAGTGTGTGTTTAAGTTCCATCTGTTTGTTTGTGATGCCGTCTATGTTTAATTGTAGTATGTCAAGTTGATGGGAGGGCGGCATTATGTCAATTGTTTGTGCGGGAGGGGGCGTGGGGGGCGGAGAGTCAAGAGGGGGGGGTGGAGGGCTGGAGGGGGTATCGTCTCGTCTGGGGGGGGAGTCTCTGCGAGGAGGACGTGCCCGAAGGCGGGGACGGGGAGGAGTCCGGGTGTTAGAAGCTGCGTCGGGGGAGCTGTTTTGGGGTAGGTTGTCGTTGGGGTCAGGGAGAGGGTGAGGGGCAGGAGGGAGACACCCAGGCGACTGGGGGGCGGGCGTGGGGGATTGTGTCATGTTATGGGTTGGGTGGCAGTGCAGGCACAACCACCCGGGCGGTATATGTTGGTGTTGTATCACCCCAGAGCATCGTATATTGTAGTGGGTCCAAGAGCTGCACCGTGGGCACTGGATGGCACCCATGCGCCGTTAGTATGGGCGGGTGCAGGTCGGACAGGGATAGTCGGGGCCGGGGTTTGTTTCTATGTCTCCGGAAAGGAGGAGTAGGAGACGGGGCAGCAGCGCCGGGCCGCTACTGCCCTCTAGGGAAAAAACTCTGGGTGGTGTGGGAAGGGTGCACCTCCTTTGGAGGCCGGGCAAAGCCCAGGGCAGCACTCTGGCCGCGTCCCCGAGAAGGCCGCCGAGGCGGCCCTCCGAGAACAAGGAAGGGTTGGGACCTTTCGCAGTTCGACGAACTGGCGCCCCCACCGCGAGCAGGCGTCCCATTGGAGGGCCGTCAGTCAAAGTCAGTCAAAGAGTTTGGTCGTCAGTCAAAGAGTTTGGCGTCCATGCCAGTTTACCAAGTGTAATGTGGTAAATTTAGTTTTTACTGAAAAAACAGTGTTTTTCGTGAGCTGTCAGTTCATCATTAATAAAAAATTGAATATTTTTAAATTCGAATATAAATCAATAAATAATTTAGATTTCTAGTGGGCTGTATTCTTAAGTATGATGAAGTAGATTAAGCGACTAGGAGAATCCTAGTTCAAGCCATGGTAGCATTCCCTTGTATCTTGTCCTCCCGTGCCACATCGGAACGCCCTTCAGAGGTGTGTATGATACTTGAAACTTGAACGTGGGTTGGGTCCTATAATAGGAAAATGTCATGTCATTTGGTAATATTTTCAACCGCTTAGTCTTATTGTGTTTCCTTCTGTTTGTCCTAGGTTGCGTGAGGGGACTGTTGCTGACGTTCTCTCTCCCTAGCTCTCTCTAGTAAATTTAGGTTAATGTTATGATTAATCTGCAATAGTGTAGCCCATTACCTCTGATAATTGTGGATGTTCAATAAATTAGTTATTGGTTACCTTTCTTTTGGCCTTGAGGGACTAGTAAGGTGAAGGCGGCTTTGAACAAGATCAGATTTTGTTACAAGATTTGAGCCAATTTCAATGCGCTTTAATAAGTAATCATGAAATATTAGGGGTGACTAATTTATTTTTCGATGTTAATTAAAATTCACTGAAAGATTTGTTTGCTCCTACTGATGATTGATAATGAATTGATTCAATCATTATGTAGTTTACTGGAAAAATCCTTTTATGGGAAACTTTAGCTTTATCACACCCCACCTAACCCCTAGCTCGCCCACCACACCCCACCTAACCCCTAGCTCGCCCACCACACCCCACCTAACCCCTAGCTCTCCCAACACCCACCTAACCCCCAGCTCGCCCACCACACCCCACCTAACCCCCAGCTCGCCCACCACACCCCACCTAACCCCCAGCTCGCCCACCACACCCCACCTAACCCCTAGCTCGCCCAACACACCCCACCTAACCCCTAGCTCGCTCACCACACCCCACCTAACCCCTAGCTCTCACAACACCCACCTAACCCCTAGCTCGCCCACCACACCCCACATAACCCCTAGCTCGCTCATCACACCCCACCTAACCCCTAGCTCTCCCAACAAACCCCACCTAACCCCCAGCTCGCCCACCACACCCCACCTAATCCCCAGCTCGCTCACCACACCCCACCTAACCCCCAGCTCGCCCACCACACCCCACCTAACCCCCAGATCGCCCACCACACCCCACCTAACCCCCAGCTCGCCCACCACACCCCACCTAATTCCTAGCTCGCCAACCACCCCCCACCTAATTCCTAGCTCGCCAACCACACCCCACCTAACCCCCAGCTCGCCCACTACACCCCACTTCGCCCACCACACCCCACCTCGCCCACCACACCCCCAGCTCGCCCACCACACCCCACCCCATGTACAGTCGCGCACATGCTGCACATGCGAGCGTCACGTACTGTAGACGTGACCGGAGGGTCCCAATTCCTGAGAATTTTCAGCCAGGATGGCTTCAAAAATGCTACGGCTATAACGACAACTGCAAGTTGGGTTATTCTACGGATGTACATTATTTAAAAGTTGTCAAAATTACTAATTCAAACACTGAAATCTTCAATTTTTTTCATTAAAGCAACAAAAATTTGGGTATACAGAGAAGTCTACAACCGATATTCCAGAAATAAAACTATTTGTCGCAAATAATTTTTTTATTTTTCACTAGTTTGTGAGCAAGTCCAGCCAGAAGAAATGAGATTTTTCAATGATAACTAAAGTATTTTTCGAAATATGAATTCATAATTTCCCCACACATGTCATTGAATGGCAGGAAGACTTCGTCCCTCCATTGCCACACCATGAAGGCGTCCCGAGGACTTACCTACCAAACTGTACTACCATTAACCCAACACCATCAAGGCGTCCCGAGAACTTACCTACCAAACTGTACTACCATTAACCCAACACCATGAAGGCGTCCCGAGAACTTACCTACCAAACTGTACTACCATTAACCCAACACCATCAAGGCGTCCCGAGAACTTACCTACCAAACTGTACTACCATTAACCCAACACCATGAAGGCGTCCCGAGAACTTACCTACCAAACTGTACTACCATTAACCCAACACCATGAAGGCGTCCCGAGGACTTACCTACCAAACTGTACTACCATTAACCCAACACCATGAAGGCGTCCCGAGAACTTACCTACCAAAATGTACTACCATTAACCCAACACCATCAAGGCGTCCCGAAAACTTACCTACCAAACTGTACTACCATTAACCCAACACCAGAATGTACACGCCCGTACGTAATTTGCCATACCTGCCTACGACTCACTACAGGTTTGTGATCCAATCTTCTATGGAGTCTGGCATGACTCTCAAAAATTTATTTATCGCATTTATCGAACATAAGTAAAGTAGCTACGATGCTTCACACTTCAGTCGGACGAATCTTACCTCATATTTTGTCATGAATGGTTGTCATAGATCAGGAAACTTGATTTTTTGCTTACACGTTATTTTTATAATTTTAAAAAATGAAATTTTTATGCGTTATGATATTCCAAACGTCATATCGAACACTATATTTATCAAAACTTGTTTCTACAACTTCAAAATTGATAAGTGACTGAAACTTCTTTTAAATTAATATTGAGTTATTGCTTCATTCACACATGTTGATTTCTGTGTACAGCAGCGCGCAACAACGATAACTTGACAACACAGGCAGGACAACAACGATAACTTGAAAACACAGGCAAGACAACAACACAAATGTTGTACACCAAACAACACAACACAGGCAGGACAACAACATAAATGTTGTACAACAAACAACACAACACAGGCAGGACAACAATAATGAGGGCATCTACGGATGCTTTATTTCCAATTTCAAGCCTGATACATATCACCTTATACATTGGATTTTCAAATGCCTTATAACTAACGCCAGGACGCCATTACGCTTTCCCCCGGTCAAGACCGGTACCCATTTCAGACACCTGGGTAGAGTGGGGTATTGTGCTTGGAATTTTTCCCCTATACCCAACAGAGAAAATCGCCACCAGCGCCGGGACTCGAACCAGGGTCTGCCTGGACGGAGGCAAGTTCGCTAGTCTCACAGCTACGACGAGCACAGCTGTTTGCTGTGCTCGTCGTCTACAACACAAATGTTGTATACCAAACAACACAACACAGGCATGACAACAACACAAATGTTGTACACCAAACAACACAACACAGGCAGGACAACAACACAAATGTTGTACACCAAACAACACCACATTGAATGGCTGAGAAATGATCAGCAAATTTTTTCGGTTATTTGCGTCCATAAATTAAAGAGTTTCACATTTTCTATGTTCATAGAAAATATTAGTTAGGGTAACTGATTTATCATCACAATGATTGTTCAGTTGCCCCATTGGCTGCAGTAAATGTAGATTGTACGTAAAGACTGCGCGTTGACTTGTGCTTTTGTTGCGTGCAACTGTGTTTGGCAGCGTGTTGTTGTGTTGTTGTTGTTTTTGGTGTTGTTGGTGGTGGTGTTGTTGTTGTGCTGTTATTGTTGTTGGTGTTGTTGGTGGTGGTGTTGTTGTTGTGCTGTTGTTGTTGGTGGTGTTGCTGTTGGTATTGCTGCTGTTGCTGTTGGTATTGCTGCTGTTGCTGTTGGTATTGCTGCTGTTGCTGGCGTACTAGATCCGTCACATATACATTACTTTAAAGAACTCTGCTGTTTCATTCCCTCATTCCTGTCCTAAAATGTTCTCGTTAGCCTTGTGTGGCAATACTTGTTCTCTTACGCTCGTGAGTGTATGATGGCAACACTGTCTTGCGTGGGTAAGTTTTCGCGCTGCTCCAGCTGTGTGGCAAATGCATCGTACAACGATCCTTCTCACGTCTTTGCCTCCGGTGAACTCTTTCGTACAGGTATTGTTAGCGTAGGAAATATCGTAAATTAGCGTTATAGTCGATAAAACAGGTGCAGACAATAAGAACAATAGCCTTGCGTCAGGTCAGACACCGAAGTAACGGTAGAGGCAACAGCAGCAAAACACTCAATACAGCGATGGTGCTCACAGCAGGTCACATGAGGCAGCGGAGCGGGGATGCTTCCTTCCACTCCGTGGGCACACATTTTGTGAATGTAACACACGTTTCTAAATACTTGAGTTATCCAAAAAAATATATTTTGTTTCTGTGATAAAGAATGCTTTATATGGAATGAACAAATAAATCATGTGATTAATCTTATTTATCTACCATTGGTTATAGTTTGAAGTTCGAATGAAGAACATTTATTAGAATTGATGAAAGTTGACTGTATTTTATGAATAGTATACGTTACTTTCAAACAGACTTCATGCGAAACGTTGAGATACATGTGTCACCTAGGACTTTATAGATAGTAGTAAACTATTTTTGAAGCCCGTGAGGGCGTAACGAATAGCGCGCTATAGCAGTCTGAATAGTAGTTTCACTTTGTGGTAATGATGGTATGAAGACATGGTGATAGCGTGAGAAGTGGTATCATAGTTACCAGCGATCACATTCATATAATGCTGGAGCTAATTATACCAATATTATTTATAACGTTCATCACATTACACAATGAGAGCAATGGCACAATAGCAAGTGTAATTCGACGGGAAATGATTTACAACATAAATTTCATCACTCACCATTTAATTTTTATTGTAATTGTCAAGATGAATCATTCGAATAAGTCGGATCCAAATATTACTCAACTTTCATGCCTAACTAAAGAAATTTGCCATAGGCCTCCATGTGTAGAGATATTCCGCCTCCCACCACCGCCAGAAGCGCACCGTTCTGTGAGGTCGGCCGAGCGACGTCAGTGGGAGGCGCTTGTAAATATAGGGAAGTTGTGATGGAAGCCTTGACTCGTGTTTGTATTATGTTTATTGTATCTATTTTCGTTATTTTGTGTATTGTAGGAATGATGAGTGAAAATAGAAATTGTTACCCACATCGGTGACAACAAGCAATGACAATAGGGACAATAGCAATGCATTAGATCATACACAGAAGTAACAACAACAACAACAACACAGCGATGTTGCCCACAGCGGGGTACATAAGGCAACGTCAGAGCTTCCTGCCATTCAGTACCAACATGTATGTGGCAATTACGATGAACACGCAAACTCAAAAATGACTTAGTTACCGTAGTATTATTCAAATAATAAATTTGCCAGACTTTGCTAAAAAGGGATGAAAACGACTGATATTGAAGATATAATTTTAAATGAAATGCCATATTTTACATCTTATTTATAGTGATTTCAGTGATTTTTCATATTCAAACAATTAAAATCATAAATTTATCTGAGGTGAGGATCAATATTTTGAAAATTGTTACTCTCAGCCGAGTGCACAAATTTCAGATAACTTCTATCGGTTTTATTCTACATGATTTTACCCAATTTTGGCAGCCGTTCACGGCTCACATCAATAATACCAGCCTCCAATTCGTCCTGGAATGGGCCGAGTGGAGGACCCGCTGCAGTCACCACGTGTAGCCAGGATACAACTTCACATGGGGGAGGTGGGTTGTGTAGATGCATGTTACGGTAGCCGTTCTCATTTGGACTACAATAGACATGCTCATATCAACACCTGTTGCGTGCTGCTGGCGCATAGTTTTCTACGTAATTTATGTTCTCAATAAAGAAAAAGCTTTATTAACCGTAAACAATAAGAAAAATAGGCTGAAGAAGATTATAAAAATTCTCAATTGGCAACTAATGATAGCTCCAAACTCTTTTTATAATGTACGGATGAGGATATTCTCAATTTTTTCCATTTGCCTCGTTAGATGGTGTAGTTTTCACTGAACAGA
Organism: Morinoia aosen; assembly: GCA_030386875.1. Classification (NCBI taxonomy): domain Eukaryota; kingdom Metazoa; phylum Arthropoda; class Malacostraca; order Amphipoda; family Talitridae; genus Morinoia; species Morinoia aosen. The sequence goes on along the minus strand of CM059565.1, from coordinate 44,146,003 downwards.
AGAGTTGTGCGTGTGGGGGTGTGTGAGTGAGCGTGTGTGCGTGTGTGTGTATGGGTGCGTGAGTGTATGTGTGTGCAATAATTCCCGAGTCCATGTTACTCAACACGTCACACCACCTGCACGTCACATGTGTTTTGTAAATCATTTCCCGTCGAATTACACTTGCTGTTGTGCCATTGCTGTCATTGTGTAATGTGATGAACGTTATAAATAGTATTGGTATAATTAGCTCCAGCATTATATGAATGTGATCGCTGGTAACTATGATACCACTTCTCACGCTATCACGTAATAGCTTGCTAATCGTTACGCCCTTTCGGGTAACAAAATTTGATAATAAATACTGGTGTTACTCACCCGTTGGTACTCCTTCCGTTTGCTAATAACGTATATTATTCATAAAATATAGTTAACTTCCATCAATTTTAACAAATGTTCTTTATTCGAACTTCAAACTATACCCAACGGTAAACAAATAAGATAAACCGCATGATATATTTGTTCATTCCATATAAAGCATTCTTTATTAGATCAATATGATATTTTTTTTTGATAACCAAAGTATTTTGAAAAGTGAGTTCCATTCACAAAATGTGTCCCCACGGAGTTGAAGAAAGCTTTTTCGCTGCCTCATGTGACCTGCTGTGAGCACCATCGCTGTATTGAGTGTTTTGCTGCTGTTGCCTCTATCGTTACTTCGGTGTGTGACCTGACGCAAGGCTATTGTTCTTATTGTCTGCACTTGTTTTATCGACTATAACGCTAATTTACGATATTTCCTACGCTAACAATACCTGTACGCAAGAGTTCACCGGAGGCAAAGACGTGAAAAGGATCATTGTACGATGCATTTGCCACACAGCTGGAACAGCGCGAAAACTTACCTACGCAAGACAGTGTTGCCATCATATACTCACGAGCGTAGGAAAACAAGTATTGCCACACAAGACTAACGAGAACATTTTAGGGCAGGAATAAGGAAATGAAACAGCAGAGTTCTATAAAGTTATGTATATGTGACGGATCTAGTACGCCAGCAACAGCAGCAATACCAACAGCAACAGCAGCAATACCAACAGCAACAGCAGCAATACCAACAGCAACACCACCAACAACAACAGCACAACAACAACACCACCCCCAACAACACCAACAACAATAACAGCACAACAACAACACCACCACCAACAACACCACCAACAACAACAACACAAAAACACGCTGCCAAACACAGTTGCACGCAACAAAAGCACAAGTCAACGCGCAGTCTTTACGTACAATCTACATTTACTGCAGCCAATGGGGCAACTGAACAATCATTGTGATAATAAATCAGTTACCCTAACTAATATTTTCTATGAACAGAGAAAATGTGAAACTCTTTAATTTATGGACGCAAATAACCGAAAAAATTTGCTGATCATTTCTCAGCCATTCAATGTGGTGTTGTTTGGTGTACAACATTTGTGTTGTTGTCCTGCCTGTGTTGTGTTGTTTGGTGTACAACATTTGTGTTGTTGTCATGCCTGTGTTGTGTTGTTTGGTATACAACATTTGTGTTGTAGACGACGAGCACAGCAAACAGCTGTGCTCGTCGTAGCTGTGAGACTAGCGAACTTGCCTCCGTCCAGGCAGACCCTGGTTCGAGTCCCGGCGCTGGTGGCGATTTTCTCTGTTGGGTATAGGGGAAAATTTCCAAGGACAATACCCCACTCTACCCAGGTGTCTGAAATGGGTACCGGTCTTGACCGGGGGAAAGCGTAATGGCGTCCTGGCGTTCGTTATAAGGCATTTGAAAATCCAATGTATAAGGTGATATGTATCAGGCTTGAAATTGGAAATAAAGCATCCGTAGATGCCCTCATTATTGTTGTCCTGCCTGTGTTGTGTTGTTTGTTGTACAACATTTATGTTGTTGTCCTGCCTGTGTTGTGTTGTTGGGTGTACAACATTTGTGTTGTTGTCCTGCCTGTGTTTTCAAGTTATCGTTGTTGTCCTGTGTGGTGGTATGAACACACACCACCACAACCTTCGCACGCTTCATGGTTGGAGATAAGACCACACGCAACTCCAGTGTTTGAGGCGGGGGAAAAATACACCGCACGGTCCGACGTGAAAGTAAACAGGCGTTCCCTCGCACGCTTCAATACACCGCGCGGTCCGACGTGAAAGTAAACAGGCGTTCCCTCGCACGCTTCATGGTTGGAGATGAGACCACACGCAACTCCAGTGTTTGAGGCGGGGAAAAATACACCGCGCGGTCCGACGTGAAAGTAAGCAGGCGTTCCCGCCAATCAGAGACCTGGACGGGTAGAGTCAACCTCCAGCGAGGCCTATATAAACAGCCGCGCAGCCAGCGGAGCTCAGTACACTCTCAGCGTCTCTGATATTCACACTAAGCTTCGACGCTCCGCCAGCACCTCACCCGTCGGCTTCACCGCCTCCTCGACAGCCTGCCACCACGTCTTGTTGCTTGCTAGACGCACCAGTTCCCCGCTACCGCCTCTGGTACTCCTTGGTCGGAGACCCTCGGGCAGCAGCAGTCTCACCGATCTGCTCTCGCCCCTCAACCACGCAGCGTCTCCCCGACAACCGTCGGTCCGCCAAGGCGTCACCTGTCACTGTATTACTCGACTGTAATATTCCCTTGTGCCATTATTGTCGGCGATCTTCATAATAATACGGCGTTTATTCCAGTTGTGTTTTCCTCACCTTGCCGGTTCGTTTGCACCTCAGGCACTCACTTCGGGCAAAGATATTTCACAAGTCTATCGATATTCACCAGTCAATAGATATTCACAAGTCTGCCGGGAGTGTAAAGCAGCCTGAGGGAGAACACCACACCTGCCTGTGTTGTCAAGTTATCGTTGTTGCGCGCTGCTGTACACAGAAATCAACATGTGTGAATGAAGCAATAACTCAATATTAATTTAAAAGAAGTTTCAGTCACTTATCAATTTTGAAGTTGTAGAAACAAGTTTTGATAAATATAGTGTTCGATATGACGTTTGGAATATCATAACGCATAAAAATTTCATTTTTTAAAATTATAAAAATAACGTGTAAGCAAAAAATCAAGTTTCCTGATCTATGACAACCATTCATGATAAAATATGAGGTAAGATTCGTCCGACTGAAGTGTGAAGCATCGTAGCTACTTTACTTATGTTCGATAAATGCGATAAATAAATTTTTGAGAGTCATGCCAGACTCCATAGAAGATTGGATCACAAACCTGTAGTGAGTCGTAGGCAGGTATGGCAAATTACGTACGGGCGTGTACATTCTGGTGTTGGGTTAATGGTAGTACAGTTTGGTAGGTAAGTTCTCGGGACGCCTTCATGGTGTTGGGTTAATGGTAGTACAGTTTGGTAGATAAGTCCTCGGGACGCCTTCATGGTGTTGGGTTAATGGTAGTACAGTTTGGTAGGTAAGTTCTCGGGACGCCTTCATGGTGTTGGGTTAATGGTAATACAGTTTGGTAGGTAAGTTCTCGGGACGCCTTGATGGTGTTGGGTTAATGGTAGTACATTTTGGTAGGTAAGTTCTCGGGACGCCTTGATGGTGTTGGGTTAATGGTAGTACATTTTGGTAGGTAAGTTCTCGGGACGCCTTGATGGTGTTGGGTTAATGGTAGTACATTTTGGTAGGTAAGTTCTCGAGACGCCTTCATGGTGTTGGGTTAATGGTAGTACAGTTTGGTAGGTAAGTCCTCGGGACGCCTTCATGGTGTTGGGTTAATGGTAGTACAGTTTGGTAGGTAAGTTCTCGGGACGCCTTCATGGTGTTGGGTTAATGGTAGTACAGTTTGGTAGGTAAGTCCTCGGGACGCCTTCATGGTGTTGGGTTAATGGTAGTACAGTTTGGTAGGTAAGTTCTCGGGACGCCTTGATGGTGTTGGGTTAATGGTAGTACAGTTTGGTAGGTAAGTCCTCGGGACGCCTTCATGGTGTTGGGTTAATGGTAGTACAGTTTGGTAGGTAAGTCCTCGGGACGCCTTCATGGTGTTGGGTTAATGGTAATACAGTTTGGTAGGTAAGTCCTCGGGACGCCTTCATGGTGTTGGGTTAATGGTAGTACAGTTTGGTAGGTAAGTCCTCGGGACGCCTTCATGGTGTTGGGTTAATGGTAATACAGTTTGGTAGGTAAGTCCTCGGGACGCCTTCATGGTGTGGCAATGGAGGGACGAAGTCTTCCTGCCATTCAATGACATGTGTGGGGAAATTATGAATTCATATTTCCATAAATACTTTAGTTATCATTGAAAAATCTCATTTCTTCTGGCTGGACTTGCTCACAAACTAGTGAAAAATAAAAAAATTATTTGCGACAAATAGTTTTATTTCTGGAATATCGGTTGTAGACTTTTCTGTATACCCAAATTTTTGTTGCTTCAATGAAAAAAATTGAAGATTTCAGTGTTTGAATTAGTAATTTTGACAACTTTTAAATAATGTACATCCGTAGAATAACCCAACTTGCAGTTGTCGTTATAGCCGTAGCATTTTTGAAGCCATCCTGGCTGGAAATTCTCAGGAATTGGGACCCTCCGGTCACGTCTACAGTACGTGACGCTCGCATGTGCAGCATGTGCGCGACTGTACATGGGGTGGGGTGTGGTGGGCGAGCTGGGGGTGTGGTGGGCGAGGTGGAGTGTGGTGGGCGAAGTGGTGTGTAGTGGGCGAGCTGGGGGTTAGGTGGGGTGTGGTTGGCGAGCTACGAATTAGGTGGGGGGTGGTTGGCGAGCTAGGAATTAGGTGGGGTGTGGTGGGCGAGCTGGGGGTTAGGTGGGGTGTGGTGGGCGATCTGGGGGTTAGGTGGGGTGTGGTGGGCGAGCTGGGGGTTTGGTGGGGTGTGGTGAGCGAGCAGGGGATTAGGTGGGGTGTGGTGGGCGAGCTGGGGGTTAGGTGGGGTGTGTTGGGAGAGCTAGGGGTTAGGTGGGGTGTGATGAGCGAGCTAGGGGTTATGTGGGGTGTGGTGGGCGAGCTAGGGGTTAGGTGGGTGTTGTGAGAGCTAGGGGTTAGGTGGGGTGTGGTGAGCGAGCTAGGGGTTAGGTGGGGTGTGTTGGGCGAGCTAGGGGTTAGGTGGGGTGTGGTGGGCGAGCTGGGGGTTAGGTGGGGTGTGGTGGGCGAGCTGGGGGTTAGGTGGGGTGTGGTGGGCGAGCTGGGGGTTAGGTGGGTGTTGGGAGAGCTAGGGGTTAGGTGGGGTGTGGTGGGCGAGCTAGGGGTTAGGTGGGGTGTGGTGGGCGAGCTAGGGGTTAGGTGGGGTGTGATAAAGCTAAAGTTTCCCATAAAAGGATTTTTCCAGTAAACTACATAATGATTGAATCAATTCATTATCAATCATCAGTAGGAGCAAACAAATCTTTCAGTGAATTTTAATTAACATCGAAAAATAAATTAGTCACTCCTTATATTTCATGATTACTTATTAAAGCTCATTGAAATTGGCTCAAATCTTGTAACAAAATCTGATCTTGTTCAAAGCCGCCTTCACCCCACTAGTCCCTCAAGGCCAAAAGAAAGGTAACCAATAACTAATTTATTGAACATCGACAATTATCAGAGGTAATACGCTACACTATTGCAGATTAATCATAACATTAACCTAAATTTACTAGAGAGAGCTAGGGAGAGAGAACGTCAGCAACAGTCCCCTCACGCAACCTAGGACAAACAGAAGGAAACACAATAAGACTAAGCTGTTGAAAATATGACCAAATGACATGACATTTTCCTATTATAGGACCCAACCCACGTTCAAGTTTCAAGTATCATAAACACCTCTGAAGGGCGTTCCGATGTGGCATGGGAGGACAAGATACAAGGGAATGCTACCATGGCTTGAACTAGGATTCTCCTAGTCGCTTAATCTACTTCATCATACTTAAGAATACAGCCCACTAGAAATCTAAATTATTTATTGATTCATATTCGAATTTAAAAATATTCAATTTTTTATTAATGATGAACTGACAGCTCACGAAAAACACTGTTTTTTCAGTAAAAACTAAATTTACCACATTACACTTGGTAAACTGGCATGGACGCCAAACTCTTTGACTGACGACCAAACTCTTTGACTGACTTTGACTGACGGCCCTCCAAAGGGACGCCTGCTCGCGGTGGGGGCGCCAGTTCGTCGAACTGCGAAAGGTCCCAACCCTTCCTTGTTCTCGGAGGGCCGCCTCGGCGGCCTTCTCGGGGACGCGGCCAGAGTGCTGCCCTGGGCTTTGCCCGGCCTCCAAAGGAGGTGCACCCTTCCCACACCACCCAGAGTTTTTTCCCTAGAGGGCAGTAGCGGCCCGGCGCTGCTGCCCCGTCTCCTACTTCTCCTTTCCGGAGACATAGAAACAAACCCCGGCCCCGACTATCCCTGTCCGACCTGCACCCGCCCATACCAACGGCGCATGGGTGCCATCCAGTGCCCACGGTGCAGCTCTTGGACCCACTACAATATACGATGCTCTGGGGTGATACAACACCAACATATACCGCCCGGGTGGTTGTGCCTGCACTGCCACCCAACCCATAACATGACACAATCCCCCACGCCCGCCCCCCAGTCGCCTGGGTGTCTCCCTCCTGCCCCTCACCCTCTCCCTGACCCCAACGACAACCCACCCCAAGACAGCTCCCCCGACGCAGCTTCTAACACCCGGACTCCTCCCCGTCCCCGCCTTCGGGCACGTCCTCCTCGCAGAGACTCCCCCCCCCCAGACGAGACGATACCCCCTCCAGCCCTCCACTCTTGACTCTCCGCCCCCCACGCCCCCTCCCGCACAAACAATTGACATAATGCCGCCCTCCCATCAACTTGACATACTACAATTAAACATAGACGGCATCACAAACAAACAGATGGAACTTAAACACACACTCACTACCCACAACATACACATAGCTGCCATCCAGGAAACAAAACTTAGGAACACTTCACTTACACCAAAGTTTCCTGGTTACACGACACTTAGACTCGACAGACAAAGAGACGGCGGCGGCGGCCTTATCACCCTCATACACAAGTCAATCCCATTCACAAACACAACAGCCCACACACTCGCAAACATGCCCCAAGACAACACTCTGGAAATACAGACTGTAAGAATTAGGGTACACAAACACGACATCAACATCGCAAACATTTACATCCCTCCGACCTCCTCATGCCCCCCAGGATACTCCCCAAACACATCATACGTAGAAACACTACCTGACATCTACGTCCTGGGGGACCTCAACGCTCACCACACTACATGGCTCACCTCCCAAACAAACGATACCCGCGGACACCACATCTTCCAACAGCTAGACTCCCTGGTCATCCTCAATGACCCCGACACATCCACCCGCAAGCCCTATAACATTAACACCGCCACCACCTCCCCTGACATATCCCTGGCTTCAGCATCACTTGCCCTCAGATGCTCGTCGCATGCGCTCCACGAACTCCCCTCCGATCACCTCCCTCTTCTTATTACACTCTCATTTCACAGACCACTCCCCTCACCACACTCACGCTCATTCACAAATTACAAACACACAGATTGGCACTCCTTCACCGCATCAATCGAAGACTCTTTACACAATTTCACTTTGAACAACTACACCAGCATTGATGCGGCAGTACAACACTTTAACACAGCCATCACGAACGCAAACAAACACCATATTCCAACAGGATACAGAAGACACTTTAATCCAACATTCAACCGCGACACAAAACTCAAACTTCAAACTAGGAACCATCTTCGCTCACTTCCCCTCACACCCAACACCCTGGCTCGAATACAAGAACTCAATGTAGAAATAGACAACAACATCAAAGACGAACAACGAGCCAGGTGGAAACAAACACTAGACAAGATCACTTTTGACACTGACCCAAGTAGACTATGGAAACTTCTGAGGGGCCTCAATAACAAATACACCGAAAACACTACCACGCACGAGGCCATCCTCTCTCACCACACAAACATCCCCACAGACAAGCAGCAGGCGGACACACTCATTAAACACTACTCAAACATTAGCCGACTCCCGCACAAACACGAGAATAGGATCATACTGCGCCGCCTGCATGCTCTACAGATCGACAACACGTACACGCCCTTTACACCTCACATGACGGCGGTGGCCGTCTCCAACACTAAACATACAGGTAGCACCGGACCTGATGGCATCTCATACATTCACCTCAAACACTTAGGACCACAAGCCATCAGGGCCCTTACAGACATCTTCAACCACTCAGTCGCAAACAACAGCATACCCAACATCTGGAAGACAGCCAAGATCCTACCCATCCTGAAGCCCAACAAATCACCCACAGATCCAGCCTCTTACAGACCTATATCACTTCTGTGCAACCCTTCAAAGATACTAGAGAGGCTGGTTCTTCACAACATCTCACCACACGTCCCACTCTCACCCTCACAACACGGCTTCAGGCAACAACACTCCACTAACACTCTCCTCACGCACATGACACAAACAATTCTCGAAGGCCTTAACTCTCCCAAACCTGCTCCACGCACACTGTTAGCTGCCATTGACATAAGCAAGGCCTTCGACACAGTTCCATGTCACTTACCTATTAACAAAATACTCAACACACACATCCACCATAACCTTCAGAAATGGCTCGCCAATTTTCTTTCGGGCCGCCATGGCTACACAACATACAACGGCAAGTCCTCCATAGCAAAATACTTCACCAACGGAGTACCGCAGGGCTCCGTGCTCTCACCTACACTATTCAACTTATTCCTCCACGACATACCGGCCCCTACACACCCACAAACACACCTCCTCACATACGCAGACGACCTAACCATCTTCTCCCTACACCCTAAACACGAGACCGCCGCCACTCAACTACAAGATTACATCCACATAATAGAGAACTGGCTAGAAACAAACAGACTCAAGGTCTCCGCAAACAAATCCTCACTCACACTCATCACACCTTATAATAGAGAATACAACATCCATCCCCACGTCACATTAAACAACAACCCCATCCCCTACACAGACACACCCAAAATTCTTGAAGTTACATATGACAGAGGTTTTACGTTCAGCCCACACACTAACAATATCAACACTAAATGCAACACTAGGCTGAACGTTTTCCGAGCACTAACACATACTACATACGGCCACTCCAAGGAAGACATAACAACAGTATACAAACAGTTCATCAGACCCATCTTCACTTACGCACACACATCTTGGTACGCAGACACTGCTCGCACACACTTTCAGAAACTACAGTCCACACAAAACACAGCGTTGCGCATTGCCACGGGCTGTACACGATCGACCCCTATAGCACACCTACACGAAGAAGCCCTTGTCCTCCCCCTCCTTGACCACATGAACACGCTAGGGACAAGCTTCTACACCTCCACACAAGACCCTGCCCACCCGCTACACTACATGCAACAACCCCGGCCAACCCAACGAACATTACACACCACCCCGGCCACACACCTCAAAACACTATACGACTCCCTTCCTCCCTGCCCCCCTGACACCTCACTACGCACACACATACCCACACAGTTCACCTCACGCGCCCTCGCTGCCCTACCCCCTAACTCCCTCCTTGGAGTGAGACCCCCCCCGTCCCCTCGACGGAGCGATTCCTCCCCCGGCAGGATCGAGTCCACCTTGCGCGGCTGCGGTGCGGGCACCACACTTCACTCCCCTCATACATGCACAGAATAGGACTTGCGGACGACGACAGCTGCGTCTGGTGTCATGCCAACGTGGGTGATCTTCCGCATGTCCTCCTACACTGTCCCGCCCTACACGCACATCGACACACACACCAGATACATGCACTGGAGCACCTCTGGACTCGCCCCGCGGACGTCGTGAGGTTTCTGCACGACGCTGGCGTCTTCCAGAGGCCCATATAACCACACCCCTCTTCGCATCGGGCCGGGCCCGGTCTGGGGCGGCCCTAGCCGCAGCGGACCCCTTCGAGCGGCCGTCGGGGCAAAACAACAACAACAACTGACGACCATGATGGGCGAATGGCTGTTAAATAATAAAAAAAATTTGAGAGTTAACCTTAGCTGTAATATTGTTCGTTGGCTGTCGTACCGTTATTTGCTCGCAAAAGCTAATCGATTGCAGTCATAAGTTGTTTGTGACATACCTGACTCCCTGAACACAGCTGCGGTCGGTTGCCGCCAGCACGCGGCCGTGTTCCTGTGCAGCTCCTGCCTGAGTGTGCATAGTTGCATCGTTTGGCCGGAGGTAGTGTGGCGTATTAGCTGGTGAGGGTGGCAACAGTTGTTAGTTAACGACTATAGTACACTTGCGTGAACACGACACCTGCCGCAGTGTGACGTATTAGCTGGTGAGGGTGGCAATAATTGTTATTTAAACGACTCAAGTACACTTGCGTGAACAAGACACCTGCCGTAGTGTGGCGTATTAGCTGGTGAGGGTGGCAATAGTTGTTAGTTAACGACTATAGTACACTTGTGTGAACACGACACCTGCCGTAGTGTGACGTATTAGCTGGTGAGGGTGGCAATAGTTGATAGTTAACGACTATAGTACACTTGCGTGAACACGTCCCCTCCGTAGTGTGGCGTATTAGCTGGTGAGGGTGGCAATAGTTTTTAGTTAACGACTATAGTACACTTGCGTGAACACGACTCCTGCCGTAGTGTGGCGTATTAGCTGGTGAGGGTGGCAATAGTTGTTAGTTAACGACTATAGTACACTTGCGAGAACACGACACCTGCCGTAGTGTGGCGTATTAGCTGGTGAGGGTGGCAATAGTTGTGTGTTAACGACTATAGTACACTTGCGTGAACACGACAACTGCCGTAGTGTGGCGTATTTGCTGGTGAGGGTGGCAATAGTTGTTATTAACGACTATAGTACACTTGCGTGAACACGACACCTGCCGTAGAGTGGCGTATTTGCTGGTGAGGGTGGCAATAGTTGTTAGTTAACGACTATAGTACACTTGCGTGAACACGACACCTGCCGTAGTGTGGCGTATTAGCTGGTGAGGGTGGCAATAGTTGTTAGTTAACGACTATAGTACACTTGCGTGAACACGACACCTGCCGTAGTGTGGCGTATTTGCTGGTGAGGGTGGCAATAGTTGTTAGTTAACGACTATAGTACACTTGCGTGAACACAACACCTGCCGTAGTGTGGCGGATTAGCTGGTGAGGGTGGCAATAGTTGTTGGTTAACGAATATAGTATACTTGCGTGAACACGACACCTGCCGTAGTGTGGCGTATTAGCTGGTGAGGGTGGCAATAGTTGTTAGTTAACGACTATAGTACACTTGCGTGAACACGACACCTGCCGTAGTGTGACGTATTAGCTGGTGAGGGTGGCAATAGTTGTTAGTTAACGACTATAGTACACTTGCGTGAACACGACACCTGCCGTAGTGTGGCGTATTTGCTGGTGAGGGTGGCAATAGTTGTAAGTTAACGACTATAGTACACTTGCGTGAACACGACACCTGCCGTAGTGTGGCGAATTAGCTGGTGAGGGTGGCAATAGTTGTTAGTTAACGACTATAGTATACTTGCGTGAACACGACACCTGCCGTAGTGTGGCGTATTAGCTGGTGAGGGTGGCAATAGTTGTTAGTTAACGACTATAGTACACTTGCGTGAACACGACACCTGCCGTAGTGTGACGTATTAGCTGGTGAGGGTGGCAATAGTTGTTAGTTAACGACTATAGTACACTTGCGTGAACACGACACCTGCCGTAGTGTGGCGTATTAGCTGGTGAGGGTGGCAATAGTTCCCAATTGAAAATTATCGCCCTTTTCAGGTAGTAAATTAGTCGTAAAAGGTCGAAAACGGCCCAAAAGGGCCAAAAATCACGACTTCAAACCGACTCCTACCTATACTTGGCCTATTAGGGCTTGAAAAGGGCTCTTCATTCAACTGGCCTTTTATAGGTCTAGTCAATGGCTGTTTGCGGGCTTATTCGGGTCGTTAAAATTCGTTTTCAAGCCTTTTCGACGACCTCTATTTGGACGCGTAATAGATTGTAAAAAGACTCGTAATCGTAAATGTTGTACAAGTCGTATTACTTCAGTAAATGTAAAGAACTAAATGAATTTCAACTAACCTAACTTAGTTAAGTTAGATTAGGTAAGGGTGGCCAAAGTTAGTTTCGATTAGTTTCATCAATTAATTATTACTATAAATTTCGGTTTAGTAGTTAGAAAAATATTATGCTCATGTAGATATCCAGAGCTGGTCATAGATACTTGAAAATGTATCTAGATACTAGATACTTCTCCAAAAGTATCTAGATACTAGATAATTTTCTTTTAATTCTCTCTGTCTCACTACTTCATCGTTGAGCATTCAACTTGTAGTGCTTTACCCTAGTTACCCCTCAAACCTCGATTCTAGTCCTTTTATTTTCAGTAATCTTAATATGTCCCAATGTAAATTCATTTAAAAAAAAGTTCCCACTTCTCCGCCGCGTATCACCGATACCTACAGCCGGAGAAGTGTAAAAGTAAGGCCGCTGCTTCACTCGCCTCAAATCGGAACTCACTAGGCGAAGCAGCCACAAGACCCGGCCTTACAAACTCTTCAAATCGTATAGAAAATCTGATGTTGGAGCGATCTGATCTGCTCCATTATGCCACTGTTGTAAATCAATACTTAGTAATTTTCATATTTATTTCGTTATTAAATAAAAAATTTAATTTTTATTGGTATAATGTTTCAACTTGGGACTTTTGATTCCATATGTCTTTTTGTTTTTAAGGCCGGGCGTAAGGAAGCCCAAAAGGGCCGGTATTAGCCTTGATCAAGCAGTAAGGAAGCCCATAAGGGCCGATATTAGCTTTGATCAAGCAGTAAGGAAGCCCAAAAAGGCCAGGACAAGGCTCGTTCAAGCAATGGAAAAGCCAAAAATGGTCGTGAATAGCCTCGTTCAGGTAGTAGAGAAGCCCAAAATGGCCGTTGCATTAGCCGTTTCGATGCCCAGAAATAGCCGTTGCATTAGCCGTTTCGATGCCCAGAAATAGCCGTTCAAAAGGGCTTAAAATACGGGACATTTGCTCCGAAAAAGGCTTAATTACTGCTTGAAAACGACTAAACTTTTGGCTTATAACGGCCTGAAAACGATCTGTAAAAGGCTCAGAATTTCAATTGGGTTGTTAGTTAACGACTATAGTACACTTGCGTGAACACGACACTTGCCGTAGTGTGACGTATTAGCTGGTGAGGGTGGCAATAGTTGTTAGTTAACGACTATAGTACACTTGCGTGAACACGACACCTGCCGTAGTGTGACGTATTAGCTGGTGAGGGTGGCAATAGTTGTTAGTTAACGGCTACAGTACACTTGCGTGAACACAACATAATAGAAATATGGCATATACGAATACAAATTTATATTCATAGAAATAGACATTTGTGTTTATATTCACACAAAATTTCTTTTGTCACAGGCTGTACCAACCAAGACACCAAAACTTGGTACCTGCACATGCGCACCAACGAGTGTTTTCAGCAATGCATCGTCACATGTATGATGTTTATTTTTTCAACTCGGATTTATATGCATCAAGAAATTTAGATTAACGCAACAAAGGGAATGCATTTTGCCATGCTTTTCCCTCAATCATTTGTTACGACTAATGACGCGGGTATTACGATACTCATGTCTGCATATCACCTAAGGATCTTTATGTTAAAACATTTTAAATCCAATGATGGTTTTTGTATCATCTGTATTGGAAATTAATTGTTTTACGTGTTATTTTCTTTGTAGTGCCACTTGAGTCTAAACTTCGCTAAGTTTTCCTGTGACAATCTGTGTGGCATTGTTATTGTGGTATCGTTATGACATCTATTTATCTATGTGAAAGTGTTACAATGCTATCGTTATGATATCTATTTATCTGTGTGGAAGTGTTACAGTGTTATCGTTATGATATTTATTTATTTATGTGAAAGTGTTACAGTGTTATCGTTATGATATCTATTTATCTATGTGAAAGTGTTACAGTGTTATCGTTATGATATCTATTTATCTATGTGAAAGTGCTACAGTGTTATCATTATGATATATATTTATCTATGTGAAAGTGTTACAATGCTATCGTTATGATATCTATTTATCTGTGTGGAAGTGTTACAGTGTTATCGTTATGATATCTATTTATCTATGTGAAAGTGTTACAATGCTATCGTTATGATATCTATTTATCTGTGTGGAAGTGTTACAGTGTTATCGTTATGATATTTATTTATTTATGTGAAAGTGTTACAGTGTTATCGTTATGATATCTATTTATCTATGTGAAAGTGTTACAGTGTTATCGTTATGATATCTATTTATCTATGTGAAAGTGTCACAGTGTTATCGTTATGATATCTATTTATCTATGTGAAAGTGTTACAGTGTTATCATTATGATATATATTTATCTATGTGAAAGTGTTACAATGCTATCGTTATGATATCTATTTATCTGTGTGGAAGTGTTACAGTGTTATCGTTATGATATATATTTATCTATGTGAAAGTGTTACAATGCTATCGTTATGATATCTATTTATCTGTGTGGAAGTGTTACAGTGTTATCGTTATGATATCTATTTATCTATGTGAAAGTGTCACAGTGTTATCGTTATGATATCTATTTATCTATGTGAAAGTGTTACAGTGTTATCATTATGATATATATTTATCTATGTGAAAGTGTTACAATGCTATCGTTATGATATCTATTTATCTGTGTGGAAGTGTTACAGTGTTATCGTTATGATATCTATTTATCTATGTGAAAGTGTTACAATGCTATCGTTATGATATCTATTTATCTGTGTGGAAGTGTTACAGTGTTATCGTTATGATATATATTTATCTATGTGAAAGTGTTACAATGCTATCGTTATGATATCTATTTATCTGTGTGGAAGTGTTACAGTGTTATCGTTATGATATCTATTTATCTATGTGAAAGTGTTACAGTGTTATCGTTATGATATCTATTTATCTATGTGAAAGTGTTACAGTGTTATCGTTATGATATCTATTTATCTATGTGAAAGTGTTACAATGCTATCGTTATGATATCTATTTATCTGTGTGGAAGTGTTACAGTGTTATCGTTATGATATCTATTTATCTATGTGAAAGTGTTACAGTGTTATCGTTATGATATCTATTTATCTATGTGAAAGTGTTACAGTGTTATCGTTATGATATCTATTTATCTATGTGAAAGTGTTACAATGCTATCGTTATGATATCTATTTATCTATGTGAAAGTGTTACAATGCTATCGTTATGATATCTATTTATCTGTGTGGAAGTGTTACAGTGTTATCGTTATGATATCTATTTATCTATGTGAAAGTGTTACAATGCTATCGTTATGATATCTATTTATCTGTGTGGAAGTGTTACAGTGTTATCGTTATGATATATATTTATCTATGTGAAAGTGTTACAGTGTTATCGATATGATATCTATTTATTTATGTGAATGTGTTACAGTGTTATCGTTATGATATCTATTCATCTATGTGAAAGAATTTTCGTAATGACATCAATTAATTTTTATTTTTAAGATTTTTTTTACACTCTTCCTTCATGAAAATTCTCTTGGTTACAATTATTGTTTCACTCTTCTTTCTTTTAGGATACCCGCCATGACACAATTTCCAGTCACGTAGCTCTACCTTCCGTTTAGGCGCACCGGGCTGTGGACGACCTAAGATGCACACGAGAATTTTCTGCGCCGCGGACTATCGCGTGTTGCTTCGGCTGCTGCGCGTGTTGCTTTTGGTCAAAACATGGCTGGTGTTGCAGTTCTGAGTTCCGCTTAGCGAGGGTATACAAATTATAACTTAGTTCAGAATGATATTTAACTTTATTTAATTTTAGTTGAAGAAGATGGTAAATGTTTGTGATAGCGAATTGCCAATGAAATGTGAGATGAAGTGCCATTTTGGGACCATTTCCGTCACCACTCGTCGGACTAATGGCCATTTTAAAATATTTTATCATAAATCAACCTGTCTACGGGAGCACACACCACAACAACAATCGATTATGGCCTTCTACATATCATTAAATGCCTATAAGCGCCCTAAGAGGGCTATAAAAATAAAAATATGGAGTTGGCCGAGCACAAATTCCCTGCGACTCTCGAGTTGGATCCCGTTCTCCGCCTTCTGATAACGTCTCAGATTCTCATAGGAGACGGAAATTTATTAAATGCTATAAACCACTCATATTTGATAAAAAAAACTATCAAATATCATATCATGTAATCGATCATGTGAAAATTTATAGCTTATTCGAAACGATGTGTGACGAAATGACTTTTTTCATCTGATGTTTTGTTCTCGGTAACTAAAATATTTAAAAAACCAAGTTTTCACGTTACTTCTACACTTGCTGTAAAATGCGTAACATTCAAGACAGAGAGCAATGTACATAGAAAATATCAACATGGAATAGAACAATTGGGGAATAGTTGTACAGAAGTTCTCCTCAGAGCTGAAAGGTTGCGGTATCGTACAAAGGCTTGCGATAGATTGGGAGTTTCATCAAAGGCGCACAATATCATTAGTGTTCCCTTGAGGGACTACAACGATGGTGTTGGGTATTGTGTACAAACTTGGTACAATAAGTGTATGAAAGCATGGGTTGGCTACATTTGAGGTGATAACGAACAGTTGTGGCACAAGTAGATCGTGACTGACCAGGCGTGCTCGAGTCCAGGGCCTCGTTGGATGGTCAAGTTGTTGGCACGAAAATGAGAACTGCACCCAAACATATGGGATAGTCCCCGCTAGTTACTGCGTCTGCAGGTGTTGTGTTCACGGCAATTGATTTATGGTCGTAACTGACAACTATTGCCACCATAACCAGCCAGCATGTCACACTACTTGCGGCCAAACGATGCAATTTTTGTACATTCAGGCATGAGCTGCACAGGAAAATAGCGGCGTGCTGGCAGCAACCGAGCGCAGCTGTGTTCAGGGTGTCTGGGTTGTCGCAACTCAACCGACCATTTCAGTACCTCCTCTACCTGTATTATACGTCACTGCTCCCGACTGCAATGAGCGCCAAGTATCTCAGCCAATGCAACTTATGCGAGTCAAGGTTGACTCTCAAAAATAGTTTAAACAGATTTTCGAGATCGTTCGGCAAACTATTTCCGGGATCTGAGGCTGGTTATTTCCTCATTAAATTAACGTATGTATTTTTGTAAAATATGGAACTTTCCGTAAAATATTCTGTTTCTCATAAAATGTCAGTTTGTCACTAGTCGAAGGTGAAAAATTTTTTTTATTCTGATATATTTCCGCCATTTAGAGTTGAACGAATATTTAATCAAACCTAACATCATTTAAATTTTTTATCGGTGACAAATACATTTTTTCTCGTAAATCATAATTGAAAAAATGACTTGTGTGCTCCTACCAATAAATGCACATTCATTCATTCAATTTTTATCTAATTTTTGCTATAAAGGTCATGAAAAATCATTTCAATAATTGGTTGTCTTAAATTATTAAAATATTATACCTAACCTGAGAAATTCTATACAAGCACCTAGGGCAGCGGTTCCCAAACTAGGGGGCGCGGCCCCCTAGGGAGGCGCGAGGATACAAGGGGGGCGTGAAGTCATCTGCTCAAAATTATTTGTTTAATTAGAAGAATAAAATCATTCAAAGAACAAATATCTGTCATTACATACATGCAAAGTATAATTATAGCTGTCACTCCAACCCGTTTTCTATTAGGCTAGTTCTCTTTACTCGTTTAGGACAAGTCAATGATACCAACCACACTGACGCCACTGAGGGACTCGTCACAAACTCCCAATACTCCATCCCGTCAACCTAAGCACATATTCCCCTTGTGCACGGTAGAGATTTATTTCACTCTTCAAATCTGGATCACATACGTGTATGAGTGACATTGTAACCTTGACGATTTGCAAGGGTAGAACGATGCAGAATGGAATATCTTGGTGATTGTGTGAGATACTCGTTGTGAACGAAAGTATGAAATCTATACTATAATAAGAGCCGCGTCCGTCTGTCCGAAGCTAGCCTGCAGTGTGTGATGAGCGTATCTGTGATACAAGCTCCAGTCCTAATATTTTGACTGGCCGTGTTCACGCGGCCTCATCAACTCTCGAGAGATTGAATTTTGTTATTTCTTGCGGCCTTCCTTTCATTTCACCTCCTTTCTTTTTCAAATAAAGGAGGGTGGACTAGTGTGAATAATACGCGGTGAGTTTTGTACGTTTATTTGAATGTATGTTGTGAAGTGTGTCCGTTGATTCCAGTGTAGGCGGCGATAAATGAGTGTATGACAAATTGAGTGTACTGTATATGTTGCTGGGTTGATGGTTCAATCGCCATATCTATTCCCTTAATAAAAAAACGTTAATAAAAATCTCAGACAGCAGAAAGAAGCGAATCTATTATAAAAAAGTTAAAATGATAAAGCAAAGCCGAAAAACACGATAACAGACTAAACCACAGCTCGGTGGTGGAGTCGGTGTTTGTACTGATGGTGGCCCATCAATGATTGAATCTTCCTCTGGATTTGAGGACTGGTGAAAGAAAAAATCCTGCTGTAACTGGGACTCGCTATGTTATCCACTGACAATCATTAGCAAGCAAAACTCTGCCTGGTATTCTACGAAGTTCACTGAATTTAGGAATAAAAGTGGTGAATTTTGTAAAGAATAGCTCTTTGAATTCTAGGCTTTTCACAGCTCTTTGCTCAGATTTGGGCACTGATTCCTAGACTTTCCTGTTTCACACCGAAGTCCGCTGGCTTTCCAAGGGAAACATGCTGAGTCGTCTTTACGAGCTCAAACATGAAGTGGAAATTTTCTTGCAGAAGCAGAAAAAAGATAAACTGTACGAAGCATTCAGAGAGGAAGACTTTTAGCTCTCACTAACATACCTCGTGGACTTTTTTGAGGCTATCAACAACCTTAATTTGAAGTTACAAGGAAGAAACACAAACCTCATTGCACACTCTGATGTGATCAGAGCTTTCACCGAAGAAAATCATCTTTGGAAACGAAAAGTACAAGTTGGAAACTTTTCATCGTTCTAACATCTGAATGAGCTCTTATCTGAGAAGAGAAACGTTGAGCAGTATGATTTGAAAAAAGAGGTTTCATCACATCTGTATTCCCTTGCTGAGGAATTTATGCACTATTTTCCAGATGTCTCAGTGGAAAATTCTCTTTGGACATTGGTGCAGAATCGATTTAACACTGATGTGGAGTTCTTACTGGAACACTGCAAGAGGAAGCCATCGATTTGAAATGTGACTCCAGCGCGAAAAGGGACTTTGAAACAATGAAGTTAGAAGAGTTTTGGGTGAAATATCTCCCCATGTACCCAAAAGTAGGTGAAGAAGCACTTCGTGTGATTCTTCCCTTTTCTTCTACTCATCTTTGTGAAGCAGGATTTACAGCTCTTGTTGTTCTGGAAACTAAACAGCGCAACCGACTTGATGTAGAAAATGACTTGCGTTAGGCGTTATCATCCTTCAATCCTAGAATTTCTGATCTTGTGAGGAAGAAGCAGCAGCATACATCTCACTAAATTAGTTCATAAATTTTGCCTTAGTCTCATGAGTCATTCCAAATATTAAATTCCATGTTTTTAAATTATTTTTTCGTAAAATTGCAACTCAATTTTGCCAATTTACTAATGTTCAAACCAATTTTTTGCTCACTTTGAACCAAATGTTTCCTTTTTAGTTACTGGAATGTAGTATTATTTGTTTGAGTGACTTTCAATATTAAAATGTAGTACAAACAAATATGTTTTCCTGAACAATGCTAAAAAAATGTAGGAATCATTTCAAATGAAAAAAAGAGACACTGGGGGCGTGCGGGTCTACTGGAAGCAAAAAGGGGGCGTCAGGTAAGATAGTTTGGGAACCACTGATCTAGGGAGTTATTCTGTCTCCCATCATTGCCGTCAGTGTTAATTACGTTATTTTTGCAATAGATTTTTTTCAGCCCAGTTTCCACTATTGTCCTAACGGTAATTATTGAAAATCATAATTAAATCAGACGGTGGGTTTAAACTTAGTTTTCATAAAATTATGAACTTGAACTGTCCTTACGTCCATTCAGAGTAAGTTAGAGGTTGGAGCTAAGGGGACCGGTAACGGCCTGGCTAAGCTTGGGTGGGCAGGTTAGGTTAGGAAGCGCAGCGTTCTGTGGTGTCGACAGCGAGCGAAATGGTTGGACGGCTCTTGATAAAATGGGAAAGTTACGATGGAAGCCTGAACTGGTGTTTGTATTACAATCAATATTTCAATTTTACTGTTTTTAATGTCACAATAATTATGAGAGTGATTGTGAATCGTAACGTTTAACGCCGAAACAAGTGCAGACATTAGGAACCACAGCCCTGCGTCAGGTCACACACCGAAGTAACGATAGAGGCAACAGCAGCAAAACACTCAATACAGCGATGGTGCTCACAGCAGGTCACATGAGGCAGCGGGGAAGCTTCCTTCCACTCCGTGGGGACACATTTTGCAAATGGAACTCACTTTTCTAAATACTTGAGTTATCCAATCAAATAATTTCTCGATTACTGTTATAAAATATACTTTATGAGGTATGGAAATATTATTTACGTAATTTTTTCTATTTGATGACCATATGCTTAATTTTGAAGTTTGAATACTGATAATTAATCACGATTAATGTTACATAATTTAATTTCATGAATAATATACGTTATTTGAATATGGATTATGTGCGGAATCCTCACACGTAGGTAAAACCGTAAAAGTTCATATTTCTTAACTTGGTAAACCCGGAGGGGTTAACTGTAGTGGTGGTGTAAAGTAAGAGAAATGTGCACCTGCCAAGTAAATGGTAGTATCATACTGTGGGAATGATGGTATGATGGCATGAGGAATGGTGTCATAGTTACCAGCGATCACATTCATATAATGCTTGAACTAATTATACCAATACTATTTATAACGTTCATCACATCACACAATGGCACAATAGCAAGTGTAATTCCCCAGGAAATGATTTACAAAACTCATGTGACGTGCAGGTGGTGTGGCGCGATGAGTGACATGGATGGGGGAATCATTGCAGACACACACACTCACACTAGACATTTTAATAGGCAAATAAACCATTTACATGATGTTTGTTGATCGATATAACGTTTTAACCACATTTGTAAAGTTGATTTTATGAACTGTACACACGAATAACTAGTCACTAAGTTGGTTTGAGTTCAAGAAACTTTTTGAAAAATTGAAAGTAAATTTTTAATTCATTGCACATGTAGGCAGAGAATTTTAATGAAATGTTTGGAGGAGTGTTGTGTGTGTGTGTGTGTGTTGGTGTGTCCTGGACTGATGGGTGTTGTCTGCCACAAGTTACTGCGTCTGCAGGTGATGTCTGCCACTAGTTACTGCGTCTGCAGGTGATGTCTGCCAATAGTTACTACGTCTGCAGGTGATGTCTGCCACTAGTTACTGCGTCTGTAGCTGTTGTCTGCCACTATTTACTACGTCTGCAGGTGATGTCTGCCACTAGTTACTACGTCTGCAGGTGATGTCTGCCACTAGTTACTGCGTCTGCAGGTGTTGTCTGCCACTATTTACTGCGTCTGCAGGTGATGTCTGCCACTAGTTACTGCGTCTGCAGGTGTTGTCTGCCACTATTTACTGCGTCTGCAGGTGATGTCTGCCACTAGTTACTGCGTCTGCAGGTGTTGTCTGCCACTAGTTACTGCGTCTGCAGGTGATGTCTGCCAATAGTTACTACGTCTGCAGGTGATGTCTGCCACTTGTTACTACGTCTGCAGGTGTTGTCTGCCACTAGTTACTGCGTCTGCAGGTGATGTCTGCCACTAGTTACTACGTCTGCAGATGATGTCTGCCACTAGTTACTACGTCTGCAGGTGATGTCTGCCACTAGTTTCTACGTCTGCAGGTGATGTCTGCCACTAGTTACTACGTCTGCAGGTGATGTCTGCCACTAGTTACTGCGTCTGCAGGTGTTGTCTGCCAATAGTTACTACGTCTACAGGTGATGTCTGCCACTAGTTACTGCGTCTGCAGGTGATGTCTGCCACTAGTTACTGCGTCTGCAGGTGATGTCTGCCACTAGTTACTACGTCTGCAGGTGTGTGCTGCCACTAGTTACTGCGTCTGCAGGTGATATCTGCCACTAGTTACTGCGTCTGCAGGTGATGTCTGCCACTAGGTACTTCGTCTGCAGGTGATGTCTGCCACTAGATACTACGTCTGCAGTTGATGTCTGCCACTAGTTACTGCGTCTGCAGGTGATTTCTGCCACTAGTTACTGCGTCTGCAGGTGTTGTCTGCCACTAGTTACTACGTCTTCAGGTGATGTCTGCCAATAGTTACTACGTCTGCAGGTGTTGTCTGCCAATAGTTACTACGTCTGCAGGTGATGTCTGCCACTAGTTACTGCGTCTGCAGGTGTTGTCTGCCACTATTTACTACGTCTGCAGGTGATGTCTGCCCCTAGTTACTACGTCTGCAGGTGATGTCTGCCACTAGTTACTACGTCTGCAGGTGATGTCTGCCACTAGTTACTGCGTTTGCAGGTGATGTCTGCCACTAGTTACTACGTCTGCAGGTGATGTCTGCCACTAGTTACATACGCAACTTAGCAGGTATCGACACAACGAAATATAGCGGCATATAAAGGCCTTAAAGAATTGGCTCACAGTACTCATACACATGTCCTATCTTTCTGGGCGTGATTGCATCCGTGGGAATTTGAAGGCTAGTGTTTCTTATGTAAGTTCATATAACTCTTTATTGAGGGTGAATCAAATGTAAGTCAGTGTACTCGTACATGAAAAAGAAAATGATTTTCATGTGTAAAAACTAGAATAATTTGAAAAAATTCATTGCGACAATGTTAAATTGTGGTATTGTATTGTAGTTCTATTACTTTTCCAGTTCTATCACTGGCACTACCTAACAATACCTATAATAAATAAATACCTATAAGAGTTATATCCTTTTCCAGTTCTATCACTTCCTAAATCGCGTCACACCACCTGCACGTCACGTGAGTTTTGTAAATCATTTCCCGTCGAATTACACTAGCTATTGTGCCATTGCTGTCATTGTGTAATGTGATGAACGTTATAAATAGTATTGGTATAATTAGCTCCAGCATTATATGAATGTGATCGCTGGTAACTATGATACCTCTTCTCACGCTATCACCATGTCTTCATACCATCATTACTACAAAGCGAAATCAAATTTCAGACCGTAATAGCTTGCTAATCGTTACCCCCCTTTCGGGTAACAAAATTTGATAATAAATACTGGTGTTACTCACCCGTTGGTACTCCGTCCGTTTGCTAATAACGTATATTATTCATAAAATATAGTTAACTTCCATCAATTCTAACAAATGTTCTTTATTCGAACTTCAAACTATACCCAACGGTAAACAAATAAGATCAACCGCATGATATATTTGTTCATTCCATATAAAGCATTCTTTATTAGATCAATATGATATTTTTTTTTTGATAATCAAAGTATTTTGAAAAGTGAGTTCCATTCACAAAATGTGTCCCCACGGAGTGGAAGAAAGCTTTTTCGCTGCCTCATGTGACCTGCTGTGAGCACCATCGCTGTATTGAGTGTTTTGCTGCTGTTGCCTCTATCGTTACTTCGGTGTGTGACCTGACGCAGGGCTGTTGTTCCTATTGTCTGCACTTGTTTCGTCGTTGTACGTACGATTTGTTGATTACTTCCATAATCATTGTCATACTTAATACAGTAAATTTCTAATATTGATTGTAATACAAACATCAGTTTAGGCTTCCATCCCAACTTCCCCATTTTATCAAGAGCCGTCCACCGGCCCCTCACAAGGTGTGCAGGCAGTGTGTCGAGAGTGGGCGGGTGTGGGGGCCAAAGGAACGCGTCATCAGTTGCCATTTGGTATACCCGTGGTTTGGCAACAGCAGACGCATCACACACTCCCACTTCTGTTCACTGAAAACTTCACCATCTAACTGGGCAAATGATACAAATAGAGAATATCCTCATCCGTAGATTATGATGAAGAGTTGGGAGCTATCATAAGTTGCCAATGGACAATTGTGCTGATCGTATTCTGCCTATTGTTCTTGTTGCCTACGACAAAATAAAGCTTTTTGTTTATTGAAAGCATAAGTTGCGCAGAAACTCTTGGTACGCGAGAAGCATCTGGCAAGCATTGATATTAAGTCTAATGAAGTCTAAATGAGCATGTCTATTATAGCGTAAGCCAACATGTCCATTATAATCAACACGTCTATCGTAGACTAAATCATCGTGTCTATTTATGTCTAAATGAGCATGTCTATTGTAGTCTGAATCATGTCTACCGTAGTCTAAATCAACATGTCTATGAGTACACACCAACATAAAAGTCACCCTCCGCAGCTATGCCCCCTGTAGGTGCGCATTATGGACTATCGTAACGATCAAATTTGGTAGCTCATCGTGTGACCACTAGAGGCCCAATAGTAATAAGGTAATTTGTTAGAGGTTAATCTCACACTTCGCTTTTAATTCTCATTAGTTCCGGTTCCAGACAACTAATATAATTCTCATATCGAATTAAATTCTGAAAATTGCGATAATTCCTCACATTTCATTGAAAAACCTGTCAAGGTCTTTCTCATGTAATTAATCATTCGGAAAATTCATTTTTATTTGAAGCAGTATCAAATAAAAATATGAAAACTATTTAAAAAGTTTTTCATTTGATAGCTAAATCATTTTGAAAATTGTCGTCATGATGGTACTTAAATTGTTTAACAATTTTAACTTTACCACGTGTAATCCAGCATAACCTATGCGAGTCATTATAGACTCTCAAAAATACTCGTACTTTAGCACTAAAAGTAGAAGGGCTCACCCAGATGCAAACGCTGATTGCAACCATATCAATTTAACGAAACATTTTTTTGTAAAATAAGATTCTATGCCACAGAGATTCTCTTTTCTGTGAAATGTCAATATATCACTAATCAAAGATAGATCAATGTTTTTATTACGATAGAATCAATAACTTCAATTCAAACGAATATTTATTCAAACCTAACCACCTTCGAAATCTTTGATGGGTGACTGATTGTTTTTTCGATGTTCACAAATTGGAATTTATCACTTGTTTGCTCCTACTGATGATTGCAAATGAATTGATTCAATCATTATGTAATTCTTATTTCACAGGTCATGAAAAATCATTTCAATAATTGGTTGTCCTACATTACAAAAATAATGTTATGACTAACTTAAGAAATTCAATACAAACATTTAGAGAGTTATTCTGTCTCCCATCATTGCCATCAGTGTTAACTACGTTATTTTTGCAATAGGTTTCATTGAGACCAGTTTCCATTATTGTCCTAATGATGAACACACTTGATTTTTGCTCGATGCGGGCGCAAAAAAGCAAATATTATGCCTATAGCATCAGTAATGAAAGTTTGGCAGTTTGTTTCATGTATTACATCTAAATTGATATAGCCATAACCTGCACATTTTGTTGCAAATTTTGACACTTTTTTTCTTTTGTGACTCTAGGAGACATGATCATGTTTTCATCAGAATATCACTAGCGTCCAATACGCTAAAACTTTTATACGAATGTAAAATATTAAACTACGACGTTAAGAAGCCAAATCGTCATTACCCATGCTAAATTACCTGTCATAATAAATGAAAATAACGTTTGAGAATATATTATTGTCCATATTCATGTCGTCAAAATATATACCTTATTGTCATAATATATTTTAATTCGAATCAGGATTCTGCATTGTGATTATTCAAGCACAACTTCTGTTTTACATTTCAGGTGTTCGATTAGTGACTATTGTATTTATGAATGAGGTCTGCACGCCATCCGGTATATATGTTGACCACAATTTCCGTTGCTCACAACAAGACGCTGTCTCTCATTGTTGGTGCTATGGGCATTGTTGTTGCTTCTTATGTTTTGGTTCTTGTAATATCAACGCATCACTCTTTTATTTCTTATATATGGATTACACTGTTGGTTGCCTCGGTGGTGGTGTAGGTACGGTGGTGGAGTAGGTACGGTGGTGGTGTAGGTATGGTGGTAGTGTAGGTACGGTGGTGGTGTAGGTACGGTGGTGGTGTAGGTACGGTGGTGGTGTAGGTACTGTGGTGGTGTAGGTACGGTGGTGGTGTAGGTAGGGTGTTAGTGTAGGTACGGTGGTGGTGTAGGTACTGTGGTGGTGTAGGTACGGTGGTGGTGTAGGTACGGTGGTGGTGTAGGTACAGTGGTGGTGTAGGTATGGTGGTGGTGTAGGTACTGTGGTGGTGTAGGTACGGTGGTGGTGTAGGTACGGTGGTGGTGTAGGTACGGTGGTGGTGTAGGTACTGTGGTGGTGTAGGTACGGTGGTGGTGTAGGTATGGTGGTAGTGTAGGTACGGTGGTGGTGTGGGTACGGTGGTGGTGTAGGTACGGTGGTGGTGTAGGTACGGTGGTGGTGTAGGTACTGTGGTGGTGTAGGTACGGTGGTGGTGTAGGTACTATGGTGGTGTAGGTACGGTGGTGGTGTAGGTACGGTGGTGGTGTAGGTACTGTGGTGGTGTAGGTACGGTGGTGGTGTAGGTACTGTGGTGGTGTAGGTACAGTGGTGGTGTAGGTACGGTGGTGGTGTAGGTACGGTGGTGGTGTAGGTACGGTGGTGGTGTAGGTACGGTGGTGGTGTAGGTACGGTGGTGGTGTAGGTACTGTGGTGGTGTAGGTACTGTGGTGGTGTAGGTACTGTGGTGGTGTAGGTACGGTGGTGGTGTAGGTACTGTGGTGATGTAGGTACGGTGGTGGTGTAGGTACTGTGGTGGTGTAGGTACGGTGGTGGTGTAGGTACGGTGGTGGTGTAGGTACTGTGGTGGTGTAGGTACGGTGGTGGTGTAGGTACTGTGGTGGTGTAGGTACGGTGGTGGAGTAGGTACGGTGGTGGTGTAGGTACGGTGGTGGTGTAGGTACGGTGGTGGTGTAGGTACGGTGGTGGTGTAGGTACGGTGGTGGTGTAGGTACGGTGGTGGTGTAGGTACGGTGGTGGTGTAGGTACTGTGGTGGTGTAGGTATGGTGGGGGTGTAGGTACGGTGGTGGTGTAGGTACGGTGGTGGTGTAGGTACGGTGGTGGTGTAGGTAGGGTGGGGGTGTAGGTACGGTGGTGGTGTATGTACGGTGGGGGTGTAGGTACGGTGGTGGTGTAGGTACGGTGATGGTGTAGGTACGGAGGTGGTGTAGGTACGGTGGTGGTGTAGGTACGGTGCTGGTAGTAGGTACGGTGCTGGTGTAGGTACGGTGGGGGTGTAGGTACGGTTGTGGTGTAGGTACGGTGGTGGTGTAGGTACGGTGGTGGTGTAGGTACGGTGGTGGTGTAGGTACGGTGGGGGTGTAGGTACGGTGGTGGTGTAGGTACGGTGGTGGTGTAGGTACGGTGCTGGTGTAGGTACGGTGGTGGTGTAGGTACGGTGGTGGTGTAGGTACGGTGGGGGTGTAGGTACTGTGGTGGTGTAGGTACGGTGGTGGTGTAGGTACGGTGCTGGTGTGAGTTCAGCAGTTAAATAATTACACCAAAATATGAATCAGTTACCAATAACAAATGACATTCGATTGTATATATTTAGATCATAATTATTCAGCCTTGTATTCATTATTTTCCTAATGGTAATTATTGAAAGTCAAAACTGATTCCGACAGTGGGTAAGAATTTAATATCATTTCGTACATAACAAAACGCTAGGTGTCCAATTGAATTTTTAAATGAAAAAATTAATTTACATGTTTCTGGTGCCTATTTTGTGCCATGTTATCACAACTATGATAACCAGAGGGCGTTTCTGTGAATCGGATTAATGTCATTTATAATTAATGAAATAAAGTGCAATTTGAGAGCATATGAATCGTAGTAAAATTATCTCTCTGTCCGTATGTTGTACAAGCTATGAATTTTGATATTGAGTATATATTTGTTTACCTATTTCCACCAATATTTTGTAGATATTTGTCAATCATGAGTGGTAACCGGCTTACACTGTATCTCTATTTTATCCCATGTACCCATGTCCGCATGATGTGGTGAATATCGAGAAGGTATGAAATATGTTTTTGGGTGGTGATAGGGGTTGGCATATTTTTAGGGCATATTTTTCATTTATCATTCAACTACCCTTAACAGAGATAGACTATTGGCACGCCACGTATGGTTTGTCTATTAGTACGCCTCGTATATTTTGTCAATTAATATGCCTCGTATGGTCTATCTACTTGTACACCTTTGTTAGTTTGTCTATTAGTACACCTCGTATAGTTTGTCTATTATTATGCCTCGTATGGCTTATCTACTTGTACACCTCGGATGGTTTGTCAATTAGTACTCCTCGTATGGAACATTTGTTTTAGGATGTCCTATAGTAAGAAACCATTAAAAGCCAATATGTTGACATGTATCTCATGCGTAAACTTGGAAATACACATTTTATTCTTTTTTCTTTTCTTTGTGTAGAATATCACGTGTATTGGTAGGTTAGATTAGGTTGTGTAGAATATCAGCGGTTGAGACTTAAGAAAGTATTGGAAAGCCATAGAATAGCATGGGAAATCATGGGAAAGCCATGTTGAAGCTCAGTTGGTCCTATATCTAATCCTGTCATTATTTTTGACGGGCCGTGTGCACTCGTATAAATAAACACACAACGAGTATTATTAGGTTAGATCCTTAAGCGGCCCATACACGATCAATTCAATTTTCAATTACATTGACTCAATATATTGGTGACATTTTTTTTGCCTACTAAGTCAAATAATTGACGGTCGTCAATCAAGCCCACAGACGATCAATTAAATTGTCAATATTCATCATTGTCAATTATATTGACAATAATATTGATCGTCTACGGGCTGCTTTACACTTATGAATTCGGTATCCATGATACCACAAACTCCGACATCCTATGTTTCTTATGAAGCGGACACCAAACAAATATTTAAATAAATATATAAATAAACACACAATGGGTATTATTAGGTTAGATCCTTAGAGCTTGCATAGGAATTTGATGGGCTAGGCTTGTTGGAGCTCAAAACCGAGTTTCAATAACCTTCGAGCACCCTCTTCAAGAGGTGGCCTTTGAAGTTGAGCTGAAACTTTATTTTACCACCGTTCTTTGTGTTTATCAATAAAATGAAACTAATAAAAAATGTTCTATATTTAAGTAACAAAAGACATTTATTTTTTCTACCATGGCAGCCATTTTCAAAACCGTTCAATTGAACTTGAACAAAGAATAAAAATTTTTCACTTCCTGAAAGCGGGGAAAATCTAACAGAATTCAACCCGTGCAGTATTGCTACGTTAGTATTTAACTTTTAACGTTGTCAGAGACTCGTCAGAACTATCGTAGAATTACTCATCAAATTTAATCACTGCAGTCATGTATATCATCGTTCATAAATACTTGGTGTGATCTAATTTACTTGTGGTGAGATGTTCAAACATTTATCGGGAGGCTTGTCCTTTTTTCTGCGAACCTAGTACAGGGTTTCAATTTTCTTTATATGTTCAAATTTGTTTACGTGAACCGAACATACGAAATATTTTGAAGAAGCTACAAGAACTATAAATTTCTTTAAGGTAAATAAACTCATACTTTTGCGTTTGCTTTTATTAGACCTGAAGAACAATTTTAGAAAAAACATTTCATTGTGAATTCCAACGTCTACAGTATGACAGACTCGGATAATCCACAAAAAAGATGGGTGACGTTGTAACAGCAATAAAAAAGTGCCGTTAATGGTAGTTGGGTCTAATAAGTTAGTTATCCCCGACATTGATGTAATTAAACCTCGTTGAAATGGATGAAGGACGAAAAATTTTCAATCAAACCCATTCACGAACAAATCACACTCGGGTAAGGAACTAATGAGAAATATATTTCAGAATTAGTTGCGAACCCATCCATTCTTGGTATATTTGTAATCCGGTAATCCCAAAGCCGCCATACTTCTCGCTTGCGCTGCCGGATGTCCCCAGATCGGCTTCCCATACGGAAAGACACGGGCGATCATCTCCAGAGGTGCAGCTCTGACCTGCTCCTGCCCTGGTGACATGGCACGTTCTTCAGGAGCGTGACGAGAGCTAGCCGAATATTCAGCACCTTGCAGACCTGCGATCTGTGTAGAAGACAAAACAAGAATAAAACACTTTTCAAAATGCATGTACTGCCCTCGGGTTCAGAAATTAACTCTTGTAGCGAAGGAAACACAAGCCTCAAATGAAGAGGTTTTAAGCGTGATAAATTTCAAATAGGTGAAAAATGTACATAGAGGGGACTAAGACAGAGTTTCGTTTCGAATAGTTCGTAAAAATAGTCGAAGAATCCCTCCCAAAGATTGGTTGGTTATAGTCATAGGTTGAGCCGATTACCAATTCTGTGCAAGGGAAATCTGTGGTTGATATAATCTGTGAAAAGGAAAGTCGGGATCAAATAAAAATAGTGCTCGCTTCACGACAGGCGTGAACGGCTTAAAAAATGCCTACGGTTGGCTAGACTAAAAAGGAAAACAGTGTGCAATCAAGACTGAAAAGTGTTGTGAGTATTGTTTGGGAAAAAAGGAAGAAGTTAGAAGAAAAAACACAGATTAAGTTAAGAAATTGCAAAACGAAATGAAACACCATCAAAAAATTCCCAAGATTAGCCTCCCTGGACCACGCCTCAACTTATAACAAGTGATCTTAAACAAAGTTTATTATCCTTCACCAGAGTTTTGTGATGCACTATGCATATTTTGACGGCCACATGCTATATGTTCATATTTTAATTTCTAACGTCCCAGAAAACTGGTATTGAACATGTTTTGAAAATGCGATGAATTTCTTATGATATTCCTGTCCCAGAATGTTCTTTGAGATTCACTATAATTTTGTAATTCCTTCTTCATTCTGATGTCATGACGGCTCTTTCGTTGACTTAATAAATGCAAGAATTGTATGAAGGAATGGCGTATCACTATGGTGACTCTCAATGATGATCATGTATGGTGTACCCATATGTTAAAATCTAAATGGTGATGAGTATGGTGTATTGCAAAGTTAAAATCTAAATGATTATGAGATATGGCGTACCTAAGTGTCAAAATAGAAATGATAAAGAAGTTTGGCGTATAGCAATGTTGATATCTAAATGATAATGATGTAGATTGCACAGCAATGTTACACACTCTCCGATGATTTACACTGGCAATTTTTCTCTGACTACAGTACCTGCTGCTTTCTGAAAAAAATGCATTCGCCAGACAGCACTCATAAAAATTACAAATATACCTGTGCAAATTCTGACCTGATACGCAATCGGTAAGCATAATTTAGCTCTATAGTGTAATTTTATACCAGCTGATCAACCGGTAGCAAGTCTGAATGCATCGGCTGGATAATAGACTACAACTTCACAACCATAAGAACGATTTACTTGAATGTTGAACCGAAGATTGCAAACTTTTTACACCACGAATAACCCGCACCTAATTTATATGGTAATTCTTCCTGCCACAATCAGAATACACTATTTGCCATTTAGTTGGTGCGTTCCAGCTTCAAGGTTCAGTTCTCGCTGAGAACTTGTGCTTTTTTCGAATTTCTATACATTGTCGGATTGAACATAGGATTTGTAAGCCAATTTGTTCACTCCGAAAGTTAGTAGGTTGTTCAACCATCACCTCCGTCTCTGATCATTGGTATAAATGAACCGATGATAGTATACCTTGAAAGATTTTTGCATTGCACAAAATTAGATAGGAACTTGTACCTGGGTTGCGGAGTCGGAGGAATATATTTGCGACTCCGACTCCAACTCCTACTCCGACTCCACCCTAATACATGCGACTCCGACTCCCGGCTCCGACTCCGCAACCCTGACTTGTGCTCCATGTCACGACTGCTAGACCTGTTATCACGTTAGCGCTGATGGCACTTCTCACAAACTACCCTACTCAAACGAATGCAGGATTTTGCCTTAAATAATGGAGTTTTTTCGCGATAAAGCCGGTAAATTACATGTTTAAAATTTTTATTGTGTACACAATGAAAAAATTTTTTGCACACACAATTTTATTCATTTATTTTTTTTATTTATTTTATTTTTTTTTTATTTTTAATCATACACACATATTTTTAATTTTTTTATTTTAATTTTATTTTTATTTTTTTTTTCATTGAACACACAATGGAGAAATTAAATGGTAGCTATTGCGCTCACAAAAAAGAACGACGTTAAAATATGAAATATTAAAAATATTATAACATAATACATCATAGTTTAATAATTCATAATTATAAATATGAATTTGAATAATACACAAATTTGTTTGATATAAATATTATATATCATAAATGGCATGAGGCCTGGCGTCTAATTATAGCGGCCATTAATTATTTTAAAAAAATAATTTTACTATAAGTCCTAAGACGATTTATGGCAAATTCTCGTAGGAACACAAAAATACGAACCAACTAAAAGACTGGCTACTTACCAGAACGCAGATCAAGAGGGACTTCAGTACGAGCATCGCTGTGGCTGATCTAAGTCTTCGGTCAGGAATATGTAGATACTGCTAAGTGTAGTCAACTATAACTCCACGCAAATATTCTGTAAATAAAAAGTCAAAATTAGAGCAGCTTGATGTATTCCATTCTCTGAATTTCATGGATTTTTCATCCCAAATAAGTTTAATTCTCACCTAAACCTCACCACTTCAGCATGACTCGACTCGCAACAAAGTTCCACACCGCAAATGAACATCGAACTTTCCTTTTATGTCTCAAATACACAGCGAAGATCATATCTAAAATACACAAACATTGCAAAACTCTAAACAAAATCCCACATAATAAGTGCACAAATCACTAATAAAAATGAAAGTAGACTGACGTTCGCCTTAATGATTAATGGAAATGGTCTACGGCAGGTGATCTTGATTTTAGTAACGTGCAAGTTGCAAAAACTTCCCAACTTGTTGCCGACAACAAGGTCAGTGTGCTAGTAATGTGAGGTCCCAAGTATGACACCAGAGGGCGTTGTAAGTGTGAGAGCTGCTGAAGTGGGGGAGTACGTGAGGTCACCACCGCACACACCAGGGGTGTGAGCTGCAGTGATGACCGAGGGGCCGGACCTTTATATAAGCCACTGACGGGTCTCTGACCTTCAGCTTTGTGTACAGAGCCTTCAATGTTCAAATAGAAACTCTTGGATCAATTTCACGAGGAAAACTCCGAGTTTATCCATAAGTGCGGGAAAAAATCAACGAGAAGAAGAATGAAGATCATGGAAAACATGTTAAAAAATACTAAGGTTACATCTCCCTCATTTTGAGTCGTACTGAGAGTGATGAAGAATACTTGACTCATAATAATTTTATTAACTAAAGTTAAATGCAGTTTCCAGTACAAGTATACAGGTGAGTATCTGTTGAGTGTCCCGTAAGCACCAAATGTGAGTACGTGTTGAATGCCAGCTCGTACCACAGCTCCACACCTTGCGAACAAGTGAGTACTGTGTGTGATAACTAGCTCAGTACCCGGCTAGGTAGGTAGGTACTCGTCTGAGTACCTGCTGAGTAGCACCATGAGTGAGGGCATGCTTCCAATGGCACAGAATACAATGTGACTCATTGTATTTAGTCGTGAATATCACACCTATGTATTACCGAATATCTGAATAAGTTATAGAAAAAGGTGCACTGTTGATTTTCTGAAGTAGCATTAACGAGAGAAAACAAATGTCGGTGCTAAGAATGAATTTTCAGTATTCCTGAGAGATGCTGCAATTTCCTTTTTATCTGTTGTCACTTGAGACAAAATGCTGCTCATATCCTAGGGCAGCATGGTAGTTGTGGATTATTTGGAATTTTATCAGCAAAAAAAAATTCCACGAGATGAATATTCAAGTTTCCATTGACTTTATTTGTCAAAGGTACCGACATCCATAATCGTAAGAAGTATGGGGATCGAGCGCTAAATGGAAGAAGCATTTTCAACATAAACCATTCTGAAATTGTGAAATTTCAGGCCTATTAATAGGCTTTAATTTGTGTACAGCAATGCTAAAATCTCACAGTTATTTCTGAATTGAACAACATTGCTTCACTCTTGAAACAGGATTATGAAAGCGATTTCAATTCGGAGTGCAAGAGAAACTAGTTTCTATGCGTGATTCAAACTCAGACAAAACTAATTTTCTACTGCTCTCGCATATCGCAGAGCTGTCGGAGTCGACAGCAAGCTTCTTTATCCATAAAAACCTGTTCTAGGCTCGCATGGAGGCTAACCTTTTTGCTAGTTGAGGATAATTGACGTTACTCTTCCACTGTGACGTTCTAGTTTTCTAATGTTCTTCCAGTTCTTCGTCGCTATGACATTTTTTATCCTTAGAGGTACTGAGCGAGATTTGTTTTCCACATCGGTGACATTTTTATCCTTAGAGGTACTATTATGTTTGGTGATTTGCTTCCCACGACGGGCGCGGGTAGCTCGTCGTGAGAAGAATTTTGCCCCGATGTCATTTCGGCTGTGTTTTGACTTCATTACGCGATATAACCCCTTAAAGGATGAATTTATTAGCAAAATTATATACGAAACGAATTGTTTTCAATGAAGTATACAAGGTCACAAACCGTAACCTGAGCGTAACATAAAGTGCAGCTTAGGGGGAGTGAATACGAGTGATAGAAATTTTGAAGGCGGCATGTCCTTCTTGGGCGCCAGTTGATAGATTATTTTGGTGGGCGAGTCCTGTTCGGCCCAAGTCATAGTTTATTTTGGGTTGGTCCTTCTTGGGTGCCACCCTTTGATATTGTCCCTATCTTAGGGATTTCTGAGAACCGTATATCTGAGGCTTGTTATTCCTGAGGAATCTTCCTGCTACTTCAGGGATAAGAGACATCAGTCAGTTGCTGACTGATTATTTATTTAAGGCGAGGCTTTTTCAATACAGTTCTTCGGTTCGGTGATAATTTCTAATTTCTTCAGGTTTTTCGAGTTGTTTTCAAGCTTTGGAGACGTCGAGCTGTTTTCAAGCGTCGAAATTTGAGCTGAACTAAATCAAGCTTCAGAGTTTTCGAGCCGAACTAAATCAAGCTGATGAAATTTTGTAGTCCGTGACGGAAGTATGTTTTGCTGGTATCTGTGATACGCGAGCTCAGTTATTTGCGGGAAGAATTATTTTTCCTCCGTAGAACAGAGGCATCAGTCGAGTTATTTTGGCTTCTGGCCTAACAACGGGCAAATGCGATTTCAATCCCTCAAATGAAAATTAGGGTGAACATATACGGGCTAATGCAACAGGGATACATAACCGACGGACGAAAATATTCTTGTTAATCCTTGAAAGAGTTAAATAATACCAGCCAAGCTTCTCCCCATCAGCTTTGAACATGAACTCCCGAGTTATATGTGAGTCACGTCCAGCCTTGGGACGGCATGGTTACACAGCTGTTTAGCTTTGTCTTTTGACGTGGCAACCCAACGAGCCTTAATGAGTCGCAAACAAACTCTTAGTGAAGGTTTTAGTGCGCTGTAATGAGTCTGTAGTGAGAACTTTATGGATAAGTAAATGGATAAATTGCAGCAGCACGTGAGTAGATTACATTTTAATGTTCGTTAATGGATCGATAGTCAACATTTACAACAGCGTCTCATTAGAAAGAGGCCGTGTGTGTGTTGTCTCGAATGTTTGATCGGACAGAGCAAATGGTGGTTGTACAGGGCAAACTGCTGCCTGGCACGCATGTTCTAACATGCCACTTTAGCAGACGAATACACGTGTATGTGTCTAGAATACTCAAAAATAATAATAAAGTAAGGCCTAATAGCTCCA
Organism: Morinoia aosen; assembly: GCA_030386875.1. Classification (NCBI taxonomy): domain Eukaryota; kingdom Metazoa; phylum Arthropoda; class Malacostraca; order Amphipoda; family Talitridae; genus Morinoia; species Morinoia aosen. The sequence goes on along the minus strand of CM059565.1, from coordinate 44,110,035 downwards.
ATCTAAAAAGACGTGACGTGATGTTTATCTAATACTGTCGACCATTTCTGAATGTAGAAATCCTACTGATAGAGGGAAAAATCTCATCGGTGTAGAACTAAAGTTCCAAGCGCTGATAAAATTTCCGTTATAATTATAAATTTAAGAGCTTTTTAACTCTGGAGGGTTAGGGCTGCAAGATCCGAACTGCCGACTTATTTAGAAAAAACTCATTTGAATTTTCTCAACGACAAACATGAGATGGTTTGTTGATGCATTTTATCATGAAGTACTCCATAATAATGATAACGCCCAGTCCTATTCGAAGATTGATTGCTGAACTTCAGGGAATGGAAGTGTTTGATATCCTTTTCTTTTCATATCGCATATTGGAAATTTGAATCGATATCTTTCGACTAACAGGGAAAACAGCTTTACAGGAGTGCCGTGCACGAGATATCGAACTTTGGCCCATCAAAGTGTCTCTCGTCACCAGCACCACCACCTCCAGCATCAGCAGCAGCACCACCACCAGCATCGGCAGCAGCACCACCACCAGCAGCACCACCACCACCAGCACCACCACCACCACCACCAGCAGCACCACCACCACCAGCACCACCACCACAAGCATCAGCAGCAGCACCACCACCAGCAGCACCACCACCACCAGCATCAGCAGCAGCACCACCACCAGCATCTGCAGCAGCAGCACCACCACCAGCACCACCACCACCAGCATCAGCAGCACCACCACCTCCAGCATCTGCAGCAGCACCACCACCAGCATCAGCAGCAGCACCACCACCAGCAGCACCACCACCACCAGCATCAGCAGCAGCACCACCACCAGTATCAGCAGCAGCACCACCACCAGCACCACCACCAGCACCACCAGCAGCACCAACAGCAGCACCACCACCACCACCACCAGCAGCACCACCACCAGCGCCACCAGCAGCACCACCAGCAGCACCACCACCACCACCACCAGCAGCACCACCACAAAGCACCACCAGCACCACTAGCACCACCAGCAGCACCACCAGCAGCATCACCACCGTACCCACACCACCACCGTACCTACACCACCACCATACCTACACCACCCCCGTACCTACACCACCACCGTACCTACACCACCACCGTGGCAACCAACAATGTAATCCATATACAAGAAATAAAAGAGTGATGCGTTGATATTACAAGAACCAAAATATAAGAAGCAACAACAATGAGAGGCAGCGTGTTGTTGTGAGCGACGGAAATTGTGGTCAACATATATATGCCGGATGGCGTGCAGCATTGACTCACAAATACACTAGTCACTCATCGAAAACATAAAATAGAAAACAAAACTTGCGCTTGGAAGTATATAATCAAAATTTAGAACCTGGAATTAAAATAGAATTTATTATGACCATAAGGTATATTTTTTGGGAGCATGAATATCGACATTAACATATTATCGAACGCTATTTTGTTTCATTATTAGTAAATAATTAAGCATGGGTAATGACGATTTCGCTTGTGTTCATGTACGGCCCTTTTCTGAAAAAATGTATTTTTGAGCCCCTCGGACGCACATGAATATTGCAGGTATTAAGGGTAATGTCGTTCTAAGTACTAACAGGAGAAGTAAGTTGTCGTTGTTTGATACCATATGTGCAGGTTGCGGCTATATCAATTTAGGTATAATTCATGCAAGAAACATCCCAACTTTCATTGTTGATGCTATAGTAATAATGAAGTAATAATGAAGGCATCTACGGATGCTTTATTTCCAATTTCAAGCCTGCTACATATCACCTTATACATTGGATTTTCAAATGCCTTATAACTAACGCCAGGACGCCATTACGCTTTCCCCCGGTCAAGACCGGTACCCATTTCAGACACCTGGGTAGAGTGGGGTATTGTGCTTGGAATTTTTCCCCTATACCCAACATAGGCACAATATTCGTTTGTTGTGCCCGCATCGAGCAGAAAGCAACTGTGCTTTTATCATTAGGACAATGATGGAGACTGGTCCTAATGAAACCTATAGCAAAAATAACGTAATTAACTCTGATGACAATGAAGGGAGACCGAATAACTCTCTAAATGTTTGTATTGAATTTCATAAGTTAGTCATAATATTTTAGTAATTTAGGAGAACCAATTATTGAAATGATTTGTCATGACCTGTAAAATTAAAATTACATGATGATTGAATCAACTCATTTGCAGTCATTAGTAGGAGCAAACAAGTAATTTATACTAATATGATGAACATCAAAAAATAAAGTAGTTATCCATCGAAATAAAATTTTCAATTGTTCGATTGAACACTCGTTTGAATTCAAACTATTAAATAGTATTCCGATAAAAACATTGATTTATCTTTGATTGGTGAAAAACTGACATATCATGAAAAAAACCAAATCCTTCCAGTATAGAACCGCACTTTACAAAAATACCTTCGTTAAATTGAAATCGATTTCAATCACCATTTTTGAAGTTATCGTTTTTGTGCTCGGCCGGTGCTAGTATTTTTGAGAGTCTGTAGAGACTCGCTTAGATTAAATTGTGTCACCTGCGGAAAATATTTAACTTCTCAAAGTATCATCGTGAACACAATTTCCAAAATGATTTAGTTATCAAATGAAAACTTTATAAATCGTTTTCATGTTTTTATTTGATACTGCTCCAAATAAAAATCATATTTCCAAATGACATTATTACATGACAAAGACCTTGATATGTTTTTCAATAAAATATGAGGGATTATCGTAATTTTCAGAATTGAATTGGTATAATTGCCGTAGCAATTATTAAATAGGAAATTTGTTTTCATTTATTCGATACGCGTTTTCGATTTTTGACTTTATTATACGAACGGTTTCGAATAGTTTTGTATAATATAAAGAGCTGAAACAAAAAATGAACAGATATTAAATTACAAAGCGAAAACAAATATAAATTGCATTGAAGGAAGAAGGTTTCAATATGCAGAACATGGTAGAATATTTAACCAATCTCCACACCATCCGGAAACAGAATGAACTTAGCCAGGCGCTGAGTTCAACCGAAGTCAAGTTCGTCGGTACAGATTACGAAAAAAAGGAACAAAAGCAGACGGCACTTACACCAGCCCCTAAATTTTACACAAAATTTACCAGAGTACAATTTTCTCTATATCTAATATTACCGCAATTGCATTGCCGATTCATCACAATTTCATTCGTATCCAAGTAGCCTTTCACAAGAGGTACTTAACCTAATGAGCTATATTAGTTCAACAACTAGACGTCTAATCTCTCGGTTTCGTACATTACAAATCTAATGAATAACTAGCAAAATACAAATTTTTACATTTTTAGGACCTCGGTGCCAGAAATACAATTTTAAAAATAGGTCTTTCAATTTCTACTGCACCGAACTTATTAGAGGAATCTTTATTTTTACAAACTTTAATTCTTACACGTCTAACATAGTTCTTCGAATCTTGGAAAACCTTCGTTATTCTTCTAAGCAACCATTGATTGCTAGGAAGTTGGCTGTCTGCGACTAAGAGCGAGATCGTTTTTAGCCAGAGATAGATAGAGCAGGGTGCGACCACTTCTGTCGCTCTTGTAGCAGGTTTGATGTGAGCGCTTCATAATCCTCTGGACTATCGAGGTTGTAGTTTTGGACCGGAGAAACTAGCGGGTAGGACTTCTCGATGACGTCCGGTTTTCTGAACCACGTCGATGAACAGGACAAGGATTTTGCCGTAGCTCCACGACTATTTGAGTCAGCAGAATTCCTTTCGGAAGGTACGTAATGCCAGTTGCAATTGTTGGAATAATTTCTTATATAAGCTACTCTGTCAGTGATAAATCTTTGAAGTTGTTTCTTTGTGGAGCTTAATTTATCTTCGTTTGTATTCCAGTTCAAACCCAGAGTTTTTTCTGGCGGTGTAGAATGAACTTTGAAAATTATTTTCTCCAAATTTGCCGACATTTCCTCCGATGACGAATTCTGAAGCAAGTACTTCATATCCTTGGCCTTTAATGGTAAGCAGGATTCGTAGTTACCAGTTTCCAACTTTTTCTTGCTAGAACTTACTATCTGTAATTTATGTTTATCTTCGGACGATATCCCTGTGTCGAGTGAAGTATCTTCGTAATCTTTGTTGAAAGAGTTATCAATTTGTTCGTGCGAGTAGGGTTCCCGTTTTACAGTTATCTTGTTACTTATAGATTTCAATTTTTCTCGAATAACAGGACCGTTAAGAGCCCAGCCAAGAGTGTGTAACGAAGCGTAGGGTTCATCGGGTTCCCGGTCGACGATTTGTAGAGGCTTCACGACCGACGGTACGTTCATACCGAGTAGTAGACTAATTGGTTGAGCGGTGAAATTGAACGGGACATCTCTCAGGTATTCATATTCTTCAATGTCGTCGTTGGAAGGTATGTCTGCAGCTGAGAATGGCCATTGAGCCTCACTTCTTGTGTATACGTCTGGTATGACAACGCTGTTATTACCGTCGATATCACTTATTATCAGATTGTTCATCACTTGAGTTTTCGTTTTCTTACGAGCATTTTCAATGGTTGCTAATGTCACTTTAGTTTCAGTAGTTTTAATGCCAAGCTTGTCAATTATATCTTCTTTAACCCAGCAGTCAGATGAACAGTTATCGATAGCAACGTTAACAAGAAGTTCTTCCTTACCACCGAGTATTTTAATTCGTGCAGGAATCACGGGGTGAAAAACCTTGCGTTCGTTGATACCAGCCCCAGCAGAGGTACCGGAGCGGATGGAGCAGGCCTTCGAGTCGTTCACTTCAACAGATAAGTTCTGAGTTTGATAGTTAGAATTCTCTTCTTTATTATTCATGTGTAAGACAGTCGGGTGTCTTCCTTTACAATGGTCACACTGTAATCTATTTCTGTAGTTTTTCGACAAGTGATTTCTCTTCAGACATCCGAAGCAAAGGCCCGTAGTTCTTACAAACGTTGATTTTTCTTCTGCAGGCAATTTTTCGAAAATGAGACACGAATTCAAGGTATGGTAAGTTCGGTGGCAATATTCACATTTGGGTAAAGTGTCACTTTTTCCATATTCATTAGATGTAAACTTGAATTTTGCCTCAGGCTGCTCACTGTCGCCCGTTTTAGATTTTAGAACTTTATTCGCTTTACTAACCTCAAAGTTTCTTTCAGCAGGCTGTGCGTCGTCGAGTTGGCCGTAGAGGGGCTGTTTCATCACAGCTACTTCTTCGCGTATGAAGTCGACCACAACCTTGAATGTTAACAGATTGAAATTCTTCTGCACTTCATATGCCTTGCGTCTCCATCGTTCTCGTAATTTGTACGGGAGCTTCGATACTATGTTTTTTATTTCTTGAGGTGTTTGCAGTTGATTCGCCCAGGTCATGTTTTCCAAGTAATGATGGCAATTTAACAAAAATAGAGAATACTTTTCGAGATCGTCTACACTTTCAGACTTGATTGGAGGCCACCTGCTCAACTTGTCAATATACGCTGAAGAAACTTTGAATTCGTTTTCATACTCTTCCTTCAATAGTTTTTTAGCTTTCCGAAATGATGTAGCAGGGTCGTAGTGGCAGCAGCTTTTAACTAATTGATGTGCTTTTCCGCTTGTATATTGCTCAAGCTACGCAATTTTATCCGCGTCGTCATCGCATTTCATTTCGATTACGCGCTCGAAATTAGTTATAAAGGATTTAAATTCGGTAGTCTCTTCCCCTGAGAACGTTTTTATTTCCTTTTTTGGTAGCAGTGTTCGTTCTTGTAAGCGGGCAAGTGTCGAAGATATGTCATTTTGTCGACGTAGAATTGCAGCAAGATCAGAGTCACGATTTCTATCTTGGTCTATTCGTTTAGAAAATTCTTGTTGATCATCTTCAAGTGCCACATTTCTTTGATCAGAAGGCTCCACATATGCTTCGTTTACGTCTATCTTTGATAATTCGTTTTCTAGGATTGTCATTTCTTGCTCCTCTTGTTCCTGCAAAATTTCATTTTGTCTCTGTTTCAATTTCATCATTTCTTCTTCTTGCTTCAGTTCTTCTTCGAACTTTTTTCTTTTCAGCTCAAGTTTTTCCTTTTGAATTACTTTTAATTTCCTGTTGGCTTCTTTACTAGCGCCAATCTTCGCTTTCATTTGCGCTAGTTGTATCTTGGCCGAAGTCGCAGAGCCTGAAGATCTACGTGATGTGCTACTTGCAGCTGTAGGATGTTGCTTGGTAGGGTAGAGTAAATTTTCGACTTTGGTTCTGAATTTAGTGATGTTTTCAATGTGAGACTCGAGCCAGATTAGATAGTCTTCATTCACACAAGCGGAGTACAAATTCTCAGTTCTAGTTAGGTACTCGGTATAAAGAGACTTTATGATGTTTAGATGCTCTGCTGGATTCGACAGCAAGAATTCGATTTCTTTGCGTTTTTTCGTGACCGAGGCTAGCTTACCATATGGCAAGTTACTGGAAGAAGCAATTGGGCTCTCACCAGTCGTGTCATTAGAAGATATCGAAGCGCTGGGTTTGGGCATGCCGACGCCAGTCGCACCGCTTGCTTCGTCTTGCGATGGATTAGTTTTCGGCGGTGTTCGTAACATCTTGGAACTTTCGCGGTGCACCACGCTACTGCTCACTCCTATTCGAAAGTATGTAATTGCCGTAGCAATTATTAAATAGGAAATTTGTTTTCATTTATTCGATACGCGTTTTCGATTTTTGACTTTATTATATGAACGATTTCGAATAGTTTTGTATAATATAAAGAGCTGAAACAAAAAATTGAAAGATATTAAATTACAAAGCGAAAACAAATATAAATTGCATGGAACGAAGAAGGTTTCAATATGCAGAACATGGTAGAATATTTAACCAATCTCCACGCCATCCGGAAACAGAATGAACTTAGCCAGGCGCTGAGTTCAACCGAAGTCAAGTTCGTCGGTACAGATTACGAAAAAAAGGAACAAAAGCGGACGGCACCCACAATTTGGTATGAGAATTATATTAGTTTTCTGGGACCGGAACTAATGAGAATTAGAAGTGAAGTATGTGTTTGACCTCTATTAAAGTAACTTGTTATTTTTGGGCCACTAGTGGTCACACGATGAGCTACCTATATATGATCGATACGAAAGTCCATAATGCGCACATATAGGGGGCACCGTTGTGGTATAATCTGAATCGAAAGATTTCGGTAGTATGTGATATTGAGTGTTCTTGAAATTTCAAGATGAATTTTACAACTGCCAGGTTGGCTGGTCGGTCGGTCGATGCTTATAGAAAAGACGGAAAGAAAGTTTGACGCAGAGTGTGTCGGGAAGTGAAAAGGTGAAACGGAAAAGGATAGATAGGAGACTGATAGAGATGCGCTTTGCGCATATGATGCCAGTGTTGGAGTTTTTTTTGTGGGTAGTTTGAGGGTGGTGAAGGTTAATTAACCGTCAGGGCTTTGTAAGGTTGGGTGTTTAGTTAGTAAGCATCTTTAGTACTGGTCGTGCGTAAGTAGGCTCAGGTTGGCTGAGCTGAGTGTCACCTGAGACAACAGACTCCCTGAACACAGCTGCTATCGGTTGCTGCCAGCACGCCGCCATTTTCCCATGCAGCTCACTCCCTGACTGTACGAAATTGCATCGTTTGCTGGAGGTAGTGTGACATGTTGGCTGATGATATGGTGCCAATAGTTGTTAGTTACGACCATAAAACAATTGCCCGGAAAACGACACCTGCAGACGCAGTAACTAGCGAGGACTATCCCATTTGTTTGTGTGCAGTTCTCATTTTCGTGCCAACAACTTGACCATCCAACGAGGCCCTGGACTCGAGCACGCCTGGTCAGTCACGATCTACTTGTGCCACAACTGTTCGTTATTACCTCAAATGTAGCCAACCCATGCTTTCATACACTCATTGTACCAAGTTTGTACACAATACCCAACACCATCATTGTAGTCCCTCAAGGGAACACTAATGATTTTGTGCGCTTTTGATGAAACTCCCAATCTATCGCAAGCATTTGTACAATACCGCAACCTTTCAGGTCTGAGGAGAACTTCTGTACAACTATTCCCCAATTGTTCTATTCCATGTTGATATATTCTATGTACACTGCTCTTTGTCTTGAATGTTGCGCTGCCTCACATTCAGCAGAAAATGTGGGATTATTGTAAAAACTTGTTTTTTTAATACTTTAGTTACCGATTTCTTGAATTAACTTATGAAAAAACCTAAGTTTACCAGACATCGCATCAAAAAAAGCTAAAATACCAACTTGATCTATTACATCAAACAATTATAATAACTTTAAATAACATATGAATGATAAACCGCCATTCATAAAGTTTCATTGTAGCTTTATATTCTACATTTGAATGAAATTATATATGTTTGAAATGTCAAATACAACATTTGCGTGTGGCATTTTTCTGTGCAATGCTTATTTTTGCAGCCCAGTAGGGCACACGGCAGCTGAACAAGATGGACCAGTGTGTTGTGTACGAGACGCGCTTGCTGATCTGTTAAGGGGGGCGTGTAGGTGTGTTGTTGTGTTGGTGTGTACTCCTGTAGACGTGTTGATTTGTGCTGCAATAGACATGCTCATTTAGACTACAATAGACATGCTCAGTTAGACTACAATAGACATGCTCATTTAGACTACAACAGACATGGTCATTTAGACTGCAATAGACATGCTCATTTACAATACAATAGACATGCTCATTTAGACTACAATAGACAGGCTCATTTAGACTACAATAGACATGATCATTTAGACTACAATAGACATGCTCATTTAGACTACAATAGACATGCTCATTTAGACTACAATAGACATGCTCATTTAGACTACAATAGACATGCTCATTTAAACTGCAATAGACATGCTCATTTAAACTGCAATAGACGTGCTCGTTTAGACTACAATAGACATGCTCATTTAGACTAAAATAGACATGCTCATTTAGACTACAATAGACATGCTCATTTAGACTACAATAGGCATGCTCATTTAAACTACAATAGACATGCTCCTTTAGACTACAACAGACATGCTCATTTCGACTACAATAGACATGCTCATTTAGACTACAATAGACATGCTCATTTAGACTACATTAGACATGCTCGTTTAGACTACAATAGACATGCTCATTTAGACTACATTAGTCATGCTAATTTAGACTGCAATAGACATGCTCATTTAAACTGTTATAGACATGCTCATTTAGACTACAATAGACATGCTCATTTTGACTACAATAGACATGCTCATTTAGACTACAACAGACGTGATCATTTAGACTACAATAGACATGCTCATTTAGACTACGATAGACATGCTCATTTAGACTACAATAGTCATGCTCATTTAGACTACAATAGACATGCTCATTTAGACTTTTATAGACATGCTCATTTAGACTACAATAGACATCTCATTTAGACTACAATAGACATGCTCATTTAGACTTTAATAGACATGCTCATTTAGACTACAATAGACATCTCATTTAGACTACAATAGACATGCTCATTTAGACTTTAATAGACATGCTCATTTAGACTACAATAGACATCTCATTTAGACTACAACAGACATCTCATTTAGACTACAATAGACATGCTCATGTAGACTACAATAGACATGCTCATTTAGACTTTAATAGACATGCTCATTTAGACTACAATAGACACCTCATTTAGACTACAGTAGAAATGCTCATTTAGACTTTAATAAACAGGCTCATTTAGACTACAATAGACATCGTATTTGGACTACAAAAGACATGCTCATTTAGACTACAATAGACATCTCATTTAGACTACAATAGACATCTCATTTAGACTACAATAGACATGCTCATTTAGACTACAATAGACATGCTCCTTTAGACTATAACAGACATCTCATTTAGACTGCAATAGACATGCTCATTTAGACTTTAATAGACATGCTCATTTAGACTACAATAGACATCTCATTTAGACTACAATAGACATGCTCATTTAGACTTTAATAGACATGCTCATTTAGACTACAATAGACATCTCATTTAGACTACAACAGACATCTCATTTAGACTACAATAGACATGCTCATTTAGACTACAATAGACATCTCATTAAGACTACAGTAGAAATGCTCATTTAGACTTTAATAAACAGGCTCATTTAGACTACAATAGACATCGCATTTGGACTACAAAAGACATGCTCATTTTTAGACTACAATAGACATCTCATTTAGACTACAATAGACATCTCATTTAGACTACAATAGACATGCTCATTTAGACTACAATAGACATGCTCCTTTAGACTATAACAGACATCTCATTTAGACTGCAATAGACATGCTCATTTAGACTTTAATAGACATGCTCATTTAGACTACAATAGACGGGCTCATTTAGACTACAATATACATGCTCATTTACACTACAATAGACATGCTCATTTAGACTACAATAGACATCTTATTTAGACTACAATATACATGCTCATTTAGACTACAATAGACATGCTCATTTAGACTACAATAGACATGCTCATTTAGACTACAATAGACATCTCATTTAGACTAAAATAAACATGCTCATTTAGACTTTAATAGACATGCTCATTTAGACTACAATAGACATGCTCATTTAGATTAAATAGACATCTCATTTAGACTACAATAGACATGCTTATTTAGACTACAATACACGTGCTCATTTAGACAACAATAGACATCTCATTTAGACTACAATAGAAATGCTCATTTAGACTTTAATAAACAGGCTCATTTAGACTACAATAGACATCTCATTTAGACTACAATAGACATGCTCATTTAGACTACAATAGACATCTCATTCAGACTACGATAGATATCTTATTTAGACTACAATAGACATGCTCATTTAGACTAAAATAGACATGCTCCTTTAGACTACAATAGACATCTCCTTTAGACTACAATAGACATGCTCATTTAGACTTTAATAGACGTGCTCATTTAGACTAAAATAGACGTGCTCATTTAGACTACAATAGACATGCTCATTTAGACTTCAATAGACATGCTCATTTAGACTACAATAGACATCTCATTTAGACTGCAATATACATGCTCATTTAGGCTACAATAGACATGCTCATTTAGACTACAATAGACATTCTCATTTAGACTACAATAGACATCTCATTTAGACTACAATAGACATGCTCATTTAGACTTTAAAAGACATGTTCATTTAGACTACAATAGACATGCTCATTTAGACAACAATAGACGTGCTCATTTAGACTACAGTAAACATGCTCATTTAGATTACAATAGACATCTCATTTAGACTACAATAGACATGCTCATTTAGACTACAATAGACGTGCTCATTTAGACTACAATAAACATCTCATTTAGACTACAATAGACATGCTCATTTAGACTTTTATAGACATGCTCATTTAGACTAGAATATACATGTTAATTTAGACAACAATAGACATCTCATTTAGACTACAATAGACATGCTCATTTAGACATCAATAGACATGCTCATTTAGACTACAATAGACATCTCATTTAGACTACAATAGATATGCTCATTTAGACTTTAATAGACATGCTCATTTAGACTACAATAGACATCTCATTTAAACTACAATAGACATCTCGTTTAGACTACAACAGACATGCTCTTTTAGACTTTAATAGACATGCTCATTTAGACTACAATAGACATCTCATTTAGACTACAATAGACATGCTCATTTAGACTTTATTAGACATGCTCATTTAGACTACAATAGACATCTCAATTAGACTACAATAGACATGCTCATTTAGACTTTTATAGACATGCTCATTTAGACTACAATAGACATGCTAATTCAGACAACAATAGACATTTCATTTAGACTACAATAGACATGCTCATTTAGACTTTAATAGACATGCTCATTTAGACTACAATAGACATCTCATGTAGACTACAATAGACATGCTCATTTAGACTTTGATTTACATGCTCATTTAGACTAAAATAGACATCTCATTTAGACTACAATTGACATCTCATTTAGACTACAATAGACATGCTCATTTAGACTTTAATGGACATGCTCATTTAGACTACAAAGGACATCTCATTTAGAGTACAATAGACATGCTCATTTAGACTTTAATAAACATGCTCATTTAGGCTACAATAGACATCTCATTTAGACTACAATTGACATGCTCATTTAGACTTTAATAGACATGCTCTTTTAGACTACAATAGACATCTCATTTTGACTACAATAGACATCTCATTTAGACTACAATAGACATGCTCATTTAGACTACAAAAGACATCTCATTTAGACTACAATAGACATGCTCATTTAGACAACAATAGACGTGCTCATTTAAACTACAATAGACATGCTCATTTAGACTGCAATAGACATGCTCATCTAGACTACAATGGACATGCTCATTTAGACTACAATAGACATGCTCATTTAGACTACAATAGACGTGCTCATTTAGACTACAATAGACATCTCATTTAGACTACAATACACATCTCATTTAGACTACAATAGACATGCTCATCTAGACTACAACAGACATGCTCATTTAGACTACAATAGACATCTCATTTAGACTATAATAGACATATCATTTAGACTACAATAGATATGCTCATTTAGACTACAATAGACATGTTCATTTAGACTACAAGAGACGTGCTCATTTAGACTAAAATAGACATGCTCATTTAGACTACAATAGACGTGCTCATTTAGACTAAAATAGACATGCTCATTTAGACTACAATAGACATGCTCATTTAGACTACAATAGACATCTCATTTAGACTGCAATAGACATGCTCATTTAGACTACAATAGACATGCTCATTTAGACTACAATAGACATGCTCATTTAGACTACAATAGAGGTGCTCGTTTAGACTACAATAGACCTGCTCATTTAGACTACAATAGACGTGCTCGTTTAGACTACAATAGACATGCTCATTCAGACTACAATAGACATCACATTTAGACTACAATAGACGTGCTCATTTAGACTACAATAGACATGCTCATTTAGACTACAATAGAAATCTCATTTAAACTGCAATAGACATGCTCATTTAGACTACAATAGACGTGATCATTTAGACTACAATAGACGTGCTCATTTAGATCACAATAGACATGCTTATTTAGACTACAATAGATAAGCTCATCTAGACTACAATAGACATCTCATTTAGACTACAATAAACATGCTCATTTAGACTACAATAGACGTGCTCATTTAGACTACAATAGACATGCTCATTTAGACTACAATAGACATGCTCATTCAGACTTTAATAGACATGCTCATTTAGACTACAATAGACATGCTCATTTAGACTTTAATAGACATGCTCATTTAGACTACAATAGACATGCTCATTTAGACTTTAATAGACATGCTCATTTAGACTTTAATAGACATGCTCATTTAGGCTACAATACACATCTCATTTAGCCTACAATATACATGCTCATTTAGACTTTAATAGACATGCTCATTTAGACTACAATGGACATCTCATTTAGACTACAACAGACACCTCATTTAGACTACAATAGACATGCTCATTTAGACTACAATAGACATCTCATTTAGACTACATTAGACATGCTCATTCAAACTACAATAGACATGCTCATTTAGACTATAATAGACGTGCTCATTTAGACTACAATAGACATGCTCATTTAGACTACAATAGACGTGCTCATTTAGACTACAATAGACATGCCCATTTAGAGTACAATGGACATCTCATTTGGGCTACAATAGACATGCTCATTTAGACTTTAATAGACATGCTCATTTAGACTACAATAGACGTGTTCATTTAGACAACAATAGACATGCTCATTTAGACTACAATAGACATGCTCATTTAGACTCCAATAGACATCTCATGTAGACTACAATAGACATGCTCATTTAGACTTCAATAGACATGCTCATTTAGACTACGATAGACATCTCATTTAGACTACAATAGACATGCTCATTTAAACTTTAATAGACATGCTCATTTAGACTACAATAGACATCTCATTTAGACTACAATAGACATGCTCATTTAGACTTTAATAGACATGCTCATTTAGACTACAAGAGACATCTCATTTAGACTACAATAGAAATCTCCTTCAGACTACAATAGACATGCTCATTTAGACTACAATAGACATGCCCATTTAGACTACAATAGACGTGCTCATTTAGACTACAATAGACATGCTCATTTCGACTACAATAGACATCTCATTTAGACTACAATAGACATGCTCATTTAGACTACAATAGACATGCTCATTTAAACTACAATAGACATGCTTATTTAGACTTTAATAGACATGCTCATTCAGACTACAATAGACGTGCTCATTCAGACTACAATAGACATGCTCATTTAGACTACTATAGACATGCTCATTTAGACTACAATAGACATGCTCATTTAGACTACAATAGACATCTCATTTAGACTACAATAGACATCTCATTTAGACTACAATAGACATGCTCATTTAGACTACAATAGACATGCCCATTTAGACTACAATAGACGTGCTCATTTAGACTACAATAGACATGCTCTTTTAGACTACAATAGACATCTCATTTAGACTACAATAGACATGCTCATTTAGACTAAAATAGACATGCTCATTTAGACTACAATAGACATGCTCATTTAGACTACAATAGACATGCTCATTTAGACTTTAATAGACATGCTCATTTAGAATACAATAGACATGCTCATTTAGACTACAATAGACATTTCATTTAGACTGCAATAGACATGCTCATTTAGACTACAATAGACGTGCTCATTTAGACTACATTAGACGTGCTCATTTAGACTACAATAGACATGCTCATTTAGACTACAATAGACATCTCATTTAGACTACAATAAACATGCTCATTTAGACTACAATAGACGTGCTCATTTAGACTACAATAGACATGCTCATTTAGACTACAATAGACATGCTCATTTAGACTTTAATAGACATGCTCATTTAGACTACAATAGACATGCTCATTTAGACTTTCATAGACATGCTCATTTAGACTACAATAGACATGCTCATTTAAACTTCAATAGACATGCTCATTTAGACTTTAATAGACATGCTCATTTAGACTACAATAGACATCTCATTTAGCCTACAATAGACATGCTCATTTAGACTTTAATAGACATGCTCATTTAGACTACAATAGACATCTCATTTAGACTACAACAGACACCTCATTTAGACTACAATAGACATGCTCATTTAGACTACAATAGACATCTCATTTAGACTACATTAGACATGCTCATTCAAACTACAATAGACATGCTCATTTAGACTACAATAGACGTGCTCATTTAGACTACAATAGACATGCTCATTTAGACTACAATAGACGTGCTCATTTAGACTACAATAGACAAGCTCATTTAGACTACAATGGACATCTCATTTGGGCTACAATAGACATGCTCATTTAGACTTTAATAGACATGCTCATTTAGACTACAATAGACGTGTTCATTTAGACAACAATAGACATGCTCATTTAGACTACAATAGACATGCTCATTTAGACTCCAATAGACATCTCATGTAGACTACAATAGACATGCTCATTTAGACTTCAATAGACATGCTCATTTAGCCTACAATAGACATCTCATTTAGACTACAATAGACATGCTCATTTAAACTTTAATAGACATGCTCATTTAGACTACAATAGACATCTCATTCAGACTACAATAGACATGCTCATTTAGACTTTAATAGACATGCTCATTTAGACTACAATAGACATCTCATTTAGACTACAATAGAAATCTCCTTCAGACTACAATAGACATGCTCATTTAGACTACAATAGACATGCCCATTAGACTACAATAGACGTGCTCATTTAGACTACAATAGACATGCTCATTTCGACTATAATAGACATCTCATTTAGTCTACAATAGACATGCTCATTTAGACTACAATAGACATGCTCATTTAAACTACAATAGACATGCTTATTTAGACTTTAATAGACATGCTCATTTAGACTACAATAGACGTGCTCATTTAGACTACAATAGACATGCTCATTTAGACTACTATAGACATGCACATTTAGACTACAATAGACATGCTCATTTAGACTACAATAGACATCTCATTTAGACTACAATAGACATCTCATTTAGACTACAATAGACATGCTCATTTAGACTACAATAGACATGCCCATTTAGACTACAATAGACGTGCTCATTTAGACTACAATAGACATGCTCTTTTAGACTACAATAGACATCTCATTTAGACTACAATAGACATGCTCATTTAGACTACAATAGACATGCTCATTTAGACTACAATAGACATGCTCATTTAGACTACAATACACATGCTCATTTAGACTTTAATAGACATGCTCATTTAGAATACAATAGACATGCTCATTTAGACTACAATAGACATTTCATTTAGACTGCAATAGACATGCTCATTTAGACTACAATAGACGTGCTCATTTAGACTACATTAGACGTGCTCATTTAGACTACAATAGACATGCTCATTTAGACTACAATAGACATCTCATTTAGACTACAATAAACATGCTCATTTAGACTACAATAGACGTGCTCATTTAGACTACAATAGACAAGCTCATTTAGACTACAATAGACATGCTCATTTAGACTTTAATAGACATGCTCATTTAGACTACAATAGACATGCTCATTTAGACTTTCATAGACATGCTCATTTAGACTACAATAGACATGCTCATTTAGACTTCAATAGACATGCTCATTTAGACTTTAATAGACATGCTCATTTAGACTACAATAGACATCTCATTTAGCCTACAATAGACATGCTCATTTAGACTTTAATAGACATGCTCATTTAGACTACAATAGACATCTCATTTAGACTACAACAGACACCTCATTTAGACTACAATAGACATGCTCATTTAGACTACAATAGACATCTCATTTAGACTACATTAGACATGCTCATTCAAACTACAATAGACATGCTCATTTAGACTACAATAGACGTGCTCATTTAGACAACAATAGACATGCTCATTTAGACTACAATAGACGTGCTCATTTAGACTACAATAGACAAGCTCATTTAGACTACAATGGACATCTCATTTGGGCTACAATAGACATGCTCATTTAGACTTTAATAGACATGCTCATTTAGACTACAATAGACGTGTTCATTTAGACAACAATAGACATGCTCATTTAGACTACAATAGACATGCTCATTTAGACTCCAATAGACATCTCATGTAGACTACAATAGACATGCTCATTTAGACTTCAATAGACATGCTCATTTAGCCTACGATAGACATCTCATTTAGACTACAATAGACATGCTCATTTAAACTTTAATAGACATGCTCATTTAGACTACAATAGACATCTCATTTAGACTACAATAGACATGCTCATTTAGACTTTAATAGACATGCTCATTTAGACTACAATAGACATCTCATTTAGACTACAATAGAAATCTCCTTCAGACTACAATAGACATGCTCATTTAGACTACAATAGACATGCCCATTTAGACTACAATAGACGTGCTCATTTAGACTACAATAGACATGTTCATTTCGACTATAATAGACATCTCATTTAGACTACAATAGACATGCTCATTTAGACTACAATAGACATGCTCATTTAAACTACAATAGACATGCTTATTTAGACTTTAATAGACATGCTCATTTACACTACAATAGACGTGCTCATTTAGACTACAATAGACATGCTCATTTAGACTACTATAGACATGCTCATTTAGACTACAATAGACATGCTCATTTAGACTACAATAGACATCTCATTTAGACTACAATAGACATCTCATTTAGACTACAATAGACATGCTCATTTAGACTACAATAGACATGCCCATTTAGACTACAATAGACGTGCTCATTCAGACTACAATAGACATGCTCATTTAGATTAAATAGACATCTCATTTAGACTACAATAGACATGCTCATTTAGACTACAATACACGTGCTCATTTAGACAACAATAGACATCTCATTTAGACTACAATAGAAATGCTCATTTAGACTTTAATAAACAGGCTCATTTAGACTACAATAGACATCTCATTTAGACTACAATAGACATGCTCATTTAGACTACAATAGACATCTCATTCAGACTACGATAGATATCTTATTTAGACTACAATAGACATGCTCATTTAGACTAAAATAGACATGCTCCTTTAGACTACAATAGACATCTCCTTTAGACTACAATAGACATGCTCATTTAGACTTTAATAGACGTGCTCATTTAGACTAAAATAGACGTGCTCATTTAGACTACAATAGACATGCTCATTTAGACTTCAATAGACATGCTCATTTAGACTACAATAGACATCTCATTTAGACTGCAATATACATGCTCATTTAGGCTACAATAGACATGCTCATTTAGACTACAATAGACATTCTCATTTAGACTACAATAGACATCTCATTTAGACTACAATAGACATGCTCATTTAGACTTTAAAAGACATGTTCATTTAGACTACAATAGACATGCTCATTTAGACAACAATAGACGTGCTCATTTAGACTACAGTAAACATGCTCATTTAGATTACAATAGACATCTCATTTAGACTACAATAGACATGCTCATTTAGACTACAATAGACGTGCTCATTTAGACTACAATAAACATCTCATTTAGACTACAATAGACATGCTCATTTAGACTTTTATAGACATGCTCATTTAGACTAGAATATACATGTTAATTTAGACAACAATAGACATCTCATTTAGACTACAATAGACATGCTCATTTAGACATCAATAGACATGCTCATTTAGACTACAATAGACATCTCATTTAGACTACAATAGATATGCTCATTTAGACTTTAATAGACATGCTCATTTAGACTACAATAGACATCTCATTTAAACTACAATAGACATCTCGTTTAGACTACAACAGACATGCTCTTTTAGACTTTAATAGACATGCTCATTTAGACTACAATAGACATCTCATTTAGACTACAATAGACATGCTCATTTAGACTTTATTAGACATGCTCATTTAGACTACAATAGACATCTCAATTAGACTACAATAGACATGCTCATTTAGACTTTTATAGACATGCTCATTTAGACTACAATAGACATGCTAATTCAGACAACAATAGACATTTCATTTAGACTACAATAGACATGCTCATTTAGACTTTAATAGACATGCTCATTTAGACTACAATAGACATCTCATGTAGACTACAATAGACATGCTCATTTAGACTTTGATTTACATGCTCATTTAGACTAAAATAGACATCTCATTTAGACTACAATTGACATCTCATTTAGACTACAATAGACATGCTCATTTAGACTTTAATGGACATGCTCATTTAGACTACAAAGGACATCTCATTTAGAGTACAATAGACATGCTCATTTAGACTTTAATAAACATGCTCATTTAGGCTACAATAGACATCTCATTTAGACTACAATTGACATGCTCATTTAGACTTTAATAGACATGCTCTTTTAGACTACAATAGACATCTCATTTTGACTACAATAGACATCTCATTTAGACTACAATAGACATGCTCATTTAGACTACAAAAGACATCTCATTTAGACTACAATAGACATGCTCATTTAGACAACAATAGACGTGCTCATTTAAACTACAATAGACATGCTCATTTAGACTGCAATAGACATGCTCATCTAGACTACAATGGACATGCTCATTTAGACTACAATAGACATGCTCATTTAGACTACAATAGACGTGCTCATTTAGACTACAATAGACATCTCATTTAGACTACAATACACATCTCATTTAGACTACAATAGACATGCTCATCTAGACTACAACAGACATGCTCATTTAGACTACAATAGACATCTCATTTAGACTATAATAGACATATCATTTAGACTACAATAGATATGCTCATTTAGACTACAATAGACATGTTCATTTAGACTACAAGAGACGTGCTCATTTAGACTAAAATAGACATGCTCATTTAGACTACAATAGACGTGCTCATTTAGACTAAAATAGACATGCTCATTTAGACTACAATAGACATGCTCATTTAGACTACAATAGACATCTCATTTAGACTGCAATAGACATGCTCATTTAGACTACAATAGACATGCTCATTTAGACTACAATAGACATGCTCATTTAGACTACAATAGAGGTGCTCGTTTAGACTACAATAGACCTGCTCATTTAGACTACAATAGACGTGCTCGTTTAGACTACAATAGACATGCTCATTCAGACTACAATAGACATCACATTTAGACTACAATAGACGTGCTCATTTAGACTACAATAGACATGCTCATTTAGACTACAATAGAAATCTCATTTAAACTGCAATAGACATGCTCATTTAGACTACAATAGACGTGATCATTTAGACTACAATAGACGTGCTCATTTAGATCACAATAGACATGCTTATTTAGACTACAATAGATAAGCTCATCTAGACTACAATAGACATCTCATTTAGACTACAATAAACATGCTCATTTAGACTACAATAGACGTGCTCATTTAGACTACAATAGACATGCTCATTTAGACTACAATAGACATGCTCATTCAGACTTTAATAGACATGCTCATTTAGACTACAATAGACATGCTCATTTAGACTTTAATAGACATGCTCATTTAGACTACAATAGACATGCTCATTTAGACTTTAATAGACATGCTCATTTAGACTTTAATAGACATGCTCATTTAGACTACAATACACATCTCATTTAGCCTACAATATACATGCTCATTTAGACTTTAATAGACATGCTCATTTAGACTACAATGGACATCTCATTTAGACTACAACAGACACCTCATTTAGACTACAATAGACATGCTCATTTAGACTACAATAGACATCTCATTTAGACTACATTAGACATGCTCATTCAAACTACAATAGACATGCTCATTTAGACTATAATAGACGTGCTCATTTAGACTACAATAGACATGCTCATTTAGACTACAATAGACGTGCTCATTTAGACTACAATAGACATGCCCATTTAGAGTACAATGGACATCTCATTTGGGCTACAATAGACATGCTCATTTAGACTTTAATAGACATGCTCATTTAGACTACAATAGACGTGTTCATTTAGACAACAATAGACATGCTCATTTAGACTACAATAGACATGCTCATTTAGACTCCAATAGACATCTCATGTAGACTACAATAGACATGCTCATTTAGACTTCAATAGACATGCTCATTTAGACTACGATAGACATCTCATTTAGACTACAATAGACATGCTCATTTAAACTTTAATAGACATGCTCATTTAGACTACAATAGACATCTCATTTAGACTACAATAGACATGCTCATTTAGACTTTAATAGACATGCTCATTTAGACTACAAGAGACATCTCATTTAGACTACAATAGAAATCTCCTTCAGACTACAATAGACATGCTCATTTAGACTACAATAGACATGCCCATTTAGACTACAATAGACGTGCTCATTTAGACTACAATAGACATGCTCATTTCGACTACAATAGACATCTCATTTAGACTACAATAGACATGCTCATTTAGACTACAATAGACATGCTCATTTAAACTACAATAGACATGCTTATTTAGACTTTAATAGACATGCTCATTCAGACTACAATAGACGTGCTCATTCAGACTACAATAGACATGCTCATTTAGACTACTATAGACATGCTCATTTAGACTACAATAGACATGCTCATTTAGACTACAATAGACATCTCATTTAGACTACAATAGACATCTCATTTAGACTACAATAGACATGCTCATTTAGACTACAATAGACATGCCCATTTAGACTACAATAGACGTGCTCATTTAGACTACAATAGACATGCTCTTTTAGACTACAATAGACATCTCATTTAGACTACAATAGACATGCTCATTTAGACTAAAATAGACATGCTCATTTAGACTACAATAGACATGCTCATTTAGACTACAATAGACATGCTCATTTAGACTTTAATAGACATGCTCATTTAGAATACAATAGACATGCTCATTTAGACTACAATAGACATTTCATTTAGACTGCAATAGACATGCTCATTTAGACTACAATAGACGTGCTCATTTAGACTACATTAGACGTGCTCATTTAGACTACAATAGACATGCTCATTTAGACTACAATAGACATCTCATTTAGACTACAATAAACATGCTCATTTAGACTACAATAGACGTGCTCATTTAGACTACAATAGACATGCTCATTTAGACTACAATAGACATGCTCATTTAGACTTTAATAGACATGCTCATTTAGACTACAATAGACATGCTCATTTAGACTTTCATAGACATGCTCATTTAGACTACAATAGACATGCTCATTTAAACTTCAATAGACATGCTCATTTAGACTTTAATAGACATGCTCATTTAGACTACAATAGACATCTCATTTAGCCTACAATAGACATGCTCATTTAGACTTTAATAGACATGCTCATTTAGACTACAATAGACATCTCATTTAGACTACAACAGACACCTCATTTAGACTACAATAGACATGCTCATTTAGACTACAATAGACATCTCATTTAGACTACATTAGACATGCTCATTCAAACTACAATAGACATGCTCATTTAGACTACAATAGACGTGCTCATTTAGACTACAATAGACATGCTCATTTAGACTACAATAGACGTGCTCATTTAGACTACAATAGACAAGCTCATTTAGACTACAATGGACATCTCATTTGGGCTACAATAGACATGCTCATTTAGACTTTAATAGACATGCTCATTTAGACTACAATAGACGTGTTCATTTAGACAACAATAGACATGCTCATTTAGACTACAATAGACATGCTCATTTAGACTCCAATAGACATCTCATGTAGACTACAATAGACATGCTCATTTAGACTTCAATAGACATGCTCATTTAGCCTACAATAGACATCTCATTTAGACTACAATAGACATGCTCATTTAAACTTTAATAGACATGCTCATTTAGACTACAATAGACATCTCATTCAGACTACAATAGACATGCTCATTTAGACTTTAATAGACATGCTCATTTAGACTACAATAGACATCTCATTTAGACTACAATAGAAATCTCCTTCAGACTACAATAGACATGCTCATTTAGACTACAATAGACATGCCCATTAGACTACAATAGACGTGCTCATTTAGACTACAATAGACATGCTCATTTCGACTATAATAGACATCTCATTTAGTCTACAATAGACATGCTCATTTAGACTACAATAGACATGCTCATTTAAACTACAATAGACATGCTTATTTAGACTTTAATAGACATGCTCATTTAGACTACAATAGACGTGCTCATTTAGACTACAATAGACATGCTCATTTAGACTACTATAGACATGCACATTTAGACTACAATAGACATGCTCATTTAGACTACAATAGACATCTCATTTAGACTACAATAGACATCTCATTTAGACTACAATAGACATGCTCATTTAGACTACAATAGACATGCCCATTTAGACTACAATAGACGTGCTCATTTAGACTACAATAGACATGCTCTTTTAGACTACAATAGACATCTCATTTAGACTACAATAGACATGCTCATTTAGACTACAATAGACATGCTCATTTAGACTACAATAGACATGCTCATTTAGACTACAATACACATGCTCATTTAGACTTTAATAGACATGCTCATTTAGAATACAATAGACATGCTCATTTAGACTACAATAGACATTTCATTTAGACTGCAATAGACATGCTCATTTAGACTACAATAGACGTGCTCATTTAGACTACATTAGACGTGCTCATTTAGACTACAATAGACATGCTCATTTAGACTACAATAGACATCTCATTTAGACTACAATAAACATGCTCATTTAGACTACAATAGACGTGCTCATTTAGACTACAATAGACAAGCTCATTTAGACTACAATAGACATGCTCATTTAGACTTTAATAGACATGCTCATTTAGACTACAATAGACATGCTCATTTAGACTTTCATAGACATGCTCATTTAGACTACAATAGACATGCTCATTTAGACTTCAATAGACATGCTCATTTAGACTTTAATAGACATGCTCATTTAGACTACAATAGACATCTCATTTAGCCTACAATAGACATGCTCATTTAGACTTTAATAGACATGCTCATTTAGACTACAATAGACATCTCATTTAGACTACAACAGACACCTCATTTAGACTACAATAGACATGCTCATTTAGACTACAATAGACATCTCATTTAGACTACATTAGACATGCTCATTCAAACTACAATAGACATGCTCATTTAGACTACAATAGACGTGCTCATTTAGACAACAATAGACATGCTCATTTAGACTACAATAGACGTGCTCATTTAGACTACAATAGACAAGCTCATTTAGACTACAATGGACATCTCATTTGGGCTACAATAGACATGCTCATTTAGACTTTAATAGACATGCTCATTTAGACTACAATAGACGTGTTCATTTAGACAACAATAGACATGCTCATTTAGACTACAATAGACATGCTCATTTAGACTCCAATAGACATCTCATGTAGACTACAATAGACATGCTCATTTAGACTTCAATAGACATGCTCATTTAGCCTACGATAGACATCTCATTTAGACTACAATAGACATGCTCATTTAAACTTTAATAGACATGCTCATTTAGACTACAATAGACATCTCATTTAGACTACAATAGACATGCTCATTTAGACTTTAATAGACATGCTCATTTAGACTACAATAGACATCTCATTTAGACTACAATAGAAATCTCCTTCAGACTACAATAGACATGCTCATTTAGACTACAATAGACATGCCCATTTAGACTACAATAGACGTGCTCATTTAGACTACAATAGACATGTTCATTTCGACTATAATAGACATCTCATTTAGACTACAATAGACATGCTCATTTAGACTACAATAGACATGCTCATTTAAACTACAATAGACATGCTTATTTAGACTTTAATAGACATGCTCATTTACACTACAATAGACGTGCTCATTTAGACTACAATAGACATGCTCATTTAGACTACTATAGACATGCTCATTTAGACTACAATAGACATGCTCATTTAGACTACAATAGACATCTCATTTAGACTACAATAGACATCTCATTTAGACTACAATAGACATGCTCATTTAGACTACAATAGACATGCCCATTTAGACTACAATAGACGTGCTCATTCAGACTACAATAGACATGCTCTTTTAGACTACAATAGACATCTCATTTAGACTACAATAGACATGCTCATTTAGACTACAATAGACATGCTCATTTCGACTACAATAGACATGCTCATTTAGACTACAATAGACATGCTCATTTAGACTTTAATAGACATGCTCATTTAGACTACAATAGACATGCTCATTTAGACTACAATAGACATTTCATTTAGACTGCAATAGACATGCTCATTTAGACTACAATAGACGTGCTCATTTAGACTACATTAGACGTGCTCATTTAGACTACAATAGACATGCTCATTTAGACTACAATAGACATCTCATTTAGACTGCAAAAGACATGCTCATTCAGCCTACAATAGACATGCTCATTTAGACTACAATAGACATGCACATTTAGACTACAATAGACGTGCTCATTTGGACTACAATAGACATGCTCTTTTAGACTCCAATAGACTTGCTCACTTAGACTACAATAGACATGCTCATTTAGACTACAATAGACATCTTATTTAGACTACAATAGACGTGCTCATTTAGACTACAATAGACATGCTCATATAGACTACAATAGACATCTCATTTAGTTTACAATAGACATCTCATTTAGACTACAATAGACATGCTCATGTAGACTTTAATAGACATGGTCATTTAGACTACAATAGACATGCTCATTTAGACTACAATAGACATGCTCATTTAGACTACAATAGACATGCTTATTTAGACTTTAATAGACATGCTTATTTAGACTACAATAGACGTGCTCATTTAGACTACAATAGACATGCTCATTTAGACTACTATAGACATGCTCATTTAGACTACAATAGACATTTCATTTAGACTACAATAGACATCTCATTTAGACTACAATAGACATGCTCATTTAGACTACAATAGACATGCCCAATTAGACTACAATAGACGTGCTCATTTAGACAACAATAGACATGCTCATTTAGACTACAATAGACATCTCATTTAGACTACAATAGACATGCTCATTTAGACAACAATAGACATGCTTATTTAGACTACAATAGACGTGCTCATTTAGACTACAATAGACATGCTCATTTAGACTACAATAGACATGCTCATTTAGACTACAATAGACATCTCATTTAGACTGCAAAAGACATGCTCATTTAGACTACAATAGACATGCTCATTTAGACTACAATAGACATGCACATTTAGACTACAATAGACGTGCTCATTTGGACTACAATAGACATGCTCTTTTAGACTCCAATAGACTTGCTCACTTAGACTACAATAGACATGCTCATTTAGACTACAATAGACATCTTATTTAGACTACAATAGACGTGCTCATTTAGACTACAATAGACATGCTCATATAGACTGCAATAGACATCTCATTTAGACTACAATAGACATGCTCATTTAGACTACAATAGACATGCTCATTTAGACTACAATAGACATGCTTATTTAGACTTTAATAGACATGCTTATTTAGACTACAATAGACGTGCTCATTTAGACTACAATAGACATGCTCATTTAGACTACTATAGACATGCTCATTTAGACTACAATAGACATGCTCATTTAGGCTTTAATAGACATACTCATTTAGACTGCAATAGACATGCTCATTTAGACTACAAAAGACATCTCATTTAGACTACAATAGATATGCTCATTTAGACTACAACAGACATGCTCATTTAGACTTTAATAGACATGCTCATTTAGACTACAATAGACGTGTTCATTTAGACAACAATAGACATGCTCATTTAGACTACAATAGACATGCTCATTTAGACTCCAATAGACATCTCATGTAGACTACAATAGACATGCTCATTTAGACTTCAATAGACATGCTCATTTACCCTACAATAGACATCTCATTTAGACTACAATAGACATGCTCATTTAAACTTTAATAGACATGCTCATTTAGACTACAATAGACATCTCATTTAGACTACAATAGACATGCTCATTTAGACTTTAATAGACATGCTCATTTAGACTACAATAGACATCTCATTTAGACTACAATAGAAATCTCCTTCAGACTACAATAGACATGCTCATTTAGACTACAATAGACATGCCCATTTAGACTACAATAGACGTGCTCATTTAGACTACAATAGACATGCTCATTTCGACTATAATAGACATCTCATTTAGTCTACAATAGACATGCTCATTTAGACTACAATAGACATGCTCATTTAAACTACAATAGACATGCTTATTTAGACTTTAATAGACATGCTCATTTAGACTACAATAGACGTGCTCATTTAGACTACAATAGACATGCTCATTTAGACTACTATAGACATGCACATTTAGACTACAATAGACATGCTCATTTAGACTACAATAGACATCTCATTTAGACTACAATAGACATCTCATTTAGACTACAATAGACATGCTCATTTAGACTACAATAGACATCTCATTTAGACTACAATAAACATGCTCATTTAGACTACAATAGACGTGCTCATTTAGACTACAATAGACAAGCTCATTTAGACTACAATAGACATGCTCATTTAGACTTTAATAGACATGCTCATTTAGACTACAATAGACATGCTCATTTAGACTTTCATAGACATGCTCATTTAGACTACAATAGACATGCTCATTTAGACTTCAATAGACATGCTCATTTAGACTTTAATAGACATGCTCATTTAGACTACAATAGACATCTCATTTAGCCTACAATAGACATGCTCATTTAGACTTTAATAGACATGCTCATTTAGACTACAATAGACATCTCATTTAGACTACAACAGACACCTCATTTAGACTACAATAGACATGCTCATTTAGACTACAATAGACATCTCATTTAGACTACATTAGACATGCTCATTCAAACTACAATAGACATGCTCATTTAGACTACAATAGACGTGCTCATTTAGACAACAATAGACATGCTCATTTAGACTACAATAGACGTGCTCATTTAGACTACAATAGACAAGCTCATTTAGACTACAATGGACATCTCATTTGGGCTACAATAGACATGCTCATTTAGACTTTAATAGACATGCTCATTTAGACTACAATAGACGTGTTCATTTAGACAACAATAGACATGCTCATTTAGACTACAATAGACATGCTCATTTAGACTCCAATAGACATCTCATGTAGACTACAATAGACATGCTCATTTAGACTTCTATAGACATGCTCATTTAGCCTACAATAGACATCTCATTTAGACTACAATAGACATGCTCATTTAAACTTTAATAGACATGCTCATTTAGACTACAATAGACATCTCATTTAGACTACAATAGACATGCTCATTTAGACTTTAATAGACATGCTCATTTAGACTACAATAGACATCTCATTTAGACTACAATAGAAATCTCCTTCAGACTACAATAGACATGCTCATTTAGACTACAATAGACATGCCCATTTAGACTACAATAGACGTGCTCATTTAGACTACAATAGACATGTTCATTTCGACTATAATAGACATCTCATTTAGACTACAATAGACATGCTCATTTAGACTACAATAGACATGCTCATTTAAACTACAATAGACATGCTTATTTAGACTTTAATAGACATGCTCATTTAGACTACAATAGACGTGCTCATTTAGACTACAATAGACATGCTCATTTAGACTACTATAGACATGCTCATTTAGACTACAATAGACATGCTCATTTAGACTACAATAGACATCTCATTTAGACTACAATAGACATCTCATTTAGACTACAATAGACATGCTCATTTAGACTACAATAGACATGCCCATTTAGACTGCAATAGACGTGCTCATTCAGACTACAATAGACATGCTCTTTTAGACTACAATAGACGTCTCATTTAGACTACAATAGACATGCTCATTTAGACTACAATAGACATGCTCATTTAGACTACAATAGACATGCTCATTTAGACTACAATAGACATGCTCATTTAGACTTTAATAGACATGCTCATTTAGACTACAATAGACATGCTCATTTAGACTACAATAGACATTTCATTTAGACTGCAATAGACATGCTCATTTAGACTACAATAGACGTGCTCATTTAGACTACATTAGACGTGCTCATTTAGACTACAATAGACATGCTCATTTAGACTACAATAGACATCTCATTTAGACTGCAAAAGACATGCTCATTCAGACTACAATAGACATGCTCATTTAGACTACAATAGACATGCACATTTAGACTACAATAGACGTGCTCATTTGGACTACAATAGACATGCTCTTTTAGACTCCAATAGACTTGCTCACTTAGACTACAATAGACATGCTCATTTAGACTACAATAGACATCTTATTTAGACTACAATAGACGGGCTCATTTAGACTACAATAGACATGCTCATATAGACTACAATAGACATCTCATTTAGTCTACAATAGACATCTCATTTAGACTACAATAGACATGCTCATGTAGACTTTAATAGACATGGTCATTTAGACTACAATAGACATGCTCATTTAGACTACAATAGACATGCTCATTTAGACTACAATAGACATGCTTATTTAGACTTTAATAGACATGCTTATTTAGACTACAATAGACGTGCTCATTTAGACTACAATAGACATGCTCATTTAGACTACTATAGACATGCTCATTTAGACTACAATAGACATTTCATTTAGACTACAATAGACATCTCATTTAGACTACAATAGACATGCTCATTTAGACTACAATAGACATGCCCAATTAGACTACAATAGACGTGCTCATTTAGACAACAATAGACATGCTCATTTAGACTACAATAGACATCTCATTTAGACTACAATAGACATGCTCATTTAGACAACAATAGACATGCTTATTTAGACTACAATAGACGTGCTCATTTAGACTACAATAGACATGCTCATTTAGACTACAATAGACATGCTCATTTAGACTACAATAGACATCTCATTTAGACTGCAAAAGACATGCTCATTTAGACTACAATAGACATGCTCATTTAGACTACAATAGACATGCACATTTAGACTACAATAGACGTGCTCATTTGGACTACAATAGACATGCTCTTTTAGACTCCAATAGACTTGCTCACTTAGACTACAATAGACATGCTCATTTAGACTACAATAGACATCTTATTTAGACTACAATAGACGTGCTCATTTAGACTACAATAGACATGCTCATATAGACTGCAATAGACATCTCATTTAGACTACAATAGACATGCTCATTTAGACTACAATAGACATGCTCATTTAGACTACAATAGACATGCTTATTTAGACTTTAATAGACATGCTTATTTAGACTACAATAGACGTGCTCATTTAGACTACAATAGACATGGTCATTTAGACTACTATAGACATGCTCATTTAGACTACAATAGACATGCTCATTTAGGCTTTAATTGACATACTCATTTAGACTGCAATAGACATGCTCATTTAGACTACAAAAGACATCTCATTTAGACTACAATAGATATGCTCATTTAGACTACAATAGACATGCTCATTTAGACTACAATAGACATGCTCATTTAGGCTTTAATAGACATACTCATTTAGACTGTAATAGACATGCTCATTTAGACTACAAAAGACATCTCATTTAGACTACAATAGATATGCTCATTTAGACTACAATAGACATGCTCATTTAGACTACAAAAGACATCTCATTTAGACTACAATAGACATGCTCATTTAGACAACAATAGACGTGCTCATTAAAACTACAATAGACATGCTCATTTAGACTGCAATAGACATGCTCATCTAGACTACAATGGACATGCTCATTTAGACTACAATAGACATGCTCATTTAGACTACAATAGACATGCTCATTTAGACTTTAATAGACATGCTCATTTAGACTACAATAGACATCTCATTTAGACTACAATAGACGTGTTCATTTAGACAACAATAGACATGCTCATTTAGACTACAATAGACATGCTCATTTAGACTCCAATAGACATCTCATGTAGACTACAATAGACATGCTCATTTAGACTTCAATAGACATGCTCATTTAGCCTACAATAGACATCTCATTTAGACTACAATAGACATGCTCATTTAAACTTTAATAGACAAGCTCATTTAG
The DNA here is from genome assembly GCA_030386875.1 of Morinoia aosen. NCBI lineage: Eukaryota > Metazoa > Arthropoda > Malacostraca > Amphipoda > Talitridae > Morinoia > Morinoia aosen. The sequence continues at coordinate 44,078,396 of CM059565.1, read as the reverse complement.
ACTACAATAGACATCTCATTTAGACTACAATAGACATGCTCATTTAGACTTTAATAGACATGCTCATTTAGACTACAATAGACATCTCATTTAGACTACAATAGAAATCTCCTTCAGACTACAATAGACATGCTCATTTAGACTACAATAGACATGCCCATTTAGACTACAATAGACGTGCTCATTTAGACTACAATAGACATGTTCATTTCGACTATAATAGACATCTCATTTAGACTACAATAGACATGCTCATTTAGACTACAATAGACATGCTCATTTAAACTACAATAGACATGCTTATTTAGACTTTAATAGACATGCTCATTTAGACTACAATAGACGTGCTCATTTAGACTACAATAGACATGCTCATTTAGACTACTATAGACATGCTCATTTAGACTACAATAGACATGCTCATTTAGACTACAATAGACATCTCATTTAGACTACAATAGACATCTCATTTAGACTACAATAGACATGCTCATTTAGACTACAATAGACATGCCCATTTAGACTGCAATAGACGTGCTCATTCAGACTACAATAGACATGCTCTTTTAGACTACAATAGACGTCTCATTTAGACTACAATAGACATGCTCATTTAGACTACAATAGACATGCTCATTTAGACTACAATAGACATGCTCATTTAGACTACAATAGACATGCTCATTTAGACTTTAATAGACATGCTCATTTAGACTACAATAGACATGCTCATTTAGACTACAATAGACATTTCATTTAGACTGCAATAGACATGCTCATTTAGACTACAATAGACGTGCTCATTTAGACTACATTAGACGTGCTCATTTAGACTACAATAGACATGCTCATTTAGACTACAATAGACATCTCATTTAGACTGCAAAAGACATGCTCATTCAGACTACAATAGACATGCTCATTTAGACTACAATAGACATGCACATTTAGACTACAATAGACGTGCTCATTTGGACTACAATAGACATGCTCTTTTAGACTCCAATAGACTTGCTCACTTAGACTACAATAGACATGCTCATTTAGACTACAATAGACATCTTATTTAGACTACAATAGACGTGCTCATTTAGACTACAATAGACATGCTCATATAGACTACAATAGACATCTCATTTAGTCTACAATAGACATCTCATTTAGACTACAATAGACATGCTCATGTAGACTTTAATAGACATGGTCATTTAGACTACAATAGACATGCTCATTTAGACTACAATAGACATGCTCATTTAGACTACAATAGACATGCTTATTTAGACTTTAATAGACATGCTTATTTAGACTACAATAGACGTGCTCATTTAGACTACAATAGACATGCTCATTTAGACTACTATAGACATGCTCATTTAGACTACAATAGACATTTCATTTAGACTACAATAGACATCTCATTTAGACTACAATAGACATGCTCATTTAGACTACAATAGACATGCCCAATTAGACTACAATAGACGTGCTCATTTAGACAACAATAGACATGCTCATTTAGACTACAATAGACATCTCATTTAGACTACAATAGACATGCTCATTTAGACAACAATAGACATGCTTATTTAGACTACAATAGACGTGCTCATTTAGACTACAATAGACATGCTCATTTAGACTACAATAGACATGCTCATTTAGACTACAATAGACATCTCATTTAGACTGCAAAAGACATGCTCATTTAGACTACAATAGACATGCTCATTTAGACTACAATAGACATGCACATTTAGACTACAATAGACGTGCTCATTTGGACTACAATAGACATGCTCTTTTAGACTCCAATAGACTTGCTCACTTAGACTACAATAGACATGCTCATTTAGACTACAATAGACATCTTATTTAGACTACAATAGACGTGCTCATTTAGACTACAATAGACATGCTCATATAGACTGCAATAGACATCTCATTTAGACTACAATAGACATGCTCATTTAGACTACAATAGACATGCTCATTTAGACTACAATAGACATGCTTATTTAGACTTTAATAGACATGCTTATTTAGACTACAATAGACGTGCTCATTTAGACTACAATAGACATGCTCATTTAGACTACTATAGACATGCTCATTTAGACTACAATAGACAGCTCATTTAGACTACAATAGATATGCTCATTTAGACTACAATAGACATGCTCATTTAGACTACAATAGACATGCTCATTTAGACTACTATAGACATGCTCATTTAGACTTTAATAGACATGCTCATTTAGACTACAATAGACATGCTCATTTAGACTACAATAGACAGCTCATTTAGACTACAATAGATATGCTCATTTAGACTACAATAGACATGCTCATTTAGACTACAATAGACATGCTCATTTAGACTACAATAGACATGCTCATTTAGACTTTAATAGACATGCTCATTTAGACTACAATAGACATCTCATTTAGACTACAATAGACATGGTCATTTAGACTTTAATAGACATGCTCATCTAGACTACAATAGACATCTCATTTAGACTACAATAGACATCTCATTTAGACTACAATAGACATGCTCATTTAGACTACAATAGACATGCTCATTTAGACTACAACAGACATCTCATTTAGACTACAATAGACATGCTCATGTAGACTACAATAGACATGCTCATTTAGACTTTAATAGACATGCTCATTTAGACTACAATAGACATCTCATTTAGACTACAGTAGAAATGCTCATTTAGACTTTAATAAACAGGCTCATTTAGACTACAATAGACATCGTATTTGGACTACAAAAGACATGCTCATTTAGACTACAATAGACATCTCATTTAGACTACAATAGACATCTCATTTAGACTACAATAGACATGCTCATTTAGACTACAATAGACATGCTCCTTTAGACTATAACAGACATCTCATTTAGACTGCAATAGACATGCTCATTTAGACTACAATAGACGGGCTCATTTAGACTACAATATACATGCTCATTTACACTACAATAGACATGCTCATTTAGACTACAATAGACATCTTATTTAGACTACAATATACATGCTCATTTAGACTACAATAGACATGCTCATTTAGACTACAATAGACATGCTCATTTAGACTACAATAGACATCTCATTTAGACTACAATAAACATGCTCATTTAGACTTTAATAGACATGCTCATTTAGACTACAATAGACATGCTCATTTAGATAAAATAGACATCTCATTTAGACTACAATAGACATGCTCATTTAGACTACAATACACGTGCTCATTTAGACAACAATAGACATCTCATTTAGACTACAATAGAAATGCTCATTTAGACTTTAATAAACAAGCTCATTTAGACTACAATAGACATCTCATTTAGACTACAATAGACATGCTCATTTAGACTACAATAGACATCTCATTCAGACTACGATAGATATCTTATTTAGACTACAATAGACATGCTCATTTAGACTAAAATAGACATGCTCCTTTAGACTACAATAGACATCTCCTTTAGACTACAATAGACATGCTCATTTAAACTTTAATAGACGTGCTCATTTAGACTACAATAGACGTGCTCATTTAGACTACAATAGACATGCTCATTTAGACTACAATAGACATGCTTATTTAGACTACAATAGACATCTCATTTAGACTGCAATATACATGCTCATTTAGGCTACAATAGACATGCTCATTTAGACTACAATAGACATTCTCATTTAGACTACAATAGACATCTCATTTAGACTACAATAGACATGCTCATTTAGACTTTAAAAGACATGTTCATTTAGACTACAATAGACATGCTCATTTAGACAACAATAGACGTGCTCATTTAGACTACAGTAAACATGCTCATTTAGATTACAATAGACATCTCATTTAGACTACAATAGACATGCTCATTTAGACTACAATAGACGTGCTCATTTAGACTACAATAAACATCTCATTTAGACTACAATAGACATGCTCATTTAGACTTTTATAGACATGCTCATTTAGACTAGAATATACATGTTAATTTAGACAACAATAGACATCTCATTTAGACTACAATAGACATGCTCATTTAGACATCAATAGACATGCTCATTTAGACTACAATAGACATCTCATTTAGACTACAATAGATATGCTCATTTAGACTTTAATAGACATGCTCATTTAGACTACAATAGACATCTCATTTAAACTACAATAGACATCTCGTTTAGACTACAACAGACATGCTCTTTTAGACTTTAATAGACATGCTCATTTAGACTACAATAGACATCTCATTTACACTACAATAGACATGCTCATTTAGACTTTATTAGACATGCTCATTTAGACTACAATAGACATCTCATTTAGACTACAATAGACATGCTCATTTAGACTTTTATAGACATGCTCATTTCGACTACAATAGACATGCTAATTCAGACAACAATAGACATTTCTTTTAGACTACAATAGACATGCTCATTTAGACTTTAATAGACATGCTCATTTAGACTACAATAGACATCTCATGTAGACTACAATAGACATGCTCATTTAGACTTTGATATACATGCTCATTTAGACTAAAATAGACATCTCATTTAGACTACAATTGACATCTCATTTAGACTACAATAGACATGCTCATTTAGACTTTAATAGACATGCTCATTTAGACTACAATGGACATCTCATTTAGAGTACAATAGACATGCTCATTTAGACTTTAATAAACATGCTCATTTAGACTACAATAGACATCTCATTTGGACTACAATTGACATGCTCATTTAGACTTTAATAGACATGCTCATTTAGACTACAATAGACATCTCATTTAGACTACAACAGACACCTCATTTAGACTACAATAGACATGCTCATTTAGACTACAATAGACATCTCATTTAGACTACATTAGACATGCTCATTCAAACTACAATAGACATGCTCATTTAGACTACAATAGACGTGCTCATTTAGACTACAATAGACATGCTCATTTAGACTACAATAGACGTGCTCATTTAGACTACAATAGACAAGCTCATTTAGACTACAATGGACATCTCATTTGGGCTACAATAGACATGCTCATTTAGACTTTAATAGACATGCTCATTTAGACTACAATAGACGTGTTCATTTAGACAACAATAGACATGCTCATTTAGACTACAATAGACATGCTCATTTAGACTCCAATAGACATCTCATGTAGACTACAATAGACATGCTCATTTAGACTTCAATAGACATGCTCATTTAGCCTACAATAGACATCTCATTTAGACTACAATAGACATGCTCATTTAAACTTTAATAGACATGCTCATTTAGACTACAATAGACATCTCATTTAGACTACAATAGACATGCTCATTTAGACTTTAATAGACATGCTCATTTAGACTACAATAGACATCTCATTTAGACTACAATAGAAATCTCCTTCAGACTACAATACACATGCTCATTTAGACTACAATAGACATGCCCATTTAGACTACAATAGACGTGCTCATTTAGACTACAATAGACATGCTCATTTCGACTATAATAGACATCTCATTTAGACTACAATAGACATGCTCATTTAGACTACAATAGACATGCTCATTTAAACTACAATAGACATGCTTATTTAGACTTTAATAGACATGCTCATTTAGACTACAATAGACGTGCTCATTTAGACTTCAATAGACATGCTCATTTAGACTACTATAGACATGCTCATTTAGACTACAATAGACATGCTCATTTAGACTACAATAGACATCTCATTTAGACTACAATAGACATCTCATTTAGACTACAATAGACATGCTCATTTAGACTACAATAGACATGCCCATTTAGACTACAATAGACGTGCTCATTTAGACTACAATAGACATGCTCTTTTAGACTACAATAGACATCTCATTTAGACTACAATAGACATGCTCATTTAGACTACAATAGACATGCTCATTTAGACTACAATAGACATGCTCATTTAGACTACAATAGACATGCTCATTTAGACTTTAATAGACATGCTCATTTAGACTACAATAGACATGCTCATTTAGACTACAATAGACATTTCATTTAGACTGCAATAGACATGCTCATTTAGACTACAATAGACGTGCTCATTTAGACTACATTAGACGTGCTCATTTAGACTACAATAGACATGCTCATTCAGACTACAATAGACATCTCATTTAGACTGCAAAAGACATGCTCATTTAGACTACAATAGACATGCTCATTTAGACTACAATAGACATGCACATTTAGACTACAATAGACGTGCTCATTTGGACTACAATAGACATGCTCTTTTAGACTCCAATAGACTTGCTCACTTAGACTACAATAGACATGCTCATTTAGACTACAATAGACATCTTATTTAAACTACAATAGACGTGCTCATTTAGACTACAATAGACATGCTCATATAGACTACAATAGACATCTCATTTAGACTACAATAGACATCTCATTTAGACTACAATAGACATGCTCATGTAGACTTTAATAGACATGGTCATTTAGACTACAATAGACATGCTCATTTAGACTACAATAGACATGCTTATTTAGACTTTAATAGACATGCTTATTTAGACTACAATAGACGTGCTCATTTAGACTACAATAGACATGCTCATTTAGACTACTATAGACATGCTCATTTAGACTACAATAGACATCTCATTTAGACTACAATAGACATCTCATTTAGACTAGAATAGACATGCTCATTTAGACTACAATAGACATGCCCAATTAGACTACAATAGACGTGCTCATTTAGACAACAATAGACATGCTCATTTAGACTACAAAAGACATCTCATTTAGACTACAATAGACATGCTCATTTAGACAACAATAGACATGCTTATTTAGACTACAATAGACGTGCTCATTTAGACTACAATAGACATGCTCATTTAGACTACAATAGACATGCTCATTTAGACTACAATAGACATCTCATTTAGACTGCAAAAGACATGCTCATTTAGACTACAATAGACATGCTCATTTAGACTACAATAGACATGCACATTTAGACTACAATAGACGTGCTCATTTGGACTACAATAGACATGCTCTTTTAGACTCCAATAGACTTGCTCACTTAGACTACAATAGACATGCTCATTTAGACTACAATAGACATCTTATTTAGACTACAATAGACGTGCTCATTTAGACTACAATAGACATGCTCATATAGACTACAATAGACATCTCATTTAGACTACAATAGACATGCTCATTTAGACTACAATAGACATGCTCATTTAGACTACAATAGACATGCTTATTTAGACTTTAATAGACATGCTTATTTAGACTACAATAGACGTGCTCATTTAGACTACAATAGACATGCTCATTTAGACTACTATAGACATGCTCATTTAGACTACAATAAACATGCTCATTTAGACTTTAATAGACATGCTTATTTAGACTACAATAGACGTGCTCATTTAGACTACAATAGACATGCTCATTTAGACTACTATAGACATTCTCATTTAGACTACAATAGACATGCTCATTTAGGCTTTAATAGACATACTCATTTAGACTGCAATAGATATGCTCATTTAGACTACAATAGATATGCTCATTTAGACTACAATAGACATGCTCATTTAGACTACAAAAGACATCTCATTTAGACTACAATAGACATGCTCATTTAGACAACAATAGACGTGCTCATTAAAACTACAATAGACATGCTCATTTAGACTGCAATAGACATGCTCATCTAGACTACAATGGACATGCTCATTTAGACTACAATAGACATGCTCATTTAGACTACAATAGACATGCTCATTCAGACTTTAATAGACATGCTCATTTAGACTATAATAGACATCTCATTTAGACTACAATAGACATGCTCATTTAGACTTTAATAGACATGCTCATCTAGACTACAATAGACATCTCATTTAGACTACAATAGACATCTCATTTAGACTACAATAGACATGCTCATTTAGACTCCAATAGACATGCTCATTTAGACTACAATAGACATGCTCATTTAGACTACAATAGACATCTCATTTAGACTACAATAGACATGCTAATTTAGACTTTAATAGACATGCTCATCTAGACTACAATAGACATCTCATTTAGACTACAATAGACATCTCATTTAGACTACAATAGATATGCTTATTTAGACTACAATAGACATGCTCATTTAGACTACAATAGACATGCTCATTTAGACTTTAATAGACATGCTCATTTAGACTTTAATAGACATGCTCATTTAGACTACAATAGACATCTCATTTAGACTACAATAGACATGCTCATTTAGACTTTAATAGACATGCTCATTTAGACTACAATAGACATCTCATTCAGACTACAATAGACACCTCATTTAGACTACAATAGACATGCTCATTTAGACTACAATAGACATCTCATTTTGACTACATTAGACATGCTCATTCAAACTACAATAGACATGCTCATTTAGACTACAATAGACGTGCTCATTTAGACTACAATAGACATGCTCATTTAGACTACAATAGACGTGCTCATTTAGACTACAATAGACATGCTCATTTAGACTACAATGGACATCTCATTTGGGCTACAATAGACATGCTCATTTAGACTTTAATAGACATGCTCATTCAGACTACAATAGACGTGTTCATTTAGACAACAATAGACATGCTCATTTAGACTACAATAGACATGCTCATTTTGACTCCAATAGACATCTCATTTAGACTACAATAGACATGCTCATTTAGACTTTAATAGACATGCTCATTTAGACTACAATAGACATCTCATTTAGACTACAATAGACATGCTCATTTAAACTTTAATAGACATGCTCATTTAGACTACAATAGACATCTCATTTAGACTACAATAGACATGCTCATTTAGACTTTAATAGACATGCTCATTTAGACTACAATAGACATCTCATTTAGACTACAATAGAAATCTCCTTCAGACTACAATAGACATGCTCATTTAGACAACGATAGACATGCCCATTTAGACTACAATTGACGTGCTCATTTAGACTACAATAGACATGCTCATTTCGACTACAATAGACATCTCATTTAGACTACAATAGACATGCTCATTTAGACTACAATAGACATGCTCATTTAGACTACAATAGACATGCTTATTTAGACTTTAATAGACATGCTCATTTAGACTACAATAGACGTGCTCATTTAGACTACAACAGACATCTCATTTAGACTGCAATAGACATGCTCATTTAGACTACAATAGACATGCTCATTTAGACTACAATAGACATCTCATTTAGACTACAATAGATATGCTCATTTAGACTACAATAGACATGCTCATTTAGACTACAAAAGACATCTCATTTAGACTACAATAGACATGCTCATTTAGACAACAATAGACGTGCTCATTTAAACTACAATAGACATGCTCATTTAGACTGCAATAGACATGCTCATCTAGACTACAATTGACATGCTCATTTAGACTACAATAGACATGCTCATTTAGACTACAATAGACATGCTCATTTAGACTTTAATAGACATGCTCATTTAGACTACAATAGACGTGCTCATTTAGACTACAATAGACATGCTCATTTAGACTACAATAGACATGCTCATTTAGACTACAATAGATATCTCATTTAGACTACAATAGACATGCTCATTTAGACTTTAATAGACATGCTCATCTAGACTACAATAGACATCTCATTTAGACTACAATAGACATCTCATTTAGACTACAATAGATATGCTCATGTAGACTACAATAGACATGCTCATTTAGACTACAATAGACATGCTCATTTAGACTACAATAGACATCTCATTTAGACTGCAATAGACATGCTCATTTAGACTACAATAAATATGCTCATTTGGACTACAATAGACATGCTCATTTAGACTACAATAGACGTGCTCATTTAGACTACAATAGACATGCTCATTTAGACTACAATAGACGTGCTCATTTAGACTACAATAGACATGCTCATTTAGACTACAATAGACATCTCATTTAGACAACAATAGACGTGCTCATTTAGACTACAATAGACATGCTCATTTAGACTACGATAGACATCTCATTTAGACTGCAATAGACATGCTCATTTAGACTACAATAGACGTGCTTATTTAGACTACAATAGACATGCTCATTTAGACTACAAAAGACGTGCTCATTTAGACTACAATAGACATGCTCATTTAGACTATAGACATCTCATTTAGACAACAATAGACGTGCTCATTTAGACTACAATAGACATGCTCATTTAGACTACGATAGACATCTCATTTAGACTTCAATAGACATGCTCATTAAGACTACAATAGACGTGTTCATTTAGACAACAATAGACATGCTCATTTAGACTACAATAGACATGCTCATTCAGACTCCAATAGACATCTGATGTAGACTACAATAGACATGCTCATTTAGACTTCAATAGACATGCTCATTTAGACTGCAATAGACATCTCATTTAGACTACAATAGACATGCTCATTTAAACTTTAATAGACATGCTCATTTAGACTACAATAGACATCTCATTTAGACTACAATAGACATGCTCATTTAGACTTTAATAGACATGCTCATTTAGACTACAATAGACATCTCATTTAGACTACAATAGAAATCTCCTTCAGACTACAATAGACATGCTCATTTAGACTACAATAGACATGCCAATTTAGACTACAATAGACGTGTTCATTTAGACTACAATAAACATGCTCATTTCGACTATAATTGACATCTCATTTAGACTACAATAGACATGCTCATTTAGACTACAATAGACATGCTCATTTAAACTACAATAGACATGCTTATTTAGACTTTAATAGACATGCTCATTTAGACTACAATAGACGTGCTCATTTAGACTACAATAGACATGCTCATTTAGACTACTATAGACATGCTCATTTAGACTACAATAGACATGCTCATTTAGACTACAATAGACATCTCATTTAGACTACAATAGACATCTCATTTAGACTACAATAGACATGCTCATTTAGACTACAATAGACATGCCCATTTAGACTACAATAGACGTGCTCATTTAGACTACAATAGACATGCTCTTTTAGACTACAATAGACATCTCATTTAGACTACAATAGACATGCTCATTTAGACTACAATAGACATGCTCATTTAGACTACAATAGACATGCTCATTTAGACTACAATAGACATGCTCAATTAGACTTTAATAGACATGCTCATTTAGACTACAATAGACATGCTCATTTAGACTACAATAGACATTTCATTTAGACTGCAATAGACATGCTCATTTAGACTACAATAGACGTGCTCATTTAGACTACATTAGACGTGCTCATTTAGACTACAATAGACATGCTCATTTAGACTACAATAGACATCTCATTTAGACTGCAAAAGACATGCTCATTTAGACTACAATAGACATGCTCATTTAGACTACAATAGACATGCACATTTAGACTACAATAGACGTGCTCATTTGGACTACAATAGACATGCTCTTTTAGACTCCAATAGACTTGCTCACTTAGACTACAATAGACATGCTCATTTAGACTACAATAGACATCTTATTTAGACTACAATAGACGTGCTCATTTAGACTACAATAGACTTGCTCATATAGACTACAATAGACATCTCATTTAGACTACAATAGACATCTCATTTAGACTACAATAGACATGCTCATGTAGACTTTAATAGACATGGTCATATAGACTACAATAGACATGCTCATTTAGACTACAATAGACATGCTCATTTAGACTACAATAGACATGCTTATTTAGACTTTAATAGACATGCTTATTTAGACTACAATAGACGTGCTCATTTAGACTACAATAGACATGCTCATTTAGACTACTATAGACATGCTCATTTAGACTACAATAGACATCTCATTTAGACTACAATAGACATCTCATTTAGACTACAATAGACATGCTCATTTAGACTACAATAGACATGCCCAATTAGACTACAATAGACGTGCTCATTTAGACAACAATAGACATGCTCATTTAGACTACAATAGACATCTCATTTAGACTACAATAGACATGCTCATTTAGACAACAATAGACATGCTTATTTAGACTACAATAGACGTGCTCATTTAGACTACAATAGACATGCTCATTTAGACTACAATAAACATGCTCATTTAGACTACAATAGACATCTCATTTAGACTGCAATAGACATGCTCATTTAGACTACAATAGACGTGCTCATTTAGACTACAATAGACGTGCTCATTTAGACTACAACAGACATCTCATTTAGACTGCAATAGACATGCTCATTTAGACTACAATAGACATGCTCATTTAGACTACAATAGACATCTCATTTAGACTACAATAGATATGCTCATTTAGACTACAATAGACATGCTCATTTAGACTACAAAAGACATCTCATTTAGACTACAATAGACATGCTCATTTAGACAACAATAGACGTGCTCATTAAAACTACAATAGACATGCTCATTTAGACTGCAATAGACATGCTCATCTAGACTACAATGGACATGCTCATTTAGACTACAATAGACATGCTCATTTAGACTACAATAGACATGCTCATTTAGACTTTAATAGACATGCTCATTTAGACTACAATAGACATCTCATTTAGACTACAATAGACATGCTCATTTAGACTTTAATAGACATGCTCATCTAGACTACAATAGACATGCTCATTTAGACTTTAATAGACATGCTCATTTAGACTTTAATAGACATGCTCATTTAGACTACAATAGACATCTCATTTAGCCTACAATAGACATGCTCATTTAGACTTTAATAGACATGCTCATTTAGACTACAATAGACATCTCATTTAGACTACAACAGACACCTCGTTTAGACTACAATAGACATGCTCATTTAGACTACAATAGACATCTCATTTAGACTACATTAGACATGCTCATTCAAACTACAATAGACATGCTCATTTAGACTACAATAGACGTGCTCATTTAGACTACAATAGACATGCTCATTTAGACTACAATAGACGTGCTCATTTAGACTACAATAGACAAGCTCATTCAGACTACAATGGACATCTCATTTGGGCTACAATAGACATGCTCATTTAGACTTTAATAGACATGCTCATTTAGACTACAATAGACGTGTTCATTTAGACAACAATAGACATGCTCATTTAGACTACAATAGACATGCTCATTTAGACTCAAATAGACATCTCATGTAGACTACAATAGACATGCTCATTTAGACTTCAATAGACATGCTCATTTAGACTACAATAGACATCTCATTTAGACTACAATAGACATGCTCATTTAAACTTTAATAGACATGCTCATTTAGACTACAATAGACATCTCATTTAGACTACAATAGACATGCTCATTTAGACTTTAATAGACATGCTCATTTAGACTACAATAGACATCTCATTTAGACTACAATAGAAATCTCCTTCAGACTACAATAGACATGCTCATTTAGACTACAATAGACATGCCCATTTAGACTACAATAGACGTGCTCATTTAAACTACAATAGACATGCTCATTTCGACTATAATAGACATCTCATTTAGACTACAATAGACATGCTCATTTAGACTACAATAGACATGCTCATTTAAACTACAATAGACATGCTTATTTAGACTTTAATAGACATGCTCATTTAGACTACAATAGACGTGCTCATTTAGACTACAATAGACATGCTCATTCAGACTACAATAGACATGCTCATTTAGACTACAATGGACATGCTCATTTAGACTACAATAGACATCTCATTTAGACTACAATAGACATCTCATTTAGACTACAATAGACATGCTCATTTAGACTACAATAGACATGCTCATTTAGACTACAATAGACATGCTCATTTAGACTACAATAGACGTGCTCATTTAGACTACAATAGACATGCTCATTTAGACTACAATAGACATGCTCATTTAGACTACAATAGACATGCCCATTTAGACTACAATAGACATGCTCATTTAGACTACAATAGACATCTCATTTAGACTACAATAGACATCTCATTTAGACTACAATAGACATGCTCATTTAGACTACAATAGACATCTCATTTAGACTGCAATAGACATGCTCATTTAGACTACAATAGACATGCTCATTTAGACTACAATAGACATGCTCATTTAGACTACAATAGACATCTCATTTAGACTACAATAGACATCTCATTTAGACTACAATAGACATGCTCATTTAGACTACAATAGACATGCCCATTTAGACTACAATAGACGTGCTCATTTAGACTACAATAGACATGCTCTTTTAGACTACAATAGACATCTCATTAGGACTACAATAGACATGCTCATTTAGACTACAATAGACATGCTCATTTAGACTACAATAGACATGCTTATTTAGACTACAATAGACATGCTCATTTAGACTTTAATAGACATGCTCATTTAGACTACAAAAGACATGCTCATTTAGACTACAATAGACATTTCATTTAGACTGCAATAGACATGCTCATTTAGACTACAATAGACGTGCTCATTTAGACTACATTAGACGTGCTCATTTAGACTACAATAGACATGTTCATTTAGACTACAATAGACATCTCATTTAGACTGCAAAAGACATGCTCATTTAGACTACAATAGACATGCTCATTTAGACTACAATAGACATGCACATTTAGACTACAATAGACGTGCTCATTTGGACTACAATAGACATGCTCTTTTAGACTCCAATAGACTTGCTCACTTAGACTACAATAGACATGCTCATTTAGACTACAATAGACATCTTATTTAGACTACAATAGACGTGCTCATTTAGACTACAATAGACATGCTCATTTAGACTACAATAGATATGCTCATTTAGACTACAATAGACATGCTCATTTAGACTACAAAAGACATCTCATTTAGACTACAATAGACATGCTCATTTAGACAACAATAGACGTGCTCATTAAAACTACAATAGACATGCTCATTTAGACTGCAATAGACATGCTCATTTAGACTACAATAGACATGCTCATTTAGACTACAATAGACATGCTCATTTAGACTTTAATAGACATGCTCATTTAGACTACAATAGACATCTCATTTAGACTACAATAGACATGCTCATTTAGACTTTAATAGACATGCTCATCTAGACTACAATAGACATCTCATTTAGACTACAATAGACATCTCATTTAGACTACAATAGACATGCTCATTTAGACTACAATAGACATGCTCATTTAGACTACAATAGACATGCTCATTTAGACTACAATAGACATCTCATTTAGACTACAATAGACATGCTCATTTAGACTTTAATAGACATGCTCATCTAGACTACAATAGACATCTCATTTAGACTACAATAGACATCTCATTTAGACTACAATAGATATGCTTATTTAGACTACAATAGACATGCTCATTTAGACTACAATAGACATGCTCATTTAGACTTTAATAGACATGCTCATTTAGACTACATTAGACGTGCTCATTTAGACTACAATAGACATGCTCATTTAGACTACAATAGACATCTCATTTAGACTGCAAAAGACATGCTCATTTGGACTACAATAGACATGCTCTTTTAGACTCCAATAGACTTGCTCACTTAGACTACAATAGACATGCTCATTTAGACTACAATAGACATCTTATTTAGACTACAATAGACGTGCTCATTTAGACTACAATAGACATGCTCATATAGACTACAATAGACATCTCATTTAGACTACAATAGACATCTCATTTAGACTACAATAGACATGCTCATGTAGACTTTAATAGACATGGTCATTTAGACTACAATAGACATGCTCATTTAGACTACAATAGACATGCTCATTTAGACTACAATAGACATGCTTATTTAGACTTTAATAGACATGCTTATTTAGACTACAATAGACGTGCTCATTTAGACTACAATAGACATGCTCATTTAGACTACTATAGACATGCTCATTTAGACTACAATAGACATGCTCATTTAGGCTTTAATAGACATACTCATTTAGACTGCAATAGACATGCTCATTTAGACTACAATAGATATGCTCATTTAGACTACAATAGACATGCTCATTTAGACTACAAAAGACATCTCATTTAGACTACAATAGACATGCTCATTTAGACAACAATAGACGTGCTCATTAAAACTACATTAGACATGCTCATTTAGACTGCAATAGACATGCTCATCTAGACTACAATGGACATGCTCATTTAGACTACAATAGACATGCTCATTTAGACTACAATAGACATGCTCATTTAGACTTTAATAGACATGCTCATTTAGACTACAATAGACATCTCATTTAGACTACAACAGACATGCTCATTTAGACTTTAATAGACATGCTCATCTAGACTACAATAGACATCTCATTTAGACTGCAATAGACATCTCATTTAGACTACAATAGACATGCTCATTTAGACTACAATAGACATGCTCATTTAGACTACAATAGACATGCTCATTTAGACTACAATAGACATCTCATTTAGACTACAATAGACATGCTCATTTAGACTTTAATAGACATGCTCATCTAGACTACAATAGACATCTCATTTAGACTACAATAGACATCTCATTTAGACTACAATAGATATGCTTATTTAGACTACAATAGACATGCTCATTTAGACTACAATAGACATGCCCATTTAGACTTTAATAGACATGCTCATTTAGACTTAATAGACATGCTCATTTAGACTACAATAGACATCTCATTTAGACTACAATAGACATGCTCATTTAGACTTTAATAGACATGCTCATTTAGACTACAATAGACATCTCATTTAGACTACAATAGAAATCTCCTTTAGACCACAATAGACATGCTCATTTAGACTACAATAGACATGCCCATTTAGACTACAATAGACGTGCTCATTTAGACTACAATAGACATGCTTATTTCGACTACAATAGACATCTCATTCAGACTACAATAGACATGCTCATTTAGACTACAATAGACATGCTCATTTAGACTACAATAGACATGCTTATTTAGACTTTAATAGACATGCTCATTTAGACTACAATAGACATGCTCATTTAGACTCCAATAGACATCTCATTTAGACTACAATAGACATGCTCATTTAGACTTTATTAGACATGCTCATTTAGACTACAATAGACATCTCATTTAGACTACAATAGACATGCTCATTTAAACTTTAATAGACATGCTCATTTAGACTACAATAGACATCTCATTTAGACTACAATAGACATGCTCATTTAGACTTTAATAGACATACTCATTTAGACTACAATAGACATCTCATTTAGACTACAATAGAAATCTCCTTTAGACTACAATAGACATGCTCATTTAGACTACAATAGACATGCCCATTTAGACTACAATAGACGTGCTCATTTAGACTACAATAGACATGCTCATTTCGACTACAATAGACATCTCATTCAGACTACAATAGACATGCTCATTTAGACTACAATAGACATGCTCATTTAGACTACAATAGACATGCTTATTTAGACTTTAATAGACATGCTCATTTAGACTACAATAGACATGCTCATTTAGACTTTAATAGACATGCTCATTTAGACTACAGTAGACATGCTCATTCAGACTTCAATAGACATGCTCATTTATACTTTAATAGACATGCTCATTTAGACTACAATAGACATCTCATTTAGACTACAATAGACATGCTCATTAAGACTTTAATAGACATGCTCATTTAGACTACAATAGACATCTCATTTAGACTACAACAGACACCTCATTTAGACTACAATAGACATGCTCATTTAGACTACATTAGACATGCTCATTCAAATTACAATAGACATGCTCATTTAGACTACAATAGACGTGCTCATTTAGACTACATTAGACATGCTCATTCAAATTACAATAGACATGCTCATTTAGACTACAATAGACGTGCTCATTTAGACTACAATAGACATGCTCATTTAGACTACAATAGACGTGCTCATTTAGACTACAATAAACAAGCTCATTTAGACTACAATGGACATCTCATTTGGGCTACAATAGACATGCTCATTTAGACTTCAATAGACATGCTCATTAAGACTACAATAGACGTGTTCATTTAGACAACAATAGACATGCTCATTTAGACTACAATAGACATGCTCATTTAGACTCCAATAGACATCTGATGTAGACTACAATAGACATGCTCATTTAGACTTCAATAGACATGCTCATTTAGACTGCAATAGACATCTCATTTAGACTACAATAGACATGCTCATTTAAACTTTAATAGACATGCTCATTTAGACTACAATAGACATCTCATTTAGACTACAATAGACATGCTCATTTAGACTTTAATAGACATGCTCATTTAGACTACAATAGACATCTCATTTAGACTACAATAGAAATCTCCTTCAGAATACAATAGACATGCTCATTTAGACTACAATAGACATGCCAATTTAGACTACAATAGACGTGTTCATTTAGACTACAATAAACATGCTCATTTCGACTATAATTGACATCTCATTTAGACTACAATAGACATGCTCATTTAGACTACAATAGACATGCTCATTTAAACTACAATAGACATGCTTATTTAGACTTTAATAGACATGCTCATTTAGACTACAATAGACGTGCTCATTTAGACTACAATAGACATGCTCATTTAGACTACTATAGACATGCTCATTTAGACTACAATAGACATGCTCATTTAGACTACAATAGACATCTCATTTAGACTACAATAGACATCTCATTTAGACTACAATAGACATGCTCATTTAGACTACAATAGACATGCCCATTTAGACTACAATAGACGTGCTCATTTAGACTACAATAGACATGCTCTTTTAGACTACAATAGACATCTCATTTAGACTACAATAGACATGCTCATTTAGACTACAATAGACATGCTCATTTAGACTACAATAGACATGCTCATTTAGACTACAATAGACATGCTCATTTAGACTTTAATAGACATGCTCATTTAGACTACAATAGACATGCTCATTTAGACTACAATAGACATTTCATTTAGACTGCAATAGACATGCTCATTTAGACTACAATAGACGTGCTCATTTAGACTACATTAGACGTGCTCATTTAGACTACAATAGACATGCTCATTTAGACTACAATAGACATCTCATTTAGACTGCAAAAGACATGCTCATTTAGACTACAATAGACATGCTCATTTAGACTACAGAGACATGCACATTTAGACTACAATAGACGTGCTCATTTGGACTACAATAGACATGCTCTTTTAGACTCCAATAGACTTGCTCACTTAGACTACAATAGACATGCTCATTTAGACTACAATAGACATCTTATTTAGACTACAATAGACGTGCTCATTTAGACTACAATAGACTTGCTCATATAGACTACAATAGACATCTCATTTAGACTACAATAGACATCTCATTTAGACTACAATAGACATGCTCATGTAGACTTTAATAGACATGGTCATATAGACTACAATAGACATGCTCATTTAGACTACAATAGACATGCTCATTTAGACTACAATAGACATGCTTATTTAGACTTTAATAGACATGCTTATTTAGACTACAATAGACGTGCTCATTTAGACTACAATAGACATGCTCATTTAGACTACTATAGACATGCTCATTTAGACTACAATAGACATCTCATTTAGACTACAATAGACATCTCATTTAGACTACAATAGACATGCTCATTTAGACTACAATAGACATGCCCAATTAGACTACAATAGACGTGCTCATTTAGACAACAATAGACATGCTCATTTAGACTACAATAGACATCTCATTTAGACTACAATAGACATGCTCATTTAGACAACAATAGACATGCTTATTTAGACTACAATAGACGTGCTCATTTAGACTACAATAGACATGCTCATTTAGACTACAATAAACATGCTCATTTAGACTACAATAGACATCTCATTTAGACTGCAATAGACATGCTCATTTAGACTACAATAGACGTGCTCATTTAGACTACAATAGACGTGCTCATTTAGACTACAACAGACATCTCATTTAGACTGCAATAGACATGCTCATTTAGACTACAATAGACATGCTCATTTAGACTACAATAGACATCTCATTTAGACTACAATAGATATGCTCATTTAGACTACAATAGACATGCTCATTTAGACTACAAAAGACATCTCATTTAGACTACAATAGACATGCTCATTTAGACAACAATAGACGTGCTCATTAAAACTACAATAGACATGCTCATTTAGACTGCAATAGACATGCTCATCTAGACTACAATGGACATGCTCATTTAGACTACAATAGACATGCTCATTTAGACTACAATAGACATGCTCATTTAGACTTTAATAGACATGCTCATTTAGACTACAATAGACATCTCATTTAGACTACAATAGACATGCTCATTTAGACTTTAATAGACATGCTCATCTAGACTACAATAGACATGCTCATTTAGACTTTAATAGACATGCTCATTTAGACTACAATAGACATCTCATTTAGCCTACAATAGACATGCTCATTTAGACTTTAATAGACATGCTCATTTAGACTACAATAGACATCTCATTTAGACTACAACAGACACCTCGTTTAGACTACAATAGACATGCTCATTTAGACTACAATAGACATCTCATTTAGACTACATTAGACATGCTCATTCAAACTACAATAGACATGCTCATTTAGACTACAATAGACGTGCTCATTTAGACTACAATAGACATGCTCATTTAGACTACAATAGACGTGCTCATTTAGACTACAATAGACAAGCTCATTCAGACTACAATGGACATCTCATTTGGGCTACAATAGACATGCTCATTTAGACTTTAATAGACATGCTCATTTAGACTACAATAGACGTGTTCATTTAGACAACAATAGACATGCTCATTTAGACTACAATAGACATGCTCATTTAGACTACAATAGACATCTCATTTAGACTACAATAGACATGCTCATTTAAACTTTAATAGACATGCTCATTTAGACTACAATAGACATCTCATTTAGACTACAATAGACATTTCATTTAGACTGCAATAGACATGCTCATTTAGACTACAATAGACGTGCTCATTTAGACTACATTAGACGTGCTCATTTAGACTACAATAGACATGCTCATTTAGACTACAATAGACATCTCATTTAGACTACAATAAACATGCTCATTTAGACTACAATAGACGTGCTCATTTAGACTACAATAGACAAGCTCATTTAGACTACAATAGACATGCTCATTTAGACTTTAATAGACATGCTCATTTAGACTACAATAGACATGCTCATTTAGACTTTCATAGACATGCTCATTTAGACTACAATAGACATGCTCATTTAGACTTCAATAGACATGCTCATTTAGACTTTAATAGACATGCTCATTTAGACTACAATAGACATCTCATTTAGCCTACAATAGACATGCTCATTTAGACTTTAATAGACATGCTCATTTAGACTACAATAGACATCTCATTTAGACTACAACAGACACCTCATTTAGACTACAATAGACATGCTCATTTAGACTACAATAGACATCTCATTTAGACTACATTAGACATGCTCATTCAAACTACAATAGACATGCTCATTTAGACTACAATAGACGTGCTCATTTAGACAACAATAGACATGCTCATTTAGACTACAATAGACGTGCTCATTTAGACTACAATAGACAAGCTCATTTAGACTACAATGGACATCTCATTTGGGCTACAATAGACATGCTCATTTAGACTTTAATAGACATGCTCATTTAGACTACAATAGACGTGTTCATTTAGACAACAATAGACATGCTCATTTAGACTACAATAGACATGCCCATTTAGACTACAATAGACGTGCTCATTTAGACTACAATAGACATGTTCATTTCGACTATAATAGACATCTCATTTAGACTACAATAGACATGCTCATTTAGACTACAATAGACATGCTCATTTAAACTACAATAGACATGCTTATTTAGACTTTAATAGACATGCTCATTTACACTACAATAGACGTGCTCATTTAGACTACAATAGACATGCTCATTTAGACTACTATAGACATGCTCATTTAGACTACAATAGACATGCTCATTTAGACTACAATAGACATCTCATTTAGACTACAATAGACATCTCATTTAGACTACAATAGACATGCTCATTTAGACTACAATAGACATGCCCATTTAGACTACAATAGACGTGCTCATTCAGACTACAATAGACATGCTCTTTTAGACTACAATAGACATCTCATTTAGACTACAATAGACATGCTCATTTAGACTACAATAGACATGCTCATTTCGACTACAATAGACATGCTCATTTAGACTACAATAGACATGCTCATTTAGACTTTAATAGACATGCTCATTTAGACTACAATAGACATGCTCATTTAGACTACAATAGACATTTCATTTAGACTGCAATAGACATGCTCATTTAGACTACAATAGACGTGCTCATTTAGACTACATTAGACGTGCTCATTTAGACTACAATAGACATGCTCATTTAGACTACAATAGACATCTCATTTAGACTGCAAAAGACATGCTCATTCAGCCTACAATAGACATGCTCATTTAGACTACAATAGACATGCACATTTAGACTACAATAGACGTGCTCATTTGGACTACAATAGACATGCTCTTTTAGACTCCAATAGACTTGCTCACTTAGACTACAATAGACATGCTCATTTAGACTACAATAGACATCTTATTTAGACTACAATAGACGTGCTCATTTAGACTACAATAGACATGCTCATATAGACTACAATAGACATCTCATTTAGTTTACAATAGACATCTCATTCAGACTACAATAGACATGCTCATGTAGACTTTAATAGACATGGTCATTTAGACTACAATAGACATGCTCATTTAGACTACAATAGACATGCTCATTTAGACTACAATAGACATGCTTATTTAGACTTTAATAGACATGCTTATTTAGACTACAATAGACGTGCTCATTTAGACTACAATAGACATGCTCATTTAGACTACTATAGACATGCTCATTTAGACTACAATAGACATTTCATTTAGACTACAATAGACATCTCATTTAGACTACAATAGACATGCTCATTTAGACTACAATAGACATGCCCAATTAGACTACAATAGACGTGCTCATTTAGACAACAATAGACATGCTCATTTAGACTACAATAGACATCTCATTTAGACTACAATAGACATGCTCATTTAGACAACAATAGACATGCTTATTTAGACTACAATAGACGTGCTCATTTAGACTACAATAGACATGCTCATTTAGACTACAATAGACATGCTCATTTAGACTACAATAGACATCTCATTTAGACTGCAAAAGACATGCTCATTTAGACTACAATAGACATGCTCATTTAGACTACAATAGACATGCACATTTAGACTACAATAGACGTGCTCATTTGGACTACAATAGACATGCTCTTTTAGACTCCAATAGACTTGCTCACTTAGACTACAATAGACATGCTCATTTAGACTACAATAGACATCTTATTTAGACTACAATAGACGTGCTCATTTAGACTACAATAGACATGCTCATATAGACTGCAATAGACATCTCATTTAGACTACAATAGACATGCTCATTTAGACTACAATAGACATGCTCATTTAGACTACAATAGACATGCTTATTTAGACTTTAATAGACATGCTTATTTAGACTACAATAGACGTGCTCATTTAGACTACAATAGACATGCTCATTTAGACTACTATAGACATGCTCATTTAGACTACAATAGACATGCTCATTTAGGCTTTAATAGACATACTCATTTAGACTGCAATAGACATGCTCATTTAGACTACAAAAGACATCTCATTTAGACTACAATAGATATGCTCATTTAGACTACAACAGACATGCTCATTTAGACTTTAATAGACATGCTCATTTAGACTACAATAGACGTGTTCATTTAGACAACAATAGACATGCTCATTTAGACTACAATAGACATGCTCATTTAGACTCCAATAGACATCTCATGTAGACTACAATAGACATGCTCATTTAGACTTCAATAGACATGCTCATTTACCCTACAATAGACATCTCATTTAGACTACAATAGACATGCTCATTTAAACTTTAATAGACATGCTCATTTAGACTACAATAGACATCTCATTTAGACTACAATAGACATGCTCATTTAGACTTTAATAGACATGCTCATTTAGACTACAATAGACATCTCATTTAGACTACAATAGAAATCTCCTTCAGACTACAATAGACATGCTCATTTAGACTACAATAGACATGCCCATTTAGACTACAATAGACGTGCTCATTTAGACTACAATAGACATGCTCATTTCGACTATAATAGACATCTCATTTAGTCTACAATAGACATGCTCATTTAGACTACAATAGACATGCTCATTTAAACTACAATAGACATGCTTATTTAGACTTTAATAGACATGCTCATTTAGACTACAATAGACGTGCTCATTTAGACTACAATAGACATGCTCATTTAGACTACTATAGACATGCACATTTAGACTACAATAGACATGCTCATTTAGACTACAATAGACATCTCATTTAGACTACAATAGACATCTCATTTAGACTACAATAGACATGCTCATTTAGACTACAATAGACATGCCCATTTAGACTACAATAGACGTGCTCATTTAGACTACAATAGACATGCTCTTTTAGACTACAATAGACATCTCATTTAGACTACAATAGACATGCTCATTTAGACTACAATAGACATGCTCATTTAGTCTACAATAGACATGCTCATTTAGACTACAATACACATGCTCATTTAGACTTTAATAGACATGCTCATTTAGAATACAATAGACTTGCTCATTTAGACTACAATAGACATTTCATTTAGACTGCAATAGACATGCTCATTTAGACTACAATAGACGTGCTCATTTAGACTACATTAGACGTGCTCATTTAGACTACAATAGACATGCTCATTTAGACTACAATAGACATCTCATTTAGACTACAATAAACATGCTCATTTAGACTACAATAGACGTGCTCATTTAGACTACAATAGACAAGCTCATTTAGACTACAATAGACATGCTCATTTAGACTTTAATAGACATGCTCATTTAGACTACAATAGACATGCTCATTTAGACTTTCATAGACATGCTCATTTAGACTACAATAGACATGCTCATTTAGACTTCAATAGACATGCTCATTTAGACTTTAATAGACATGCTCATTTAGACTACAATAGACATCTCATTTAGCCTACAATAGACATGCTCATTTAGACTTTAATAGACATGCTCATTTAGACTACAATAGACATCTCATTTAGACTACAACAGACACCTCATTTAGACTACAATAGACATGCTCATTTAGACTACAATAGACATCTCATTTAGACTACATTAGACATGCTCATTCAAACTACAATAGACATGCTCATTTAGACTACAATAGACGTGCTCATTTAGACAACAATAGACATGCTCATTTAGACTACAATAGACGTGCTCATTTAGACTACAATAGACAAGCTCATTTAGACTACAATGGACATCTCATTTGGGCTACAATAGACATGCTCATTTAGACTTTAATAGACATGCTCATTTAGACTACAATAGACGTGTTCATTTAGACAACAATAGACATGCTCATTTAGACTACAATAGACATGCTCATTTAGACTCCAATAGACATCTCATGTAGACTACAATAGACATGCTCATTTAGACTTCTATAGACATGCTCATTTAGCCTACAATAGACATCTCATTTAGACTACAATAGACATGCTCATTTAAACTTTAATAGACATGCTCATTTAGACTACAATAGACATCTCATTTAGACTACAATAGACATGCTCATTTAGACTTTAATAGACATGCTCATTTAGACTACAATAGACATCTCATTTAGACTACAATAGAAATCTCCTTCAGACTACAATAGACATGCTCATTTAGACTACAATAGACATGCCCATTTAGACTACAATAGACGTGCTCATTTAGACTACAATAGACATGTTCATTTCGACTATAATAGACATCTCATTTAGACTACAATAGACATGCTCATTTAGACTACAATAGACATGCTCATTTAAACTACAATAGACATGCTTATTTAGACTTTAATAGACATGCTCATTTAGACTACAATAGACGTGCTCATTTAGACTACAATAGACATGCTCATTTAGACTACTATAGACATGCTCATTTAGACTACAATAGACATGCTCATTTAGACTACAATAGACATCTCATTTAGACTACAATAGACATCTCATTTAGACTACAATAGACATGCTCATTTAGACTACAATAGACATGCCCATTTAGACTGCAATAGACGTGCTCATTCAGACTACAATAGACATGCTCTTTTAGACTACAATAGACGTCTCATTTAGACTACAATAGACATGCTCATTTAGACTACAATAGACATGCTCATTTAGACTACAATAGACATGCTCATTTAGACTACAATAGACATGCTCATTTAGACTTTAATAGACATGCTCATTTAGACTACAATAGACATGCTCATTTAGACTACAATAGACATTTCATTTAGACTGCAATAGACATGCTCATTTAGACTACAATAGACGTGCTCATTTAGACTACATTAGACGTGCTCATTTAGACTACAATAGACATGCTCATTTAGACTACAATAGACATCTCATTTAGACTGCAAAAGACATGCTCATTCAGACTACAATAGACATGCTCATTTAGACTACAATAGACATGCACATTTAGACTACAATAGACGTGCTCATTTGGACTACAATAGACATGCTCTTTTAGACTCCAATAGACTTGCTCACTTAGACTACAATAGACATGCTCATTTAGACTACAATAGACATCTTATTTAGACTACAATAGACGGGCTCATTTAGACTACAATAGACATGCTCATATAGACTACAATAGACATCTCATTTAGTCTACAATAGACATCTCATTTAGACTACAATAGACATGCTCATGTAGACTTTAATAGACATGGTCATTTAGACTACAATAGACATGCTCATTTAGACTACAATAGACATGCTCATTTAGACTACAATAGACATGCTTATTTAGACTTTAATAGACATGCTTATTTAGACTACAATAGACGTGCTCATTTAGACTACAATAGACATGCTCATTTAGACTACTATAGACATGCTCATTTAGACTACAATAGACATTTCATTTAGACTACAATAGACATCTCATTTAGACTACAATAGACATGCTCATTTAGACTACAATAGACATGCCCAATTAGACTACAATAGACGTGCTCATTTAGACAACAATAGACATGCTCATTTAGACTACAATAGACATCTCATTTAGACTACAATAGACATGCTCATTTAGACAACAATAGACATGCTTATTTAGACTACAATAGACGTGCTCATTTAGACTACAATAGACATGCTCATTTAGACTACAATAGACATGCTCATTTAGACTACAATAGACATCTCATTTAGACTGCAAAAGACATGCTCATTTAGACTACAATAGACATGCTCATTTAGACTACAATAGACATGCACATTTAGACTACAATAGACGTGCTCATTTGGACTACAATAGACATGCTCTTTTAGACTCCAATAGACTTGCTCACTTAGACTACAATAGACATGCTCATTTAGACTACAATAGACATCTTATTTAGACTACAATAGACGTGCTCATTTAGACTACAATAGACATGCTCATATAGACTGCAATAGACATCTCATTTAGACTACAATAGACATGCTCATTTAGACTACAATAGACATGCTCATTTAGACTACAATAGACATGCTTATTTAGACTTTAATAGACATGCTTATTTAGACTACAATAGACGTGCTCATTTAGACTACAATAGACATGGTCATTTAGACTACTATAGACATGCTCATTTAGACTACAATAGACATGCTCATTTAGGCTTTAATTGACATACTCATTTAGACTGCAATAGACATGCTCATTTAGACTACAAAAGACATCTCATTTAGACTACAATAGATATGCTCATTTAGACTACAATAGACATGCTCATTTAGACTACAATAGACATGCTCATTTAGGCTTTAATAGACATACTCATTTAGACTGTAATAGACATGCTCATTTAGACTACAAAAGACATCTCATTTAGACTACAATAGATATGCTCATTTAGACTACAATAGACATGCTCATTTAGACTACAAAAGACATCTCATTTAGACTACAATAGACATGCTCATTTAGACAACAATAGACGTGCTCATTAAAACTACAATAGACATGCTCATTTAGACTGCAATAGACATGCTCATCTAGACTACAATGGACATGCTCATTTAGACTACAATAGACATGCTCATTTAGACTACAATAGACATGCTCATTTAGACTTTAATAGACATGCTCATTTAGACTACAATAGACATCTCATTTAGACTACAATAGACGTGTTCATTTAGACAACAATAGACATGCTCATTTAGACTACAATAGACATGCTCATTTAGACTCCAATAGACATCTCATGTAGACTACAATAGACATGCTCATTTAGACTTCAATAGACATGCTCATTTAGCCTACAATAGACATCTCATTTAGACTACAATAGACATGCTCATTTAAACTTTAATAGACAAGCTCATTTAGACTACAATAGACATCTCATTTAGACTACAATAGACATGCTCATTTAGACTTTAATAGACATGCTCATTTAGACTACAATAGACATCTCATTTAGACTACAATAGAAATCTCCTTCAGACTACAATAGACATGCTCATTTAGACTACAATAGACATGCCCATTTAGACTACAATAGACGTGCTCATTTAGACTACAATAGACATGTTCATTTCGACTATAATAGACATCTCATTTAGACTACAATAGACATGCTCATTTAGACTACAATAGACATGCTCATTTAAACTACAATAGACATGCTTATTTAGACTTTAATAGACATGCTCATTTAGACTACAATAGACGTGCTCATTTAGACTACAATAGACATGCTCATTTAGACTACTATAGACATGCTCATTTAGACTACAATAGACATGCTCATTTAGACTACAATAGACATCTCATTTAGACTACAATAGACATCTCATTTAGACTACAATAGACATGCTCATTTAGACTACAATAGACATGCCCAT
Source organism: Morinoia aosen (assembly GCA_030386875.1). Classification (NCBI taxonomy): domain Eukaryota; kingdom Metazoa; phylum Arthropoda; class Malacostraca; order Amphipoda; family Talitridae; genus Morinoia; species Morinoia aosen. Next base: position 44,048,880 of record CM059565.1, on the reverse strand, counting down.
TTAGACTGCAATAGACGTGCTCATTCAGACTACAATAGACATGCTCTTTTAGACTACAATAGACGTCTCATTTAGACTACAATAGACATGCTCATTTAGACTACAATAGACATGCTCATTTAGACTACAATAGACATGCTCATTTAGACTACAATAGACATGCTCATTTAGACTTTAATAGACATGCTCATTTAGACTACAATAGACATGCTCATTTAGACTACAATAGACATTTCATTTAGACTGCAATAGACATGCTCATTTAGACTACAATAGACGTGCTCATTTAGACTACATTAGACGTGCTCATTTAGACTACAATAGACATGCTCATTTAGACTACAATAGACATCTCATTTAGACTGCAAAAGACATGCTCATTCAGACTACAATAGACATGCTCATTTAGACTACAATAGACATGCACATTTAGACTACAATAGACGTGCTCATTTGGACTACAATAGACATGCTCTTTTAGACTCCAATAGACTTGCTCACTTAGACTACAATAGACATGCTCATTTAGACTACAATAGACATCTTATTTAGACTACAATAGACGTGCTCATTTAGACTACAATAGACATGCTCATATAGACTACAATAGACATCTCATTTAGTCTACAATAGACATCTCATTTAGACTACAATAGACATGCTCATGTAGACTTTAATAGACATGGTCATTTAGACTACAATAGACATGCTCATTTAGACTACAATAGACATGCTCATTTAGACTACAATAGACATGCTTATTTAGACTTTAATAGACATGCTTATTTAGACTACAATAGACGTGCTCATTTAGACTACAATAGACATGCTCATTTAGACTACTATAGACATGCTCATTTAGACTACAATAGACATTTCATTTAGACTACAATAGACATCTCATTTAGACTACAATAGACATGCTCATTTAGACTACAATAGACATGCCCAATTAGACTACAATAGACGTGCTCATTTAGACAACAATAGACATGCTCATTTAGACTACAATAGACATCTCATTTAGACTACAATAGACATGCTCATTTAGACAACAATAGACATGCTTATTTAGACTACAATAGACGTGCTCATTTAGACTACAATAGACATGCTCATTTAGACTACAATAGACATGCTCATTTAGACTACAATAGACATCTCATTTAGACTGCAAAAGACATGCTCATTTAGACTACAATAGACATGCTCATTTAGACTACAATAGACATGCACATTTAGACTACAATAGACGTGCTCATTTGGACTACAATAGACATGCTCTTTTAGACTCCAATAGACTTGCTCACTTAGACTACAATAGACATGCTCATTTAGACTACAATAGACATCTTATTTAGACTACAATAGACGTGCTCATTTAGACTACAATAGACATGCTCATATAGACTGCAATAGACATCTCATTTAGACTACAATAGACATGCTCATTTAGACTACAATAGACATGCTCATTTAGACTACAATAGACATGCTTATTTAGACTTTAATAGACATGCTTATTTAGACTACAATAGACGTGCTCATTTAGACTACAATAGACATGCTCATTTAGACTACTATAGACATGCTCATTTAGACTACAATAGACAGCTCATTTAGACTACAATAGATATGCTCATTTAGACTACAATAGACATGCTCATTTAGACTACAATAGACATGCTCATTTAGACTACTATAGACATGCTCATTTAGACTTTAATAGACATGCTCATTTAGACTACAATAGACATGCTCATTTAGACTACAATAGACAGCTCATTTAGACTACAATAGATATGCTCATTTAGACTACAATAGACATGCTCATTTAGACTACAATAGACATGCTCATTTAGACTACAATAGACATGCTCATTTAGACTTTAATAGACATGCTCATTTAGACTACAATAGACATCTCATTTAGACTACAATAGACATGGTCATTTAGACTTTAATAGACATGCTCATCTAGACTACAATAGACATCTCATTTAGACTACAATAGACATCTCATTTAGACTACAATAGACATGCTCATTTAGACTACAATAGACATGCTCATTTAGACTACAACAGACATCTCATTTAGACTACAATAGACATGCTCATGTAGACTACAATAGACATGCTCATTTAGACTTTAATAGACATGCTCATTTAGACTACAATAGACATCTCATTTAGACTACAGTAGAAATGCTCATTTAGACTTTAATAAACAGGCTCATTTAGACTACAATAGACATCGTATTTGGACTACAAAAGACATGCTCATTTAGACTACAATAGACATCTCATTTAGACTACAATAGACATCTCATTTAGACTACAATAGACATGCTCATTTAGACTACAATAGACATGCTCCTTTAGACTATAACAGACATCTCATTTAGACTGCAATAGACATGCTCATTTAGACTACAATAGACGGGCTCATTTAGACTACAATATACATGCTCATTTACACTACAATAGACATGCTCATTTAGACTACAATAGACATCTTATTTAGACTACAATATACATGCTCATTTAGACTACAATAGACATGCTCATTTAGACTACAATAGACATGCTCATTTAGACTACAATAGACATCTCATTTAGACTACAATAAACATGCTCATTTAGACTTTAATAGACATGCTCATTTAGACTACAATAGACATGCTCATTTAGATAAAATAGACATCTCATTTAGACTACAATAGACATGCTCATTTAGACTACAATACACGTGCTCATTTAGACAACAATAGACATCTCATTTAGACTACAATAGAAATGCTCATTTAGACTTTAATAAACAAGCTCATTTAGACTACAATAGACATCTCATTTAGACTACAATAGACATGCTCATTTAGACTACAATAGACATCTCATTCAGACTACGATAGATATCTTATTTAGACTACAATAGACATGCTCATTTAGACTAAAATAGACATGCTCCTTTAGACTACAATAGACATCTCCTTTAGACTACAATAGACATGCTCATTTAAACTTTAATAGACGTGCTCATTTAGACTACAATAGACGTGCTCATTTAGACTACAATAGACATGCTCATTTAGACTACAATAGACATGCTTATTTAGACTACAATAGACATCTCATTTAGACTGCAATATACATGCTCATTTAGGCTACAATAGACATGCTCATTTAGACTACAATAGACATTCTCATTTAGACTACAATAGACATCTCATTTAGACTACAATAGACATGCTCATTTAGACTTTAAAAGACATGTTCATTTAGACTACAATAGACATGCTCATTTAGACAACAATAGACGTGCTCATTTAGACTACAGTAAACATGCTCATTTAGATTACAATAGACATCTCATTTAGACTACAATAGACATGCTCATTTAGACTACAATAGACGTGCTCATTTAGACTACAATAAACATCTCATTTAGACTACAATAGACATGCTCATTTAGACTTTTATAGACATGCTCATTTAGACTAGAATATACATGTTAATTTAGACAACAATAGACATCTCATTTAGACTACAATAGACATGCTCATTTAGACATCAATAGACATGCTCATTTAGACTACAATAGACATCTCATTTAGACTACAATAGATATGCTCATTTAGACTTTAATAGACATGCTCATTTAGACTACAATAGACATCTCATTTAAACTACAATAGACATCTCGTTTAGACTACAACAGACATGCTCTTTTAGACTTTAATAGACATGCTCATTTAGACTACAATAGACATCTCATTTACACTACAATAGACATGCTCATTTAGACTTTATTAGACATGCTCATTTAGACTACAATAGACATCTCATTTAGACTACAATAGACATGCTCATTTAGACTTTTATAGACATGCTCATTTAGACTACAATAGACATGCTAATTCAGACAACAATAGACATTTCTTTTAGACTACAATAGACATGCTCATTTAGACTTTAATAGACATGCTCATTTAGACTACAATAGACATCTCATGTAGACTACAATAGACATGCTCATTTAGACTTTGATATACATGCTCATTTAGACTAAAATAGACATCTCATTTAGACTACAATTGACATCTCATTTAGACTACAATAGACATGCTCATTTAGACTTTAATAGACATGCTCATTTAGACTACAATGGACATCTCATTTAGAGTACAATAGACATGCTCATTTAGACTTTAATAAACATGCTCATTTAGACTACAATAGACATCTCATTTGGACTACAATTGACATGCTCATTTAGACTTTAATAGACATGCTCATTTAGACTACAATAGACATCTCATTTAGACTACAACAGACACCTCATTTAGACTACAATAGACATGCTCATTTAGACTACAATAGACATCTCATTTAGACTACATTAGACATGCTCATTCAAACTACAATAGACATGCTCATTTAGACTACAATAGACGTGCTCATTTAGACTACAATAGACATGCTCATTTAGACTACAATAGACGTGCTCATTTAGACTACAATAGACAAGCTCATTTAGACTACAATGGACATCTCATTTGGGCTACAATAGACATGCTCATTTAGACTTTAATAGACATGCTCATTTAGACTACAATAGACGTGTTCATTTAGACAACAATAGACATGCTCATTTAGACTACAATAGACATGCTCATTTAGACTCCAATAGACATCTCATGTAGACTACAATAGACATGCTCATTTAGACTTCAATAGACATGCTCATTTAGCCTACAATAGACATCTCATTTAGACTACAATAGACATGCTCATTTAAACTTTAATAGACATGCTCATTTAGACTACAATAGACATCTCATTTAGACTACAATAGACATGCTCATTTAGACTTTAATAGACATGCTCATTTAGACTACAATAGACATCTCATTTAGACTACAATAGAAATCTCCTTCAGACTACAATACACATGCTCATTTAGACTACAATAGACATGCCCATTTAGACTACAATAGACGTGCTCATTTAGACTACAATAGACATGCTCATTTCGACTATAATAGACATCTCATTTAGACTACAATAGACATGCTCATTTAGACTACAATAGACATGCTCATTTAAACTACAATAGACATGCTTATTTAGACTTTAATAGACATGCTCATTTAGACTACAATAGACGTGCTCATTTAGACTTCAATAGACATGCTCATTTAGACTACTATAGACATGCTCATTTAGACTACAATAGACATGCTCATTTAGACTACAATAGACATCTCATTTAGACTACAATAGACATCTCATTTAGACTACAATAGACATGCTCATTTAGACTACAATAGACATGCCCATTTAGACTACAATAGACGTGCTCATTTAGACTACAATAGACATGCTCTTTTAGACTACAATAGACATCTCATTTAGACTACAATAGACATGCTCATTTAGACTACAATAGACATGCTCATTTAGACTACAATAGACATGCTCATTTAGACTACAATAGACATGCTCATTTAGACTTTAATAGACATGCTCATTTAGACTACAATAGACATGCTCATTTAGACTACAATAGACATTTCATTTAGACTGCAATAGACATGCTCATTTAGACTACAATAGACGTGCTCATTTAGACTACATTAGACGTGCTCATTTAGACTACAATAGACATGCTCATTTAGACTACAATAGACATCTCATTTAGACTGCAAAAGACATGCTCATTTAGACTACAATAGACATGCTCATTTAGACTACAATAGACATGCACATTTAGACTACAATAGACGTGCTCATTTGGACTACAATAGACATGCTCTTTTAGACTCCAATAGACTTGCTCACTTAGACTACAATAGACATGCTCATTTAGACTACAATAGACATCTTATTTAAACTACAATAGACGTGCTCATTTAGACTACAATAGACATGCTCATATAGACTACAATAGACATCTCATTTAGACTACAATAGACATCTCATTTAGACTACAATAGACATGCTCATGTAGACTTTAATAGACATGGTCATTTAGACTACAATAGACATGCTCATTTAGACTACAATAGACATGCTTATTTAGACTTTAATAGACATGCTTATTTAGACTACAATAGACGTGCTCATTTAGACTACAATAGACATGCTCATTTAGACTACTATAGACATGCTCATTTAGACTACAATAGACATCTCATTTAGACTACAATAGACATCTCATTTAGACTAGAATAGACATGCTCATTTAGACTACAATAGACATGCCCAATTAGACTACAATAGACGTGCTCATTTAGACAACAATAGACATGCTCATTTAGACTACAATAGACATCTCATTTAGACTACAATAGACATGCTCATTTAGACAACAATAGACATGCTTATTTAGACTACAATAGACGTGCTCATTTAGACTACAATAGACATGCTCATTTAGACTACAATAGACATGCTCATTTAGACTACAATAGACATCTCATTTAGACTGCAAAAGACATGCTCATTTAGACTACAATAGACATGCTCATTTAGACTACAATAGACATGCACATTTAGACTACAATAGACGTGCTCATTTGGACTACAATAGACATGCTCTTTTAGACTCCAATAGACTTGCTCACTTAGACTACAATAGACATGCTCATTTAGACTACAATAGACATCTTATTTAGACTACAATAGACGTGCTCATTTAGACTACAATAGACATGCTCATATAGACTACAATAGACATCTCATTTAGACTACAATAGACATGCTCATTTAGACTACAATAGACATGCTCATTTAGACTACAATAGACATGCTTATTTAGACTTTAATAGACATGCTTATTTAGACTACAATAGACGTGCTCATTTAGACTACAATAGACATGCTCATTTAGACTACTATAGACATGCTCATTTAGACTACAATAAACATGCTCATTTAGACTTTAATAGACATGCTTATTTAGACTACAATAGACGTGCTCATTTAGACTACAATAGACATGCTCATTTAGACTACTATAGACATTCTCATTTAGACTACAATAGACATGCTCATTTAGGCTTTAATAGACATACTCATTTAGACTGCAATAGATATGCTCATTTAGACTACAATAGATATGCTCATTTAGACTACAATAGACATGCTCATTTAGACTACAAAAGACATCTCATTTAGACTACAATAGACATGCTCATTTAGACAACAATAGACGTGCTCATTAAAACTACAATAGACATGCTCATTTAGACTGCAATAGACATGCTCATCTAGACTACAATGGACATGCTCATTTAGACTACAATAGACATGCTCATTTAGACTACAATAGACATGCTCATTCAGACTTTAATAGACATGCTCATTTAGACTATAATAGACATCTCATTTAGACTACAATAGACATGCTCATTTAGACTTTAATAGACATGCTCATCTAGACTACAATAGACATCTCATTTAGACTACAATAGACATCTCATTTAGACTACAATAGACATGCTCATTTAGACTCCAATAGACATGCTCATTTAGACTACAATAGACATGCTCATTTAGACTACAATAGACATCTCATTTAGACTACAATAGACATGCTCATTTAGACTTTAATAGACATGCTCATCTAGACTACAATAGACATCTCATTTAGACTACAATAGACATCTCATTTAGACTACAATAGATATGCTTATTTAGACTACAATAGACATGCTCATTTAGACTACAATAGACATGCTCATTTAGACTTTAATAGACATGCTCATTTAGACTTTAATAGACATGCTCATTTAGACTACAATAGACATCTCATTTAGACTACAATAGACATGCTCATTTAGACTTTAATAGACATGCTCATTTAGACTACAATAGACATCTCATTCAGACTACAATAGACACCTCATTTAGACTACAATAGACATGCTCATTTAGACTACAATAGACATCTCATTTTGACTACATTAGACATGCTCATTCAAACTACAATAGACATGCTCATTTAGACTACAATAGACGTGCTCATTTAGACTACAATAGACATGCTCATTTAGACTACAATAGACGTGCTCATTTAGACTACAATAGACATGCTCATTTAGACTACAATGGACATCTCATTTGGGCTACAATAGACATGCTCATTTAGACTTTAATAGACATGCTCATTCAGACTACAATAGACGTGTTCATTTAGACAACAATAGACATGCTCATTTAGACTACAATAGACATGCTCATTTTGACTCCAATAGACATCTCATTTAGACTACAATAGACATGCTCATTTAGACTTTAATAGACATGCTCATTTAGACTACAATAGACATCTCATTTAGACTACAATAGACATGCTCATTTAAACTTTAATAGACATGCTCATTTAGACTACAATAGACATCTCATTTAGACTACAATAGACATGCTCATTTAGACTTTAATAGACATGCTCATTTAGACTACAATAGACATCTCATTTAGACTACAATAGAAATCTCCTTCAGACTACAATAGACATGCTCATTTAGACAACGATAGACATGCCCATTTAGACTACAATTGACGTGCTCATTTAGACTACAATAGACATGCTCATTTCGACTACAATAGACATCTCATTTAGACTACAATAGACATGCTCATTTAGACTACAATAGACATGCTCATTTAGACTACAATAGACATGCTTATTTAGACTTTAATAGACATGCTCATTTAGACTACAATAGACGTGCTCATTTAGACTACAACAGACATCTCATTTAGACTGCAATAGACATGCTCATTTAGACTACAATAGACATGCTCATTTAGACTACAATAGACATCTCATTTAGACTACAATAGATATGCTCATTTAGACTACAATAGACATGCTCATTTAGACTACAAAAGACATCTCATTTAGACTACAATAGACATGCTCATTTAGACAACAATAGACGTGCTCATTTAAACTACAATAGACATGCTCATTTAGACTGCAATAGACATGCTCATCTAGACTACAATTGACATGCTCATTTAGACTACAATAGACATGCTCATTTAGACTACAATAGACATGCTCATTTAGACTTTAATAGACATGCTCATTTAGACTACAATAGACGTGCTCATTTAGACTACAATAGACATGCTCATTTAGACTACAATAGACATGCTCATTTAGACTACAATAGATATCTCATTTAGACTACAATAGACATGCTCATTTAGACTTTAATAGACATGCTCATCTAGACTACAATAGACATCTCATTTAGACTACAATAGACATCTCATTTAGACTACAATAGATATGCTCATGTAGACTACAATAGACATGCTCATTTAGACTACAATAGACATGCTCATTTAGACTACAATAGACATCTCATTTAGACTGCAATAGACATGCTCATTTAGACTACAATAAATATGCTCATTTGGACTACAATAGACATGCTCATTTAGACTACAATAGACGTGCTCATTTAGACTACAATAGACATGCTCATTTAGACTACAATAGACGTGCTCATTTAGACTACAATAGACATGCTCATTTAGACTACAATAGACATCTCATTTAGACAACAATAGACGTGCTCATTTAGACTACAATAGACATGCTCATTTAGACTACGATAGACATCTCATTTAGACTGCAATAGACATGCTCATTTAGACTACAATAGACGTGCTTATTTAGACTACAATAGACATGCTCATTTAGACTACAAAAGACGTGCTCATTTAGACTACAATAGACATGCTCATTTAGACTATAGACATCTCATTTAGACAACAATAGACGTGCTCATTTAGACTACAATAGACATGCTCATTTAGACTACGATAGACATCTCATTTAGACTTCAATAGACATGCTCATTAAGACTACAATAGACGTGTTCATTTAGACAACAATAGACATGCTCATTTAGACTACAATAGACATGCTCATTCAGACTCCAATAGACATCTGATGTAGACTACAATAGACATGCTCATTTAGACTTCAATAGACATGCTCATTTAGACTGCAATAGACATCTCATTTAGACTACAATAGACATGCTCATTTAAACTTTAATAGACATGCTCATTTAGACTACAATAGACATCTCATTTAGACTACAATAGACATGCTCATTTAGACTTTAATAGACATGCTCATTTAGACTACAATAGACATCTCATTTAGACTACAATAGAAATCTCCTTCAGACTACAATAGACATGCTCATTTAGACTACAATAGACATGCCAATTTAGACTACAATAGACGTGTTCATTTAGACTACAATAAACATGCTCATTTCGACTATAATTGACATCTCATTTAGACTACAATAGACATGCTCATTTAGACTACAATAGACATGCTCATTTAAACTACAATAGACATGCTTATTTAGACTTTAATAGACATGCTCATTTAGACTACAATAGACGTGCTCATTTAGACTACAATAGACATGCTCATTTAGACTACTATAGACATGCTCATTTAGACTACAATAGACATGCTCATTTAGACTACAATAGACATCTCATTTAGACTACAATAGACATCTCATTTAGACTACAATAGACATGCTCATTTAGACTACAATAGACATGCCCATTTAGACTACAATAGACGTGCTCATTTAGACTACAATAGACATGCTCTTTTAGACTACAATAGACATCTCATTTAGACTACAATAGACATGCTCATTTAGACTACAATAGACATGCTCATTTAGACTACAATAGACATGCTCATTTAGACTACAATAGACATGCTCAATTAGACTTTAATAGACATGCTCATTTAGACTACAATAGACATGCTCATTTAGACTACAATAGACATTTCATTTAGACTGCAATAGACATGCTCATTTAGACTACAATAGACGTGCTCATTTAGACTACATTAGACGTGCTCATTTAGACTACAATAGACATGCTCATTTAGACTACAATAGACATCTCATTTAGACTGCAAAAGACATGCTCATTTAGACTACAATAGACATGCTCATTTAGACTACAATAGACATGCACATTTAGACTACAATAGACGTGCTCATTTGGACTACAATAGACGTGTTCATTTAGACAACAATAGACATGCTCATTTAGACTACAATAGACATGCTCATTCAGACTCCAATAGACATCTGATGTAGACTACAATAGACATGCTCATTTAGACTTCAATAGACATGCTCATTTAGACTGCAATAGACATCTCATTTAGACTACAATAGACATGCTCATTTAAACTTTAATAGACATGCTCATTTAGACTACAATAGACATCTCATTTAGACTACAATAGACATGCTCATTTAGACTTTAATAGACATGCTCATTTAGACTACAATAGACATCTCATTTAGACTACAATAGAAATCTCCTTCAGACTACAATAGACATGCTCATTTAGACTACAATAGACATGCCAATTTAGACTACAATAGACGTGTTCATTTAGACTACAATAAACATGCTCATTTCGACTATAATTGACATCTCATTTAGACTACAATAGACATGCTCATTTAGACTACAATAGACATGCTCATTTAAACTACAATAGACATGCTTATTTAGACTTTAATAGACATGCTCATTTAGACTACAATAGACGTGCTCATTTAGACTACAATAGACATGCTCATTTAGACTACTATAGACATGCTCATTTAGACTACAATAGACATGCTCATTTAGACTACAATAGACATCTCATTTAGACTACAATAGACATCTCATTTAGACTACAATAGACATGCTCATTTAGACTACAATAGACATGCCCATTTAGACTACAATAGACGTGCTCATTTAGACTACAATAGACATGCTCTTTTAGACTACAATAGACATCTCATTTAGACTACAATAGACATGCTCATTTAGACTACAATAGACATGCTCATTTAGACTACAATAGACATGCTCATTTAGACTACAATAGACATGCTCAATTAGACTTTAATAGACATGCTCATTTAGACTACAATAGACATGCTCATTTAGACTACAATAGACATTTCATTTAGACTGCAATAGACATGCTCATTTAGACTACAATAGACGTGCTCATTTAGACTACATTAGACGTGCTCATTTAGACTACAATAGACATGCTCATTTAGACTACAATAGACATCTCATTTAGACTGCAAAAGACATGCTCATTTAGACTACAATAGACATGCTCATTTAGACTACAATAGACATGCACATTTAGACTACAATAGACTTGCTCATTTGGACTACAATAGACATGCTCTTTTAGACTCCAATAGACTTGCTCACTTAGACTACAATAGACATGCTCATTTAGACTACAATAGACATCTTATTTAGACTACAATAGACGTGCTCATTTAGACTACAATAGACTTGCTCATATAGACTACAATAGACATCTCATTTAGACTACAATAGACATCTCATTTAGACTACAATAGACATGCTCATGTAGACTTTAATAGACATGGTCATATAGACTACAATAGACATGCTCATTTAGACTACAATAGACATGCTCATTTAGACTACAATAGACATGCTTATTTAGACTTTAATAGACATGCTTATTTAGACTACAATAGACGTGCTCATTTAGACTACAATAGACATGCTCATTTAGACTACTATAGACATGCTCATTTAGACTACAATAGACATCTCATTTAGACTACAATAGACATCTCATTTAGACTACAATAGACATGCTCATTTAGACTACAATAGACATGCCCAATTAGACTACAATAGACGTGCTCATTTAGACAACAATAGACATGCTCATTTAGACTACAATAGACATCTCATTTAGACTACAATAGACATGCTCATTTAGACAACAATAGACATGCTTATTTAGACTACAATAGACGTGCTCATTTAGACTACAATAGACATGCTCATTTAGACTACAATAAACATGCTCATTTAGACTACAATAGACATCTCATTTAGACTGCAATAGACATGCTCATTTAGACTACAATAGACGTGCTCATTTAGACTACAATAGACGTGCTCATTTAGACTACAACAGACATCTCATTTAGACTGCAATAGACATGCTCATTTAGACTACAATAGACATGCTCATTTAGACTACAATAGACATCTCATTTAGACTACAATAGATATGCTCATTTAGACTACAATAGACATGCTCATTTAGACTACAAAAGACATCTCATTTAGACTACAATAGACATGCTCATTTAGACAACAATAGACGTGCTCATTAAAACTACAATAGACATGCTCATTTAGACTGCAATAGACATGCTCATCTAGACTACAATGGACATGCTCATTTAGACTACAATAGACATGCTCATTTAGACTACAATAGACATGCTCATTTAGACTTTAATAGACATGCTCATTTAGACTACAATAGACATCTCATTTAGACTACAATAGACATGCTCATTTAGACTTTAATAGACATGCTCATCTAGACTACAATAGACATGCTCATTTAGACTTTAATAGACATGCTCATTTAGACTTTAATAGACATGCTCATTTAGACTACAATAGACATCTCATTTAGCCTACAATAGACATGCTCATTTAGACTTTAATAGACATGCTCATTTAGACTACAATAGACATCTCATTTAGACTACAACAGACACCTCGTTTAGACTACAATAGACATGCTCATTTAGACTACAATAGACATCTCATTTAGACTACATTAGACATGCTCATTCAAACTACAATAGACATGCTCATTTAGACTACAATAGACGTGCTCATTTAGACTACAATAGACATGCTCATTTAGACTACAATAGACGTGCTCATTTAGACTACAATAGACAAGCTCATTCAGACTACAATGGACATCTCATTTGGGCTACAATAGACATGCTCATTTAGACTTTAATAGACATGCTCATTTAGACTACAATAGACGTGTTCATTTAGACAACAATAGACATGCTCATTTAGACTACAATAGACATGCTCATTTAGACTCAAATAGACATCTCATGTAGACTACAATAGACATGCTCATTTAGACTTCAATAGACATGCTCATTTAGACTACAATAGACATCTCATTTAGACTACAATAGACATGCTCATTTAAACTTTAATAGACATGCTCATTTAGACTACAATAGACATCTCATTTAGACTACAATAGACATGCTCATTTAGACTTTAATAGACATGCTCATTTAGACTACAATAGACATCTCATTTAGACTACAATAGAAATCTCCTTCAGACTACAATAGACATGCTCATTTAGACTACAATAGACATGCCCATTTAGACTACAATAGACGTGCTCATTTAAACTACAATAGACATGCTCATTTCGACTATAATAGACATCTCATTTAGACTACAATAGACATGCTCATTTAGACTACAATAGACATGCTCATTTAAACTACAATAGACATGCTTATTTAGACTTTAATAGACATGCTCATTTAGACTACAATAGACGTGCTCATTTAGACTACAATAGACATGCTCATTCAGACTACAATAGACATGCTCATTTAGACTACAATGGACATGCTCATTTAGACTACAATAGACATCTCATTTAGACTACAATAGACATCTCATTTAGACTACAATAGACATGCTCATTTAGACTACAATAGACATGCTCATTTAGACTACAATAGACATGCTCATTTAGACTACAATAGACGTGCTCATTTAGACTACAATAGACATGCTCATTTAGACTACAATAGACATGCTCATTTAGACTACAATAGACATGCCCATTTAGACTACAATAGACATGCTCATTTAGACTACAATAGACATCTCATTTAGACTACAATAGACATCTCATTTAGACTACAATAGACATGCTCATTTAGACTACAATAGACATCTCATTTAGACTGCAATAGACATGCTCATTTAGACTACAATAGACATGCTCATTTAGACTACAATAGACATGCTCATTTAGACTACAATAGACATCTCATTTAGACTACAATAGACATCTCATTTAGACTACAATAGACATGCTCATTTAGACTACAATAGACATGCCCATTTAGACTACAATAGACGTGCTCATTTAGACTACAATAGACATGCTCTTTTAGACTACAATAGACATCTCATTAGGACTACAATAGACATGCTCATTTAGACTACAATAGACATGCTCATTTAGACTACAATAGACATGCTTATTTAGACTACAATAGACATGCTCATTTAGACTTTAATAGACATGCTCATTTAGACTACAAAAGACATGCTCATTTAGACTACAATAGACATTTCATTTAGACTGCAATAGACATGCTCATTTAGACTACAATAGACGTGCTCATTTAGACTACATTAGACGTGCTCATTTAGACTACAATAGACATGTTCATTTAGACTACAATAGACATCTCATTTAGACTGCAAAAGACATGCTCATTTAGACTACAATAGACATGCTCATTTAGACTACAATAGACATGCACATTTAGACTACAATAGACGTGCTCATTTGGACTACAATAGACATGCTCTTTTAGACTCCAATAGACTTGCTCACTTAGACTACAATAGACATGCTCATTTAGACTACAATAGACATCTTATTTAGACTACAATAGACGTGCTCATTTAGACTACAATAGACATGCTCATTTAGACTACAATAGATATGCTCATTTAGACTACAATAGACATGCTCATTTAGACTACAAAAGACATCTCATTTAGACTACAATAGACATGCTCATTTAGACAACAATAGACGTGCTCATTAAAACTACAATAGACATGCTCATTTAGACTGCAATAGACATGCTCATTTAGACTACAATAGACATGCTCATTTAGACTACAATAGACATGCTCATTTAGACTTTAATAGACATGCTCATTTAGACTACAATAGACATCTCATTTAGACTACAATAGACATGCTCATTTAGACTTTAATAGACATGCTCATCTAGACTACAATAGACATCTCATTTAGACTACAATAGACATCTCATTTAGACTACAATAGACATGCTCATTTAGACTACAATAGACATGCTCATTTAGACTACAATAGACATGCTCATTTAGACTACAATAGACATCTCATTTAGACTACAATAGACATGCTCATTTAGACTTTAATAGACATGCTCATCTAGACTACAATAGACATCTCATTTAGACTACAATAGACATCTCATTTAGACTACAATAGATATGCTTATTTAGACTACAATAGACATGCTCATTTAGACTACAATAGACATGCTCATTTAGACTTTAATAGACATGCTCATTTAGACTACATTAGACGTGCTCATTTAGACTACAATAGACATGCTCATTTAGACTACAATAGACATCTCATTTAGACTGCAAAAGACATGCTCATTTGGACTACAATAGACATGCTCTTTTAGACTCCAATAGACTTGCTCACTTAGACTACAATAGACATGCTCATTTAGACTACAATAGACATCTTATTTAGACTACAATAGACGTGCTCATTTAGACTACAATAGACATGCTCATATAGACTACAATAGACATCTCATTTAGACTACAATAGACATCTCATTTAGACTACAATAGACATGCTCATGTAGACTTTAATAGACATGGTCATTTAGACTACAATAGACATGCTCATTTAGACTACAATAGACATGCTCATTTAGACTACAATAGACATGCTTATTTAGACTTTAATAGACATGCTTATTTAGACTACAATAGACGTGCTCATTTAGACTACAATAGACATGCTCATTTAGACTACTATAGACATGCTCATTTAGACTACAATAGACATGCTCATTTAGGCTTTAATAGACATACTCATTTAGACTGCAATAGACATGCTCATTTAGACTACAATAGATATGCTCATTTAGACTACAATAGACATGCTCATTTAGACTACAAAAGACATCTCATTTAGACTACAATAGACATGCTCATTTAGACAACAATAGACGTGCTCATTAAAACTACATTAGACATGCTCATTTAGACTGCAATAGACATGCTCATCTAGACTACAATGGACATGCTCATTTAGACTACAATAGACATGCTCATTTAGACTACAATAGACATGCTCATTTAGACTTTAATAGACATGCTCATTTAGACTACAATAGACATCTCATTTAGACTACAACAGACATGCTCATTTAGACTTTAATAGACATGCTCATCTAGACTACAATAGACATCTCATTTAGACTGCAATAGACATCTCATTTAGACTACAATAGACATGCTCATTTAGACTACAATAGACATGCTCATTTAGACTACAATAGACATGCTCATTTAGACTACAATAGACATCTCATTTAGACTACAATAGACATGCTCATTTAGACTTTAATAGACATGCTCATCTAGACTACAATAGACATCTCATTTAGACTACAATAGACATCTCATTTAGACTACAATAGATATGCTTATTTAGACTACAATAGACATGCTCATTTAGACTACAATAGACATGCCCATTTAGACTTTAATAGACATGCTCATTTAGACTTAATAGACATGCTCATTTAGACTACAATAGACATCTCATTTAGACTACAATAGACATGCTCATTTAGACTTTAATAGACATGCTCATTTAGACTACAATAGACATCTCATTTAGACTACAATAGAAATCTCCTTTAGACCACAATAGACATGCTCATTTAGACTACAATAGACATGCCCATTTAGACTACAATAGACGTGCTCATTTAGACTACAATAGACATGCTTATTTCGACTACAATAGACATCTCATTCAGACTACAATAGACATGCTCATTTAGACTACAATAGACATGCTCATTTAGACTACAATAGACATGCTTATTTAGACTTTAATAGACATGCTCATTTAGACTACAATAGACATGCTCATTTAGACTCCAATAGACATCTCATTTAGACTACAATAGACATGCTCATTTAGACTTTATTAGACATGCTCATTTAGACTACAATAGACATCTCATTTAGACTACAATAGACATGCTCATTTAAACTTTAATAGACATGCTCATTTAGACTACAATAGACATCTCATTTAGACTACAATAGACATGCTCATTTAGACTTTAATAGACATACTCATTTAGACTACAATAGACATCTCATTTAGACTACAATAGAAATCTCCTTTAGACTACAATAGACATGCTCATTTAGACTACAATAGACATGCCCATTTAGACTACAATAGACGTGCTCATTTAGACTACAATAGACATGCTCATTTCGACTACAATAGACATCTCATTCAGACTACAATAGACATGCTCATTTAGACTACAATAGACATGCTCATTTAGACTACAATAGACATGCTTATTTAGACTTTAATAGACATGCTCATTTAGACTACAATAGACATGCTCATTTAGACTTTAATAGACATGCTCATTTAGACTACAGTAGACATGCTCATTCAGACTTCAATAGACATGCTCATTTATACTTTAATAGACATGCTCATTTAGACTACAATAGACATCTCATTTAGACTACAATAGACATGCTCATTAAGACTTTAATAGACATGCTCATTTAGACTACAATAGACATCTCATTTAGACTACAACAGACACCTCATTTAGACTACAATAGACATGCTCATTTAGACTACATTAGACATGCTCATTCAAATTACAATAGACATGCTCATTTAGACTACAATAGACGTGCTCATTTAGACTACATTAGACATGCTCATTCAAATTACAATAGACATGCTCATTTAGACTACAATAGACGTGCTCATTTAGACTACAATAGACATGCTCATTTAGACTACAATAGACGTGCTCATTTAGACTACAATAAACAAGCTCATTTAGACTACAATGGACATCTCATTTGGGCTACAATAGACATGCTCATTTAGACTTCAATAGACATGCTCATTAAGACTACAATAGACGTGTTCATTTAGACAACAATAGACATGCTCATTTAGACTACAATAGACATGCTCATTTAGACTCCAATAGACATCTGATGTAGACTACAATAGACATGCTCATTTAGACTTCAATAGACATGCTCATTTAGACTGCAATAGACATCTCATTTAGACTACAATAGACATGCTCATTTAAACTTTAATAGACATGCTCATTTAGACTACAATAGACATCTCATTTAGACTACAATAGACATGCTCATTTAGACTTTAATAGACATGCTCATTTAGACTACAATAGACATCTCATTTAGACTACAATAAAAATCTCCTTCAGAATACAATAGACATGCTCATTTAGACTACAATAGACATGCCAATTTAGACTACAATAGACGTGTTCATTTAGACTACAATAAACATGCTCATTTCGACTATAATTGACATCTCATTTAGACTACAATAGACATGCTCATTTAGACTACAATAGACATCTCATTTAGACTACAATAGACATCTCATTTAGACTACAATAGACATGCTCATTTAGACTACAATAGACATGCCCATTTAGACTACAATAGACGTGCTCATTTAGACTACAATAGACATGCTCTTTTAGACTACAATAGACATCTCATTTAGACTACAATAGACATGCTCATTTAGACTACAATAGACATGCTCATTTAGACTACAATAGACATGCTCATTTAGACTACAATAGACATGCTCATTTAGACTTTAATAGACATGCTCATTTAGACTACAATAGACATGCTCATTTAGACTACAATAGACATTTCATTTAGACTGCAATAGACATGCTCATTTAGACTACAATAGACGTGCTCATTTAGACTACATTAGACGTGCTCATTTAGACTACAATAGACATGCTCATTTAGACTACAATAGACATCTCATTTAGACTGCAAAAGACATGCTCATTTAGACTACAATAGACATGCTCATTTAGACTACAGAGACATGCACATTTAGACTACAATAGACGTGCTCATTTGGACTACAATAGACATGCTCTTTTAGACTCCAATAGACTTGCTCACTTAGACTACAATAGACATGCTCATTTAGACTACAATAGACATCTTATTTAGACTACAATAGACGTGCTCATTTAGACTACAATAGACTTGCTCATATAGACTACAATAGACATCTCATTTAGACTACAATAGACATCTCATTTAGACTACAATAGACATGCTCATGTAGACTTTAATAGACATGGTCATATAGACTACAATAGACATGCTCATTTAGACTACAATAGACATGCTCATTTAGACTACAATAGACATGCTTATTTAGACTTTAATAGACATGCTTATTTAGACTACAATAGACGTGCTCATTTAGACTACAATAGACATGCTCATTTAGACTACTATAGACATGCTCATTTAGACTACAATAGACATCTCATTTAGACTACAATAGACATCTCATTTAGACTACAATAGACATGCTCATTTAGACTACAATAGACATGCCCAATTAGACTACAATAGACGTGCTCATTTAGACAACAATAGACATGCTCATTTAGACTACAATAGACATCTCATTTAGACTACAATAGACATGCTCATTTAGACAACAATAGACATGCTTATTTAGACTACAATAGACGTGCTCATTTAGACTACAATAGACATGCTCATTTAGACTACAATAAACATGCTCATTTAGACTACAATAGACATCTCATTTAGACTGCAATAGACATGCTCATTTAGACTACAATAGACGTGCTCATTTAGACTACAATAGACGTGCTCATTTAGACTACAACAGACATCTCATTTAGACTGCAATAGACATGCTCATTTAGACTACAATAGACATGCTCATTTAGACTACAATAGACATCTCATTTAGACTACAATAGATATGCTCATTTAGACTACAATAGACATGCTCATTTAGACTACAAAAGACATCTCATTTAGACTACAATAGACATGCTCATTTAGACAACAATAGACGTGCTCATTAAAACTACAATAGACATGCTCATTTAGACTGCAATAGACATGCTCATCTAGACTACAATGGACATGCTCATTTAGACTACAATAGACATGCTCATTTAGACTACAATAGACATGCTCATTTAGACTTTAATAGACATGCTCATTTAGACTACAATAGACATCTCATTTAGACTACAATAGACATGCTCATTTAGACTTTAATAGACATGCTCATCTAGACTACAATAGACATGCTCATTTAGACTTTAATAGACATGCTCATTTAGACTACAATAGACATCTCATTTAGCCTACAATAGACATGCTCATTTAGACTTTAATAGACATGCTCATTTAGACTACAATAGACATCTCATTTAGACTACAACAGACACCTCGTTTAGACTACAATAGACATGCTCATTTAGACTACAATAGACATCTCATTTAGACTACATTAGACATGCTCATTCAAACTACAATAGACATGCTCATTTAGACTACAATAGACGTGCTCATTTAGACTACAATAGACATGCTCATTTAGACTACAATAGACGTGCTCATTTAGACTACAATAGACAAGCTCATTCAGACTACAATGGACATCTCATTTGGGCTACAATAGACATGCTCATTTAGACTTTAATAGACATGCTCATTTAGACTACAATAGACGTGTTCATTTAGACAACAATAGACATGCTCATTTAGACTACAATAGACATGCTCATTTAGACTACAATAGACATCTCATTTAGACTACAATAGACATGCTCATTTAAACTTTAATAGACATGCTCATTTAGACTACAATAGACATCTCATTTAGACTACAATAGACATGCTCATTTAAACTTTAATAGACATGCTCATTTAGACTACAATAGGCATCTCATTTAGACTACAATAGACATGCTCATTTAGACTTTAATAGACATGCTCATTTAGACTACAATAGACATCTCATTTAGACTACAATAGACATGCTCATTTAAACTTTAATAGACATGCTCATTTAGACTACAATAGGCATCTCATTTAGACTACAATAGACATGCTCATTTAGACTTTAATAGACATGCTCATTTAGACTACAATAGACATTTCATTTAGACTACAATAGACATGCTCATTTAAACTTTAATAGACATGCTCATTTAGACTACAATAGGCATCTCATTTAGACTACAATAGACATGCTCATTTAGACTTTAATAGACATGCTCATTTAGACTACAATAGACATCTCAT
Source organism: Morinoia aosen (assembly GCA_030386875.1). NCBI lineage: Eukaryota > Metazoa > Arthropoda > Malacostraca > Amphipoda > Talitridae > Morinoia > Morinoia aosen. The sequence continues at coordinate 44,026,692 of CM059565.1, read as the reverse complement.
TTAGACTACAATAGACATGCTCATTTAAACTTTAATAGACATGCTCATTTAGACTACAATAGGCATCTCATTTAGACTACAATAGACGTGCTCATTTAGACTACAATAGACGTGCTCATTTAGACTACAACAGACATCTCATTTAGACTGCAATAGACATGCTCATTTAGACTACAATAGACATGCTCATTTAGACTACAATAGACATCTCATTTAGACTACAATAGATATGCTCATTTAGACTACAATAGACATGCTCATTTAGACTACAAAAGACATCTCATTTAGACTACAATAGACATGCTCATTTAGACAACAATAGACGTGCTCATTAAAACTACAATAGACATGCTCATTTAGACTGCAATAGACATGCTCATCTAGACTACAATGGACATGCTCATTTAGACTACAATAGACATGCTCATTTAGACTACAATAGACATGCTCATTTAGACTTTAATAGACATGCTCATTTAGACTACAATAGACATCTCATTTAGACTACAATAGACATGCTCATTTAGACTTTAATAGACATGCTCATCTAGACTACAATAGACATGCTCATTTAGACTTTAATAGACATGCTCATTTAGACTACAATAGACATCTCATTTAGCCTACAATAGACATGCTCATTTAGACTTTAATAGACATGCTCATTTAGACTACAATAGACATCTCATTTAGACTACAACAGACACCTCGTTTAGACTACAATAGACATGCTCATTTAGACTACAATAGACATCTCATTTAGACTACATTAGACATGCTCATTCAAACTACAATAGACATGCTCATTTAGACTACAATAGACGTGCTCATTTAGACTACAATAGACATGCTCATTTAGACTACAATAGACGTGCTCATTTAGACTACAATAGACAAGCTCATTCAGACTACAATGGACATCTCATTTGGGCTACAATAGACATGCTCATTTAGACTTTAATAGACATGCTCATTTAGACTACAATAGACGTGTTCATTTAGACAACAATAGACATGCTCATTTAGACTACAATAGACATGCTCATTTAGACTACAATAGACATCTCATTTAGACTACAATAGACATGCTCATTTAAACTTTAATAGACATGCTCATTTAGACTACAATAGACATCTCATTTAGACTACAATAGACATGCTCATTTAAACTTTAATAGACATGCTCATTTAGACTACAATAGGCATCTCATTTAGACTACAATAGACATGCTCATTTAGACTTTAATAGACATGCTCATTTAGACTACAATAGACATCTCATTTAGACTACAATAGACATGCTCATTTAAACTTTAATAGACATGCTCATTTAGACTACAATAGGCATCTCATTTAGACTACAATAGACATGCTCATTTAGACTTTAATAGACATGCTCATTTAGACTACAATAGACATTTCATTTAGACTACAATAGACATGCTCATTTAAACTTTAATAGACATGCTCATTTAGACTACAATAGGCATCTCATTTAGACTACAATAGACATGCTCATTTAGACTTTAATAGACATGCTCATTTAGACTACAATAGACATCTCATTTAGACTACAATAGAAATCTCCTTCAGACTACAATAGACATGCTCATTTAGACTACAATTGACATGCCCATTTAGACTACAATAGACGTGCTCATTTAAACTACAATAGACATGCTCATTTCGACTATAATAGACATCTCATTTAGACTACAATAGACAGGCTCATTTAGACTACAATAGACATGCTCATTTAAACTACAATAGACATGCTTATTTAGACTTTAATAGACATGCTCATTTAGACTACAATAGACGTGCTCATTTAGACTACAATAGACATGCTCATTTAGACTACAATAGACATGCTCATTTAGACTACAATGGACATGCTCATTTAGACTACAATAGACATCTCATTTAGACTACAATAGACATCTCATTTAGACTACAATAGACATGCTCATTTAGACTACAATAGACATGCTCATTTAGACTACAATAGACATGCTCATTTAGACTACAATAGACGTGCTCATTTAGACTACAATAGACATGCTCATTTAGACTACAATAGACATGCTCATTTAGACTACAATAGACATGCCCATTTAGACTACAATAGACATGCTCATTTAGACTACAATAGACATCTCATTTAGACTACAATAGACATCTCATTTAGACTACAATAGACATGCTCATTTAGACTACAATAGACATCTCATTTAGACTGCAATAGACATGCTCATTTAGACTACAATAGACATGCTCATTTAGACTACAATAGACATGCTCATTTAGACTACAATAGACATCTCATTTAGACTACAATAGACATCTCATTTAGACTACAATAGACATGCTCATTTAGACTACAATAGACATGCCCATTTAGACTACAATAGACGTGCTCATTTAGACTACAATAGACATGCTCTTTTAGACTACAATAGACATCTCATTTAGACTACAATAGACATGCTCATTTAGACTACAATAGACATGCTCATTTAGACTACAATAGACATGCTTATTTAGACTACAATAGACATGCTCATTTAGACTTTAATAGACATGCTCATTTAGACTACAAAAGACATGCTCATTTAGACTACAATAGACATTTCATTTAGACTGCAATAGACATGCTCATTTAGACTACAATAGACGTCCTCATTTAGACTACATTAGACGTGCTCATTTAGACTACAATAGACATGTTCATTTAGACTACAATAGACATCTCATTTAGACTGCAAAAGACATGCTCATTTAGACTACAATAGACATGCACATTTAGACTACAATAGACGTGCTCATTTGGACTACAATAGACATGCTCTTTTAGACTCCAATAGACTTGCTCACTTAGACTACAATAGACATGCTCATTTAGACTACAATAGACATCTTATTTAGACTACAATAGACGTGCTCATTTAGACTACAATAGACATGCTCATTTAGACTACAATAGATATGCTCATTTAGACTACAATAGACATGCTCATTTAGACTACAAAAGACATCTCATTTAGACTACAATAGACATGCTCATTTAGACAACAATAGACGTGCTCATTAAAACTACAATAGACATGCTCATTTAGACTGCAATAGACATGCTCATTTAGACTACAATAGACATGCTCATTTAGACTACAATAGACATGCTCATTTAGACTTTAATAGACATGCTCATTTAGACTACAATAGACATCTCATTTAGACTACAATAGACATGCTCATTTAGACTTTAATAGACATGCTCATCTAGACTACAATAGACATCTCATTTAGACTACAATAGACATCTCATTTAGACTACAATAGACATGCTCATTTAGACTACAATAGACATGCTCATTTAGACTACAATAGACATGCTCATTTAGACTACAATAGACATCTCATTTAGACTACAATAGACATGCTCATTTAGACTTTAATAGACATGCTCATCTAGACTACAATAGACATCTCATTTAGACTACAATAGACATCTCATTTAGACTACAATAGATATGCTTATTTAGACTACAATAGACATGCTCATTTAGACTACAATAGACATGCTCATTTAGACTTTAATAGACATGCTCATTTAGACTACATTAGACGTGCTCATTTAGACTACAATAGACATGCTCATTTAGACTACAATAGACATCTCATTTAGACTGCAAAAGACATGCTCATTTGGACTACAATAGACATGCTCATTTAGACTACAATAGACATGCTTATTTAGACTACAATAGACATGCTCATTTAGACTTTAATAGACATGCTCATTTAGACTACAATAGACATGCTCATTTAGACTACAATAGACATGCTCATTTAGACTACAATAGACATCTCATTTAGACTACAATAGACATCTCATTTAGACTACAATAGACATGCTCATTTAGACTACAATAGACATGCCCATTTAGACTACAATAGACGTGCTCATTTAGACTACAATAGACATGCTCTTTTAGACTACAATAGACATCTCATTTAGACTACAATAGACATGCTCATTTAGACTACAATAGACATGCTCATTTAGACTACAATAGACATGCTTATTTAGACTACAATAGACATGCTCATTTAGACTTTAATAGACATGCTCATTTAGACTACAAAAGACATGCTCATTTAGACTACAATAGACATTTCATTTAGACTGCAATAGACATGCTCATTTAGACTACAATAGACGTGCTCATTTAGACTACATTAGACGTGCTCATTTAGACTACAATAGACATGTTCATTTAGACTACAATAGACATCTCATTTAGACTGCAAAAGACATGCTCATTTAGACTACAATAGACATGCACATTTAGACTACAATAGACGTGCTCATTTGGACTACAATAGACATGCTCTTTTAGACTCCAATAGACTTGCTCACTTAGACTACAATAGACATGCTCATTTAGACTACAATAGACATCTTATTTAGACTACAATAGACGTGCTCATTTAGACTACAATAGACATGCTCATTTAGACTACAATAGATATGCTCATTTAGACTACAATAGACATGCTCATTTAGACTACAAAAGACATCTCATTTAGACTACAATAGACATGCTCATTTAGACAACAATAGACGTGCTCATTAAAACTACAATAGACATGCTCATTTAGACTGCAATAGACATGCTCATTTAGACTACAATAGACATGCTCATTTAGACTACAATAGACATGCTCATTTAGACTTTAATAGACATGCTCATTTAGACTACAATAGACATCTCATTTAGACTACAATAGACATGCTCATTTAGACTTTAATAGACATGCTCATCTAGACTACAATAGACATCTCATTTAGACTACAATAGACATCTCATTTAGACTACAATAGACATGCTCATTTAGACTACAATAGACATGCTCATTTAGACTACAATAGACATGCTCATTTAGACTACAATAGACATCTCATTTAGACTACAATAGACATGCTCATTTAGACTTTAATAGACATGCTCATCTAGACTACAATAGACATCTCATTTAGACTACAATAGACATCTCATTTAGACTACAATAGATATGCTTATTTAGACTACAATAGACATGCTCATTTAGACTACAATAGACATGCTCATTTAGACTTTAATAGACATGCTCATTTAGACTACATTAGACGTGCTCATTTAGACTACAATAGACATGCTCATTTAGACTACAATAGACATCTCATTTAGACTGCAAAAGACATGCTCATTTGGACTACAATAGACATGCTCTTTTAGACTCCAATAGACTTGCTCACTTAGACTACAATAGACATGCTCATTTAGACTACAATAGACATCTTATTTAGACTACAATAGACGTGCTCATTTAGACTACAATAGACATGCTCATATAGACTACAATAGACATCTCATTTAGACTACAATAGACATCTCATTTAGACTACAATAGACATGCTCATGTAGACTTTAATAGACATGGTCATTTAGACTACAATAGACATACTCATTTAGACTACAATAGACATGCTCATTTAGACTACAATAGACATGCTTATTTAGACTTTAATAGACATGCTTATTTAGACTACAATAGACGTGCTCATTTAGACTACAATAGACATGCTCATTTAGACTACAATAGACATCTCATTTAGACAACAATAGACGTGCTCATTTAGACTACAATAGACATGCTCATTTAGACTACGATAGACATCTCATTTAGACTGCAATAGACATGCTCATTTAGACTACAATAGACGTGCTTATTTAGACTACAATAGACATGCTCATTTAGACTACAAAAGACGTGCTCATTTAGACTACAATAGACATGCTCATTTAGACTATAGACATCTCATTTAGACAACAATAGACGTGCTCATTTAGACTACAATAGACATGCTCATTTAGACTACGATAGACATCTCATTTAGACTTCAATAGACATGCTCATTAAGACTACAATAGACGTGTTCATTTAGACAACAATAGACATGCTCATTTAGACTACAATAGACATGCTCATTTAGACTCCAATAGACATCTGATGTAGACTACAATAGACATGCTCATTTAGACTTCAATAGACATGCTCATTTAGACTGCAATAGACATCTCATTTAGACTACAATAGACATGCTCATTTAAACTTTAATAGACATGCTCATTTAGACTACAATAGACATCTCATTTAGACTACAATAGACATGCTCATTTAGACTTTAATAGACATGCTCATTTAGACTACAATAGACATCTCATTTAGACTACAATAGAAATCTCCTTCAGACTACAATAGACATGCTCATTTAGACTACAATAGACATGCCAATTTAGACTACAATAGACGTGTTCATTTAGACTACAATAAACATGCTCATTTCGACTATAATTGACATCTCATTTAGACTACAATAGACATGCTCATTTAGACTACAATAGACATGCTCATTTAAACTACAATAGACATGCTTATTTAGACTTTATTAGACATGCTCATTTAGACTACAATAGACGTGCTCATTTAGACTACAATAGACATGCTCATTTAGACTACTATAGACATGCTCATTTAGACTACAATAGACATGCTCATTTAGACTACAATAGACATCTCATTTAGACTACAATAGACATCTCATTTAGACTACAATAGACATGCTCATTTAGACTACAATAGACATGCCCATTTAGACTACAATAGACGTGCTCATTTAGACTACAATAGACATGCTCTTTTAGACTACAATAGACATCTCATTTAGACTACAATAGACATGCTCATTTAGACTACAATAGACATGCTCATTTAGACTACAATAGACATGCTCATTTAGACTACAATAGACATGCTCATTTAGACTTTAATAGACATGCTCATTTAGACTACAATAGACATGCTCATTTAGACTACAATAGACATTTCATTTAGACTGCAATAGACATGCTCATTTAGACTACAATAGACGTGCTCATTTAGACTACATTAGACGTGCTCATTTAGACTACAATAGACATGCTCATTTAGACTACAATAGACATCTCATTTAGACTGCAAAAGACATGCTCATTTAGACTACAATAGACATGCTCATTTAGACTACAATAGACATGCACATTTAGACTACAATAGACGTGCTCATTTGGACTACAATAGACATGCTCTTTTAGACTCCAATAGACTTGCTCACTTAGACTACAATAGACATGCTCATTTAGACTACAATAGACATCTTATTTAGACTACAATAGACGTGCTCATTTAGACTACAATAGACTTGCTCATATAGACTACAATAGACATCTCATTTAGACTACAATAGACATCTCATTTAGACTACAATAGACATGCTCATGTAGACTTTAATAGACATGGTCATATAGACTACAATAGACATGCTCATTTAGACTACAATAGACATGCTCATTTAGACTACAATAGACATGCTTATTTAGACTTTAATAGACATGCTTATTTAGACTACAATAGACGTGCTCATTTAGACTACAATAGACATGCTCATTTAGACTACTATAGACATGCTCATTTAGACTACAATAGACATCTCATTTAGACTACAATAGACATCTCATTTAGACTACAATAGACATGCTCATTTAGACTACAATAGACATGCCCAATTAGACTACAATAGACGTGCTCATTTAGACAACAATAGACATGCTCATTTAGACTACAATAGACATCTCATTTAGACTACAATAGACATGCTCATTTAGACAACAATAGACATGCTTATTTAGACTACAATAGACGTGCTCATTTAGACTACAATAGACATGCTCATTTAGACTACAATAAACATGCTCATTTAGACTACAATAGACATCTCATTTAGACTGCAATAGACATGCTCATTTAGACTACAATAGACGTGCTCATTTAGACTACAATAGACGTGCTCATTTAGACTACAACAGACATCTCATTTAGACTGCAATAGACATGCTCATTTAGACTACAATAGACATGCTCATTTAGACTACAATAGACATCTCATTTAGACTACAATAGATATGCTCATTTAGACTACAATAGACATGCTCATTTAGACTACAAAAGACATCTCATTTAGACTACAATAGACATGCTCATTTAGACAACAATAGACGTGCTCATTAAAACTACAATAGACATGCTCATTTAGACTGCAATAGACATGCTCATCTAGACTACAATGGACATGCTCATTTAGACTACAATAGACATGCTCATTTAGACTACAATAGACATGCTCATTTAGACTTTAATAGACATGCTCATTTAGACTACAATAGACATCTCATTTAGACTACAATAGACATGCTCATTTAGACTTTAATAGACATGCTCATCTAGACTACAATAGACATGCTCATTTAGACTTTAATAGACATGCTCATTTAGACTACAATAGACATCTCATTTAGCCTACAATAGACATGCTCATTTAGACTTTAATAGACATGCTCATTTAGACTACAATAGACATCTCATTTAGACTACAACAGACACCTCGTTTAGACTACAATAGACATGCTCATTTAGACTACAATAGACATCTCATTTAGACTACATTAGACATGCTCATTCAAACTACAATAGACATGCTCATTTAGACTACAATAGACGTGCTCATTTAGACTACAATAGACATGCTCATTTAGACTACAATAGACGTGCTCATTTAGACTACAATAGACAAGCTCATTCAGACTACAATGGACATCTCATTTGGGCTACAATAGACATGCTCATTTAGACTTTAATAGACATGCTCATTTAGACTACAATAGACGTGTTCATTTAGACAACAATAGACATGCTCATTTAGACTACAATAGACATGCTCATTTAGACTCAAATAGACATCTCATGTAGACTACAATAGACATGCTCATTTAGACTTCAATAGACATGCTCATTTAGACTACAATAGACATCTCATTTAGACTACAATAGACATGCTCATTTAAAATTTAATAGACATGCTCATTTAGACTACAATAGACATCTCATTTAGACTACAATAGACATGCTCATTTAGACTTTAATAGACATGCTCATTTAGACTACAATAGACATCTCATTTAGACTACAATAGAAATCTCCTTCAGACTACAATAGACATGCTCATTTAGACTACAATAGACATGCCCATTTAGACTACAATAGACGTGATCATTTAAACTACAATAGACATGCTCATTTCGACTATAATAGACATCTCATTTAGACTACAATAGACATGCTCATTTAGACTACAATAGACATGCTCATTTAAACTACAATAGACATGCTTATTTAGACTTTAATAGACATGCTCATTTAGACTACAATAGACGTGCTCATTTAGACTACAATAGACATGCTCATTCAGACTACAATAGACATGCTCATTTAGACTACAATGGACATGCTCATTTAGACTACAATAGACATCTCATTTAGACTACAATAGACATCTCATTTAGACTACAATAGACATGCTCATTTAGACTACAACAGACATGCTCATTTAGACTACAATAGACATGCTCATTTAGACTACAATAGACGTGCTCATTTAGACTACAATAGACATGCTCATTTAGACTACAATAGACATGCTCATTTAGACTACAATAGACATGCCCATTTAGACTACAATAGACATGCTCATTTAGACTACAATAGACATCTCATTTAGACTACAATAGACATCTCATTTAGACTACAATAGACATGCTCATTTAGACTACAATAGACATCTCATTTAGACTGCAATAGACATGCTCATTTAGACTACAATAGACATGCTCATTTAGACTACAATAGACATGCTCATTTAGACTACAATAGACATCTCATTTAGACTACAATAGACATCTCATTTAGACTACAATAGACATGCTCATTTAGACTACAATAGACATGCCCATTTAGACTACAATAGACGTGCTCATTTAGACTACAATAGACATGCTCTTTTAGACTACAATAGACATCTCATTAAGACTGCAATAGACATGCTCATTTAGACTACAATAGACATGCTCATTTAGACTACAATAGACATGCTTATTTAGACTACAATAGACATGCTCATTTAGACTTTAATAGACATGCTCATTTAGACTACAAAAGACATGCTCATTTAGACTACAATAGACATTTCATTTAGACTGCAATAGACATGCTCATTTAGACTACAATAGACGTGCTCATTTAGACTACATTAGACGTGCTCATTTAGACTACAATAGACATGTTCATTTAGACTACAATAGACATCTCATTTAGACTGCAAAAGACATGCTCATTTAGACTACAATAGACATGCTCATTTAGACTACAATAGACATGCACATTTAGACTACAATAGACGTGCTCATTTGGACTACAATAGACATGCTCTTTTAGACTCCAATAGACTTGCTCACTTAGACTACAATAGACATGCTCATTTAGACTACAATAGACATCTTATTTAGACTACAATAGACGTGCTCATTTAGACTACAATAGACATGCTCATTTAGACTACAATAGATATGCTCATTTAGACTACAATAGACATGCTCATTTAGACTACAAAAGACATCTCATTTAGACTACAATAGACATGCTCATTTAGACAACAATAGACGTGCTCATTAAAACTACAATAGACATGCTCATTTAGACTGCAATAGACATGCTCATTTAGACTACAATAGACATGCTCATTTAGACTACAATAGACATGCTCATTTAGACTTTAATAGACATGCTCATTTAGACTACAATAGACATCTCATTTAGACTACAATAGACATGCTCATTTAGACTTTAATAGACATGCTCATCTAGACTACAATAGACATCTCATTTAGACTACAATAGACATCTCATTTAGACTACAATAGACATGCTCATTTAGACTACAATAGACATGCTCATTTAGACTACAATAGACATGCTCATTTAGACTACAATAGACATCTCATTTAGACTACAATAGACATGCTCATTTAGACTTTAATAGACATGCTCATCTAGACTACAATAGACATCTCATTTAGACTACAATAGACATCTCATTTAGACTACAATAGATATGCTTATTTAGACTACAATAGACATGCTCATTTAGACTACAATAGACATGCTCATTTAGACTTTAATAGACATGCTCATTTAGACTACATTAGACGTGCTCATTTAGACTACAATAGACATGCTCATTTAGACTACAATAGACATCTCATTTAGACTGCAAAAGACATGCTCATTTGGACTACAATAGACATGCTCTTTTAGACTCCAATAGACTTGCTCACTTAGACTACAATAGACATGCTCATTTAGACTACAATAGACATCTTATTTAGACTACAATAGACGTGCTCATTTAGACTACAATAGACATGCGCATATAGACTACAATAGACATCTCATTTAGACTACAATAGACATCTCATTTAGACTACAATAGACATGCTCATGTAGACTTTAATAGACATGGTCATTTAGACTACAATAGACATGCTCATTTAGACTACAATAGACATGCTCATTTAGACTACAATAGACATGCTTATTTAGACTTTAATAGACATGCTTATTTAGACTACAATAGACGTGCTCATTTAGACTACAATAGACATGCTCATTTAGACTACTATAGACATGCTCATTTAGACTACAATAGACATGCTCATTTAGGCTTTAATAGACATACTCATTTAGACTGCAATAGACATGCTCATTTAGACTACAATAGATATGCTCATTTAGACTACAATAGACATGCTCATTTAGACTACAAAAGACATCTCATTTAGACTACAATAGACATGCTCATTTAGACAACAATAGACGTGCTCATTAAAACTACAATAGACATGCTCATTTAGACTGCAATAGACATGCTCATCTAGACTACAATGGACATGCTCATTTAGACTACAATAGACATGCTCATTTAGACTACAATAGACATGCTCATTTAGACTTTAATAGACATGCTCATTTAGACTACAATAGACATCTCATTTAGACTACAACAGACATGCTCATTTAGACTTTAATAGACATGCTCATCTAGACTACAATAGACATCTCATTTAGACTGCAATAGACATCTCATTTAGACTACAATAGACATGCTCATTTAGACTACAATAGACATGCTCATTTAGACTACAATAGACATGCTCATTTAGACTACAATAGACATCTCATGTAGACTACAATAGACATGCTCATTTAGACTTTAATAGACATGCTCATCTAGACTACAATAGACATCTCATTTAGACTACAATAGACATCTCATTTAGACTACAATAGATATGCTTATTTAGACTACAATAGACATGCTCATTTAGACTACAATAGACATGCCCATTTAGACTTTAATAGACATGCTCATTTAGACTTAATTGACATGCTCATTTAGACTACAATAGACATCTCATTTAGACTACAATAGACATGCTCATTTAGACTTTAATAGACATGCTCATTTAGACTACAATAGACATCTTATTTAGACTACAATAGAAATCTCCTTTAGACCACAATAGACATGCTCATTTAGACTACAATAGACATGCCCATTTAGACTACAATAGACGTGCTCATTTAGACTACAATAGGCATGCTCATTTCGACTACAATAGACATCTCATTCAGACTACAATAGACATGCTCATTTAGACTACAATAGACATGCTCATTTAGACTACAATAGACATGCTTATTTAGACTTTAATAGACATGCTCATTTAGACTACAATAGACATGCTCATTTAGACTCCAATAGACATCTCATTTAGACTACAATAGACATGCTCATTTAGACTTTATTAGACATGCTCATTTAGACTACAATAGACATCTCATTTAGACTACAATAGACATGCTCATTTAAACTTTAATAGACATGCTCATTTAGACTACAATAGACATCTCATTTAGACTACAATAGACATGCTCATTTAGACTTTAATAGACATGCTCATTTAGACTACAATAGACATCTCATTTAGACTACAATAGAAATCTCCTTTAGACTACAATAGACATGCTCATTTAGACTACAATAGACATGCCCATTTAGACTACAATAGACGTGCTCATTTAGACTACAATAGACATGCTCATTTCGACTACAATAGACATCTCATTCAGACTACAATAGACATGCTCATTTAGACTACAATAGACATGCTCATTTAGACTACAATAGACATGCTTATTTAGACTTTAATAGACATGCTCATTTAGACTACAATAGACATGCTCATTTAGACTTTAATAGACATGCTCATTTAGACTACAGTAGACATGCTCATTTAGACTTCAATAGACATGCTCATTTATACTTTAATAGACATGCTCATTTAGACTACAATAGACATCTCATTTAGACTACAATAGACATGCTCATTAAGACTTTAATAGACATGCTCATTTAGACTACAATAGACATCTCATTTAGACTACAACAGACACCTCATTTAGACTACAATAGACATGCTCATTTAGACTACATTAGACATGCTCATTCAAATTACAATAGACATGCTCATTTAGACTACAATAGACGTGCTCATTTAGACTACATTAGACATGCTCATTCAAATTACAATAGACATGCTCATTTAGACTACAATAGACGTGCTCATTTAGACTACAATAGACATGCTCATTTAGACTACAATAGACGTGCTCATTTAGACTACAATAAACAAGCTCATTTAGACTACAATGGACATCTCATTTGGGCTACAATAGACATGCTCATTTAGACTTCAATAGACATGCTCATTAAGACTACAATAGACGTGTTCATTTAGACAACAATAGACATGCTCATTTAGACTACAATAGACATGCTCATTTAGACTCCAATAGACATCTGATGTAGACTACAATAGACATGCTCATTTAGACTTCAATAGACATGCTCATTTAGACTGCAATAGACATCTCATTTAGACTACAATAGACATGCTCATTTAAACTTTAATAGACATGCTCATTTAGACTACAATAGACATCTCATTTAGACTACAATAGACATGCTCATTTAGACTTTAATAGACATGCTCATTTAGACTACAATAGACATCTCATTTAGACTACAATAGAAATCTCCTTCAGAATACAATAGACATGCTCATTTAGACTACAATAGACATGCCAATTTAGACTACAATAGACGTGTTCATTTAGACTACAATAAACATGCTCATTTCGACTATAATTGACATCTCATTTAGACTACAATAGACATGCTCATTTAGACTACAATAGACATGCTCATTTAAACTACAATAGACATGCTTATTTAGACTTTAATAGACATGCTCATTTAGACTACAATAGACGTGCTCATTTAGACTACAATAGACATGCTCATTTAGACTACTATAGACATGCTCATTTAGACTACAATAGACATGCTCATTTAGACTACAATAGACATCTCATTTAGACTACAATAGACATCTCATTTAGACTACAATAGACATGCTCATTTAGACTACAATAGACATGCCCATTTAGACTACAATAGACGTGCTCATTTAGACTACAATAGACATGCTCTTTTAGACTACAATAGACATCTCATTTAGACTACAATAGACATGCTCATTTAGACTACAATAGACATGCTCATTTAGACTACAATAGACATGCTCATTTAGACTACAATAGACATGCTCATTTAGACTTTAATAGACATGCTCATTTAGACTACAATAGACATGCTCATTTAGACTACAATAGACATTTCATTTAGACTGCAATAGACATGCTCATTTAGACTACAATAGACGTGCTCATTTAGACTACATTAGACGTGCTCATTTAGACTACAATAGACATGCTCATTTAGACTACAATAGACATCTCATTTAGACTGCAAAAGACATGCTCATTTAGACTACAATAGACATGCTCATTTAGACTACAATAGACATGCACATTTAGACTACAATAGACGTGCTCATTTGGACTACAATAGACATGCTCTTTTAGACTCCAATAGACTTGCTCACTTAGACTACAATAGACATGCTCATTTAGACTACAATAGACATCTTATTTAGACTACAATAGACGTGCTCATTTAGACTACAATAGACTTGCTCATATAGACTACAATAGACATCTCATTTAGACTACAATAGACATCTCATTTAGACTACAATAGACATGCTCATGTAGACTTTAATAGACATGGTCATATAGACTACAATAGACATGCTCATTTAGACTACAATAGACATGCTCATTTAGACTACAATAGACATGCTTATTTAGACTTTAATAGACATGCTTATTTAGACTACAATAGACGTGCTCATTTAGACTACAATAGACATGCTCATTTAGACTACTATAGACATGCTCATTTAGACTACAATAGACATCTCATTTAGACTACAATAGACATCTCATTTAGACTACAATAGACATGCTCATTTAGACTACAATAGACATGCCCAATTAGACTACAATAGACGTGCTCATTTAGACAACAATAGACATGCTCATTTAGACTACAATAGACATCTCATTTAGACTACAATAGACATGCTCATTTAGACAACAATAGACATGCTTATTTAGACTACAATAGACGTGCTCATTTAGACTACAATAGACATGCTCATTTAGACTACAATAAACATGCTCATTTAGACTACAATAGACATCTCATTTAGACTGCAATAGACATGCTCATTTAGACTACAATAGACGTGCTCATTTAGACTACAATAGACGTGCTCATTTAGACTACAACAGACATCTCATTTAGACTGCAATAGACATCTCATTTAGACTACAATAGACATGCTCATTTAGACTACAATAGACATCTCATTTAGACTACAATAGATATGCTCATTTAGACTACAATAGACATGCTCATTTAGACTACAATAGACATGCTCATTTAGACTACAATAGACATCTCATTTAGACTACAATAGACATGCTCATTTAGACTACAATAGACATGCTCATTTAGACTACAATAGACATGCTCATTTAGACTACAATAGACATCTCATTTAGACTACAATAGATATGCTCATTTAGACTACAATAGACATGCTCATTTAGACTACAAAAGACATCTCATTTAGACTACAATAGACATGCTCATTTAGACAACAATAGACGTGCTCATTAAAACTACAATAGACATGCTCATTTAGACTGCAATAGACATGCTCATCTAGACTACAATGGACATGCTTATTTAGACTACAATAGACATGCTCATTTAGACTACAATAGACATGCTCATTTAGACTTTAATAGACATGCTCATTTAGACTACAATAGACATCTCATTTAGACTACAATAGACATGCTCATTTAGACTTTAATAGACATGCTCATCTAGACTACAATAGACATGCTCATTTAGACTTTAATAGACATGCTCATTTAGACTTTAATAGACATGCTCATTTAGACTACAATAGACATCTCATTTAGCCTACAATAGACATGCTCATTTAGACTTTAATAGACATGCTCATTTAGACTACAATAGACATCTCATTTAGACTACAACAGACACCTCGTTTAGACTACAATAGACATGCTCATTTAGACTACAATAGACATCTCATTTAGACTACATTAGACATGCTCATTCAAACTACAATAGACATGCTCATTTAGACTACAATAGACGTGCTCATTTAGACTACAATAGACATGCTCATTTAGACTACAATAGACGTGCTCATTTAGACTACAATAGACAAGCTCATTCAGACTACAATGGACATCTCATTTGGGCTACAATAGACATGCTCATTTAGACTTTAATAGACATGCTCATTTAGACTACAATAGACGTGTTCATTTAGACAACAATAGACATGCTCATTTAGACTACAATAGACATGCTCATTTAGACTCAAATAGACATCTCATGTAGACTACAATAGACATGCTCATTTAGACTTCAATAGACATGCTCATTTAGACTACAATAGACATCTCATTTAGACTACAATAGACATGCTCATTTAAACTTTAATAGACATGCTCATTTAGACTACAATAGACATCTCATTTAGACTACAATAGACATGCTCATTTAGACTTTAATAGACATGCTCATTTAGACTACAATAGACATCTCATTTAGACTACAATAGAAATCTCCTTCAGACTACAATAGACATGCTCATTTAGACTACAATTGACATGCCCATTTAGACTACAATAGACGTGCTCATTTAAACTACAATAGACATGCTCATTTCGACTATAATAGACATCTCATTTAGACTACAATAGACAGGCTCATTTAGACTACAATAGACATGCTCATTTAAACTACAATAGACATGCTTATTTAGACTTTAATAGACATGCTCATTTAGACTACAATAGACGTGCTCATTTAGACTACAATAGACATGCTCATTTAGACTACAATAGACATGCTCATTTAGACTACAATGGACATGCTCATTTAGACTACAATAGACATCTCATTTAGACTACAATAGACATCTCATTTAGACTACAATAGACATGCTCATTTAGACTACAATAGACATGCTCATTTAGACTACAATAGACATGCTCATTTAGACTACAATAGACGTGCTCATTTAGACTACAATAGACATGCTCATTTAGACTACAATAGACATGCTCATTTAGACTACAATAGACATGCCCATTTAGACTACAATAGACATGCTCATTTAGACTACAATAGACATCTCATTTAGACTACAATAGACATCTCATTTAGACTACAATAGACATGCTCATTTAGACTACAATAGACATCTCATTTAGACTGCAATAGACATGCTCATTTAGACTACAATAGACATGCTCATTTAGACTACAATAGACATGCTCATTTAGACTACAATAGACATCTCATTTAGACTACAATAGACATCTCATTTAGACTACAATAGACATGCTCATTTAGACTACAATAGACATGCCCATTTAGACTACAATAGACGTGCTCATTTAGACTACAATAGACATGCTCTTTTAGACTACAATAGACATCTCATTTAGACTACAATAGACATGCTCATTTAGACTACAATAGACATGCTCATTTAGACTACAATAGACATGCTTATTTAGACTACAATAGACATGCTCATTTAGACTTTAATAGACATGCTCATTTAGACTACAAAAGACATGCTCATTTAGACTACAATAGACATTTCATTTAGACTGCAATAGACATGCTCATTTAGACTACAATAGACGTGCTCATTTAGACTACATTAGACGTGCTCATTTAGACTACAATAGACATGTTCATTTAGACTACAATAGACATCTCATTTAGACTGCAAAAGACATGCTCATTTAGACTACAATAGACATGCACATTTAGACTACAATAGACGTGCTCATTTGGACTACAATAGACATGCTCTTTTAGACTCCAATAGACTTGCTCACTTAGACTACAATAGACATGCTCATTTAGACTACAATAGACATCTTATTTAGACTACAATAGACGTGCTCATTTAGACTACAATAGACATGCTCATTTAGACTACAATAGATATGCTCATTTAGACTACAATAGACATGCTCATTTAGACTACAAAAGACATCTCATTTAGACTACAATAGACATGCTCATTTAGACAACAATAGACGTGCTCATTAAAACTACAATAGACATGCTCATTTAGACTGCAATAGACATGCTCATTTAGACTACAATAGACATGCTCATTTAGACTACAATAGACATGCTCATTTAGACTTTAATAGACATGCTCATTTAGACTACAATAGACATCTCATTTAGACTACAATAGACATGCTCATTTAGACTTTAATAGACATGCTCATCTAGACTACAATAGACATCTCATTTAGACTACAATAGACATCTCATTTAGACTACAATAGACATGCTCATTTAGACTACAATAGACATGCTCATTTAGACTACAATAGACATGCTCATTTAGACTACAATAGACATCTCATTTAGACTACAATAGACATGCTCATTTAGACTTTAATAGACATGCTCATCTAGACTACAATAGACATCTCATTTAGACTACAATAGACATCTCATTTAGACTACAATAGATATGCTTATTTAGACTACAATAGACATGCTCATTTAGACTACAATAGACATGCTCATTTAGACTTTAATAGACATGCTCATTTAGACTACATTAGACGTGCTCATTTAGACTACAATAGACATGCTCATTTAGACTACAATAGACATCTCATTTAGACTGCAAAAGACATGCTCGTTTGGACTACAATAGACATGCTCATTTAGACTACAATAGACATGCTTATTCAGACTACAATAGACATGCTCATTTAGACTTTAATAGACATGCTCATTTAGACTACAATAGACATGCTCATTTAGACTACAATAGACATGCTCATTTAGACTACAATAGACATCTCATTTAGACTACAATAGGCATCTCAATTAGACTACAATAGACATGCTCATTTAGACTACAATAGACATGCCCATTTAGACTACAATAGACGTGCTCATTTAGACTACAATAGACATGCTCTCTTAGACTACAATAGACATCTCATTTAGACTACAATAGACATGCTCATTTAGACTACAATAGACATGCTCATTTAGACTACAATAGACATGCTTATTTAGACTACAATAGACATGCTCATTTAGACTTTAATAAACATGCTCATTTAGACTACAAAAGACATGCTCATTTAGACTACAATAGACATTTCATTTAGACTGCAATAGACATGCTCATTTAGACTACAATAGACGTGCTCATTTAGACTACATTAGACGTGCTCATTTAGACTACAATAGACATGTTCATTTAGACTACAATAGACATCTCATTTAGACTGCAAAAGACATGCTCATTTAGACTACAATAGACATGCACATTTAGACTACAATAGACGTGCTCATTTGGACTACAATAGACATGCTCTTTTAGACTCCAATAGACTTGCTCACTTAGACTACAATAGACATGCTCATTTAGACTACAATAGACATCTTATTTAGACTACAATAGACGTGCTCATTTAGACTACAATAGACATGCTCATTTAGACTACAATAGATATGCTCATTTAGACTACAATAGACATGCTCATTTAGACTACAAAAGACATCTCATTTAGACTACAATAGACATGCTCATTTAGACAACAATAGACGTGCTCATTAAAACTACAATAGACATGCTCATTTAGACTGCAATAGACATGCTCATTTAGACTACAATAGACATGCTCATTTAGACTACAATAGACATGCTCATTTAGACTTTAATAGACATGCTCATTTAGACTACAATAGACATCTCATTTAGACTACAATAGACATGCTCATTTAGACTTTAATAGACATGCTCATCTAGACTACAATAGACATCTCATTTAGACTACAATAGACATCTCATTTAGACTACAATAGACATGCTCATTTAGACTACAATAGACATGCTCATTCAGACTACAATAGACATGCTCATTTAGACTACAATAGACATCTCATTTAGACTACAATAGACATGCTCATTTAGACTTTAATAGACATGCTCATCTAGACTACAATAGACATCTCATTTAGACTACAATAGACATCTCATTTAGACTACAATAGATATGCTTATTTAGACTACAATAGACATGCTCATTTAGACTACAATAGACATGCTCATTTAGACTTTAATAGACATGCTCATTTAGACTACATTAGACGTGCTCATTTAGACTACAATAGACATGCTCATTTAGACTACAATAGACATCTCATTTAGACTGCAAAAGACATGCTCATTTGGACTACAATAGACATGCTCTTTTAGACTCCAATAGACTTGCTCACTTAGACTACAATAGACATGCTCATTTAGACTACAATAGACATCTTATTTAGACTACAATAGACGTGCTCATTTAGACTACAATAGACATGCTCATATAGACTACAATAGACATCTCATTTAGACTACAATAGACATCTCATTTAGACTACAATAGACATGCTCATGTAGACTTTAATAGACATGGTCATTTAGACTACAATAGACATGCTCATTTAGACTACAATAGACATGCTCATTTAGACTACAATAGACATGCTTATTTAGACTTTAATAGACATGCTTATTTAGACTACAATAGACGTGCTCATTTAGACTACAATAGACATGCTCATTTAGACTACTATAGACATACTCATTTAGACTACAATAGACATGCTCATTTAGGCTTTAATAGACATACTCATTTAGACTGCAATAGACATGCTCATTTAGACTACAATAGATATGCTCATTTAGACTACAATAGACATGCTCATTTAGACTACAAAAGACATCTCATTTAGACTACAATAGACATGCTCATTTAGACAACAATAGACGTGCTCATTAAAACTACAATAGACATGCTCATTTAGACTGCAATAGACATGCTCATCTAGACTACAATGGACATGCTCATTTAGACTACAATAGACATGCTCATTTAGACTACAATAGACATGCTCATTTAGACTTTAATAGACATGCTCATTTAGACTACAATAGACATCTCATTTAGACTACAACAGACATGCTCATTTAGACTTTAATAGACATGCTCATCTAGACTACAATAGACATCTCATTTAGACTGCAATAGACAACTCATTTAGACTACAATAGACATGCTCATTTAGACTACAATAGACATGCTCATTTAGACTACAATAGACATGCTCATTTAGACTACAATAGACATCTCATTTAGACTACAATAGACATGCTCATTTAGACTTTAATAGACATGCTCATCTAGACTACAATAGACATCTCATTTAGACTACAATAGACATCTCATTTAGACTACAATAGATATGCTTATTTAGACTACAATAGACATGCTCATTTAGACTACAATAGACATGCCCATTTAAACTTTAATAGACATGCTCATTTAGACTTAATAGACATGCTCATTTAGACTACAATAGACATCTCATTTAGACTACAATAGACATGCTCATTTAGACTTTAATAGACATGCTCATTTAGACTACAATAGACATCTCATTTAGACTACAATAGACACCTCATTTAGACTACAATAGACATGCTCATTTAGACTACAATAGACATCTCATTTAGACTACATTAGACATGCTCATTCAAACTACAATAGACATGCTCATTTAGACTACAATAGACGTGCTCATTTAGACTACAATAGACATGCTCATTTAGACTACAATAGACGTGCTCATTTAGACTACAATAGACATGCTCATTTAGACTACAATGGACATCTCATTTGGGCTACAATAGACATGCTCATTTAGACTTTAATAGACATGCTCATTCAGACTACAATAGACGTGTTCATTTAGACAACAATAGACATGCTCATTTAGACTACAATAGACATAATCATTTTGACTCCAATAGACATCTCATTTAGACTACAATAGACATGTTCATTTAGACTTTAATAGACATGCTCATTTAGACTACAATAGACATCTCATTTAGACTACAATAGACATGCTCATTTAAACTTTAATAGACATGCTCATTTAGACTACAATAGACATGCTCATTTAGACTACAATAGACATTTCATTTAGACTGCAATAGACATGCTCATTTAGACTACAATAGATGTGCTCATTTAGACTACATTAGACGTGCTCATTTAGACTACAATAGACATGCTCATTTAGACTACAATAGACATCTCATTTAGACTGCAAAAGACATGCTCATTTAGACTACAATAGACATGCTCATTTAAACTACAATTGACATGCACATTTAGACTACAATAGACGTGCTCATTTGGACTACAATAGACATGCTCTTTTAGACTCCCATAGACTTGCTCACTTAGACTACAATAGACATGCTCATTTAGACTACAATAGACATCTTATTTAGACTACAATAGACGTGCTCATTTAGACTACAATAGACATGCTCATATAGACTACAATAGACATCTCATTTAGACTACAATAGACATCTCATTTAGACTACAATAGACATGCTCATGTAGACTTTAATAGACATGGTCATTTAGACTACAATAGACATGCTCATTTAGACTACAATAGACATGCTCATTTAGACTACAATAGACATGCTTATTTAGACTTTAATAGACATGCTTATTTAGACTACAATAGACGTGCTCATTTAGACTACAATAGACATGCTCATTTAGACTACTATAGACATGCTCATTTAGACTACAATAGACATCTCATTTAGACTACAATAGACATCTCATTTAGACTACAATAGACATGCTCATTTAGTCTACAATAGACATGCCCAATTAGACTACAATAGACGTGCTCATTTAGACAACAATAGACATGCTCATTTAGACTACAATAGACATCTCATTTAGACTACAATAGACATGCTCATTTAGACTACAATAGACATGCTCATTTAGACTACAATAGACATGCTCATTTAGACAACAATAGACATGCTCATTTAGGCTTTAATAGACATACTCATTTAGACTGCAATAGACATGCTCATTTAGACTACAATAGATATGCTCATTTAGACTACAATAGACATGCTCATTTAGACTACAAAAGACATCTCATTTAGACTACAATAGACATGCTCATTTAGACAACAATAGACGTGCTCATTAAAACTACAATAGACATGCTCATTTAGACTGCAATAGACATGCTCATTTAGACTACAATGGACATCTCATTTGGGCTACAATAGACATGCTCATTTAGACTTTAATAGACATGCTCATTCAGACTACAATAGACGTGTTCATTTAGACAACAATAGACATGCTCATTTAGACTACAATAGACATAATCATTTTGACTCCAATAGACATCTCATTTAGACTACAATAGACATGCTCATTTAGACTTTAATAGACATGCTCATTTAGACTACAATAGACATCTCATTTAGACTACAATAGACATGCTCATTTAGACTTTAATAGACAGGCTCATTTAGACTACAATAGACATCTCATTTAGACTACAATAGACACCTCATTTAGACTACAATAGACATGCTCATTTAGACTACAATAGACATCTCATTTAGACTACATTAGACATGCTCATTCAAACTACAATAGACATGCTCATTTAGACTACAATAGACGTGCTCATTTAGACTACATTAGACGTGCTCATTTAGACTACAATAGACATGCTCATTTAGACTACAATAGACATCTCATTTAGACTGCAAAAGACATGCTCATTTAGACTACAATAGACATGCTCATTTAGACTACAATTGACATGCACATTTAGACTACAATAGACGTGCTCATTTGGACTACAATAGACATGCTCTTTTAGACTCCCATAGACTTGCTCACTTAGACTACAATAGACATGCTCATTTAGACTACAATAGACATCTTATTTAGACTACAATAGACGTGCTCATTTAGACTACAATAGACATGCTCATATAGACTACAATAGACATCTCATTTAGACTACAATAGACATCTCATTTAGACTACAATAGACATGCTCATGTAGACTTTAATAGACATGGTCATTTAGACTACAATAGACATGCTCATTTAGACTACAATAGACATGCTCATTTAGACTACAATAGACATGCTTATTTAGACTTTAATAGACATGCTTATTTAGACTACAATAGACGTGCTCATTTAGACTACAATAGACATGCTCATTTAGACTACTATAGACATGCTCATTTAGACTACAATAGACATCTCATTTAGACTACAATAGACATCTCATTTAGACTACAATAGACATGCTCATTTAGACTACAATAGACATGCCCAATTAGACTACAATAGACGTGCTCATTTAGACAACAATAGACATGCTCATTTAGACTACAATAGACATCTCATTTAGACTACAATAGACATGCTCATTTAGACTACAATAGACATGCTCATTTAGACTACAATAGACATGCTCATTTAGACAACAATAGACATGCTCATTTAGGCTTTAATAGACATACTCATTTAGACTGCAATAGACATGCTCATTTAGACTACAATAGATATGCTCATTTAGACTACAATAGACATGCTCATTTAGACTACAAAAGACATCTCATTTAGACTACAATAGACATGCTCATTTAGACAACAATAGACGTGCTCATTAAAACTACAATAGACATGCTCATTTAGACTGCAATAGACATGCTCATTTAGACTACAATGGACATCTCATTTGGGCTACAATAGACATGCTCATTTAGACTTTAATAGACATGCTCATTCAGACTACAATAGACGTGTTCATTTAGACAACAATAGACATGCTCATTTAGACTACAATAGACATAATCATTTTGACTCCAATAGACATCTCATTTAGACTACAATAGACATGCTCATTTAGACTTTAATAGACATGCTCATTTAGACTACAATAGACATCTCATTTAGACTACAATAGACATGCTCATTTAGACTTTAATAGACATGCTCATTTAGACTACAATAGACATCTCATTTAGACTACAATAGACACCTCATTTAGACTACAATAGACATGCTCATTTAGACTACAATAGACATCTCATTTAGACTACATTAGACATGCTCATTCAAACTACAATAGACATGCTCATTTAGACTACAATAGACGTGCTCATTTAGACTACAATAGACATGCTCATTTAGACTACAATAGACGTGCTCATTTAGACTACAATAGACATGCTCATTTAGACTACAATGGACATCTCATTTGGGCTACAATAGACATGCTCATTTAGACTTTAATAGACATGCTCATTCAGACTACAATAGACGTGTTCATTTAGACAACAATAGACATGCTCATTTAGACTACAATAGACATAATCATTTTGACTCCAATAGACATCTCATTTAGACTACAATAGACATGCTCATTTAGACTTTAATAGACATGCTCATTTAGACTACAATAGACATCTCATTTAGACTACAATAGACATGCTCATTTAAACTTTAATAGACATGCTCATTTAGACTACAATAGACATGCTCATTTAGACTACAATAGACATTTCATTTAGACTGCAATAGACATGCTCATTTAGACTACAATAGACGTGCTCATTTAGACTACATTAGACATGCTCATTTAGACTACAATAGACATGCTCATTTAGACTACAATAGACATCTCATTTAGACTGCAAAAGACATGCTCATTTAGACTACAATAGACATGCTCATTTAGACTACAATTGACATGCACATTTAGACTACAATAGACGTGCTCATTTGGACTACAATAGACATGCTCTTTTAGACTCCCATAGACTTGCTCACTTAGACTACAATAGACATGCTCATTTAGACTACAATAGACATCTTATTTAGACTACAATAGACGTGCTCATTTAGACTACAATAGACATGCTCATATAGACTACAATAGACATCTCATTTAGACTACAATAGACATCTCATTTAGACTACAATAGACATGCTCATGTAGACTTTAATAGACACGGTCATTTAGACTACAATAGACATGCTCATTTAGACTACAATAGACATGCTCATTTAGACTACAATAGACATGCTTATTTAGACTTTAATAGACATGCTTATTTAGACTACAATAGACGTGCTCATTTAGACTACAATAGACATGCTCATTTAGACTACTATAGACATGCTCATTTAGACTACAATAGACATCTCATTTAGACTACAATAGACATCTCATTTAGACTACAATAGACATGCTCATTTAGACTACAATAGACATGCCCAATTAGACTACAATAGACGTGCTCATTTAGACAACAATAGACATGCTCATTTAGACTACAATAGACATCTCATTTAGACTACAATAGACATGCTCATTTAGACTACAATAGACATGCTCATTTAGACTACAATAGACATGCTCATTTAGACAACAATAGACATGCTCATTGAGGCTTTAATAGACATACTCATTTAGACTGCAATAGACATGCTCATTTAGACTACAATAGATATGCTCATTTAGACTACAATAGACATGCTCATTTAGACTACAAAAGACATCTCATTTAGACTACAATAGACATGCTCATTTAGACAACAATAGACGTGCTCATTAAAACTACAATAGACATGCTCATTTAGACTGCAATAGACATGCTCATTTAGACTACAATAGACATGCTCATTTAGACTACAATAGACATGCTCATTTAGACTTTAATAGACATGCTCATTTAGACTACAATAGACATCTCATTTAGACTACAATAGAAATGCTCATTTAGACTTTAATAGACATGCTCATCTAGACTACAATAGACATCTCATTTAGACTACAATAGACATCTCATTTAGACTACAATAGACATGCTCATTTAGACTACAATAGACATGCTCATTTAGACTACAATAGACATGCTCATTTAGACTACAATAGACATCTCATTTAGACTACAATAGACATGCTCATTTAGACTTCAATAGACATGCTCATCTAGACTAGAATAGACATCTCATTTAGACTACAATAGACATCTCATTTAGACTACAATAGATATGCTTATTTAGACTACAATAGACATGCTCATTTAGACTACAATTGACATGCTCATTTAGACTTTAATAGACATGCTCATTTAGACTTTAATAGACATGCTCATTTAGACTACATTAGACGTGCTCATTTAGACAACAATAGACATGCTCATTTAGACTACAATAGACATCTCATTTAGACTGCAAAAGACATGCTCATTTGGACTACAATAGACATGCTCTTTTAGACTCCAATAGACTTGCTCACTTAGACTACAATAGACATGCTCATTTAGACTACAATAGACATCTTATTTAGACTACAATAGACGTGCTCATTTAGACTACAATAGACATGCTCATTTAGACTACAATAGACATGCTTATTTAGACTTTAATAGACATGCTTATTTAGACTACAATAGACGTGCTCATTTAGACTACAATAGACATGCTCATTTAGACTACTATAGACATGCTCATTTAGACTACAATAGACATGCTCATTTAGGCTTTAATAGACATACTCATTTAGACTGCAATAGACATGCTCATTTAGACTACAATAGATATGCTCATTTAGACTACAATAGACATGCTCATTTAGACTACAAAAGACATCTCATTTAGACTACAATAGACATGCTCATTTAGACAACAATATACGTGCTCATTAAAACTACAATAGACATGCTCATTTAGACTGCAATAGACATGCTCATCTAGACTACAATGGACATGCTCATTTAGACTACAATAGACATGCTCATTTAGACTACAATAGACATGCTCATTTAGACTTTAATAGACATGCTCATTTAGACTACAATAGACATCTCATTTAGACTACAACAGACATGCTCATTTAGAGTTTAATAGACATTCTCATCTAGACTACAATAGACATCTCATTTAGACTGCAATAGACATCTCATTTAGACTACAATAGACATGCTCATTTAGACTACAATAGACATGCTCATTTAGACTACAATAGACATGCTCATTTAGACTACAATAGACATGCTCATTTAGACTACAATAGACGTGCTCATTTAGACTACAATAGACATGCTCATTTAGACTACTATAGACATGCTCATTTAGACTACAATAGACATGCTCATTTAGGCTTTAATAGACATACTCATTTAGACTGCAATAGACATGCTCATTTAGACTACAATAGATATGCTCATTTAGACTACAATAGACATGCTCATTTAGACTACAAAAGACATCTCATTTAGACTACAATAGACATCTCATTTAGACTACAATAGATATGCTTATTTAGACTACAATAGACATGCTCATTTAGACTACAATAGACATGCTCATTTAGACTTTAATAGACATGCTCATTTAGACTTTAATAGACATGCTCATTTAGACTACAATAGACATCTCATTTAGACTACAATAGACATGCTCATTTAGACTTTAATAGACATGCTCATTTAGACTACAATAGACATCTCATTTAGACTACAATAGACACCTCATTTAGACTACAATAGACATGCTCATTTAGACTACAATAGACATCTCATTTAGACTACATTAGACATGCTCATTCAAACTACAATAGACATGCTCATTTAGACTACAATAGACGTGCTCATTTAGACTACAATAGACATGCTCATTTAGACTACAATAGACGTGCTCATTTAGACTACAATAGACATGCTCATTTAGACTACAATGGACATCTCATTTAGACTACAATAGACATCTCATTTAGACTACAATAGATATGCTTACTTAGACTACAATAGACATGCTCATTTAGACTACAATAGACATGCTCTTTTAGACATTAATAGACATGCTCATTTAGACTTAATAGACATGCTCATTTAGACTACAATAGACATCTCATTTAGACTACAATATACATGCTCATTTAGACTTTAATAGACATGCTCATTTAGACTACAATAGACATCTCATTTAGACTACAATAGACACCTCATTTAGACTACAATAGACATGCTCATTTAGACTACAATTGACATCTCATTTAGACTACATTAGACATGCTCATTCAAACTACAATAGACATGCTCATTTAGACTACCATAGACGTGCTCATTTAGACTACAATAGACATGCTCATTTAGACTACAATAGACGTGCTCATTTAGACTACAATAGACATGCTCATTTAGACTACAATGGACATCTCATTTGGGCTACAATAGACATGCTCATTTAGACTTTAATAGACATGCTCATTCAGACTACAATAGACGTGTTCATTTAGACAACAATAGACATGCTCATTTAAACTACAATAGACATGCTCATTTTGACTCCAACAGACATCTCATTTAGACTACAATAGACATGCTCATTTAGACTTTAATAGACATGCTCATTTAGACTACAATAGACATCTCATTTAGACTACAATAGACATGCTCATTTAAACTTTAATAGACATGCTCATTTAGACTACAATAGACATGCTCATTTAGACTACAATAGACATTTCATTTAGACTGCAATAGACATGCTCATTTAGACTACAATAGACGTGCTCATTTAGACTACATTAGACGTGCTCATTTAGACTACAATAGACATGCTCATTTAGACTACAATAGACATCTCATTTAGACTGCAAAAGACATGCTCATTTAGACTACAATAGACATGCTCATTTAGACTACAATAGACATGCACATTTAGACTACAATAGACGTGCTCATTTGGACTACAATAGACATGCTCTTTTAGACTCCAATAGACTTGCTCACTTAGACTACAATAGACATGCTCATTTAGACTACAATAGACATCTTATTTAGACTACAATAGACGTGCTCATTTAGACTACAATAGACATGCTCATATAGACTACAATAGACATCTCATTTAGACTACAATAGACATCTCATTTAGACTACAATAGACATGCTCATGTAGACTTTAATAGACATGGTCATTTAGACTACAATAGACATGCTCATTCAGACTACAATAGACATGCTCATTTAGACTACAATAGACATGCTTATTTAGACTTTAATAGACATGCTTATTTAGACTACAATAGACGTGCTCATTTAGACTACAATAGACATGCTCATTTAGACTACTATAGACATGCTCATTTAGACTACAATAGACATCTCATTTAGACTACAATAGACATCTCATTTAGACTACAACAGACATGCTCATTTAGACTACAATAGACATGCCCATTTAGACTACAATAGACATGCCCAATTAGACTACAATAGACGTGCTCATTTAGACAACAATAGACATGCTCATTTAGACTACAATAGACATCTCATTTAGACTACAATAGACATGCTCATTTAGACTACAATAGACATGCTCATTTAGACTACAATAGACATGCTCATTTAAACAACAATAGACATGCTCATTTAGGCTTTAATAGACATACTCATTTAGACTGCAATAGACATGCTCATTTAGACTACAATAGATATGCTCATTTAGACTACAATAGACATGCTCATTTAGACTACAAAAGACATCTCATTTAGACTACAATAGACATGCTCATTTAGACAACAATAGACGTGCTCATTAAAACTACAATAGACATGCTCATTTAGACTGCAATAGACATGCTCATTTAGACTACAATTGACATGCTCATTTAGACTACAATAGACATGCTCATTTAGACTTTAATAGACATGCTCATTTAGACTACAATAGACATCTCATTTAGACTACAATAGAAATGCTCATTTAGACTTTAATAGACATGCTCATCTAGACTACAATAGACATCTCATTTAGACTACAATAGACATCTCATTTAGACTACAATAGACATGCTCATTTAGACTACAATAGACATGCTCATTTAGACTACAATAGACATGCTCATTTAGACTACAATAGACATCTCATTTAGACTACAATAGACATGCTCATTTAGACTTTAATAGACATGCTCATCTAGACTACAATAGACATCTCATTTAGACTACAATAGACATCTCATTTAGACTACAATAGATATGCTTATTTAGACTACAATAGCATGCTCATTTAGACTACAATAGACATGCTCATTTAGACTTTAATAGACATGCTCATTTAGACTTTAATAGACATGCTCATTTAGACTACATTAGACGTGCTCATTTAGACTACAATAGACATGCTCATTTAGACTACAATAGACATCTCATTTAGACTGCAAAAGACATGCTCATTTGGACTACAATAGACATGCTCTTTTAGACTCCAATAGACTTGCTCACTTAGACTACAATAGACATGCTCATTTAGACTACAATAGACATCTTATTTAGACTACAATAGACGTGCTCATTTAGACTACAACAGACATGCTCATATAGACTACAATAGACATCTCATTTAGACTACAATAGACATCTCATTTAGACTACAATAGACATGCTCATGTAGACTTTAATAGACATGGTCATTTAGACTACAATAGACATGCTCATTTGGACTACAATAGACATGCTCATTTAGACTTCAATAGACATGCTTATTTAGACTTTAATAGACATGCTTATTTAGACTACAATAGACGTGCTCATTTAGACTACAATAGACATGCTCATTTAGACTACTATAGACATGCTCATTTAGACTACCATAGACATGCTCATTTAGGCTTTAATAGACATACTCATTTAGACTGCAATAGACATGCTCATTTAGACTACAATAGATATGCTCATTTAGACTACAATAGACATGCTCATTTAGACTACAAAAGACATCTCATTTAGCCTACAATAGACATGCTCATTTAGACAACAATAGACGTGCTCATTAAAACTACAATAGACATGCTCATTTAGACTGCAATAGACATGCTCATCTAGACTACAATGGACATGCTCATTTAGACTACAATAGACATGCTCATTTAGACTACAATAGACATGCTCATTTAGACTTTAATAGACATGCTCATTTAGACTACAATAGACATCTCATTTAGACTACAATAGACATGCTCATTTAGACTTTAATAGACATGCTCATCTAGACTACAATAGACATCTCATTTAGACTACAATAGACATCTCATTTAGACTACAATAGACATGCTCATTTAGACTACAATAGACATGCTCATTTAGACTACAATAGACATGCTCATTTAGACTACAATAGACATCTCATTTAGACTACAATAGACATGCTCATTTAGACTTTAATAGACATGCTCATCTAGACTACAATAGACATCTCATTTAGACTACAATAGACATCTCATTTAGACTAAAATAGATATGCTCATTTAGACTACAATAGACATGCTCATTTAGACTACAATAGACATGCTCATTTAGACTTTAATAGACATGCTCATTTAGACTTTAATAGACATGCTCATTTAGACTACAATAGACATCTCATTTAGACTAAAATAGACATGCTCATTTAGACTTCAATAGACATGCTCATTTAGACTACAATAGACATCTCATTTAGACTACAATAGACACCTCATTTAGACTACAATAGACATGCTCATTTAGACTACAATAGACATCTCATTTAGACTACATTAGACATGCTCATTCAAACTACAATAGACATGCTCATTTAGACTACAATAGACGTGCTCATTTAGACTACAATAGACATGCTCATTTAGACTACAATAGACGTGCTCATTTAGACTACAATAGACATGCTCATTTAGACTACAATGGACATCTCATTTGGGCTACAATAGACATGCTCATTTAGACTTTAATAGACATGCTCATTCAGACTACAATAGACGTGTTCATTTAGACAACAATAGACATGCTCATTTAGACTACAATAGACATGCTCATTTTGACTCCAATAGACATCTCATTTAGACTACAATAGACATGCTCATTTAGACTTTAATAGACATGCTCATTTAGACTACAATAGACATCTCATTTAGACTACAATAGACATGCTCATTTAAACTTTAATAGACATGCTCATTTAGACTACAATAGACATCTCATTTAGACTACAATAGACATGCTCATTTAGACTTTAATAGACATGCTCATTTAGACTACAATAGACATTTCATTTAGACTACAATAGAAATCTCCTTCAGACTACAATAGACATGCTCATTTAGACTACGATAGACATGCCCATTTAGACTACAATAGACGTGCTCATTTAGACTACAATAGACATGCTCATTTCGACTACAATAGACATCTCATTTAGACTACAATAGACATGCTCATTTAGACTACAATAGACATGCTCATTTAGACTACAATAGACATGCTTATTTAGACTTTAATAGACATGCTCATTTAGACTACAATAGACGTGCTCATTTAGACTACATCAGACATCTCATTTAGACTGCAATAGACATGCTCATTTAGACTACAATAGACATGCTCATTTAGACTACAATAGACATCTCATTTAGACTACAATAGATATGCTCATTCAGACTACAATAGACATGCTCATTTAGACTACAAAAGACATCTCATTTAGACTACAATAGACATGCTCATTTAGACAACAATAGACGTGCTCATTTAAACTACAATAGACATGCTCATTTAGACTGCAATAGACATGCTCATCTAGACTACAATGGACAGGCTCATTTAGACTACAATAGACATGCTCATTTAGACTACAATAGACATGCTCATTTAGACTTTAATAGACATGCTCATTTAGACTACAATAGACGTGCTCATTTAGACTACAATAGACATGCTCATTTAGACTACAATAGACATGCTCATTTAGACTACAATAGATATCTCATTTAGACTACAATAGACATGCTCATTTAGACTTTAATAGACATGCTCATCTAGACAACAATAGACATCTCATTTAGACTACAATAGACATCTCATTTAGACTACAATAGATATGCTCATTTAGACTACAATAGACATGCTCATTTAGACTACAATAGACATGCTCATTTAGACTACAATAGACATCTCATTTAGACTGCAATAGACATGCTCATTTAGACTACAATAGATATGCTCATTTGGACTACAATAGACATGCTCATTTAGACTACAATAGACGTGCTCATTTAGACTACAATAGACATGCTCATTTAGACTACAATAGACATGCTCATTTAGACTTTAATAGACATGCTCATTTAGACTACAATAGACATCTCATTTAGACTACAATAGACATGCTCATTTAGACTTTAATAAACATGCTCATCTAGACTACAATAGACATCTCATTTAGACTACAATAGACATCTCATTTAGACTACAATAGACATGCTCATTTAGACTACAATAGACATGCTCATTTAGACTACAATAGACATGCTCATTTAGACTACAATAGACATCTCATTTAGACTACAATAGACATGCTCATTTAGACTTTAATAGACATGCTCATCTAGACTACAATAGACATCTCATTTAGACTACAATAGACATCTCATTTAGACTACAATAGATATGCTCATTTAGACTACAATAGACATGCTCATTTAGACTACAATAGACATGCTCATTTAGACTTTAATAGACATGCTCATTTAGACTTTAATAGACATGCTCATTTAGACTACAATAGACATCTCATTTAGACTACAATAGACATGCTCATTTAGACTTCAATAGACATGCTCATTTAGACTACAATAGACATCTCATTTAGACTACAATAGACACCTCATTTAGACTACAATAGACATGCTCATTTAGACTACAATAGACATCTCATTTAGACTACATTAGACATGCTCATTCAAACTACAATAGACATGCTCATTTAGACTACAATAGACGTGCTCATTTAGACTACAATAGACATGCTCATTTAGACTACAATAGACGTGCTCATTTAGACTACAATAGACATGCTCATTTAGACTACAATGGACATCTCATTTGGGCTACAATAGACATGCTCATTTAGACTTTAATAGACATGCTCATTCAGACTACAATAGACGTGTTCATTTAGACAACAATAGACATGCTCATTTAGACTACAATAGACATGCTCATTTTGACTCCAATAGACATCTCATTTAGACTACAATAGACATGCTCATTTAGACTTTAATAGACATGCTCATTTAGACTACAATAGACATCTCATTTAGACTACAATAGACATGCTCATTTAAACTTTAATAGACATGCTCATTTAGACTACAATAGACATCTCATTTAGACTACAATAGACATGCTCATTTAGACTTTAATAGACATGCTCATTTAGACTACAATAGACATTTCATTTAGACTACAATAGAAATCTCCTTCAGACTACAATAGACATGCTCATTTAGACTACGATAGACATGCCCATTTAGACTACAATAGACGTGCTCATTTAGACTACAATAGACATGCTCATTTCGACTACAATAGACATCTCATTTAGACTACAATAGACATGCTCATTTAGACTACAATAGACATGCTCATTTAGACTACAATAGACATGCTTATTTAGACTTTAATAGACATGCTCATTTAGACTACAATAGACGTGCTCATTTAGACTACAACAGACATCTCATTTAGACTGCAATAGACATGCTCATTTAGACTACAATAGACATGCTCATTTAGACTACAATAGACATCTCATTTAGACTACAATAGATATGCTCATTCAGACTACAATAGACATGCTCATTTAGACTACAAAAGACATCTCATTTAGACTACAATAGACATGCTCATTTAGACAACAATAGACGTGCTCATTTAAACTACAATAGACATGCTCATTTAGACTGCAATAGACATGCTCATCTAGACTACAATGGACATGCTCATTTAGACTACAATAGACATGCTCATTTAGACTACAATAGACATGCTCATTTAGACTTTAATAGACATGCTCTTTTAGACTACAATAGACGTGCTCATTTAGACTACAATAGACATGCTCATTTAGACTACAATAGACATGCTCATTTAGACTACAATAGATATCTCATTTAGACTACAATAGACATGCTCATTTAGACTTTAATAGACATGCTCATCTAGACAACAATAGACATCTCATTTAGACTACAATAGACATCTCATTTAGACTACAATAGATATGCTCATTTAGACTACAATAGACATGCTCATTTAGACTACAATAGACATGCTCATTTAGACTACAATAGACATCTCATTTAGACTGCAATAGACATGCTCATTTAGACTACAATAGATATGCTCATTTGGACTACAATAGACATGCTCATTTAGACTACAATAGACGTGCTCATTTAGCCTACAATAGACATGCTCATTTAGACTACAATAGACGTGCTCATTTAGACTACAATAGACATGCTCATTTAGACTACAATAGACATCTCATTTAGACTACAAAAGACATGCTCATTTAGACTACAATAGACATGCTCATTTAGACTTCAATAGACGTGCTCATTTAGACAACAATAGACGTGCTCATTTAGACTACAATAGACATGCTCATTTAGACTACGATAGACATCTCATTTAGACTGCAATAGACATGCTCATTTAGACTACAATAGACGTGCTTATTTAGACTACAATAGACATGCTCATTTAGACTACAAAAGACGTGCTCATATAGACTACAATAGACATGCTCATTTAGACTACAATAGACATCTCATTTAGACTACAAAAGACATGCTCATTTAGACTACAATAGACATGCTCATTTAGACTTCAATAGACGTGTTCATTTAGACAACAATAGACATGCTCATTTAGACAACAATAGACATGCTCATTTAGACTCCAATAGACATCTCATTTAGACTACAATAGACATGTTCATTTAGACTTTATTAGACATGCTCATTTAGACTACAATAGACATCTCATTTAGACTACAATAGACATGCTCATTTAAACTTTAATAGACATGCTCATTTAGACTACAATAGACATCTCATTTAGACTACAATAGACATGCTCATTTAGACTTTAATAGACATGCTCATTTAGACTACAATAGACATCTCATTTAGACTACAATAGAAATCTCCTTTAGACTACAATAGACATGCTCATTTAGACTACAATAGACATGCCCATTTAGACTACAATAGACGTGCTCATTTAGACTACAATAGACATGCTCATTTCGACTACAATAGACATCTCATTCAGACTACAATAGACATGCTCATTTAGACTACAATAGACATGCTCATTTAGACTACAATACACATGCTTATTTAGACTTTAATAGACATGCTCATTTAGACTACAATAGACATGCTCATTTAGACTTTAATAGACATGCTCATTTAGACTTCAGTAGACATGCTCATTTAGACTTCAATAGACATGCTCATTTATACTTTAATAGACATGCTCATTTAGACTACAATAGACATCTCATTTAGACTACAATAGACATGCTCATTAAGACTTTAATAGACATGCTCATTTAGACTACAATAGACATCTCATTTAGACTACAACAGACACCTCATTTAGACTACAATAGACATGCTCAATTAGACTACAATAGACATCTCATTTAGACTACATTAGACATGCTCATTCAGACTACAATAGACATGCTCATTTAGACTACAATAGACGTGCTCATTTAGACTACAATAGACATGCTCATTTAGACTACAATAGACGTGCTCATTTAGACTACAATAGACATGCTCATTTAGACTACAATGGACATCTCATTTGGGCTACAATAGACATGCTCATTTAGACTTTAATAGACATGCTCATTTAGACTACAATAGACGTGTTCATTTAGACAACAATAGACATGCACATTCAGACTACAATAGACATGCTCATTTAGACTCCGATAGACATCTCATTTAGACTACAATAGACATGCTCATTTAGACTTTAATAGACATGCTCATTTAGACTACAATAGACATCTCATTTAGACTACAATAGACATGCTTATTTAAACTTTAATAGACATGCTCATTTAGACTACAATAGACATCTCATTTAGACTACAATAGACATGCTCATTTAGACTTTAATAGACATGCTCATTTAGACTACAATAGACATCTCATTTAGACTACAATAGACATGCTCATTTCGACTACAATAGACATCTCATTTAGACTACAATAGACATGCTCATTTAGACTACAATAGACATGCTCATTTAGACTACAATAGACATGCTTATTTAGACTTTAATAGACATGCTCATTTAGACTACAATAGACGTGCTCATTTAGACTACAATAGACATGCTCATTAAGACTTTAATAGACATGCTCATTTAGACTACAATAGACATCTCATTTAGACTACAACAGACACCTCATTTAGACTACAATAGACATGCTCATTTAGACTACAATAGACATCTCATTTAGACTACATTAGACATGCTCATTCAGACTACAATAGACTGCTCATTTAGACTACAATAGACGTGCTCATTTAGACTACAATAGACATGCTCATTTAGACTACAATAGACGTGCTCATTTAGACTACAATAGACATGCTCATTTAGACTACAATGGACATCTCATTTGGGCTACAATAGACATGCTCATTTAGACTTTAATAGACATGCTCATTTAGACTACAATAGACGTGTTCATTTAGACAACAATAGACATGCTCATTCAGACTACAATAGACATGCTCATTTAGACTCCGATAGACATCTCATTTAGACTACAATAGACATGCTCATTTAGACTTTAATAGACATGCTCATTTAGACTACAATAGACATCTCATTTAGACTACAATAGACATGCTTATTTAAACTTTAATAGACATGCTCATTTAGACTACAATAGACATCTCATTTAGACTACAATAGACATGCTCATTTAGACTACAATAGACATGCCCATTTAGACTACAATAGACGTGCTCGTTTAGACTACAATAGACATGCTCATTTCGACTACAATAGACATCTCATTTAGACTACAATAGACATGCTCATTTAGACTACAATAGACATGCTCATTTAGACTACAATAGACATGCTTATTTAGACTTTAATAGACATGCTCATTTAGACTACAATAGACGTGCTCATTTAGACTACAATAGACATGCTCATTTAGACTACTGTAAACATGCTCATTTAGACTACAATAGACATGCTCATTTAGACTACAATAGACATCCCACTCAGACTACAATAGACATCTCATTTAGACTACAATAGACATGCTCATTTAGACTACAATAGACATGCCCATTTGGACTACAATAGACGTGCGCATTTAGACTACAATAGACATGCTCATTCAGACTACAATAGACATCTCATTTAGACTACAATAGACATGCTCATTTAGACTACAATAGACATGCTCATTTAGACTACAATAGACATGCTCATTTAGACTACAATAGACATGCTCATTTAGATTTTAATAGACATGCTCATTTAGACTACAATAGACATGCTCATTTAGACTACAATAGACATCTCATTTAGACTGCAATAGACATGCTTATTTAGACTACAATAGACGTGCTCAATTAGACTACATTAGACGTGCTGATTTAGACTACAATAGACATGCTCATTTAGACTACAATAGACATCTCATTTAGACTGCAAAAGACATGCTCATTTAGACAACAATAGCCATGCTCATTTAGACTACAATAGACATGCTCATTTAGACTACAATAGACGTGCTCATTTGGACTACAATAGACATGCTCTTTTGGACTCCAATAGACGTGCTCACTAAGACTACAATAGACATGCTCATTTAGACTACAATAGACATCTTTTTTAGACTACAATAGACGTGCTCATTTAGACTACAATAGACATGCTCATATAGACTACAATAGACATCTCATTTAGATTACAATAGACATCTCATTTAGACTACAATAGGCATGCTCATTTAGACTGCAATATACATGCTCGTTTAGACTACTGTAGACATGCTCATTTAGACTGCAATAGACATGCTCATTTAGACTACAATAGACATCTCATTTAGACTGCAATAGACATGCTCATTTAGACTGCAATAGACATGCTCATCTAGACTACTATAGACATGCTCATTTAGACTGCAATAGACATGCTCATTTAGACTACAATAGACATCTTATTTAGACTGCAATAGACTTGCTCATTTAGACTACTATAGACATGCTCATTTAGACTGCAATAGACATGCTCATTTAGACTACAATAGACATCTCATTTAGACTGCAATAGAAATTCTCATTTAGACTACTATAGACATGCTCATTTATACTGCAATAGACATGCTCATTTAGACTACAATAGACATCTCATTTAGACTGCAATAGACATGCTCATTTAGACTACAATAGACATGCTCATTTAGACTACAATAGACGTGCTCATTTAGACTACATTAGACGTGCTCATTTAGACTACAATAGACATGCTCATTTAGACTACAATAGACATCTCATTTAGACTGCAATAGACATGCTCATTTAGACTACAATAGATATACTCATTTAGACTACAATAGACATGCTCATTTAGACTACAATAGACGTGCTCATTTGGACTACAATAGACATGCTCATTTAGACTACAATAGACGTGCTCACTTGGACTACAATAGACATGCTCATTTAGACTACAATAGACATCTCATTTAGACTACAATAGACGTGCTCATTTAGACTACAATAGACATGCTCATTTAGACTACAATAGACATGCTCATTTAGACTTCAATAGACGTGCTCATTCAGACTACAATAGACGTGCTCATTTAGACTACAATAGATGTGCTCATTTAGACTACAATAAACATCTCATTTAGACTACAATAGACATCTCATTTAGACTACAATAGATATGCTCATTTAGACTACAATAGACATGCTCATTTAGACTACAATAGACGTGCTCATTTAGACTACAATAAACATGCTCATTTAGACTACAATAGACGTGCTCATTTAGACTACAATAGACATGCTCATTTAAACTTTAATAGACATGCTCATTTAGACTACAATAGACATCTCATTTAGACTGCAATAGGCATGCTTTTTAGACTACAATAGACATGCTCATTTAGACTACAATAGACATGCTCATTCAGACTACAATAGACGTGCTCATTTAGATTACAATAGACATGCTCATTTAGACTACAATAGACGTGCTCGTTTAGACTTTAATAGACATGCTCATTCAGACTACAATAGACATCTCATTTAGACTACAATAGACGTGCTCATTTAGACTACAATAGACATGCTCATTTAGACTACAATAGACATCTCATTTAGACTGCAATAGACATGCTCATTTAGACTACAATAGACGTGCTCATTTAGACTACAATAGACGTGCTCATTTAGACTACAATAGACATGCTCATTTAGACTACAATAGACATGCTCATTTAGACTACAATAGACATCTCATTTAGACTACAATAGACATGCTCATTTAGACTACAATAGACGTGCTCATTTAGACTACAATAGACATGCTCATTAAGACTACAATAGACATGCTCATTTAGGGTTTAATAGACATGCTCATTTAGACTACAATAGACATGCTCATTTAGACTTTAATAGACATGCTCATTTAGACTACAATAGACATACTCATTTAGACTTTAATAGACATGCTCATTTAGACTACAATTGACATGCCATTTAGACTACAATAGACATGCTCATTTAGACTTTAATAAAGAGGCTCATTTAGACTACAATAGACATCTCATTTAGACTACAATAGACATGCTCATTTAGACTACAATAGACATCTCATTTAGACTACAATA
The DNA here is from genome assembly GCA_030386875.1 of Morinoia aosen. Taxonomy (NCBI): domain Eukaryota; kingdom Metazoa; phylum Arthropoda; class Malacostraca; order Amphipoda; family Talitridae; genus Morinoia; species Morinoia aosen. Next base: position 43,984,376 of record CM059565.1, on the reverse strand, counting down.
GACATCTCATTTAGACTACAATAGACATGCTCATTTAGACTTTAATAGACATGCTCATTTAGAATACAATAGACATCTCATTTAGACTAAAATAGACATCTCATTTAGACTACAATAGATATGCTCATTTAGAATACAATAGAAGTGCTCATTTAGACTACAATAGACATGCTCATTTAGACTTTAATAGACATGCTCATTTAGACTACAATAGACATGTCATTTAGACTACAATAGACATGCTCATTTTGACTTTATTAAAGAGGCTCATTTAGACTACAATAGACATCTCATTTAGACTACAATAAACGTGCTCATTTAGACTACAATAGACATCTCATTTAGACTACAATAGACATGCTCATTCAGACTACAATAGACATGCTCATTTAGACTACAATAGACATGCTCATTTAGACTTTAGTAGACATGCTCATTTAGACTACAATAGAAAGGCTCATTTAGACTTTAATAGACATGCTCATTCAGACTACAATAGACATGCTCATTTAGACTTTAATAGACCTGCTCATTTAGACTACAATAGACATCTCATTTAGACTACAATAGACATGCTCATTTAGACTTTAATAGACATGCTCATTTAGACTACAATAGACATCTCATTTAGAATACAACAGACATCTCATTCAGACTACAATAGACAAGCTCATTTAGACTACAATAGACATGCTCATTTAGACTTTAATAGACATGCTCATTTAGACTACAATAGACATGTCATTTAGACTACAATAGACATGCTCATTTTGACTTCAATAAAGAGGCTCATTTAGACTACAATAGACATCTCATTTAGACTACAATAGACATGCTCATTTAAACTTTAATAGACATGCTCATTTAGACTACAATAGACATCTCATTTAGACTACAATAGACATGCTCATTTAGACTTTAATAGACATGCTCATTTAGACTACAATAGACATCTCATTTAGACTACAATAGAAATCTCCTTCAGACTACAATAGACATGCTCATTTAGACTACAATAGACATGCCCATTTAGACTACAATAGACGTGCTCATTTAGACTACAATAGACATGCTCATTTCGACTACAATAGACATCTCATTCAGACTACAATAGACATGCTCATTTAGACTACAATAGACATGCTCATTTAAACTACAATACACATGCTTATTTAGACTTTAATAGACATGCTCATTTAGACTACAATAGACATGCTCATTTAGACTTTAATAGACATGCTCATTTAGACTACAGTAGACATGCTCATTTAGACTTCAATAGACATGCTCATTTATACTTTAATAGACATGCTCATTTAGACTACAATAGACATCTCATTTAGACTACAATAGACATGTTCATTAGGACTTTAATAGACATGCTCATTTAGACTACAATAGACATCTCATTTAGACTACAACAGACACCTCATTTAGACTACAATAGACATGCTCAATTAGACTACAATAGACATCTCATTTAGACTACATTAGACATGCTCATTCAGACTACAATAGACATGCTCATTTAGACTACAATAGACGTGCTCATTTAGACTACAATAGACATGCTCATTCAGACTACAATAGACGTGCTCATTTAGACTACAATAGACATGCTCATTTAGACTACAATGGACATCTCATTTGGGCTACAATAGACATGCTCATTTAGACTTTAATAGACATGCTCATTTAGACTACAATAGACGTGTTCATTTAGACAACAATAGACATGCTCATTCAGACTACAATAGACATGCTCATTTAGACTCCGATAGACATCTCATTTAGACTACAATAGACATGCTCATTTAGACTTTAATAGACATGCTCATTTAGACTACAATAGACATCTCATTTAGACTACAATAGACATGCTTATTTAAACTTTAATAGACATGCTCATTTAGACTACAATAGACATCTCATTTAGACTACAATAGACATGCTCATTTAGACTTTAATAGACATGCTCATTTAGACTACAATAGACATCTCATTTAGACTACAATAGACATGCTCAGTTCGACTACAATAGACATCTCATTTAGACTACAATAGACATGCTCATTTAGACTACAATAGACATGCTCATTTAGACTACAATAGACATGCTTATTTAGACTTTAATAGACATGCTCATTTAGACTACAATAGACGTGCTCATTTAGACTACAATAGACATGCTCATTAAGACTTTAATAGACATGCTCATTTAGACTACAATAGACATCTCATTTAGACTACAACAGACACCTCATTTAGACTACAATAGACATGCTCATTTAGACTACAATAGACATCTCATTTAGACTACATTAGACATGCTCATTCAGACTACAATAGACATGCTCATTTAGACTACAATAGACGTGCTCATTTAGACTACAATAGACATGCTCATTTAGACTACAATAGACGTGCTCATTTAGAATACAATAGACATGCTCATTTAGACTACAATGGACATCTCATTTGGGCTACAATAGACATGCTCATTTAGACTTTAATAGACATGCTCATTTAGACTACAATAGACGTGTTCATTTAGACAACAATAGACATGCTCATTCAGACTACAATAGACATGCTCATTTAGACTCCGATAGACATCGCATTTAGACTACAATAGACATGCTCATTTAGACTTTAATAGACATGCTCATTTAGACTACAATAGACATCTCATTTAGACTACAATAGACATGCTTATTTAAACTTTAATAGACATGCTCATTTAGACTACAATAGACATCTCATTTAGACTACAATAGACATGCTCATTTAGACTACAATAGACATGCCCATTTAGACTACAATAGACGTGCTCGTTTAGACTACAATAGACATGCTCATTTCGACTACAATAGACATCTCATTTAGACTACAATAGACATGCTCATTTAGACTACAATAGACATGCTCATTTAGACTACAATAGACATGCTTATTTAGACTTTAATAGACATGCTCATTTAGACTACAATAGACGTGCTCATTTAGACTACAATAGACATGCTCATTTAGACTACTGTAAACATGCTCATTTAGACTACAATAGACATGCTCATTTAGACTACAATAGACATCTCACTTAGACTACAATAGACATCTCATTTAGACTATAATAGACATGCTCATTTAGACTACAATAGACATGCCCATTTAGACTACAATAGACGTGCGCATTTAGACTACAATAGACATGCTCATTTAGACTACAATAGACATCTCATTTAGACTACAATAGACATGCTCATTTAGACTACAATATACATGCTCATTTAGACTACAATAGACATGCTCATTTAGACTACAATAGATATGCTCATTTAGACTTTAATAGACATGCTCATTTAGACTACAATAGACATGCTCATTTAGACTACAATAGACATCTCATTTAGACTGCAATAGACATGCTTATTTAGACTACAATAGACGTGCTCAATTAGACTACATTAGACGTGCTCATTTAGACTACAATAGACATGCTCATTTAGACTACAATAGACATCTCATTTAGACTGCAAAAGACATGCTCATTTAGACAACAATAGACATGCTCATTTAGACCACAGTAGACATGCTCATTTAGACTACAATAGACGTGCTCATTTGGACTACAATAGACATGCTCTTTTGGACTCCAATAGACGTGCTCACTAAGACTACAATAGACATGCTCATTTAGACTGCAATAGAAATCTTATTTAGACTTCAATAGACGTGCTCATTTAGACTACAATAGACATGCTCATATAGACTACAATAGACATCTCATTTAGATTACAATAGACATCTCATTTAGACTACAATAGACATGCTCATTTAGACTTTAATAGACATGCTCATTTAGACTACAATAGACATGCTTATTTAGACTACAATAGACATGCTCATTTAGACTACAATAGACATGCTTATTTAGACTTTAATAGACATGCTTATTTAGACTACAATAGACGTGCTCATTTAGACTGCAATATACATGCTCATTTAGACTACTGTAGACATGCTCATTTAGACTGCAATAGACATGCTCATTTAGACTACAATAGACATCTCATTTAGACTGCAATAGACAGGCTCATTTAGACTGCAATAGACATGCTCATTTAGACTACTATAGACATGCTCATTTAGACTGCAATAGACATGCTCATTTAGACTACAATAGACATCTCATTTAGACTGCAATAGACTTGCTCATTTAGACTACTATAGAGATGCTCATTTAGACTGCAATAGACATGCTCATTTATACTACAATAGACATCTCATTTAGACTGCAATAGACTTGCTCATTTAGACTACTATAGACATGCTCATTTAGACTACAATAGACATGCTCATTTAGACTACAATAGACATCTCATTTAGACTGCAATAGACTTGCTCATTTAGACTACTATAGACATGCTCATTTAGACTGCAATAGACATGCTCATTTATACTACAATAGACATCTCATTTAGACTGCAATAGAAATTCTCATTTAGACTACTATAGACATGCTCATTTAGACTGCAATAGACATGCTCATTTAGACTACAATAGACATCTCATTTAGACTGCAATAGACATGCTCATTTAGACTACAATAGACATGCTCATTTAGACTACAATAGACGTGCTCATTTAGACTACATTGGACGTGCTCATTTAGACTACATTAGACATGCTCATTTAGACTACAATAGACATCTCATTTAGACTGCAATAGACATGCTCATTTAGACTACAATAGACATACTCATTTAGACTACAATAGACATGCTCATTTAGACTACAATAGACGTGCTCATTTGGACTACAGTAGACATGCTCATTTAGACTACAATAGACGTGCTCACTTGGACTACAATAGACATGCTCATTTAGACTACAATAGACATCTCATTTAGACTACAATAGACGTGCTCATTTAGACTACAATAGACATGCTCATTTAGACTACAATAGACATGCTCATTTAGACTTCAATAGACGTGCTCATTCAGACTACAATAGACGTGCTCATTTAGACTACAATAGACGTGCTCATTTAGACTACAATAAACATCTCATTTAGACTACAATAGACATCTCATTTAGACTACAATAGATATGCTCATTTAGACTACAATAGACATGCTCATTTAGACTACAATAGACGTGCTCATTTAGACTACAATAGACATGCTCATTTAAACTTTAATAGACATGCTCATTTAGACTACAATACACATCTCATTTAGACTGCAATAGGCATGCTTTTTAGACTACAATAGACATGCTCATTTAGACTACAATAGACATGCTCATTTAGACTACAATAGACGTGCTCATTTAGATTACAATAGACATGCTCATTTAGACTACAATAGACGTGCTCGTTTAGACTTTAATAGACATGCTCATTCAGACTACAATAGACATCTCATTTAGACTACAATACACGTGCTCATTTAGACTACAATAGACATGCTCATTTAGACTACAATAGACATCTCATTTAGACTGCAATAGACATGCTCATTTAGACTACAATAGACGTGCTCATTTAGACTACAATAGACGTGCTCATTTAGACTACGAAAGACATGCTCATTTAGACTACAATAGACGTGCTCATTTAGACTACAATAGACATGCTCATTTAGACTACAATAGACGTGCTCATTTAGACTACAATAGACATGCTCATTTAGACTACAATAGACGTGCTCATTTAGACTACAATAGACATGCTCATTTAGACTACAATAGACATGCTCATTTAGACTGCAATAGACATCTCATTTAAAATGCAATAGACATGCTCATTTAGACTACAATAGACATGCTCATTTAGACTACAATAGACATGCTCATTTAGACTACAATAGACGTGCTCATTAAAACTACAATAGACATGCTCATTTAGACTACAATAGACGTGCTCGTTTAGACTTCAATAGACATGCTCATTCAGACTACAATAGACATCTCATTTAGACTACAATAGACGTGCTCATTTAGACTACAATAGACATGCTCATTTAGACTACAATAGACATCTCATTTAGACTGCAATAGACATGCTCATTTAGACTACAATAGACATGCTCTTTTAGACTACAATAAACATGCTCATTTAGACTACAATAGACATCTCATTTAGACTACAATAGACACGCTCATTTAGACTACAATATACGTGCTCATTTAGACCACAATAGACATGCTCATTTAGACTACAATAGACATGCTCATTTAGACCTCAATAGACATGCTCATTCAGGCTACAATAGACATGCTCATTTAGACTTTAATAGACATGCTCATTTAGACTACAATAGACACGCTCATTTAGACTTTAATAGACATGCCATTTAGACTACAATATACATCTCATTTAGACTACAATAGACATGCTCATTTAGACTTTAATAGACATGCTCATTTAGACTACAATAGACGTCTCATTTAGACTACAACAGACATCTCATTCACACTACAATAGACATGCTCATTTAGACTACAATAGACATGTTCATTTAGACTTTAATAGACATGCTCATTTAGACTACAATAGACATGTCATTTAGACTACAATAGATATGCTCATTAAGACTACAATAGACATCTCATTTAGACTACAATAGACATCTCATTTCGACTACAATAGACATGCTCATTTAGACTACAACAGACATTTCATTCAGACTACAATAGACATCTCATTCAGATTACAATAGATATGCTCATTCAGACTACAATAGACATGCTCATTTAGACTACAATAGACGTGCTCATTTAGACTACAATAGACATGCTCATTTAGACTACAATAGACGTGCTTATTTAGACTACAATAGACATGCTCATTTAGACTACAATAGACGTGCTCATTTAGACTACAATAGACATGCTCATTTAGACTACAATAGACATGCTCATTTAGACTACAATAGACATGCCCATTTAGACTACAATAGACGTGCTCGTTTAGACTACAATAGACATGCTCATTTCGACTACAATAGACATCTCATTTAGACTACAATAGACATGCTCATTTAGACTACAATAGACATGCTCATTTAGACTACAATAGACATGCTTATTTAGACTTTAATAGACATGCTCATTTAGACTACAATAGACGTGCTCATTTAGACTACAATAGACATGCTCATTTAGACTACTGTAAACATGCTCATTTAGACTACAATAGACATGCTCATTTAGACTACAATAGACATCTCACTTAGACTACAATAGACATCTCATTTAGACTATAATAGACATGCTCATTTAGACTACAATAGACATGCCCATTTAGACTACAATAGACGTGCGCATTTAGACTACAATAGACATGCTCATTTAGACTACAATAGACATCTCATTTAGACTACAATAGACATGCTCATTTAGACTACAATAGACATGCTCATTTAGACTACAATAGACATGCTCATTTAGACTACAATAGACATGCTCATTTAGACTTTAATAGACATGCTCATTTAGACTACAATAGACATGCTCATTTAGACTACAATAGACATCTCATTTAGACTGCAATAGACATGCTTATTTAGACTACAATAGACGTGCTCAATTAGACTACATTAGACGTGCTCATTTAGACTACAATAGACATGCTCATTTAGACTACAATAGACATCTCATTTAGACTGCAAAAGACATGCTCATTTAGACAACAATAGACATGCTCATTTAGACCACAATAGACATGCTCATTTAGACTACAATAGACGTGCTCATTTGGACTACAATAGACATGCTCTTTTGGACTCCAATAGACGTGCTCACTAAGACTACAATAGACATGCTCATTTAGACTACAATAGAAATCTTATTTAGACTTCAATAGACGTGCTCATTTAGACTACAATAGACATGCTCATATAGACTACAATAGACATCTCATTTAGATTACAATAGACATCTCATTTAGACTACAATAGACATGCTCATTCAGACTTTAATAGACATGCTCATTTAGACTACAATAGACATGCTTATTTAGACTACAATAGACATGCTCATTTAGACTACAATAGACATGCTCATTTAGACTGCAATAGACATGCTCATTTATACTACAATAGACATCTCATTTAGACTGCAATAGACTTGCTCATTTAGACTACTATAGACATGCTCATTTAGACTACAATAGACATGCTCATTTAGACTACAATAGACATCTCATTTAGACTGCAATAGACTTGCTCATTTAGACTACTATAGACATGCTCATTTAGACTGCAATAGACATGCTCATTTATACTACAATAGACATCTCATTTAGACTGCAATAGAAATTCTCATTTAGACTACTATAGACATGCTCATTTAGACTGCAATAGACATGCTCATTTAGACTACAATAGACATCTCATTTAGACTGCAATAGACATGCTCATTTAGACTACAATAGACATGCTCATTTAGACTACAATAGACGTGCTCATTTAGACTACATTGGACGTGCTCATTTAGACTACATTAGACATGCTCATTTAGACTACAATAGACATCTCATTTAGACTGCAATAGACATGCTCATTTAGACTACAATAGACATACTCATTTAGACTACAATAGACATGCTCATTTAGACTACAATAGACGTGCTCATTTGGACTACAGTAGACATGCTCATTTAGACTACAATAGACGTGCTCACTTGGACTACAATAGACATGCTCATTTAGACTACAATAGACATCTCATTTAGACTACAATAGACGTGCTCATTTAGACTACAATAGACATGCTCATTTAGACTACAATAGACATGCTCATTTAGACTTCAATAGACGTGCTCATTCAGACTACAATAGACGTGCTCATTTAGACTACAATAGACGTGCTCATTTAGACTACAATAAACATCTCATTTAGACTACAATAGACATCTCATTTAGACTACAATAGATATGCTCATTTAGACTACAATAGACATGCTCATTTAGACTACAATAGACGTGCTCATTTAGACTACAATAAACATGCTCATTTAGACTACAATAGACGTGCTCATTTAGACTACAATAGACATGCTCATTTAAACTTTAATAGACATGCTCATTTAGACTACAATACACATCTCATTTAGACTGCAATAGGCATGCTTTTTAGACTACAATAGACATGCTCGTTTAGACTACAATAGACATGCTCATTTAGACTACAATAGACGTGCTCATTTAGATTACAATAGACATGCTCATATAGACTACAATAGACGTGCTCGTTTAGACTTTAATAGACATGCTCATTCAGACTACAATAGACATCTCATTTAGACTACAATACACGTGCTCATTTAGACTACAATAGACATGCTCATTTAGACTACAATAGACATCTCATTTAGACTGCAATAGACATGCTCATTTAGACTACAATAGACGTGCTCATTTAGACTACAATAGACGTGCTCATTTAGACTACGAAAGACATGCTCATTTAGACTACAATAGACGTGCTCATTTAGACTACAATAGACATGCTCATTTAGACTACAATAGACGTGCTCATTTAGACTACAATAGACATGCTCATTTAGACTACAATAGACGTGCTCATTTAGACTACAATAGACATGCTCATTTAGACTACAATAGACATGCTCATTTAGACTGCAATAGACATCTCATTTAAAATGCAATAGACATGCTCATTTAGACTACAATAGACATGCTCATTTAGACTACAATAGACATGCTCATTTAGACTACAATAGACGTGCTCATTAAAACTACAATAGACATGCTCATTTAGACTACAATAGACGTGCTCGTTTAGACTTCAATAGACATGCTCATTCAGACTACAATAGACATCTCATTTAGACTACAATAGACGTGCTCATTTAGACTACAATAGACATGCTCATTTAGACTACAATAGACATCTCATTTAGACTGCAATAGACATGCTCATTTAGACTACAATAGACATGCTCTTTTAGACTACAATAAACATGCTCATTTAGACTACAATAGACATCTCATTTAGACTACAATAGACACGCTCATTTAGACTACAATATACGTGCTCATTTAGACCACAATAGACATGCTCATTTAGACTACAATAGACATGCTCATTTAGACCTCAATAGACATGCTCATTCAGGCTACAATAGACATGCTCATTTAGACTTTAATAGACATGCTCATTTAGACTACAATAGACACGCTCATTTAGACTTTAATAGACATGCCATTTAGACTACAATATACATCTCATTTAGACTACAATAGACATGCTCATTTAGACTTTAATAGACATGCTCATTTAGACTACAATAGACGTCTCATTTAGACTACAACAGACATCTCATTCACACTACAATCGACATGCTCATTTAGACTACAATAGACATGCTCATTTAGACTTTAATAGACATGCTCATTTAGACTACAATAGACATGTCATTTAGACTACAATAGATATGCTCATTAAGACTACAATAGACATCTCATTTAGACTACAATAGACATCTCATTTCGACTACAATAGACATGCTCATTTAGACTACAACAGACATTTCATTCAGACTACAATAGACATCTCATTCAGATTACAATAGATATGCTCATTCAGACTACAATAGACATGCTCATTTAGACTACAATAGACGTGCTCATTTAGACTACAATAGACATGCTCATTTAGACTACAATAGACGTGCTCATTTAGACTACAATAGACATGCTCATTTAGACTACAATAGACGTGCTCATTTAGACTACAATAGACATGCTCATTTAGACTACAATAGACATCTCAATTAGACTGCAATAGACATGTTCATTTAGACTACAATAGACGTGCTCATTTAGACTACAAAAGACATGCTCATTTAGACTACAAAAGACGTGCTCATTTAGACTACAATAGACATGCTCATTTAGACTACAATAAACGTGCTCATTTAGACTACAATAGACATCTCATTTAGACTACAATAGACATGCTCATTTAGACTACAATAGACGTGCTCATTTAGACTACAATAGACATGCTCATTTAGACTACAATAGACATGCTCATTTAGACTTTAGTAGACATGCATATTTAGACTACAATAGACATGCTCATTTAGACTTTAATAGACATGCTCATTTAGACTACAATAGACATGCTCATTTAGACTTTAATAGACCTGCTCATTTAGACTACAATAGACATCTCATTTAGACCACAATAAACATGCTCATTTAGACTTTAATCGACATGCTCATTTAGACTACAATAGACATCTCATTTAGACTACAACAGACATCTCATTCAGACTACAATAGACATGCTCATTTAGACTACAATAGACATGCTCATTTAGACTACAATAGACAGGTCATTTAGACTACAATAGACATGCTCATTTAGACTTTAATAAAGAGGCTCATTTAGACTACAATAAACATCTTATTTAGACTACAAAAGACATGCTCATTTAGACTACAATAGACATCTCATTTAAAATGCAATAAACATGCTCATTTAGACTAAAATATACATGCTCATTTAGACTACAATAGACATGCTCATTTAGACTACCAAAGACATACTCATTTAGACTACAATAGAAATCTCATTTAGACTACAATAGACATCTCATTTAGACTACAATAGACATGCTCATTTAGACTACAATAGACATGCTCCTTTAGACTACAATAGACATCTCATTTAGACTACAATAGACATGCTCATTTAGACTTTAATAGACATGCTCATTTAGACTACAATAGACGTGCTCATTCAGACTACAATAGACATGCTCATTTAGACTACAATAGACATGCTCATTTAGACTACAATAGACATCTCATTGAGACTACAATATACATGCTCAATTAGACTACAATAGACATGCTCATTTAGACTACAATAGACATGCTCATTTAGACTTCAATAGACGTGCTCATTTAGACTACAAAAGACGTGCTCATTTAGACTACAATAGACATGCTCATTTAGACTACAATAAACGTGCTCATTTAGACTACAATAGACATCTCATTTAGACTACAATAGACATGCTCATTTAGACTACAATAGACGTGCTCATTTAGACTACAATAGACATGCTCATTTAGACTACAATAGACATGCTCATTTAGACTTTAGTAGACATGCATATTTAGACTACAATAGACATGCTCATTTAGACTTTAATTGACATGCTCATTTAGACTACAATAGACATGCTCATTTAGACTTTAATAGACCTGCTCATTTAGACTACAATAGACATCTCATTTAGACTACAATAGACATGCTCATTTAGACTACAATATACATGCTCATTTAGACTTTAATAGACATGCTCATTTAGACTACAATAGACATGTCATTTAGACTACAATAGACATGCTCATTTAGACTTTAATAGACCTGCTCATTTAGACTACAATAGACATCTCATTTAGACTACAATAGACATGCTCATTTAGACTACAATAGACATGCTCATTTAGACTTTAATAGACATGCTCATTTAGACTACAATAGACATGTCATTTAGACTACAATAGACATGCTCATTTAGACTACAATAGACATGCTCATTTAGACTACAACAGACATCTCATTCAGACTACAATAGACATGCTCATTTAGACTACAATAGACATGCTCATTTAGACTTTAATAGACATGCTCATTTAGACTACAATAGACATGTCATTTAGACTACAATAGACATGCTCATTTAGACTTTAATAAAGAGGCTCATTTAGACTACAATAAACATCTTATTTAGACTACAAAAGACATGCTTATTTAGACTACAATAGACATCTCATTTAAAATGCAATAAACATGCTCATTTAGACTAAAATAGACATGCTCATTTTGACTACAATAGACATGCTCATTTAGACTACAATAGAAATCTCATTTAGACTACAATAGACATCTCATTTAGACTACAATAGACATGCTCATTTAGACTACAATAGACATGCTCCTTTAGACTACAATAGACATCTCATTTACACTACAATAGACATGCTCATTTAGACTTTAATAGACATGCTCATTTAGACTACAACAGACGTGCTCATTTAGACTACAATAGACATGCTAATTTAGACTACAATAGACATGCTCATTTAAACTACAATAGACATCTCATTGAGACGACAATATACATGCTCATTTAGACTACAATAGACATGCTCATTTATACTACAATAGACATGCTCATTTAGACTTCAATAGACGTGCTCATTTAGGCTACAAGAGACATGCTCATTTAGACTACAATAGACGTGCTCATTTAGACTACAATAGACATCTCATTTAGACTACAATAGACATGCTCATCTAGACTACAACAGACATGCTCATTTAGACTACAATAGACATCTCATTTAGACTACAATAGACATCTCATTTAGACTACAATAGATATGCTCATTTAGACTACAATAGACATGCTAATTTAGACTACAATAGACGTGCTCATTTAGACTACAATAGACATGCTCATTTAGACTACAATAGACGTGCTCATTTAGACTACAATAGACATGCTCATTTAGACTACAATAGACATGCTCATTTAGACTACAATAGACATCTCATTTAGACTGCAATAGACATGCTCATTTAGACTACAATAGACATGCTCATTTAGACTACAATAGACATGCTCATTTACACTACAATAGACGTGCTCATTTAGACTACAATAGTCATGCTCATTTAGACTACAATAGACGTGCTCATTTAGACTACAATAGACATGCTCATTTCGACTTTAGTAGACATGCTCATTTAGACTACAATAGACAGGCTCATTTAGACTTCAATAGACATGCTCATTTAGACTTTAGTAGACATGCTCATTTAGACTACAATAGACAGGCTCATTTAGACTTCAATAGACATGCTCATTTAGACTACAATAGACATGCTCATTTAGACTACAATAGACATGCTCATTTAGACTTTAGTAGACATGCTCATTTAGACTTTAGTAGACATGCTCATTTAGACTACAATAGACAGGCTCATTTAGACTACAATAGACATGCTCATTTAGACTTTAGTAGACATGCTCATTTAGACTTTAGTAGACATGCTCATTTAGACTACAATAGACAGGCTCATTTAGACTTCAATAGACATGCTCATTTAGACTTTAGTAGACATGCTCATTTAGACTACAATAGACAGGCTCATTTAGACTTCAATAGACATGCTCATTTAGACTACAATAGACATGCTCATTTAGACTACAATAGACATGCTCATTTAGACTACAATAGACATGCTCATTTAGACTACAATAGACATGCTCATTTAGACTTTAGTAGACATGCTCATTTAGACTTTAGTAGACATGCTCATTTAGACTTCAATAGACATGCTCATTTAGACTACAATAGACATGCTCATTTAGACTTCAATAGACATGCTCATTTAGACTACAATAGACATGCTCATTTAGACTACAATAGACATGCTCATTTAGACTTTAGTAGACATGCTCATTTAGACTTTAGTAGACATGCTCATTTAGACTACAATAGACAGGCTCATTTAGACTTCAATAGACATGCTCATTTAGACTTTAGTAGACATGCTCATTTAGACTACAATAGACAGGCTCATTTAGACTTCAATAGACATGCTCATTTAGACTACAATAGACATGCTCATTTAGACTACAATAGACATGCTCATTTAGACTTTAGTAGACATGCTCATTTAGACTTTAGTAGACATGCTCATTTAGACTACAATAGACATGCTCATTTAGACTACAATAGACATGCTCATTTAGACTTTAGTAGACATGCTCATTTAGACTTTAGTAGACATGCTCATTTAGACTACAATAGACAGGCTCATTTAGACTTCAATAGACATGCTCATTTAGACTACAATAGACATGCTCATTTAGACTACAATAGACATGCTCATTTAGACTTTAGTAGACATGCTCATTTAGACTACAATAGACAGGCTCATTTAGACTTCAATAGACATGCTCATTTAGACTACAATAGACATGCTCATTTAGACTACAATAGACATCTCATTTAGACTACAACAGACATCTCATTCAGACTACAATAGACATGCTCATTTAGACTTTATTCGACCTGCTCATTTAGACTACAATAGACATCTCATTTAGACTACAATAGACATGCTCATTTAGACTTTAATAGACATGCTCATTTAGACTACAATAGACATCTCATTTAGACTACAATAGACATGCTCATTTAGAATTTAATAGACATGCTCATTTAGACTACAATAGACATGCTCATTTAGACTTTAGTAGACATGCTCAATTAGACTACAATAGAAAAGCTCATTTAGACTTTAATAGACATGCTCATTCAGACTACAATAGACATGCTCATTTA
Source organism: Morinoia aosen (assembly GCA_030386875.1). Lineage (NCBI taxonomy): Eukaryota > Metazoa > Arthropoda > Malacostraca > Amphipoda > Talitridae > Morinoia > Morinoia aosen. The sequence continues at coordinate 43,968,969 of CM059565.1, read as the reverse complement.
GACTTTAATAGACCTGCTCATTTAGACTACAATAGACATCTCATTTAGACTAAAATAGACATGCTCATTTAGACTTTAATAGACATGCTCATTTAGACTACAATAGACATCTCATTTAGACTACAACAGACATCTCATTCAGACTACAATAGACATGCTCATTTAGACTACAATAGACATGCTCATTTAGACTTTAATAGACATGCTCATTTAGACTACAATAGACATGTCATTTAGACTACAATAGACATGCTCATTTTGACTTTATTAAAAAGGCTCATTTAGACTACAATAGACATCTCATTTAGACTAAAATAGACATGCTCATTTAGACTTTAATAGACATGCTCATTTAGACTACAATAGACATGTCATTTAGACTACAATAGACATGCTCATTTTGACTTTATTAAAGAGGCTCATTTAGACTACAATAGACATCTCATTTAGACTACAATAAACGTGCTCATTTAGACTACAATAGACATCTCATTTAGACTACAATAGACATGCTCATTCAGACTACAATAGACATGCTCATTTAGACTACAATAGACATGCTCATTTAGACTTTAGTAGACATGCTCGTTTAGACTACAATAGAAAGGCTCATTTAGACTTTAATAGACATGCTCATTCAGACTACAATAGACATGCTCATTTAGACTTTAATAGACCTGCTCATTTAGACTACAATAGACATCTCATTTAGACTACAATAGACATGCTCATTTAGACTTTAATAGACATGCTCATTTAGACTACAATAGACATCTCATTTAGACTACAACAGACATCTCATTCAGACTACAATAGACATGCTCATTTAGACTACAATAGACATGCTCATTTAGACTTTAATAGACATGCTCAGTTAGACCACAATAGACATGTCATTTAGACTACAATAGGCATGCTCCTTTTGACTTCAATAAAGAGGCTCATTTAGACTACAATAGACATCTCATTTAGACTACAATAGACATGCTCATTTAGACTACAATAGACATCTCATTTAGACTACAATAGACATCTCATTTAGACTACCATAGACATGCTCATTTAGACTTTATTAGACATGCTCATTTAGACTACAATAGACATCTCATTTAGACTACAATAGACATCTCATTTAGACTACAATAGATAAGCTCATTGAGACTACAATAGACATGCTCATTTAGACAACAATAGACGTGCTCATTTAGACTACAAAAGACATGCTCATTTAGACTACAATAGACGTGCTCATTTAGACTACAATAGACATGCTCATTTAGACTACAATAGACGTGCTCATATAGACTACAATAGACATGCTCATTTAGACTACAATAGACGTGCTCATTTAGACTACAATAGACATGCTCATTTAGACTACAATAGACATGCTCATTTAGACTGCAATAGACATCTCATTTAAAATGCAATAGACATGCTCATTTAGACTACAATAGACATGCTCATTTAGACTACAATAGACATGCTCATTTAGACTACAATAGACGTGCTCATTAAAACTACAATAGACATGCTCATTTAGACTACAATAGACGTGCTCGTTTAGACTTCAATAGACATGCTCATTCAGACTACAATAGACATCTCATTTAGACTACAATAGACGTGCTCATTTAGACTACAATAGACATGCTCATTTAGACTACAATAGACATCTCATTTAGACTGCAATAGACATGCTCATTTAGACTACAATAGACATGCTCTTTTAGACTACAATAAACATGCTCATTTAGACTACAATAGACATCTCATTTAGACTACAATAGACATGCTCATTTAGACTACAATATACGTGCTCATTTAGACTACAATAGACATGCTCATTTAGACTACAATAGACATGCTCATTTAGACCTCAATAGACATGCTCATTCAGGCTACAATAGACATGCTCATTTAGACTTTAATAGACATGCTCATTTAGACTACAATAGACACGCTCATTTAGACTTTAATAGACATGCCATTTAGACTACAATATACATCTCATTTAGACTACAATAGACATGCTCATTTAGACTTTAATAGACATGCTCATTTAGACTACAATAGACTTCTCATTTAGACTACAACAGACATCTCATTCACACTACAATAGACATGCTCATTTAGACTACAATAGACATGCTCATTTATACTACAATAGACATGCTCATTTAGACTTTAATAGACATGCTCATTTAGACTACAATAGACATGTCATTTAGACTACAATAGACATGCTCATTTTGACTTTAATAAAGAGGCTCATTTAGACTACTATAGACATCTCATTTAGACTACAATAGACATGCTCATTTAGACTACAATAGAAATCTCATTTACACTACAATAGACATCTCATTTAGACTACCATAGACATGCTCATTTAGACTTTATTAAACATGCTCATTTAGACTACAATAGACATCTCATTTAGACTACAATAGACATCTCATTTAGACTACAATAGATAAGCTCATTGAGACTACAATAGACATGTTCATTTAGACTACAATAGACGTGCTCATTTAGACTACAAAAGACATGCTCATTTAGACTACAATAGACGTGCTCATTTAGACTACAATAGACATGCTCATTTAGACTACAATAGACGTGCTCATTTAGACTACAATAGACATGCTCATTTAGACTACAATAGACGTGCTCATTTAGACTACAATAGACATGCTCATTTAGACTACAATAGACATGCTCATTTAGACTGCAATAGACATCTCATTTAAAATGCAATAGACATGCTCATTTAGACTACAATAGACATGCTCATTTAGACTACAATAGACATGCTCATTTAGACTACAATAGACGTGCTCATTAAAACTACAATAGACATGCTCATTTAGACTACAATAGACGTGCTCGTTTAGACTTCAATAGACATGCTCATTCAGACTACAATAGACATCTCATTTAGACTACAATAGACGTGCTCATTTAGACTACAATAGACATGCTCATTTAGACTACAATAGACATCTCATTTAGACTGCAATAGACATGCTCATTTAGACTACAATAGACATGCTCTTTTAGACTACAATAAACATGCTCATTTAGACTACAAAAGACATGCTCATTTAGACTACAATAGACGTGCTCATTTAGACTACAATAGACATGCTCATTTAGACTACAATATACGTGCTCATTCAGACTACAATAGACATGCTCATTTAGACTACAATAAACGTGCTCATTTAGACTACAATAGACATCTCATTTAGACTACAATAGACATGCTCATTTAGACTACAATAGACGTGCTCATTTAGACTACAATAGACATGCTCATTTAGACTACAATAGACATGCTCTTTTAGACTACAATAAACATGCTCATTTAGACTACAATAGACATCACATTTAGACTACAATAGACATGCTCATTTAGACTACAATATACGTGCTCATTTAGACTACAATAGACATGCTCATTTAGACTACAATAGACATGCTCATTTAGACCTCAATAGACATGCTCATTCAGGCTACAATAGACATGCTCATTTAGACTTTAATAGACATGCTCATTTAGACTACAATAGACACGCTCATTTAGACTTTAATAGACATGCCATTTAGACTACAATATACATCTCATTTAGACTACAATAGACATGCTCATTTAGACTTTAATAGACATGCTCATTTAGACTACAATAGACTTCTCATTTAGACTACAACAGACATCTCATTCACACTACAATAGACATGCTCATTTAGACTACAATAGACATGCTCATTTAGACTACAATAGACATGCTCATTTAGACTTTAATAGACATGCTCATTTAGACTACAATAGACATGTCATTTAGACTACAATAGACATGCTCATTTTGACTTTAATAAAGAGGCTCATTTAGACTACTATAGACATCTCATTTAGACTACAATAGACATGCTCATTTAGACTACAATAGACATCTCATTTAGACTACAATAGACATCTCATTTAGACTACCATAGACATGCTCATTTAGACTTTATTAAACATGCTCATTTAGACTACAATAGACATCTCATTTAGACTACAATAGACATCTCATTTAGACTACAATAGACATCTCATTTAGACTACAATAGATAAGCTCATTGAGACTACAATAGACATGCTCATTTAGACTACAATAGACGTGCTCATTTAGACTACAAAAGACATGCTCATTTAGACTACAATAGACGTGCTCATTTAGACTACAATAGACATGCTCATTTAGACTACAATAGACGTGCTCATTTAGACTACAATAGACATGCTCATTTAGACTACAATAGACGTGCTCATTTAGACTACAATAGACATGCTCATTTAGACTACAATAGACATGCTCATTCAGACTGCAATAGACATCTCATTTGAAATGCAATAGACATGCTCATCTAGACTACAATAAACATGCTCATTTAGACTACAATAGACATGCTCATTTAGACTACAATAGACGTGCTCATTAAAACTACAATAGACATGCTCATTTAGACTACAATAGACGTGCTCGTTTAGACTTCAATAGACATGCTCATTCAGACTACAATTGACATCTCATTTAGACTACAATAGACGTGCTCATTGAGACTACAATGGACATGTTCATTTAGACTACAATAGACATCTCATTTAGACTGCAATCGACATGCTCATTTAGACTACAATAGACATGCTCTTTTAGACTACAATAAACATGCTCATTTAGACTACAATAGACATGCTCATTTAGACTTTAATAGACATGCTCATTTAGACTACAATAGACATGCTCATTTAGACTTTAATAGACATGCTCATTTAGACTACAATAGACATCTCATTTAGACTACAATAGACATGCTCATTTAGACTTTAATAGACATGCTCATTTAGACTACAATATACGTCTCATTTAGACTACAACAGACATCTCATTCACACTACAATAGACATGCTCATTTAGACTACAATAGACATGCTCATTCAGACTTTAATAGACATGCTCATTTAGACTACAATAGACATGTCATTTAGACTACAATAGACATGCTCATTAAGACTATTAAGACTACAATAGACATCTCATTTAGACTACAATAGACATCTCATTTAGACTACAATAGACATGCTCATTTAGACTTTAATAGACATGCTCATTTAGACTACAATAGACATCTCATTTAGACTACAATAGACGTGCTCATTTAAACTACAATAGACATGCTCATTTAGACTACAATAGACGTGCTCATTTAGACCACAATAGACCTGCTTATTTAGACAACAATAGACATCTCATTTAGACTGCAATAGACATGCTCATTTAGACTACAACAGACATGCCCATTTAGACTACAATAGACATGCTCATTTAGACTACAATAGACGTGCTCATTTAGACTACAATAGACATGCTCATTTAGACTACAATAGACATCTCAATTAGACTGCAATAGACATGTTCATTTACACTACAATAGACGTGCTCATTTAGACTACAAAAGACATGCTCATTTAGACTACAAAAGACGTGCTCATTTAGACTACAATAGACATGCTCATTTAGACTACAATAAACGTGCTCATTTAGACTACAATAGACATCTCATTTAGACTACAATAGACATGCTCATTTAGACTACAATAGACGTGCTCATTCAGACTACAATAGACATGCTCATTTAGACTACAATAGACGTGCTCATTTAGACTACAATAGACATGCTCATTTAGACTACAATAGACATCTCAATTAGACTGCAATAGACATGTTCATTTACACTACAATAGACGTGCTCATTTAGACTACAAAAGACATGCTCATTTAGACTACAAAAGACGTGCTCATTTAGACTACAATAGACATGCTCATTTAGACTACAATAAACGTGCTCATTTAGACTACAATAGACATCTCATTTAGACTACAATAGACATGCTCATTTAGACTACAATAGACGTGCTCATTTAGACTACAATAGACATGCTCATTTAGACTACAATAGACATGCTCATTTTGACTTTAGTAAACATGCATATTTAGACTACAATAGACATGTTCATTTAGACTTTAATAGACATGCTCATTTAGACTACAATAGACATGCTCATTTAGACTTTAATAGACCTGCTCATTTAAACTACAATAGACATCTCATTTAGACCTTAATAGACATGCTCATTTAGACTTTAATAGACATGCTCATTTAGACTACAATAGACATCTCATTTAGACTACAACAGACATCTCATTCAGACTACAATAGACATGCTCATTTAGACTACAATAGACATGCTCATTTAGACTTTAATAGACATGCTCATTTAGACTACAATAGACATGTCATTTAGACTACAATAGACATGCTCATTTAGACTTTATTAAAAAGGCTCATTTAGACTACAATAGACATCTCATTTAGACTAAAATAGACATGCTCATTTAGACTTTAATAGACATGCTCATTTAGACTACAATAGACATGTCATTTAGACTACAATAGACATGCTCATTTTGACTTTATTAAAGAGGCTCATTTAGACTACAATAGACATCTCATTTAGACTACAATAAACGTGCTCATTTAGACTACAATAGACATCTCATTTAGACTACAATAGACATGCTCATTCAGACTACAATAGACATGCTCATTTAGACTACAATAGACATGCTCATTTAGACTTTAGTAGACATGCTCGTTTAGACTACAATAGAAAGGCTCATTTAGACTTTAATAGACATGCTCGTTCAGACTACAATAGACATGCTCATTTAGACTTTAATAGACCTGCTCATTTAGACTACAATAGACATCTCATTTAGACTACAATAGACATGCTCATTTAGACTTTAATAGACATGCTCATTTAGACTACAATAGACATCTCATTTAGACTACAACAGACATCTCATTCAGACTACAATAGACATGCTCATTTAGACTACAATAGACATGCTCATTTAGACTTTAATAGACATGCTCAGTTAGACCACAATAGACATGTCATTTAGACTACAATAGGCATGCTCCTTTTGACTTCAATAAAGAGGCTCATTTAGACTACAATAGACATCTCATTTAGACTACAATAGACATGCTCATTTAGACTACAATAGACATCTCATTTAGACTACAATAGACATCTCATTTAGACTACCATAGACATGCTCATTTAGACTTTATTAGACATGCTCATTTAGACTACAATAGACATCTCATTTAGACTACAATAGACATCTCATTTAGACTACAATAGATAAGCTCATTGAGACTACAATAGACATGCTCATTTAGACAACAATAGACGTGCTCATTTAGACTACAAAAGACATGCTCATTTAGACTACAATAGACGTGCTCATTTAGACTACAATAGACATGCTCATTTAGACTACAATAGACGTGCTCATATAGACTACAATAGACATGCTCATTTAGACTACAATAGACGTGCTCATTTAGACTACAATAGACATGCTCATTTAGACTACAATAGACATGCTCATTTAGACTGCAATAGACATCTCATTTAAAATGCAATAGACATGCTCATTTAGACTACAATAGACATGCTCATTTAGACTACAATAGACATGCTCATTTAGACTACAATAGACGTGCTCATTAAAACTACAATAGACATGCTCATTTAGACTACAATAGACGTGCTCGTTTAGACTTCAATAGACATGCTCATTCAGACTACAATAGACATCTCATTTAGACTACAATAGACGTGCTCATTTAGACTACAATAGACATGCTCATTTAGACTACAATAGACATCTCATTTAGACTGCAATAGACATGCTCATTTAGACTACAATAGACATGCTCTTTTAGACTACAATAAACATGCTCATTTAGACTACAATAGACATCTCATTTAGACTACAATAGACATGCTCATTTAGACTACAATATACGTGCTCATTTAGACTACAATAGACATGCTCATTTAGACTACAATAGACATGCTCATTTAGACCTCAATAGACATGCTCATTCAGGCTACAATAGACATGCTCATTTAGACTTTAATAGACATGCTCATTTAGACTACAATAGACACGCTCATTTAGACTTTAATAGACATGCCATTTAGACTACAATATACATCTCATTTAGACTACAATAGACATGCTCATTTAGACTTTAATAGACATGCTCATTTAGACTACAATAGACTTCTCATTTAGACTACAACAGACATCTCATTCACACTACAATAGACATGCTCATTTAGACTACAATAGACATGCTCATTTATACTACAATAGACATGCTCATTTAGACTTTAATAGACATGCTCATTTAGACTACAATAGACATGTCATTTAGACTACAATAGACATGCTCATTTTGACTTTAATAAAGAGGCTCATTTAGACTACTATAGACATCTCATTTAGACTACAATAGACATGCTCATTTAGACTACAATAGAAATCTCATTTAGACTACAATAGACATCTCATTTAGACTACCATAGACATGCTCATTTAGACTTTATTAAACATGCTCATTTAGACTACAATAGACATCTCATTTAGACTACAATAGACATCTCATTTAGACTACAATAGATAAGCTCATTGAGACTACAATAGACATGTTCATTTAGACTACAATAGACGTGCTCATTTAGACTACAAAAGACATGCTCATTTAGACTACAATAGACGTGCTCATTTAGACTACAATAGACATGCTCATTTAGACTACAATAGACGTGCTCATTTAGACTACAATAGACATGCTCATTTAGACTACAATAGACGTGCTCATTTAGACTACAATAGACATGCTCATTTAGACTACAATAGACATGCTCATTTAGACTGCAATAGACATCTCATTTAAAATGCAATAGACATGCTCATTTAGACTACAATAGACATGCTCATTTAGACTACAATAGACATGCTCATTTAGACTACAATAGACGTGCTCATTAAAACTACAATAGACATGCTCATTTAGACTACAATAGACGTGCTCGTTTAGACTTCAATAGACATGCTCATTCAGACTACAATAGACATCTCATTTAGACTACAATAGACGTGCTCATTTAGACTACAATAGACATGCTCATTTAGACTACAATAGACATCTCATTTAGACTGCAATAGACATGCTCATTTAGACTACAATAGACATGCTCTTTTAGACTACAATAAACATGCTCATTTAGACTACAAAAGACATGCTCATTTAGACTACAATAGACGTGCTCATTTAGACTACAATAGACATGCTCATTTAGACTACAATATACGTGCTCATTCAGACTACAATAGACATGCTCATTTAGACTACAATAAACGTGCTCATTTAGACTACAATAGACATCTCATTTAGACTACAATAGACATGCTCATTTAGACTACAATAGACGTGCTCATTTAGACTACAATAGACATGCTCATTTAGACTACAATAGACATGCTCTTTTAGACTACAATAAACATGCTCATTTAGACTACAATAGACATCACATTTAGACTACAATAGACATGCTCATTTAGACTACAATATACGTGCTCATTTAGACTACAATAGACATGCTCATTTAGACTACAATAGACATGCTCATTTAGACCTCAATAGACATGCTCATTCAGGCTACAATAGACATGCTCATTTAGACTTTAATAGACATGCTCATTTAGACTACAATAGACACGCTCATTTAGACTTTAATAGACATGCCATTTAGACTACAATATACATCTCATTTAGACTACAATAGACATGCTCATTTAGACTTTAATAGACATGCTCATTTAGACTACAATAGACTTCTCATTTAGACTACAACAGACATCTCATTCACACTACAATAGACATGCTCATTTAGACTACAATAGACATGCTCATTTAGACTACAATAGACATGCTCATTTAGACTTTAATAGACATGCTCATTTAGACTACAATAGACATGTCATTTAGACTACAATAGACATGCTCATTTTGACTTTAATAAAGAGGCTCATTTAGACTACTATAGACATCTCATTTAGACTACAATAGACATGCTCATTTAGACTACAATAGACATCTCATTTAGACTACAATAGACATCTCATTTAGACTACCATAGACATGCTCATTTAGACTTTATTAAACATGCTCATTTAGACTACAATAGACATCTCATTTAGACTACAATAGACATCTCATTTAGACTACAATAGACATCTCATTTAGACTACAATAGATAAGCTCATTGAGACTACAATAGACATGCTCATTTAGACTACAATAGACGTGCTCATTTAGACTACAAAAGACATGCTCATTTAGACTACAATAGACGTGCTCATTTAGACTACAATAGACATGCTCATTTAGACTACAATAGACGTGCTCATTTAGACTACAATAGACATGCTCATTTAGACTACAATAGACGTGCTCATTTAGACTACAATAGACATGCTCATTTAGACTACAATAGACATGCTCATTCAGACTGCAATAGACATCTCATTTGAAATGCAATAGACATGCTCATCTAGACTACAATAAACATGCTCATTTAGACTACAATAGACATGCTCATTTAGACTACAATAGACGTGCTCATTAAAACTACAATAGACATGCTCATTTAGACTACAATAGACGTGCTCGTTTAGACTTCAATAGACATGCTCATTCAGACTACAATTGACATCTCATTTAGACTACAATAGACGTGCTCATTGAGACTACAATAGACATGTTCATTTAGACTACAATAGACATCTCATTTAGACTGCAATCGACATGCTCATTTAGACTACAATAGACATGCTCTTTTAGACTACAATAAACATGCTCATTTAGACTACAATAGACATGCTCATTTAGACTTTAATAGACATGCTCATTTAGACTACAATAGACATGCTCATTTAGACTTTAATAGACATGCTCATTTAGACTACAATAGACATCTCATTTAGACTACAATAGACATGCTCATTTAGACTTTAATAGACATGCTCATTTAGACTACAATATACGTCTCATTTAGACTACAACAGACATCTCATTCACACTACAATAGACATGCTCATTTAGACTACAATAGACATGCTCATTCAGACTTTAATAGACATGCTCATTTAGACTACAATAGACATGTCATTTAGACTACAATAGACATGCTCATTAAGACTATTAAGACTACAATAGACATCTCATTTAGACTACAATAGACATCTCATTTAGACTACAATAGACATGCTCATTTAGACTTTAATAGACATGCTCATTTAGACTACAATAGACATCTCATTTAGACTACAATGGACGTGCTCATTTAAACTACAATAGACATGCTCATTTAGACTACAATAGACGTGCTCATTTAGACCACAATAGACCTGCTTATTTAGACAACAATAGACATCTCATTTAGACTGCAATAGACATGCTCATTTAGACTACAACAGACATGCCCATTTAGACTACAATAGACATGCTCATTTAGACTACAATAGACGTGCTCATTTAGACTACAATAGACATGCTCATTTAGACTACAATAGACATCTCAATTAGACTGCAATAGACATGTTCATTTACACTACAATAGACATGTTCATTTACACTACAATAGACGTGCTCATTTAGACTACAATAGACATGCTCATTTAGACTACAATAGACATCTCAATTAGACTGCAATAGACATGTTCATTTACACTACAATAGACATGTTCATTTACACTACAATAGACGTGCTCATTTAGACTACAATAGACATGCTCATTTAGACTACAATAGACATCTCAATTAGACTGCAATAGACATGTTCATTTACACTACAATAGACGTGCTCATTTAGACTACAATAGACGTGCTCATTTAGACTACAAAAGACATGCTCATTTAGACTACAAAAGACGTGCTCATTTAGACTACAATAGACATGCTCATTTAGACTACAATAAACGTGCTCATTTAGACTACAATAGACATCTCATTTAGACTACAATAGACATGCTCATTTAGACTACAATAGACGTGCTCATTCAGACTACAATAGACATGCTCATTTAGACTACAATAGACGTGCTCATTTAGACTACAATAGACATGCTCATTTAGACTACAATAGACATCTCAATTAGACTGCAATAGACATGTTCATTTACACTACAATAGACGTGCTCATTTAGACTACAAAAGACATGCTCATTTAGACTACAAAAGACGTGCTCATTTAGACTACAATAGACATGCTCATTTAGACTACAATAAACGTGCTCATTTAGACTACAATAGACATCTCATTTAGACTACAATAGACATGCTCATTTAGACTACAATAGACGTGCTCATTTAGACTACAATAGACATCCTCATTTAGACTACAATAGACATGCTCATTTTGACTTTAGTAAACATGCATATTTAGACTACAATAGACATGTTCATTTAGACTTTAATAGACATGCTCATTTAGACTACAATAGACATGCTCATTTAGACTTTAATAGACCTGCTCATTTAAACTACAATAGACATCTCATTTAGACCTTAATAGACATGCTCATTTAGACTTTAATAGACATGCTCATTTAGACTACAATAGACATCTCATTTAGACTACAACAGACATCTCATTCAGACTACAATAGACATGCTCATTTAGACTACAATAGACATGCTCATTTAGACTTTAATAGACATGCTCATTTAGACTACAATAGACATGTCATTTAGACTACAATAGACATGCTCATTTAGACTTTAATAAAGAGGCTCATTTAGACTACAATAAACATCTTATTTAGACTACAAAAGACATGCTCATTTAGACTACAATAGACATCTCATTTAAAATGCAATAAACATGCTCATTTAGACTAAAATAGACATGCTCATTTAGACTACAATAGACATGCTCATTTAGACTACAAAAGACATCTCATTTAGACTACAATGGACATGCTCATTTAGACTACAATAGACATGCTCATTTAGACTTTAGTAAACATGCATATTTAGACTACAATAGACATGCTCATTTAGACATTAATAGACATGCTCATTTACACTACAATAGACATGCTCATTTAGACTTTAATAGACCTGCTCATTTAGACTACAATAGACATCTCATTTAGACCTTAATAGACATGCTCATTTAGACTTTAATAGACATGCTCATTTAGACTACAATAGACATCTCATTTAGACTACAACAGACATCTCATTGAGACTACAATAGACATGCTCATTTAGACTACAATAGACATGCTCATTTAGACTTTAATAGACATGCTCATTTAGACTACAATAGATATGTCATTTAGACTACAATAGACATGCTCATTTATACTTTAATAAATAGGCTCATTTAGACTACAATAAACATCTTATTTAGACTACAAAAGACATGCTCATTTAGACTACAATAGACATCTCATTTAAAATGCAATAAACATGCTCATTTAGACTAAAATAGACATGCTCATTAAGACTACAATAGACATGCTCATTTAGACTACAATAGACATGCTCCTTTAGACTACAATAGACATGCTCATTTAGACTACAATAAACATGCTCATTTAGACTACAATAGAAATCTCATTTAGACTACAATAGACATCTCATTTAGACTACAATAGACATGCTCATTTAGACTACAATAGACATGCTCCTTTAGACTACAATAGACATCTCATTTAGACTACAATAGACATGCTCATTTAGACTTTAATAGACATGCTCATTTAGACTACAATAGACGTGCTCATTTAGACTACAATAGACATGCTCATTTAGACTACAAAAGACATGCTCATTTAGACTACAATAGACATCTCATTTAGACTACAATATACATGCTCATTTAGACTACAATAGACATGCTCATTTAGACTACAATAGACATGCTCATTTAGACTTCAATAGACGTGCTCATTTAGACTACAAAAGACATGCTCATTTAGACTACAATAGACATGCTCATTTAGACTACAATAGACATCTCATTTAGACTACAATAGACATCTCATTTAGACTACAATAGACATGCTCATCTAGACTACAACAGACATGCTCATTTAAACTACAATAGACATCTCATTTAGACTACAATAGACATCTCATTTAGACTAAAATAGATATGCTCATTTAGACTACAATAGACATGCTCATTTAGACTACAATAGACGTGCTCATTTAGACTACAATAGACATGCTCATTTAGACTACAATAAACGTGCTCATTTAGACTACAATAGACATGCTCATTTAGACTACAATAGACATGCTCATTTAGACTACAATAGACATCTCATTTAGACTGCAATAGACATGCTCATTTAGACTACAATAGACATGCTCATTTAGACTACAATAGACATGCTCATTTACACTACAATAGACGTGCTCATTTAGACTACAATAGACATGCTCATTTAGACTACAATAGACGTGCTCGTTTAGACTTCAATAGACATTCTCATTCAGACTACGATAGACATCTCATTTAGACTACAATAGACGTGCTCATTTAGACTACAATAGACATGCTCATTTGGACTACAATAGACATCTCATTTAGACTGCAATAGACATGCTCATTTAGACTACAATAGACGTGCTCATTTAGACTACAATAGACGTGATCATTTAGACTACAATAGACATGCTCATTTAGACTACAATAAACGTGCTCATTTAGACTACAATAGACATCTCATTTAGACTACAATAGACATGCTCATTTAGACTACAATAGACGTGCTCATTTAGACTACAATAGACATGCTCATTTCGACTACAATAGACATGCTCAATTAGACTTTAGTAGACATGCTCATTTAGACTACAATAGACAGGCTCATTTAGACTTTAATAGACATGCTCATTTAGGCTACAATAGACATGCTCATTTAGACTTTAATAGACCTGCTCATTTAGACTACAATAGACATCTCATTTAGACTACTATAGACATGCTCATTTAGACTTTAATAGACATGCTCATTTAGACTACAATAGACATCTCATTTAGACTACAACAGACATCTCATTCAGACTACAATGGACATGCTCATTTAGACTACAATAGACATGCTCATTTAGACTTTAATAGACATGCTCATTTAGATTACAATAGACATGTCAATCAGACTACAATAGACATGCTCATTTAGACTACAATAGACATCTCATTTAGACTACAATAGACATCTCATTTAGACTACAATAGACATGCTCATTTGGACTTTATTAGACATGCTCATTTAGACTACAATAGACATCTCATTTAGACTACAATAGATATCTCATTAAGACTACAATAGATATGCTCATTTAGACTACAATAGACATGCTCATTTAGACTACAATAGACGTGCTCATTTAGACTACAAAAGACATGCTCATTTAGACTACAATAGACGTGCTCATTTAGACTACAATAGACATGCTCATTTAGACTACAATAGACATGCTCATTTAGACTACAATAGACATGCTCATTTAGACTTTAATAGACATGCTCATTTAGACTACAATAGACATGCTCATTTAGACTTTAATAGACATGCTCATTTAGACTACAATAAACATGCTCATTTAGACTACAATAGACATCTCATTTAGACAACAATAGACATGCTCATTTAGACTACAATAGACGTGCTCATTTAGACTACAATAGACATGCTCATTTAGACTACAATAGACATGCTCATTTAGACTTTAATAGACATGCTCATTTAGTCTACAATAGACATCTCATTTAGACTTTAATAGACATGCTCATTTAGACTACAATAGACATGCTCATTTAGACTACAATAGACATGCTCATTTAGACTTTAATAGACATGCTCATTTAGACTACAATAGACATGCTCATTTAGACTTTAATAGACATGCTCATTTAGACTACAATAGACGTGCTCATTTAGACTACAAAAGACATGCTCATTTAGACTACAATAGACGTGCTCATTTAGACTACAATAGACATGCTCATTTAGACTACAATAGACATGCTCATTTAGACTACAATAGACATGCTCATTTAGACTTTAATAGACATGCTCATTTAGACTACAATAGACATGCTCATTTAGACTTTAATAGACATGCTCATTTAGACTACAATAAACATGCTCATTTAGACTACAATAGACATCTCATTTAGACAACAATAGACATGCTCATTTAGACTACAATAGACGTGCTCATTTAGACTACAATAGACATGCTCATTTAGACTACAATAGGCATGCTCATTTAGACTTTAATAGACATGCTCATTTAGTCTACAATAGACATCTCATTTAGACTTTAATAGACATGCTCATTTAGACTACAATAGACATGCTCATTTAGACTACAATAGACATGCTCATTTAGACTTTAATAGACATGCTCATTTAGACTACAATAGACATGCTCATTTAGACTTTAATAGACATGCTCATTTAGACTACAATAGACATCTCATATAGACTACAATAGACAAGCTCATTCAGACTTCAATAAACATGCTCATTTAGACTACAATAGACGTCTCATTTAGACTACAACAGACATCTCATTCACACTACAATAGACATGCTCATTTAGACTACAATAGACATGCTCATTTAGACTTTAATAGACATGCTCATTTAGACTAAAATAGACATGTCATTTAGACTACAATAGACATGCTCATTTAGACTTTAATAAAGAGGCTCATTTAGACTACAATAGACATCTCATTTAGACTACAATAGACATGCTCATTAAGACTACAATAGACATCTCATTTAGACTACAATAGACATCTCATTTCGACTACAATAGACATGCTCATTTAGACTTTAATAGACATGCTCATTTAGACTACAATAGACCTCTCATTTAGACTACAATAGACATCTCATTCAGACTACAATAGATATGCTCATTTAGACTACAATAGACATGCTCATTTAGACTACAATAGACATGCTCATTTAGACTACAATAGACATGCTTATTTAGACTACAATAGACGTGCTCATTCAGACTACAATAGACATGCTCATTTAGACTACAATAGACATCTCATTTAGACTGCAATAGACATGCTCATTTAGACTACAATAGACATGCTCATTTAGACTACAATAGACATGCTCATTTAGACTACAATAGACGTGCTCATTTAGACTACAATAGACATGCTCATTCAGACTACAATAGACATGCTCATTTAGACTACAATAGACATCTCATTTAGACTACAATAGACGTGCTTATTTAGACTACAATAGGCATGCTCATTTAGACTACAATAGACGTCTCAATTAGACTGCAATAGACATGTTCATTTAGACTACAATAGACGTGCTCATTTAGACTACAATAGACATGCTCATTTAGACTACAAAAGACGTGCTCATTTAGACTACAATAGACATCTCATTTAGACTTCAATAGACATGCTCATTTAGACTACAATAGACGTGCTCATTTAGACTACAATAGATATGCTCATTTAGACTACAATAGACGTGCTCATTTAGACTACAATTGACATGCTCATTTAGACTACAATAGACGTGCTCATTTAGACTACAATAGACATGATCATTTAGACTACAATAGACATGCTCATTTAGACTACAAAAGACATCTCATTTAAAATGCAATAGACATGCTCATTTAGACTACAATAGACATGCTCATTTAAACTACAATAGACATGCTCATTTAGACTACAATAGACGTGCTCATTTAGACTACAATAGACATGTCATTTAGACTACAATAGACATGCTCATTTAGACTACAATAGACATGCTCATTTAGGCTACAATAGACGTGCTCATTTAGATTACAAAAGACATGCTCATTCAGACTACAATAAACGTGCTCATTTAGACTACAATAGACATGCTCATTTAGACTACAATAGACATGCTCATTTAGACTACAATAGACATGCTCATTTAGACTTTAATAGACATGCTCATTTAGACTACAATAGACATGCTCATTTAGACTTTAATAGACATGCTCATTTAGACTACAATAAACATGCTCATTTAGACTACAATAGACATCTCATTTAGACAACAATAGACATGCTCATTTAGACTACAATAGACGTGCTCATTTAGACTACAATAGACATGCTCATTTAGACTACAATAGGCATGCTCATTTAGACTTTAATAGACATGCTCATTTAGTCTACAATAGACATCTCATTTAGACTTTAATAGACATGCTCATTTAGACTACAATAGACATGCTCATTTAGACTACAATAGACATGCTCATTTAGACTTTAATAGACATGCTCATTTAGACTACAATAGACATGCTCATTTAGACTTTAATAGACATGCTCATTTAGACTACAATAGACATCTCATATAGACTACAATAGACAAGCTCATTCAGACTTCAATAAACATGCTCATTTAGACTACAATAGACGTCTCATTTAGACTACAACAGACATCTCATTCACACTACAATAGACATGCTCATTTAGACTACAATAGACATGCTCATTTAGACTTTAATAGACATGCTCATTTAGACTAAAATAGACATGTCATTTAGACTACAATAGACATGCTCATTTAGACTTTAATAAAGAGGCTCATTTAGACTACAATAGACATCTCATTTAGACTACAATAGACATGCTCATTAAGACTACAATAGACATCTCATTTAGACTACAATAGACATCTCATTTCGACTACAATAGACATGCTCATTTAGACTTTAATAGACATGCTCATTTAGACTACAATAGACCTCTCATTTAGACTACAATAGACATCTCATTCAGACTACAATAGATATGCTCATTTAGACTACAATAGACATGCTCATTTAGACTACAATAGACATGCTCATTTAGACTACAATAGACATGCTTATTTAGACTACAATAGACGTGCTCATTCAGACTACAATAGACATGCTCATTTAGACTACAATAGACATCTCATTTAGACTGCAATAGACATGCTCATTTAGACTACAATAGACATGCTCATTTAGACTACAATAGACATGCTCATTTAGACTACAATAGACGTGCTCATTTAGACTACAATAGACATGCTCATTCAGACTACAATAGACATGCTCATTTAGACTACAATAGACATCTCATTTAGACTACAATAGACGTGCTTATTTAGACTACAATAGGCATGCTCATTTAGACTACAATAGACATCTCAATTAGACTGCAATAGACATGTTCATTTAGACTACAATAGACGTGCTCATTTAGACTACAATAGACATGCTCATTTAGACTACAAAAGACGTGCTCATTTAGACTACAATAGACATCTCATTTAGACTTCAATAGACATGCTCATTTAGACTACAATAGACGTGCTCATTTAGACTACAATAGATATGCTCATTTAGACTACAATAGACGTGCTCATTTAGACTACAATTGACATGCTCATTTAGACTACAATAGACGTGCTCATTTAGACTACAATAGACATGATCATTTAGACTACAATAGACATGCTCATTTAGACTACAAAAGACATCTCATTTAAAATGCAATAGACATGCTCATTTAGACTACAATAGACATGCTCATTTAAACTACAATAGACATGCTCATTTAGACTACAATAGACGTGCTCATTTAGACTACAATAGACATGTCATTTAGACTACAATAGACATGCTCATTTAGACTACAATAGACATGCTCATTTAGGCTACAATAGACGTGCTCATTTAGATTACAAAAGACATGCTCATTCAGACTACAATAAACGTGCTCATTTAGACTACAATAGACATGCTCATTTAGACTACAATAGACATGCTCATTTAGACTACAATAGACATGCTCATTTAGACTTTAATAGACATGCTCATTTAGACTACAATAGACATGCTCATTTAGACTTTAATAGACATGCTCATTTAGACTACAATAAACATGCTCATTTAGACTACAATAGACATCTCATTTAGACAACAATAGACATGCTCATTTAGACTACAATAGACGTGCTCATTTAGACTACAATAGACATGCTCATTTAGACTACAATAGGCATGCTCATTTAGACTTTAATAGACATGCTCATTTAGTCTACAATAGACATCTCATTTAGACTTTAATAGACATGCTCATTTAGACTACAATAGACATGCTCATTTAGACTACAATAGACATGCTCATTTAGACTTTAATAGACATGCTCATTTAGACTACAATAGACATGCTCATTTAGACTTTAATAGACATGCTCATTTAGACTACAATAGACATCTCATATAGACTACAATAGACAAGCTCATTCAGACTTCAATAAACATGCTCATTTAGACTACAATAGACGTCTCATTTAGACTACAACAGACATCTCATTCACACTACAATAGACATGCTCATTTAGACTACAATAGACATGCTCATTTAGACTTTAATAGACATGCTCATTTAGACTAAAATAGACATGTCATTTAGACTACAATAGACATGCTCATTTAGACTTTAATAAAGAGGCTCATTTAGACTACAATAGACATCTCATTTAGACTACAATAGACATGCTCATTAAGACTACAATAGACATCTCATTTAGACTACAATAGACATCTCATTTCGACTACAATAGACATGCTCATTTAGACTTTAATAGACATGCTCATTTAGACTACAATAGACCTCTCATTTAGACTACAATAGACATCTCATCATTCAGACTACAATAGATATGCTCATTTAGACTACAATAGACATGCTCATTTAGACTACAATAGACATGCTCATTTAGACTACAATAGACATGCTTATTTAGACTACAATAGACGTGCTCATTCAGACTACAATAGACATGCTCATTTAGACTACAATAGACATCTCATTTAGACTGCAATAGACATGCTCATTTAGACTACAATAGACATGCTCATTTAGACTACAATAGACATGCTCATTTAGACTACAATAGACGTGCTCATTTAGACTACAATAGACATGCTCATTCAGACTACAATAGACATGCTCATTTAGACTACAATAGACATCTCATTTAGACTACAATAGACGTGCTTATTTAGACTACAATAGGCATGCTCATTTAGACTACAATAGACATCTCAATTAGACTGCAATAGACATGTTCATTTAGACTACAATAGACGTGCTCATTTAGACTACAATAGACATGCTCATTTAGACTACAAAAGACGTGCTCATTTAGACTACAATAGACATCTCATTTAGACTTCAATAGACATGCTCATTTAGACTACAATAGACGTGCTCATTTAGACTACAATAGATATGCTCATTTAGACTACAATAGACGTGCTCATTTAGACTACAATTGACATGCTCATTTAGACTACAATAGACGTGCTCATTTAGACTACAATAGACATGATCATTTAGACTACAATAGACATGCTCATTTAGACTACAAAAGACATCTCATTTAAAATGCAATAGACATGCTCATTTAGACTACAATAGACGTGCTCATTTAGACTACAATAGACATGTCATTTAGACTACAATAGACATGCTCATTTAGACTACAATAGACATGCTCATTTAGGCTACAATAGACGTGCTCATTTAGATTACAAAAGACATGCTCATTCAGACTACAATAAACGTGCTCATTTAGACTACAATAGACATGCTCATTTAGACTACAATATACGTGCTCATTTAGACTACAATTGACATGCTCATTTAGACTACAATAGACGTGCTCATTTAGACTACAATAGACATGATCATTTAGACTACAATAGACATGCTCATTTAGACTACAATAGAAATCTCATTTAAAATGCAATAGACATGCTCATTTAGACTACAATAGACATGCTCATTTAAACTACAATAGACATGCTCATTTAGACTACAATAGACGTGCTCATTTAGACTACAATAGACATGCTCATTTAGACTACAATAGACGTGCTCGTTTAGACTTCAATAGACATGCTCATTTAGACTTTAATAGACATGCTCATTTAGTCTACAATAGACATGCTCATTTAGTCTACAATAGACATGCTCATTTAGACTTTAATAGACATGCTCATTTAGACTACAATAGACATGCTCATTTAGACTTTAATAGACATTCTCATTTAGACTACAATAGACATCTCATATAGACTACAATAGACAAGCTCATTCAAACTTCAATAGACATGCTCATTTAGACTACAATAGACATCTCATTTAGACTACAATAGACATCTCATTTAGACTACAACAGACATCTCATTCACACTACAATAGACATGCTCATTTAGACTACAATACATGCTCATTTAGACTTTAATAGACATGCTCATTTAGACTACAATAGACATGTCATTTAGACTACAATAGACATGCTCATTTAGACTTTAATAAAGAGGCTCATTTAGACTACAATAGACATCTCATTTAGACTACAATAGACATGCTCATTAAGACTACAATAGACATCTCATTTAGACTACAATAGACATCTCATTTCGACTACAATAGACATGCTCATTTAGACTTTAATAGACATGCTCATTTAGACTACAATTGACCTCTCATTTAGACTACAATAGACATCTCATTCAGACTACAATAGATATGCTCATTTAGACTACAATAGACATGCTCATTTAGACTACAATAGACGTGCTCATTTAGACTACAATAGACATGCTTATTTAGACTACAATAGACGTGCTCATTTAGACTACAATAGACATGCTCATTTAGACTACAATAGACATCTCATTTAGACTGCAATAGACATGCTCATTTAGACTACAATAGACATGCTCATTTAGACTACAATAGACATGCTTATTTAGACTACAATAGACGTGCTCATTTAGACTACAATAGACATGCTCATTCAGACTACAATAGACATGCTCATTTAGACTACAATAGACATCTCATTTAGACTACAATAGACGTGCTTATTTAGACTACAATAGGCATGCTCATTCAGACTACAATAGACATCTCAATTAGACTGCAATAGACATGTTCATTTAGACTACAATAGACGTGCTCATTTAGACTACAATAGACATGCTCATTTAGACTACAAAAGACGTGCTCATTTAGACTACAATAGACGTGCTCATTTAGACTACAATAGACATGCTCATTTAGGCTACAATAGACATGCTCATTTAGACTACAATAGACGTGCTCATTTAGACTACAATAGACATGATCATTTAGGCTACAATAGACATGCTCATTTAGACTACAATAGACGTGCTCATTTAGACTACAAAAGACGTGCTCATTTAGACTACAATAGACGTGCTCATTTAGACTACAATTGACATGCTCATTTATACTACAATAGACGTGCTCATTTAGACTACAATAGACATGATCATTTAGACTACAATAGACATGCTCATTTAGACTACAATAGACATCTCATTTAAAATGCAATAGACATGCTCATTTAGACTACAATAGACATGCTCATTTAAACTACAATAGACATGCTCATTTAGACTACAATAGACGTGCTCATTTAGACTACAATAGACATGATCATTTAGACTACAGTAGACATGCTCATTTAGACTACAAAAGACATCTCATTTAAAATGCAATAGACATGCTCATTTAGACTACAATAGACATGCTCATTTAAACTACAATAGACATGCTCATTTAGACTACAATAGACGTGCTCATTTAGACTACAATAGACATGTCATTTAGACTACAATAGACATGCTCATTTAGACTACAATAGACATGCTCATTTAGACTACAATAGACATGCTCATTTAGACTACAATAGACGTGCTCATTTAGACTACAAAAGACATGCTCATTCAGACTATAATAGACGTGCTCATTTAGACTACAATAGACATGCTCATTTAGACTACAATAGACGTGCTCATTTAGACTACAATTGACATGCTCATTTAGACTACAATAGACGTGCTCATTTAGACTACAATAGACATGATCATTTAGACTACAATAGACATGCTCATTTAGACTACAATAGACATCTCATTTAAAATGCAATAGACATGCTCATTTAGACTTTAATAGACATGCTCATTTAGTCTACAATAGACATGCTCATTTAGTCTACAATAGACATGCTCATTTAGACTTTAATAGACATGCTCATTTAGACTACAATAGACATGCTCATTTAGACTTTAATAGACATCTCATTTAGACTACAACAGACATCTCATTCACACTACAATAGACATGCTCATTTAGACTACAATAGACATGCTCATTTAGACTTTAATAGACATGCTCATTTAGACTACAATAGACATGTCATTTAGACTACAATAGACATGCTCATTTAGACTTTAATAAAGAGGCTCATTTAGACTACAATAGACATCTCATTTAGACTACAATAGACATGCTCATTAAGACTACAATAGACATCTCATTTAGACTACAATAGACATCTCATTTCGACTACAATAGACATGCTCATTTAGACTTTAATAGACATGCTCATTTAGACTACAATAGACCTCTCATTTAGACTACAATAGACATCTCATTCAGACTACAATAGATATGCTCATTTAGACTACAATAGACATGCTCATTTAGACTACAATAGACGTGCTCATTTAGACTACAATACACATGCCTATTTAGACTACAATAGACGTGCTCATTTAGACTACAATAGACATGCTCATTTAGACTACAATAGACATCTCATTTAGACTGCAATAGACATGCTCATTTAGACTACAATAGACATGCTCATTTAGACTACAATAGACATGCTCATTTAGACTACAATAGACGTGCTCATTCAGACTACAATAGACATGCTCATTCAGACTACAATAGACATGCTCATTTAGACTACAATAGACATCTCATTTAGACTACAATAGACGTGCTTATTTAGACTACAATAGGCATGCTCATTCAGACTACAATAGACATCTCAATTATACTGCAATAGACATGTTCATTTAGACTACAATAGACGTGCTCATTTAGACTACAATAGACATGCTCATTTAGACTACAAAAGACGTGCTCATTTAGACTACAATAGACGTGCTCATTTAGACTACAATAGACATGCTCATTTAGGCTACAATAGACGTGCTCATTTAGACTACAATTGACATGCTCATTTATACTACAATAGACGTGCTCATTTAGACTACAATAGACATGATCATTTAGACTACAATAGACATGCTCATTTAGACTACAATAGACATCTCATTTAAAATGCAATAGACATGCTCATTTAGACTACAATAGACATGCTCATTTAAACTACAATAGACATGCTCATTTAGACTACAATAGACGTGCTCATTTAGACTACAATAGACATGTCATTTAGACTACAATAGACATGCTCATTTAGACTACAATAGACATGCTCATTTAGACTACAATAGACGTGCTCATTTAGACTACAAAAGACATGCTCATTCAGACTACAATAGACGTGCTCATTTAGACTACAATAGACATGCTCATTTAGACTACAATAGACGTGCTCATTTAGACTACAATTGACATGCTCATTTAGACTACAATAGACGTGCTCATTTAGACTACAATAGACATGATCATTTAGACTACAATAGACATGCTCATTTAGACTACAATAGACATCTCATTTAAAATGCAATAGACATGCTCATTTAGACTAAAATAGACATGCTCATTTAAACTACAGTAGACATGCTCATTTTGACTACAATAGACGTGCTCATTTAGACTTTATTAGACATGCTCATTTAGACTACAATAGACATGTCATTTAGACTACAATAGACATGCTCATTTAGACTTTAATAAAGAGGCTCATTTAGACTACAATAGACATCTCGTTTTGACTACAATAGACATGCTCATCAAGACTACATAAGACATCTCATTTAGACTACAATAGACATCTCATTTCGACTACAATAGACATGCCCATTTAGACTTCAATAGACATGCTCATTTAGACTACAATAGACATCTCAATTAGACTACAATAGACATCTCATTCAGACTACAATAGATATGCTCATTTAGACTACAATAGACATGCTCATTTAGACTACAATAGACGTGCTCATTTAGACTACAATAGACATGCTCATTTAGACTACAATAGACGTGCTCATCTAGACTACAATAGACATGCTCATTTAGACTACAATAGACATCTCATTTAGACTGCAATAGACATGCTCATTTAGACTACAACAGACATGCTCATTTAGACTACAATAGACATGCTCATTTAGACTACAATAGACGTGCTCATTTAGACTACAATAGACATGCTCATTTAGACTACAATAGACGTGCTCATTTAGACAACAATAGACATGCTCATTTGGACTACAATAGACATCTCATTTAGACTACAATAGACGTGCTCATTTAGGCTACAATAGGCATGCTCATTTAGACTACAATAGTCATCTCAATTAGACTGCAATAGACATGTTCATTTAGACTACAATAGACGTGCTCATTTAGACTACAATAGACATGCTCATTTAGACTACAAAAGACTTGCTCATTTAGACTACAATAGACATGCTTATTTAGACTACAATAAACGTGCTCATTTAGACTACAATAGACATCTCATTCAGACTACAATAGACATGCTCATTTAGACTACAATAGACGTGCTCATTTAGACTACAATAGACATGCTCATTTAGACTACAATAGACATGCTCATTTAGACTTTAGTAGACATGCATATTTAGACTAAATAGACATGCTTATTCAGACTTTAATAGACATTCTCATTTAGACTACAATAGACATGCTCATTTAGACTTTAATAGACCTGCTCATTTAGACTACAATAGACATCTCATTTAGACCACAATAGACATGCTCATTTAGACTTTAATAGACATGCTCATATAGACTACAATAGACATCTCATTTAGACTACAACTGACATCTCATTCAGACTACAATAGACATGCTCATTTAGACTACAATAGACATGCTCATATAGACTTTAATAGACATTCTCATTTAGACTACAATAGACATGTCATTTAGACTACAATAGACATGCTCATTTAGACTTTAATAAAGAGGCTCATTTAGACTACAATAAACATCTTATTTAGACTACAAAAGACATGCTCATTTAGACTACAATAGACATCTCATTTAAAATGCAATAAACATGCTCATTTAGACTAAAATAGACATGCTCATTTAGACTACAATAGACATGCTCATTTAGACTACAATAGACATGCTCATTTAGACTACAATAGACATGCTTCTTTAGACTACAATAGACATCTCATTTAGACTACAATAGACATGCTCATTTAGACTACAATAGACGTGCTCATTTAGACTACAATAGACATGCCCATTTAGACTACAATAGACATGCTCAATTAGACTACAATAGACATCTCATTTAGACTACAATATATATGCTCATTTAGACTACAATAGACATGCTCATTTAGACTACAATAGACATGCTCATTTAGACTTCAATAGACGTGCTCATTTAGACTACAATAGACATGCTCATTTAGACTACAATAGACGTGCTCATTTAGACTACAATAGACATCTCATTTAGACTACAATAGACATCTCATTTAGACTACAATAGACATGCTCATCTATACTACAACAGACATGCTCATTTAGACTGCAATAGACATCTCATTTAGACTACAATAGACATCTCATTTAGACTACAATAGATATGCTCATTTAGACTACAATAGACATTTTCATTTAGACTACAATAGACGTGCTCATTTAGACTACAATAGACATGCTCATTTAGACTACAATAGACGTGCTCATTTAGACTACAATAGACATGCTCATTTAGACTACAATAGACATGCTCATTTAGACTACAATAGACATCTCATTCAGACTACAATAGACATGCTCATTTAGACTACAATAGACGTGCTCATTTAGACTACAATAGACGTGCTCATTTAGACTACAATAGACATGCTCATTTAGACTACAATAGACGTGCTCATTTAGACTACAATAGACATGCTCATTTAGACTACAATAGACGTGCTCATTTAGACTACAATAGACATGCTTATTTAGACCACAATAGACGTGCTCATTTAGACTACAATAGACATGCTCATTTAGACTACAGTAGACATGCTCATTTAGACTACAATAGACATCTCATTCAGACTACAATAGACATGCCCATTTAGACTACAATAGACATGCTCATTTAGACAACAATAGACGTGCTCGTTTAGACTACAATAGACATGCTCATTTAGACTACAATAGACGTGCTCATTTAGACTACAATAGACATGCTCATTTAGACTAAAATAGACATGCTCATTTAGACTACAATAGACATCTCATTTAAAATGCAATAGACATGCTCATTTAGACTACAATAGACATGCTCATTTAAACTACAATAGACATGCTCATTTAGACTACAATAGACGTGCTCATTTAGACTACAATAGATATGCTCATTTAGACTACAATAGACGTGCTCGTTTAGACTTCAATAGACATGCTCATTCAGACTACAATAGACATGCTCATTTAGACTAAAATAAACACGCTCATTTAGACTACAATAGACATCTCATTCAGACTACAATAGACATGCTCATTTAGACTACAATAGACGTGCTCATTTAGACTACAATAGACATGCTCATTCAGACTACAATAGACATGCTCATTTAGACTTTAATAGACATGCTCATTTAGTCTACAATAGACATGCTCATTTAGACTTTAATAGACATGCTCATTTAGACTACAATAGAGATGCTCGTTTAGACTTCAATAGACATGCTCATTTAGACTACAATAGACATCTCATTTAGACTACAATAGACAAGCTCATTTAGACTTTAATAGACATGCTCATTTAGACTACAATAGACGTCTCATTTAGACTACAACAGACATCTCATTCGCACTACAATAGACATGCACATTTAGACTACAATAGACATGCTCATTTAGACTTCAATAGACATGCTCATTTAGACTACAATAGACATGTCATTTAGACTACAATAGACATGCTCATTTAGACTTTAATAACGAGGCTCATTTAGACTACAATAGACATCTCATTTAGACTACAATAGACATGCTCATTAAGACTACAATAGACATCTCATTTAGACTACAATAGACATCTCATCTCGACTACAATAGACATGCTAATTTAGACTTTAATAGACATGCTCATTTAGACTACAATAGACATCTCATTTAGACTACAATAGACATCTCATTCAGACTACAATAGATATGCTCATTTAGACTACAATAGACATGCTCATTCAGACTACAATAGACGTGCTCATTTAGACTACAATAGACATGCTTATTTAGACTACAATAGACGTGCTCATTTAGACTACAATAGACATGCTCATTTAGACTACAATAGACATCTCATTTAGACTGCAATAGACATGCTCATTTAGACTACAATAGACATGCTCATTTAGACTACAATAGACATGCTCATTTAGACCACAATAGACGTGCTCATTTAGACTACAATAGACATGCACATTTAGACTACAATAGACGTGCTCATTTAGACTACAATAGACATGCTCATTTAGACTACAATAGACATCTCATTTAGACTACAATAGACGTGCTCATTTAGACTACAATAGGCATGCTCATTTAGACTACAATAGACATCTCAATTAGACTGCAATAGACATGTTCATTTAGACTACGATAGACGTGCTCATTTAGACTACAATAGACATGCTCATTTAGACTACAAAAGACGTGCTCATTTAGACTACAATAGACATGCTCATTTAGACTACAATAAATGCGCTCATTTAGACTACAATAGACATCTCATTTAGACTACAATAGACATGCTCATTTAGACTACAATAGACGTGCTCATTTAGACTACAATAGACATGCTCATTTAGACTACAATAGACATGCTCATTTAGACTTTAGTAGACATGCTCATTTAGACTACAATAGACATGCTCATTTAGACTTAAATAGACATGCTCATTTAGACTACAATAGTCATGCTCATTTAGACTTTAATAGACCTGCTCATTTAGACTACAATAGACATCTCATTTAGACTACAATAGACATGCTCATTTAGACTTTAATAGACATGCTCATTTAGACTACAATAGACATGTCATTTAGACTACAATAGACATGCTCATTTAGACTTTAATAAAGAGGCTCATTTAGACTACAATAGACATCTCGTTTAGACTTCAATAGACATGCTCATCAAGACTACAATAGACATCTCATTTAGACTACAATAGACATCTCATTTCGACTACAATAGACATGCCCATTTAGACTTCAATAGACATGCTCATTTAGACTACAATAGACATCTCAATTAGACTACAATAGACATCTCATTCAGACTACAATAGATATGCTCATTTAGACTACAATAGACATGCTCATTCAGACTACAATAGACGTGCTCATTTAGACTACAATAGACATGCTCATTTAGACTACAATAGACGTGCTCATTTAGACTACAATAGACATGCTCATTTAGACTACAATAGACATCTCATTTAGACTGCAATAGACATGCTCATTTAGACTACAACAGACATGCTCATTTAGACTACAATAGACATGCTCATTTAGACTACAATAGACGTGCTCATTTAGACTACAATAGACATGCTCATTTAGACTACAATAGACGTGCTCATTTAGACAACAATAGACATGCTCATTTAGACTACAATAGATATCTCATTTAGACTACAATAGACGTGCTCATTTAGACTACAAAAGGCATGCTCATTTAGACTACAATAGACATCTCAATTAGACTGCAATAGACATGTTCATTTAGACTACAATAGACGTGCTCATTTAGACTACAATAGACATGCTCATTTAGACTACAATAGACATGCTCATTTAGACTGCAATAGGCATCTCATTTAAAATGCAATAGACATGCTCATCTAGACTACAATAAACATGCTCATTTAGACTACAATAGACATGCTCATTTAGACTACAATAGACGTGCTCATTAAAACTACAATAGACATGCTCATTTAGACTACAATAGACGTGCTCGTTTAGACTTCAATAGACATGCTCATTCAGACTACAATAGACATCTCATTTAGACTACAATAGACGTGCTCATTTAGACTACAATAGACATGCTCATTTAGACTACAATAGACATCTCATTTAGACTGCAATCGACATGCTCATTTAGACTACAATAGACATGCTCTTTTAGACTACAATAAACATGCTCATTTAGACTACAATAGACATGCTCATTTAGACTTTAATAGACATGCTCATTTAGACTACAATAGACATGCTCATTTAGACTTTAATAGACATGCTCATTTAGACTACAATAGACATCTCATTTAGACTACAATAGACATGCTCATTTAGACTTTAATAGACATGCTCATTTAGACTACAATATACGTCTCATTTAGACTACAACAGACATCTCATTCACACTACAATAGACATGCTCATTTAGACTACAATAGACATGCTCATTTAGACTTTAATTGACATGCTCATTTAGACTACAATAGACAATTCATTTAGACTACAATAGACATGCTCATTAAGACTACAATAGACATCTCATTTAGACTACAATAGACATCTCATTTAGACTACAATAGACATGCTCATTTAGACTTTAATAGACATGCTCATTTAGACTACAATAGACATCTCATTTAGACTACAATAGACATCTCATTCAGACTACAATAGATATGCTCATTTAGACTACAATAGACATGCTCATTTAGACTACAATAGACGTGCTCATTTGAACTACAATAGACATGCTCATTTAGACTACAATAGAAGTGCTCATTTAGAATACAATAGACCTGCTCATTTAGACTACAATAGACATCTCATTTAGACTGCAATAGACATGCTCATTTAGACTACAACAGACATGCCCATTTAGACTACAATAGACATGCTCATTTAGACTACAATAGACGTGCTCATTCAGACTACAATAGACGTGCTCATTTAGACTACAATAGACGTGCTCATTTAGACTACAATAGACATGCTCATTTAGACTACAATAGACATCTCAATTAGACTGCAATAGACATGTTCATTTAGACTACAATAGACGTGCTCATTTAGACTACAATAGACATCTCAATTAGACTGCAATAGACATGTTCATTTAGACTACAATAGACGTGCTCATTTAGACTACAATAGACATCTCAATTAGACTGCAATAGACATGTTCATTTAGACTACAATAGACGTGCTCATTTAGACTACAATAGACATCTCAATTAGACTGCAATAGACATGTTCATTTAGACTACAATAGACATCTCAATTAGACTACAATAGACGTGCTCATTTAGACTACAATAGACATGCTCATTTAGACTACAATAGACATCTCAATTAGACTGCAATAGACATGTTCATTTAGACTACAATAGACGTGCTCATTCAGACTACAATAGACGTGCTCATTTAGACTACAATAGACGTGCTCATTTAGACTACAATAGACATGCTCATTTAGACTACAATAGACATCTCAATTAGACTGCAATAGACATGTTCATTTAGACTACAATAGACATGCTCATTTAGACTACAATAGACGTGCTCATTTAGACTACAAAAGACATGCTCATTTAGACTACAAAAGACGTGCTCATTTAGACTACAATAGACATGCTCATTTAGACTACAATAAACGTGCTCATTTAGACTACAATAGACATCTCATTTAGACTACAATAGACATGCTCATTTAGACTACAATAGACGTGCTCATTTAGACTACAATAGACATGCTCATTTAGACTACAATAGACATGCTCATTTAGACTTTAGTAAACATGCATATTTAGACTACAATAGACATGCTCATTTAGACTTTAATAGACATGCTCATTTAGACTACAATAGACATGCTCATTTAGACTTTAATAGACCTGCTCATTTAGACTACAATAGACATCTCATTTAGACCTTAATAGACATGCTCATTTAGACTTTAATAGACATGCTCATTTAGACTACAATAGACATCTCATTTAGACTACAACAGACATCTCATTCAGACTACAATAGACATGCTCATTTAGACTACAATAGACATGCTCATTTAGACTTTAATAGACATGCTCATTTAGACTACAATAGACATGTCATTTAGACTACAATAGACATGCTCATTTAGACTTTAATAAAGAGGCTCATTAAGACTACAATAAACATCTTATTTAGACTACAAAAGACATGCTCATTTAGACTACAATAGACATCTCATTTAAAATGCAATAAACATGCTCATTTAGACTAAAATAGACATGCTCATTTAGACTACAATAGACATGCTCATTTAGACTACAAAAGACATCTCATTTAGACTACAATAGACATGCTCATTTAGACTACAATAGACATGCTCATTTAGACTTTAGTAAACATGCATATTTAGACTACAATAGACATGCTCATTTAGACTTTAATAGACATGCTCCTTAACACTACAATAGACATGCTCATTTAGACTTTAATAGACCTGCTCATTTAGACTACAATAGACATCTCATTTAGACCTTAATAGACATGCTCATTTAGACTTTAATAGACATGCTCATTTAGACTACAATAGACATCTCATTTAGACTACAACAGACATCTCATTCAGACTACAATAGACATGCTCATTTAGACTACAATAGACATGCTCATTTAGACTTTAATAGACATGCTCATTTAGACTACAATAGACATGTCATTTAGACTACAATAGACATGCTCATTTATACTTTATTAAAGAGGCTCATTTAGACTACAATAAACATCTTGATTAGACTACAAAAGACATGCTCATTTAGACTACAATAGACATCTCATTTAAAATGCAATAAACATGCTCATTTAGACTAAAATAGACATGCTCATTTAGACTACAATAGACATGCTCATTTAGACTACAATAGACATGCTCCTTTAGACTACAATAGACATGCTCATTTAGACTACAATAAACATGCTCATTTAGACTACAATAGAAATCTCATTTAGACTACAATAGACATCTCATTTAGACTACAATAGACATGCTCATTTAGACTACAATAGACATGCTCCTTTAGACTACAATAGACATCTCATTTAGACTACAATAGACATGCTCATTTAGACTTTAATAGACATGCTCATTTAGACTACAATAGACGTGCTCATTTAGACTACAATAGACATGCTCATTTAGACTACAATAGACATGCTCATTTAGACTACAATAGACATCTCATTTAGACTACAATATACATGCTCATTTAGACTACAATAGACATGCTCATTTAGACTACAATAGACATGCTCATTTAGACTTCAATAGACGTGCTCATTTAGACTACAAAAGACATGCTCATTTAGACTACAATAGACATGCTCATTTAGACTACAATAGACATCTCATTTAGACTACAATAGACATCTCATTTAGACTACAATAGACATGCTCATCTAGACTACAACAGACATGCTCATTTAAACTACAATAGACATCTCATTTAGACTACAATAGACATCTCATTTAGACTAAAATAGATATGCTCATTTAGACTACAATAGACATGCTCATTTAGACAACAATAGACGTGCTCATTTAGACTACAATAGACATGCTCATTTAGACTACAATAGACGTGCTCATTTAGACTACAATAGACATGCTCATTTAGACTACAATAGACATGCTCATTTAGACTACAATAGACATCTCATTTAGACTGCAATAGACATGCTCATTTGACTATAATAGACATGCTCATTTAGACTACAATAGACATGCTCATTTACACTACAATAGACGTGCTCATTTAGACTACAATAGACATGCTCATTTAGACTACAATAGACGTGCTCGTTTAGACTTCAATAGACATTCTCATTCAGACTACGATAGACATCTCATTTAGACTACAATAGACGTGCTCATTTAGACTACAATAGACATGCTCATTTGGACTACAATAGACATCTCATTTAGACTGCAATATACATGCTCATTTAGACTACAATAGACGTGCTCATTTAGACTACAATAGACGTGATCATTTAGACTACAATAGACATGCTCATTTAGACTACAATAAACGTGCTCATTTAGACTACAATAGACATCTCATTTAGACTACAATAGACATGCTCATTTAGACTACAATAGACGTGCTCATTTAGACTACAATAGACATGCTCATTTCGACTACAATAGACATGCTCATTTAGACTTTAGTAGACATGCTCATTTAGACTACAATAGACATCTCATTTAGACTACAACAGACATCTCATTCAGACTACAATAGACATGCTCATTTAGACTACAATAGACATGCTCATTTAGACTTTAATAGACATGCTCATTTAGATTACAATAGACATGTCATTCAGACTACAATAGACATGCTCATTTTGACTTTCATAAAGAGGCTCATTTAGACTACAATAGAGACCTCATTTAGACTACAATAGACGTGCTCATTTAGACTACAATAGATATGCTCATTTAGACTACAACAGACATCTCATTCAGACTACAATAGACATGCTCATTTAGACTACAATAGACATCTCATTTAGACTACAATAGACAAGCTCATTTAGACTTTAATAGACATGCTCATTTAGACTACAATAGACGTCTCATTTAGACTACAACAGACATCTCATTCGCACTACAATAGACATGCTCATTTAGACTACAATAGACATGCTCATTTAGACTTCAATAGACATGCTCATTTAGACTACAATAGACATGTCATTTAGACTACAATAGACATGCTCATTTAGACTTTAATAACGGGGCTCATTTAGTTTACAATAGACATCTCATTTAGACTACAATAGACATGCTCATTAAGACTACAATAGACATCTCATTTAGACTACAATAGACATCTCATCTCGACTACAATAGACATGCTCATTTAGACTTTAATAGACATGCTCATTTAGACTACAATAGACATCTCATTTAGACTACAATAGACATCTCATTCAGACTACAATAGATATGCTCATTTAGACTACAATAGACATGCTCATTCAGACTACAATAGACGTGCTCATTTAGACTACAATAGACATGCTTATTTAGACTACAATAGACGTGCTCATTTAGACTACAATAGACATGCTCATTTAGACTACAATAGACATCTCATTTAGACTGCAATAGACATGCTCATTTAGACTACAATAGACATGCTCATTTAGACTACAATAGACGTGCTCATTTAGACTACAATAGACATCTCATTTAGACTACAATAGACATCTCATTTAGACTACAATAGACGTGCTTATTTAGACTACAATAGACATGCTCATTTAGACTACAATAGACGTGCTCATTTAGACTACAATAGACATGCTCATTTAGACTACAATAGACGTGCTCATTTAGACTACAATAGACATGCTCATTTAGACTACAATAGACATCTCATTTAGACTACAATAGACGTGCTCATTTAGACTACAATAGGCTTGCTCATTTAGACTACAATAGACATCTCAATTAGACTGCAATAGACATGTTCATTTAGACTACAATAGACGTGCTCATTTAGACTACAATAGACATGCTCATTTAGACTACAAAAGACGTGCTCATTTAGACTACAATAGACATGCTCATTTAGACTACAATAAATGCGCTCATTTAAACTACAATAGACATCTCATTTAGACTACAATAGACATGCTCATTTAGACTACAATAGACGTGCTCATTTAGACTACAATAGACATGCTCATTTAGACTACAATAGACATGCTCATTTAGACTTTAGTAGACATGCTCATTTAGACTACAATAGACATGCTCATTTAGACTTAAATAGACATGCTCATTTAGACTACAATAGTCATGCTCATTTAGACTTTAATAGACCTGCTCATTTAGACTACAATAGACATGTCATTTAGACTACAATAGACATGCTCATTTAGACTTTAATAAAGAGGCTCATTTGGACTACAATAGACATCTCGTTTAGACTTCAATAGACATGCTCATCAAGACTACAATAGACATCTCATTTAGACTACAATAGACATCTCATTTCGACTACAATAGACATGTCCATTTAGACTTCAATAGACATGCTCATTTAGACTACAATAGACATCTCAATTAGACTACAATAGACATGCTCATTCAGACTACAATAGACATGCTCATTTAGACTACAATAGACATGCTCATTTAGACTACAACAGACATGCTCATTTAGACTACAATAGACGTGCTCATTTAGACTGCAATAGACGTGCTCATTTAGACTGCAATAGACATGCTCATTTAGACTACGATAGACATGCTCATTTAGACTGCAATAGACGTGCTCATTTAGACTACAATAGACATGCTCATTTAGACTACAATAGACGTGCTCATTTAGACTACAATAGACGTGCTCATTTAGACTGCAATAGACATGCTCATTTAGACTACAACAGACATGCTCATTTAGACTACAATAGACGTGCTCATTTAGACTGCAATAGACGTGCTCATTTAGACTGCAATAGACATGCTCATTTAGACTACGATAGACATGCTCATTTAGACTGCAATAGACGTGCTCATTTAGACTACAATAGACGTGCTCATTTAGACTACAATAGACATGCTCATTTAGACTACAATAGACATGCTCATTTAGACTACAATAGACGTGCTCATTTAGACTACAATAGACATGCTCATTTAGACTACAATAGACGTGCTCATTTAGACAACAATAGACATGCTCATTTAGACTACAATAGACATCTCATTTAGACTACAATAGACGTGCTCATTTAGACTACAAAAGGCATGCTCATTTAGACTACAATAGACATCTCAATTAGACTGCAATAGACATGCTCATTTAGACTACAATAGACATGCTCATTTAGACTACAATAGACGTGCTCATTAAAACTACAATAGACATGCTCATTTAGACTACAATAGACATGCTCATTTAGACTACAATAGACGTGCTCATTAAAACTACAATAGACGTGCTCATTTAGACAACAATAGACATGCTCATTTAGACTACAATAGACATCTCATTTAGACTACAATAGACGTGCTCATTTAGACTACAAAAGGCATGCTCATTTAGACTACAATAGACATCTCATTTAGACTACAATAGACATGCTCATTTAGACTACAATAGACATGCTCATTTAGACTACAATAGACGTGCTCATTAAAACTACAATAGATATGCTCATTTAGACTACAATAGACGTGCTCGTTTAGACTTCAATAGACATGCTCATTCAGACTACAATAGACATCTCATTTAGACTACAATAGACGTGCTCATTTAGACTACAATAGACATGCTCATTTAGACTACAATAGACATCTCATTTAGACTGCAATCGACATGCTCATTTAGACTACAATAGACATGCTCTTTTAGACTACAATAAACATGCTCATTTAGACTACAATAGACATGCTCATTTAGACTTTGAAAGACATGCTCATTTAGACTACAATAGACATGCTCATTTAGACTTTAATAGACATGCTCATTTAGACTACAATAGACATCTCATTTAGACTACAATAGACATGCTCATTTAGACTACAATAGACATGCTCATTTAGACTTTAATAGACATGCTCATATAGACTACAATAGACATGTCATTTAGACTACAATAGACATGCTCATTAAGACTACAATAGACATCTCATTTAGACTACAATAGACATGTCATTTAGACTACAATAGACATGCTCATTTAGACTTTAATAGACATGCTCATTTAGACTACAATAGACATGTCATTTAGACTACAATAGACATGCTCATTAAGACTACAATAGACATCTCATTCACACTACAATAGACATGCTCATTTAGACTACAATAGACATGCTCATTTAGACTTTAATAGACATGCTCATTTAGACTACAATAGACATGTCATTTAGACTACAATAGACATGCTCATTAAGACTACAATAGACATCTCATTTAGACTACAATAGACATCTCATTTAGACTACAATAGACATGCTCATTTAGACTTTAATAGACATGCTCATTTAGACTACAATAGACATCTCATTTAGACTACAATAGACATCTCATTCAGACTACAATAGATATGCTCATTTAGACTACAATAGACATGCTCATTTAGACTACAATAGACGTGCTCATATAAACTACAATAGACATGCTCATTTAGACTACAATAGAAGTGCTCATTTAGACTACAATAGACCTGCTCATTTAGACTACAATAGACATCTCATTTAGACTGCAATAGACATGCTCATTTAGACTACAACAGACATGCCCATTTAGACTACAATAGACATGCTCATTTAGACTACACGAGACGTGCTCATTCAGACTACAATAGACATGCTCATTTAGACTACAATAGACGTGCTCATTTAGACTACAATAGACCTGCTCATTTAGACTACAATAGACATCTCATTTAGACTGCAATAGACATGCTCATTTAGACTACAACAGACATGCCCATTTAGACTACAATAGACATGCTCATTTAGACTACAATAGACGTGCTCATTCAGACTACAATAGACATGCTCATTTAGACTACAATAGACGTGCTCATTTAGACTACAATAGACATGCTCATTTAGACTACAATAGACATCTCAATTAGACTACAATAGACATGCTCATTTAGACTACAATAGACGTGCTCATTTCGACTACAAAAGACATGCTCATTTAGACTACAAAAGACGTGCTCATTTAGACTACAATAGACATGCTCATTTAGACTACAATAAACGTGCTCATTTAGACTACAATAGACATCTCATTTAGACTACAATAGACATGCTCATTTAGACTACAATAGACGTGCTCATTTAGACTACAATAGACATGCTCATTTAGACTACAATAGACATGCTCATTTAGACTTTAGTAAACATGCATATTTAGACTACAATAGACATGCTCATTTAGACTTTAATAGACATGCTCATTTAGACTACAATAGACATGCTGATTTAGACTTTAATAGACCTGCTCATTTAGACTACAATAGACATCTCATTTAGACCTTAATAGACATGCTCATTTAGACTTTAATAGACATGCTCATTTAGAATACAATAGACATCTCATTTAGACTACAACAGACATCTCATTCAGACTACAATAGACATGCTCATTTAGACTACAATAGACATGCTCATTTAGACTTTAATAGACATGCTCATTTAGACTACAATAGACATGTCATTTAGACTACAATAGACATGCTCATTTAGACTTTAATAAAGAGGCTCATTTAGACTACAATAAACATCTTATTTAGACTACAAAAGACATGCTCATTTAGACTACAATAGACATCTCATTTAAAATGCAATAAACATGCTCATTTAGACTAAAATAGACATGCTCATTTAGACTACATCTCATTTAGACTACAATAGACATGCTCATTTAGACTACAATAGACATGCTCATTTAGACTTTAGTAAACATGCATATTTAGACTACAATAGACATGCTCATTTAGACTTTAATAGACATGCTCCTTAACACTACAATAGACATGCTCATTTAGACTTTAATAGACCTGCTCATTTAGACTACAATAGACATCTCATTTAGACCTTAATAGACATGCTCATTTAGACTTTAATAGACATGCTCATTTAGACTACAATAGACATCTCATTTAGACTACAACAGACATCTCATTCAGACTACAATAGACATGCTCATTTAGACTACAATAGACATGCTCATTTAGACTTTAATAGACATGCTCATTTAGACTACAATAGACATGTCATTTAGACTACAATAGACATGCTCATTTATACTTTAATAAAGAGGCTCATTTAGACTACAATAAACATCTTATTTAGACTACAAAAGACATGCTCATTTAGACTACAATAGACATCTCATTTAAAATGCAATAAACATGCTCATTTAGACTAAAATAGACATGCTCATTTAGACTACAATAGACATGCTCATTTAGACTACAATAGACATGCTCCTTTAGACTACAATAGACATGCTCATTTAGACTACAATAAACATGCTCATTTAGACTACAATAGAAATCTCATTTAGACTACAATAGACATCTCATTTAGACTACAATAGACATGCTCATTTAGACTACAATAGACATGCTCCTTTAGACTACAATAGACATCTCATTTAGACTACAATAGACATGCTCATTTAGACTTTAATAGACATGCTCATTTAGACTACAATAGACGTGCTCATTTAGACTACAATAGACATGCTCATTTAGACTACAATAGACATGCTCATTTAGACTACAATAGACATTTCATTTAGACTACAATATACATGCTCATTTAGACTACAATAGAAATCTCATTTAAACTACAATAGACATCTCATTTAGACTACAATAGACATCTCATTTAGACTAAAATAGATATGCTCATTTAGACTACAATAGACATGCTCATTTAGACTACAATAGACGTGCTCATTTAGACTACAATAGACATGCTCATTTAGACTACAATGGACGTGCTCATTTAGACTACAATAGACATGCTCATTTAGACTACAATAGACATGCTCATTTAGACTACAATAGACATCTCATTTAGACTGCAATAGACATGCTCATTTAGACTACAATAGACATGCTCATTTAGACTACAATAGACATGCTCATTTACACTACATTAGACGTGCTCATTTAGACTACAATAGACATGCTCATTTAGACTACAATAGACGTGCTCGTTTAGACTTCAATAGACATTCTCATTCAGACTACGATAGACATCTCATTTAGACTACAATAGACGTGCTCATTTAGACTACAATAGACATGCTCATTTGGACTACAATAGACATCTCATTTAGACTGCAATAGACATGCTCATTTAGACTACAATAGACGTGCTCATTTAGACTACAATAGACGTGATCATTTAGACTACAATAGACATGCTCATTTAGACTACAATAAACGTGCTCATTTAGACTACAATAGACATGCTCATTTAGACTACAATAGACATGCTCATTTAGACTTTAATAGACATGCTCATTTAGACTACAATATACATGCTCATTTAGACTACAATAGACATGCTCATTTAGACTACAATAGACATGCTCATTTAGACTTCAATAGACGTGCTCATTTAGACTACAAAAGACATGCTCATTTAGACTACAATAGACATGCTCATTTAGACTACAATAGACATCTCATTTAGACTACAATAGACATCTCATTTAGACTACAATAGACATGCTCATCTAGACTACAACAGAAATGCTCATTTAAACTACAATAGACATCTCATTTAGACTACAATAGACATCTCATTTAGACTAAAATAGATATGCTCATTTAGACTACAATAGACATTCTCATTCAGACTACGATAGACATCTCATTTAGACTACAATAGACGTGCTCATTTAGACTACAATAGACATGCTCATTTGGACTACAATAGACATCTTATTTAGACTGCAATAGACATGCTCATTTAGACTACAATAGACGTGCTCATTTAGACTACAATAGACAGGCTCATTTAGACTTTAATAGACATGCTCATTTAGGCTACAATAGACATGCTCATTTAGACTTTAATAGACCTGCTCATTTAGACTACAATAGACATCTCATTTAGACTACTATAGACATGCTCATTTAGACTACAATAGACATGCTCATTTAGACTACAATAGACATCTCATTTAGACTACAATAGACATCTCATTTAGACTACAATAGACATGCTCATTTGGACTTTATTAGACATGCTCATTTAGACTACAATAGACATCTCATTTAGACTACAATAGACATCTCATTTAGACTACAATAGATATGCTCATTTAGACTACAGTAGACATGCTCATTTAGACTACAATAGACGTGCTCATTTAGACTACACAAGACATGCTCATTTAGACTACAATAGACGTGCTCATTTAGACTACAATAGACATGCTCATTTAGACTACAATAGACGTGCTCATTTAGACTACAATAGACATGCTCATTTAGACTACAATAGACATGCTCATTTAGACTACAATAGACATGCTCATTTAGACTTTAATAGACATGCTCATTTAGACTACAATAGACATGCTCATTTAGACTTTAATAGACATGCTCATTTAGACTACAATAAACATGCTCATTTAGACTACAATAGACATCTCATTTAGACAACAATAGACATGCTCATTTAGACTACAATAGACGTGCTCATTTAGACTACAATAGACATGCTAATTTAGACTACAATAGACATGCTCATTTAGACTTTAATAGACATGCTCATTTAGTCTACAATAGACATCTCATTTAGACTTTAATAGACATGCTCATTTAGACTACAATAGACATGCTCATTTAGACTACAATAGACATGCTCATTTAGACTTCAATAGACATGCTCATTTAGACTACAATAGACATGCTCATTTAGACTTTAATAGACATGCTCATTTAGACTACAATAGACATCTCATATAGACTACAATAGACAAGCTCATTCAGACTTCAATAGACATGCTCATTTAGACTACAATAGACGTCTCATTCAGACTACAACAGACATCTCATTCACACTACAATAGACATGCTCATTTAAACTACAATAGACATGCTCATTTAGACTTTAATAGACATGCTCATTTAGACTACAATAGACATGTCATTTAGACTACAATAGACATGCTCATTTAGACTTTAATAAAGAGGCTCATTTAGACTACAATAGACATCTCATTTAGACTACAATAGACATGCTCATTAAGACTACAATAGACATCTCATTTAGACTACAATAGACATCTCATTTCGACTACAATAGACATGCTCATTTAGAATTTAATAGACATGCTCATTTAGACTACAATAGACCTCTCATTTAGACTACAATAGACATCTCATTCAGACTACAATAGATATGCTCATTTAGACTACAATAGACATGCTCATTTAGACTACAATAGACGTGCTCATTTAGACTACAATAGACATGCTTATTTAGACTACAATAGACGTGCTCATTTAGACTACAATAGACATGCTCATTAGACTACAATAGACATCTCATTTAGACTGCAATAGACATGCTCATTTAGACTACAATAGACATGCTCATTTAGACTACAATAGACATGCTCATTTAGACTACAATAGACGTGCTCATTTAGACTACAATAGACATGCTCATTCAGACTACAATAGACATGCTCATTTAGACTACAATAGACATCTCATTTAGACTACAATAGACGTGCTTATTTAGACTACAATAGGCATGCTCATTTAGACTACAATAGACATCTCAATTAGACTGCAATAGACATGTTCATTTAGACTACAATAGACGTGCTCATTTAGACTACAATAGACATGCTCATTTAGACTACAAAAGACGTGCTCATTTAGACTACAATAGACGTGCTCATTTAGACTACAATAGATATGCTCATTTAGACTACAATAGACGTGCTCATTTAGACTACAATTGACATGCTCATTTAGACTACAATCGACGTGCTCATTTAGACTACAATAGACATGATCATTTAGACTACAATAGACATGCTCATTTAGACTACAAAAGACATCTCATTTAAAATGCAATAGACATGCTCATTTAGACTACAATAGACAT
The DNA here is from genome assembly GCA_030386875.1 of Morinoia aosen. NCBI lineage: Eukaryota > Metazoa > Arthropoda > Malacostraca > Amphipoda > Talitridae > Morinoia > Morinoia aosen. The sequence goes on along the minus strand of CM059565.1, from coordinate 43,924,186 downwards.
GCTCATTTAAACTACAATAGACATGCTCATTTAGACTACAATAGACGTGCTCATTTAGACTACAATAGACGTCATTTAGACTACAATAGACATGCTCATTTAGACTACAATAGACATGCTCATTTAGACTACAATAGACGTGCTCATTTAGACTACAAAAGACATGCTCATTCAGACTACAATAGACGTGCTCATTTAGACTACAATAGACATGCTCATTTAGACTAAAATAGACGTGCTCATTTAGACTACAATTGACATGCTCATTTAGACTACAATAGACGTGCTCATTTAGACTACAATAGACATGATCATTTAGACTACAATAGACATGCTCATTTAGACTACAATAGACATCTCATTTAAAATTCAATAGACATGCTCATTTAGACTACAATAGACATGCTCATTTAAACTACAATAGACATGCTCATTTAGACTACAATAGACGTGCTCATTTAGACTACAATAGACATGCTCATTTAGACTACAATAGACGTGCTCGTTTAGACTTCAATAGACATGCTCATTTAGACTTTAATAGACATGCTCATTTAGTCTACAATAGACATGCTCATTTAGTCTACAATAGACATGCTCATTTAGACTTTAATAGACATGCTCATTTAGACTACAATTGACATGCTCATTTAGACTTTAATAGACATGCTCATTTAGACTACAATAGACATCTCATATAGACTACAATAGACAAGCTCATTCAGACTTCAATAGACATGCTCATTTAGACTACAACAGACATCTCATTTAGACTACAATAGACATCTCATTTAGACTACAACAGACATCTCATTCACACTACAATAGACATCTCATTTAGACTACAATAGACATGCTCATTAAGACTACAATAGACATCTCATTTAGACTACAATAGACATCTCATTTCGACTACAATAGACATGCTCATTTAGACTTTAATAGACATGCTCATTCAGACTACCATAGACCTCTCATTTAGACTACAATAGACACCTCATTCAGACTACAATAGATATGCTCATTTAGACTACAATAGACATGCTCATTTAGACTACAATAGACGTGCTCATTTAGACTACAATAGACATGCTTATTTAGACTACAATAGACGTGCTCATTTAGACTACAATAGACATGCTCATTTAGACTACAATAGACATCTCATTTAGACTGCAATAGACATGCTCATTTAGACTACAATAGACATGCTCATTTAGAATACAATAGACATGCTCATTTAGACTACAATAGACGTGCTCATTTAGACTACAATAGACATGCTAATTCAGACTACAATAGACATGCTCATTTAGACTACAATAGACATCTCATTTAGACTACAATAGACGTGCTTATTTAGACTACAATAGGCATGCTCATTTAGACTACAATAGACATCTCAATTAGACTGCAATAGACATGTTCATTTAGACTACAATAGACGTGCTCATTTAGACTACAATAGACATGCTCATTTAGACTACAAAAGACGTGCTTATTTAGACTACAATAGACGTGCTCATTTAGACTACAATAGACATGCTCATTTAGGCTACAATAGACGTGCTCATTTAGACTACAATTGACATGCTCATTTATACTACAATAGACGTGCTCATTTAGACTACAATAGACATGATCATTTAGACTACAATAGACATGCTCATTTAGACTACAATAGACATCTCATTTAAAATGCAATAGACATGCTCATTTAGACTACAATAGACATGCTCATTTAAACTACTATAGACATGCTCATTTAGACTACAATAGACGTGCTAATTTAGACTACAATAGACATGTCATTTAGACTACAATAGACATGCTCATTTAGACTACAATAGACATGCTCATTTAGACTACAATAGACGTGCTCATTTAGACTACAAAAGACATGCTCATTCAGACTACAATAGACGTGCTCATTTAGACTACAATAGACATGCTCATTTAGACTTCAATAGACGTGCTCATTTAGCCTACAATTGACATGCTCATTTAGACTACAATAGACGTGCTCATTTAGACTACAATAGACATGATCATTTAGACTACAATAGACATGCTCATTTAGACTACAATAGACATCTCATTTAAAATGCAATAGACATGCTCATTTAGACTACAATAGACATGCTCATTTAAACTACAATAGACATGCTCATTTTGACTACAATAGACGTGCTCATTTAGACTACAATAGACATGCTCATTTAGACTACAATAGACGTGCTCATTCAGACTACAATAGACATCTCATTTAGACTACAATAGACGTGCTCATTTAGACTACAATAGACATGCTCATTTAGACTACAATAGGCATCTCATTTAGACTGCAATAGACGTGCTCATTTAGACTACAATAGACGTGCTCATTTAGACTACAATAGACGTGCTCATTTAGACTACAATAGACATGCTCATTTAGACTTCAATAGACATCTCATTTAGACTGCAATAGACATGCTCATTTAGACTACAATAGACATGCTCATTTAGACTTCAATAAACATCTCATTTAGACTGCAATAGACATGCTCATTTAGACTACAATAGACGTGCTCATTTAGACTACAATAGACATGCTCATTTAGACTTCAATAGACATCTCATTTAGACTGCAATAGACATGCTCATTTAGACTACAATAGACATGCTCATTTAGACTACAATAGACGTGCTCATTTAGACTACAATAGACATGCTCATTTAGACTACAATAGACATGCTCATTTAGACTTTAATAGACATGCTCATTTAGTCCACAATAGACATGCTCATTTAGACTTTAATAGACATGCTCATTTAGACTACAATAGACATGCTCATTTAGACTTTAATAGACATGCTCATTTAGACTACAATAGACATCTCATTTAGACTACAATAGATAAGCTCATTTAGACTTTAATAGACATGCTCATTTAGACTACAATAGACGTCTCATTTAGACTACAACAGACATCTCATTCACACTACAATAGACATGCTCATTTAGACTACAATAGACATCTCATTTAGACTACAATAGACATGCTCATTTAGACTTTGATATACATGCTCATTTAGACTACAATAGACGTCTCATTTAGACTACAACAGACATCTCATTCACACTACAATAGACATGCTCATTTAGACTACAATAGACATGCTCATTTAGACTTTAATAGACATGCTCATTTAGACTACAATAGACATGTCATTTAGACTACAATAGACATGCTCATTCAGACTTTAATAAAGAGGCTCATTTAGACTACAATAGACATCTCGTTTAGACTACAATAGACATGCTCATCAAGACTACAATAGACTTCTCATTTAGACTACAATAGACATCTCATTTCGACTACAATAGACATCTCATTTCGACTACAATAGACATGCCCATTTAGACTTCAATAGACATGCTCATTTAGACTACAATAGACATCTCAATTAGACTACAATAGACATCTCATTCAGACTACAATAGATATGCTCATTTAGACTACAATAGACATGCTCATTTAGACTACAATAGACGTGCTCATTTAGACTACAATAGACATGCTCATTTAGACTACAATAGACGTGCTCATTTAGACTACAATAGACATGCTCATTTAGACTACAATAGACATCTCATTCAGACTGCAATAGACATGCTCATTTAGACTACAACAGACATGCTCATTTAGACTACAGTAGACATGCTCATTTAGACTACAATAGACGTGCTCATTTAGACTTCAATAGACATGCTCATTTAGACTACAATAGACGTGCTCATTTAGACAACAATAGACATGCTCATTTGGACTACAATAGACATCTCATTTAGACTACAATAGACGTGCTCATTTAGACTACAATAGGCATGCTCATTTAGACTACAATAGACATCTCAATTAGACTGCAATAGACATGTTCATTTAGACTACAATAGACGTGCTCATTTAGACTACAATAGACATGCTCATTTAGACTACAAAAGACTTGCTCATTTAGACTACAATAGACATGCTTATTTAGACTACAATAAACGTGCTCATTTAGACTACAATAGACATCTCATTCAGACTACAATAGACATGCTCATTTAGACTACAATAGACGTGCTCATTTAGACTACAATAGACATGCTCATTTAGACTACAATAGACATGCTCATTTAGACTTTAGTAGACATGCATATTTAGACTAAATAGACATGCTTATTTAGACTTTAATAGACATGCTCATTTAGACTACAATAGACATGCTCATTTAGACTTTAATAGACCTGCTCATTTAGACTACAATAGACATCTCATTTAGACCACAATAGACATGCTCATTTAGACTTTAATAGACATGCTCATTTAGACTACAATAGACATCTCATTTAGACTACAACTGACATCTCATTCAGACTACAATAGACATGCTCATTTAGACTACAATAGACATGCTCATATAGACTTTAATAGACATTCTCATTTAGACTACAATAGACATGTCATTTAGACTACAATAGACATGCTCATTTAGACTTTAATAAAGAGGCTCATTTAGACTACAATAAACATCTTATTTAGACTACAAAAGACATGCTCATTTAGACTACAATAGACATCTCATTTAAAATGCTATAAACATGCTCATTTTGACTAAAATAGACATGCTCATTTAGACTACAATAGACATGCTCATTTAGACTACAATAGACATGCTCATTTAGACTACAATAGAAATGCTTCTTTAGACTACAATAGACATCTCATTTAGACTACAATAGACATGCTCATTTAGACTACAATAGACGTGCTCATTTAGACTACAATAGACATGCTCATTTAGACTACAATAGACATGCTCAATTAGACTACAATAGACCTCTCATTTAGACTACAATATATGTGCTCATTTAGACTACAATAGACATGCTCATTTAGACTACAATAGACATGCTCATTTAGACTTCAATAGACGTGCTCATTTAGACTACAATAGACATGCTCATTTAGACTACAATAGACGTGCTCATTTAGACTACAATAAACATCTCATTTAGACTACAATAGACATCTCATTTAGACTACAATAGACATGCTCATCTAGACTACAACAGACAACCTCATTTAGACTACAATAGACATCTCATTTAGACTACAATAGACATCTCATTTAGACTACAATAGATATGCTCATCTAGACTACAATAGACATGCTCATTTAGACTACAATAGACGTGCTCATTTAGACTACAATGGACATGCTCATTTAGACTACAATAGACGTGCTCATTTAGACTACAATAGACATGCTCATTTAGACTACAATAGACATGCTCATTTAGACTACAATAGACATCTCATTCAGACTACAATAGACATGCTCATTTAGACTACAATAGACGTGCTCATTTAGACTACAATAGACGTGCTCATTTAGACTACAATAGACATGCTCATTTAGACTACAATAGACGTGCTCATTTAGACTACAATAGACATGCTCATTTAGACTACAATAGACGTGCTCATTTAGACTACAATAGACATGCTTATTTAGACTACAATAGACGTGCTCATTTAGACTACAATAGACATGCTCATTTAGACTACAATAGACATCTCATTTAGACTGCAATAGACATGCGCATTTAGACTACAATAGACATGCTCATTTAGACTACAATAGACATGCTCATTTAGACTACAATAGACATGCTCATTTAGACTACAATAGACATGCTCATTTAGACTACAATAGACGTGCTCATTTAGACTACAATAGACATGCTCATTTAGACTACAATAGACATCTCATTTAGACTACAATAGACGTGCTCATTTAGACTACAATAGGCATGCTCATTTAGACTACAATAGACATCTCAATTAGACTGCAATAGACATGTTCATTTAGACTACAATAGACGTGCTCATTTAGACTACAATAGACATGCTCATTTAGACTACAAAAGACGTGCTCATTCAGACTACAATAGACATGCTCATTTAGACTACAATAAATGTGCTCATTTAGACTACAATAGACATCTCATTTAGACTACAGTAGACATGCTCATTTAGACTACAATAGACGTGCTCATTTAGACTACAATAGACATGCTCATTTAGACTACAATAGACATGCTCATTTAGACTTTAGTAGACATGCTCATTTAGACTACAATAGACATGCTCATTTAGACTTAAATAGACATGCTCATTTAGACTACAATAGTCATGCTCATTTAGACTTTAATAGACCTGCTCATTTAGACTACAATAGACATCTCATTTAGACTACAATAGACATGCTCATTTAGACTTTAATAGACATGCTCATTTAAACTACAATAGACATCTCATTTAGACTACAACAGACATCTTATTCAGACTACAATAGACATACTCATTTAGACTACAATAGACATGCTCATTTAGACTACAATAGACATGCTCATTTAGACTTTAATAGACATGCTCATTTAGACTACGATAGACATGTCATTTAGACTACAATAGACATGCTCATTTAGACTTTAATAGAGAGGCTCATTTAGACTGCAATAGACATCTCATTTAGACTACAAAAGACATGCTCATTTAGACTACAATAGACATCTCATTTAAAATGCAATAGACATGCTCATTTAGACTACAATAGACATGTTCATTTAGACAACAATAGATATGCTCATTTAGACTACAAAAGACATGCTCATTTAGACTACAATAGACATCTCATTTAGACTACAATAGACATCTCATTTAGACTACAATAGACATGCTCATTTAGACTACAATAGACATGCTCCTTTAGACTACAATAGACATCTCATTTAGACTACAATAGACATGCTCATTTAGTCTTTGATAGACATGCTCATTTAGACTACAATAGACGTGCTCATTTAGACTACAATAGACATGCTCATTTAGACTACAATAGACATGCTCATTTAGACTACAATAGACATCTCATTTAGACTACAATATACATGCTCATTTAGACTACAATAGACATGCTCATTTAGACTACAATAGACATGCTCATTTAGACTACAATAGACATCTCATTTAGACTACAATAGACATGCTCATTTAGACTTTATCAGACATGCTCATTTAGACTACAATAGACATACTCATTTAGACAACAATAGACGTGCTATTTTAGACTACAATAGACATGCTCATTTAGACTACAATAGACGTGCACATTTAGACAACAATAGACATCTCATGTAGACTACAATAGACATGCTCATTTAGACTACAATAGTCATGCTCATTTAGACTTTAATAGACCTGCTCATTTAGACTACAATAGACGTGCTCATTTAGACTACAATAGACATGCTCATTTAGACTACAATAGACATGTCATTTAGGCTACAATAGACATGCTCATTTAGACTTTAATAAAGAGGCTCATTTAGACTACAATAGACATCTCATTTAGACTACAATAGACATGCTCATTAAGACTACCATAGACATCTCATTTAGACTACAATAGACATCTCATTTCGACTACAATAGACATGCTTATTTGACTTTAATAGACATGCTCATTTAGACTACAATAGACATCTCATTTAGACTACAATAGACATCTCATTCAGACTACAATAGATATGCTCATTTAGACTACAATAGACACGCTCATTTAGACTGCAATAGACATGCTCATTTAGACTACAATAGACATGCTCATTTAGACTACAATAGACATGCTCATTTAGACTACAATAGACATGCTCATTTAGACTACAATAGACGTGCTCATTTAGACTACAATAGACATGCACATTTAGACTACAATAGACATCTCATTTAGACTACAATAGACGTGCTCATTTAGACTACAATAGGCATGCTCATTTAGACTACAATAGACATCTCAATTAGACTGCAATAGACATGTTCATTTAGACTACAATAGACGTGCTCATTTAGACTACAATAGACATGCTCATTTAGACTACAATAGACATGTCATTTAGACTACAATAGACATGCTCATTTAGACTTTAATAAAGAGGCTCATTTTGACTACAATAGACATCTCATTTAGACTACAATAGACATGCTCATTAGGACTACAATAGACATCTCATTTAGACTACAATAGACATCTCATTTCGACTACAATAGACATGCTCATTTAGACTTTAATAGACATGCTCATTTAGACTACAATAGACATCTCATTTAGACTACAATAGACATCTCATTCAGACTACAATAGATATGCTCATTTAGACTACAATAGACATGCTCATTTAGACTACAATAGACGTGCTCATTTAGCCTACAATAGACATGCTTATTTAGACTACAATAGACGTGCTCATTTAGACTACAATAGACATGCTCACTTAGACTACAATAGACATCTCATTTAGACTGCAATAGACATGCTCATTTAGACTACAATAGACATGCTCATTTAGACTACAATAGACATGCTCATTTAGACTACAATAGACGTGCTCATTTAGACTACAATAGACATGCTCATTTAGACTACAATAGACGTGCTCATTTAAACTACAATAGACATGCTCATTTAGACTATAATAGACATCTCATTTAGACTACAATAGACGTGCTCATTTAGACTACAATAGGCATGCTCATTTAGACTACAATAGACATCTCAATTAGACTGCAATAGACATGTTCATTTAGACTACAATAGACGTGCTCATTTAGACTACAATAGACATGCTCATTTAGACTACAAAAGACGTGCTCATTTAGACTACAATAGACATGCTCATTTAGACTACAATAAATATGCTCATTTAGACTACAATAGACATGCTCATATAGACTTTAATAGACATTCTCATTTAGACTACAATAGACATGTCATTTAGACTACAATAGACATGCTCATTTAGACTTTAATAAAGAGGCTCATTTAGACTACAATAAACATCTTATTTAGACTACAAAAGACATGCTCATTTAGACTACAATAGACATCTCATTTAAAATGCTATAAACATGCTCATTTTGACTAAAATAGACATGCTCATTTAGACTACAATAGACATGCTCATTTAGACTACAATAGACATGCTCATTTAGACTACAATAGAAATGCTTCTTTAGACTACAATAGACATCTCATTTAGACTACAATAGACATGCTCATTTAGACTACAATAGACGTGCTCATTTAGACTACAATAGACATGCTCATTTAGACTACAATAGACATGCTCAATTAGACTACAATAGACCTCTCATTTAGACTACAATATATGTGCTCATTTAGACTACAATAGACATGCTCATTTAGACTACAATAGACATGCTCATTTAGACTTCAATAGACGTGCTCATTTAGACTACAATAGACATGCTCATTTAGACTACAATAGACGTGCTCATTTAGACTACAATAAACATCTCATTTAAACTACAATAGACATCTCATTTAGACTACAATAGACATGCTCATCTAGACTACAACAGACAACCTCATTTAGACTACAATAGACATCTCATTTAGACTACAATAGACATCTCATTTAGACTACAATAGATATGCTCATCTAGACTACAATAGACATGCTCATTTAGACTACAATAGACGTGCTCATTTAGACTACAATGGACATGCTCATTTAGACTACAATAGACGTGCTCATTTAGACTACAATAGACATGCTCATTTAGACTACAATAGACATGCTCATTTAGACTACAATAGACATCTCATTCAGACTACAATAGACATGCTCATTTAGACTACAATAGACGTGCTCATTTAGACTACAATAGACGTGCTCATTTAGACTACAATAGACATGCTCATTTAGACTACAATAGACGTGCTCATTTAGACTACAATAGACATGCTCATTTAGACTACAATAGACGTGCTCATTTAGACTACAATAGACATGCTTATTTAGACTACAATAGACGTGCTCATTTAGACTACAATAGACATGCTCATTTAGACTACAATAGACATCTCATTTAGACTGCAATAGACATGCGCATTTAGACTACAATAGACATGCTCATTTAGACTACAATAGACATGCTCATTTAGACTACAATAGACATGCTCATTTAGACTACAATAGACATGCTCATTTAGACTACAATAGACGTGCTCATTTAGACTACAATAGACATGCTCATTTAGACTACAATAGACATCTCATTTAGACTACAATAGACGTGCTCATTTAGACTACAATAGGCATGCTCATTTAGACTACAATAGACATCTCAATTAGACTGCAATAGACATGTTCATTTAGACTACAATAGACGTGCTCATTTAGACTACAATAGACATGCTCATTTAGACTACAAAAGACGTGCTCATTCAGACTACAATAGACATGCTCATTTAGACTACAATAAATGTGCTCATTTAGACTACAATAGACATCTCATTTAGACTACAGTAGACATGCTCATTTAGACTACAATAGACGTGCTCATTTAGACTACAATAGACATGCTCATTTAGACTACAATAGACATGCTCATTTAGACTTTAGTAGACATGCTCATTTAGACTACAATAGACATGCTCATTTAGACTTAAATAGACATGCTCATTTAGACTACAATAGTCATGCTCATTTAGACTTTAATAGACCTGCTCATTTAGACTACAATAGACATCTCATTTAGACTACAATAGACATGCTCATTTAGACTTTAATAGACATGCTCATTTAAACTACAATAGACATCTCATTTAGACTACAACAGACATCTTATTCAGACTACAATAGACATACTCATTTAGACTACAATAGACATGCTCATTTAGACTACAATAGACATGCTCATTTAGACTTTAATAGACATGCTCATTTAGACTACGATAGACATGTCATTTAGACTACAATAGACATGCTCATTTAGACTTTAATAGAGAGGCTCATTTAGACTGCAATAGACATCTCATTTAGACTACAAAAGACATGCTCATTTAGACTACAATAGACATCTCATTTAAAATGCAATAGACATGCTCATTTAGACTACAATAGACATGTTCATTTAGACAACAATAGATATGCTCATTTAGACTACAAAAGACATGCTCATTTAGACTACAATAGACATCTCATTTAGACTACAATAGACATCTCATTTAGACTACAATAGACATGCTCATTTAGACTACAATAGACATGCTCCTTTAGACTACAATAGACATCTCATTTAGACTACAATAGACATGCTCATTTAGTCTTTGATAGACATGCTCATTTAGACTACAATAGACGTGCTCATTTAGACTACAATAGACATGCTCATTTAGACTACAATAGACATGCTCATTTAGACTACAATAGACATCTCATTTAGACTACAATATACATGCTCATTTAGACTACAATAGACATGCTCATTTAGACTACAATAGACATGCTCATTTAGACTACAATAGACATCTCATTTAGACTACAATAGACATGCTCATTTAGACTTTATCAGACATGCTCATTTAGACTACAATAGACATACTCATTTAGACAACAATAGACGTGCTATTTTAGACTACTATAGACATGCTCATTTAGACTACAATAGACGTGCTCATTTAGACAACAATAGACATCTCATGTAGACTACAATAGAAATGCTCATTTAGACTTTAATAAACAGGCTCATTCAGACTACAATAGACATCTCATTTAGACTACAATAGACATGCTCATTTAGACTACAATAGACATGCTCATTTAGACTACAATAGACGTGCTCAATTAGACAACAATAGACATCTCTTGTAGACTACAATAGAAATGCTCATTTAGACTTTAATAAACAGGCTCATTCAGACTACAATAGACATCTCATTTAGACTACAATAGACATGCTCATTTAGACTACAATAGACATCTCATTTAGACTAGAATAGACATCTTATTTAGACTACAATAGACATGCTCATTTAGACTAGAATAGACATGCTCCTTTAGACTACATAGACATCTTCTTTAGACTACAATAGACATGCTCATTTAGACTTTAATAGATGTGCTCATTTAGACTACAATAGACGTGCTCATTTAGACTACAATAGACATGCTCATTTAGACTACAATAGACATGCTCATTTAGACTACAATAGACATTTCATTTAGACTACAATAGACATGCTCATGTAGATTTCAAAAGACATGCTCATTTAGACTACAATAGCCATGCTTATTTAGACTACAATAGACGTGCTCATTTCGACTACAGTAAACATGCTCATTTAGATTACAATAGAGATCTCATTTAGACTACAATAGACATGCTCATTTAGACTACAATAGACATGCTCATTTAGACTTTAATAGACATGCTCATTTTGACTACAATAGACATCTCATTTAGACTACAATAGACAAGCTCATTTAGACTTTAATAGACATGCTCATTTAGACTACAATGGACGTCTCATTTAGACTACAACAGACATCTCATTAACACTAAATAGACATGCTCATTTAGACTACAATAGAAATGCTCATTTACACTTTAATAGACATGCTCATTTAGACTACAATAGACATGTCATTTAGGCTACAATAGACATGCTCATTTAGACTTTAATAAAGAGGCTCATTTAGACTACAATAGACATCTCATTTAGACTACAATAGACATGCTCATTAAGACTACCATAGACATCTCATTTAGACTACAATAGACATCTCATTTCGACTACAATAGACATGCTCATTTGACTTTAATAGACATGCTCATTTAGACTACAATAGACATCTCATTTAGACTACAATAGACATCTCATTCAGACTACAATAGATATGCTCATTTAGACTACAATAGACACGCTCATTTAGACTGCAATAGACATGCTCATTTAGACTACAATAGACATGCTCATTTAGACTACAATAGACATGCTCATTTAGACTACAATAGACATGCTCATTTAGACTACAATAGACGTGCTCATTTAGACTACAATAGACATGCACATTTAGACTACAATAGACATCTCATTTAGACTACAATAGACGTGCTCATTTAGACTACAATAGGCATGCTCATTTAGACTACAATAGACATCTCAATTAGACTGCAATAGACATGTTCATTTAGACTACAATAGACGTGCTCATTTAGACTACAATAGACATGCTCATTTAGACTACAATAGACATGTCATTTAGACTACAATAGACATGCTCATTTAGACTTTAATAAAGAGGCTCATTTAGACTACAATAGACATCTCATTTAGACTACAATAGACATGCTCATTAGGACTACAATAGACATCTCATTTAGACTACAATAGACATCTCATTTCGACTACAATAGACATGCTCATTTAGACTTTAATAGACATGCTCATTTAGACTACAATAGACATCTCATTTAGACTACAATAGACATCTCATTCAGACTACAATAGATATGCTCATTTAGACTACAATAGACATGCTCATTTAGACTACAATAGACGTGCTCATTTAGCCTACAATAGACATGCTTATTTAGACTACAATAGACGTGCTCATTTAGACTACAATAGACATGCTCACTTAGACTACAATAGACATCTCATTTAGACTGCAATAGACATGCTCATTTAGACTACAATAGACATGCTCATTTAGACTACAATAGACATGCTCATTTAGACTACAATAGACGTGCTCATTTAGACTACAATAGACATGCTCATTTAGACTACAATAGACGTGCTCATTTAAACTACAATAGACATGCTCATTTAGACTATAATAGACATCTCATTTAGACTACAATAGACGTGCTCATTTAGACTACAATAGGCATGCTCATTTAGACTACAATAGACATCTCAATTAGACTGCAATAGACATGTTCATTTAGACTACAATAGACGTGCTCATTTAGACTACAATAGACATGCTCATTTAGACTACAAAAGACGTGCTCATTTAGACTACAATAGACATGCTCATTTAGACTACAATAAATATGCTCATTTAGACTACAATAGACATCTCATTTAGACTACAATAGACATGCTCATTTAGACTACAATAGACGTGCTCATTTAGACTACAATAGACATGCTCATTTAGACTACAATAGACATGCTCATTTAGACTTTAGTAGACATGCTCATTTAGACTACAATAGACATGCTCATTTAGACTTTAATAGACCTGCTCATTTAGACTACAATAGACATCTCATTTAGACTACAATAGACATGCTCATTTAGACTTTAATAGACATGCTCATTTAGACTACAATAGACATCTCATTTAGACTACAACAGACATCTTATTCAGACTACAATAGACATACTCATTTAGACTACAATAGAGATGCTCATTTAGACTTTAATAGACATGCTCATTTAGACTACAATAGACATGTCATTTAGACTACAATAGACATGCTCATTTAGACTTTAATAGACATGCTCATTTAGACTACAATAGACATCTCATTTCGACTACAATAGACATGCTCATTTAGACTTTAATAGACATGCTTATTTAGACTACAATAGACATCTCATTTAGACTACAATAGACATCTCATTCAGACTACAATAGATATGCTCATTTAGACTACAATAGACATGCTCATTTAGACTACAATAGACGTGCTCATTTAGACTACAATAGACATGCTTATTTAGACTACAATAGACGTGCTCATTTAGACTACAATAGACATGCTCATTTAGACTACAATAGACATCTCATTTAGACTGCAATAGACATGCTCATTTAGACTACAATAGACATGCTCATTTAGACTACAATAGACATGCTCATTTAGACTACAATAGACGTGCTCATTCAGACTACAATAGACATGCTCATTTAGACTACAATAGACGTGCTCATTTAGACTACAATAGACATGCTCATTTAGACTACAATAGACATCTCATTTAGACTACAATAGACGTGCTCATTTAGACTACAATAGGCATGCTCATTTAGACTACAATAGACATCTCAATTAGACTGCAATAGACATGTTCATTTAGACTACAATAGACGTGCTCATTTAGACTACAATAGACATGCTCATTTAGACTACAAAAGACGTGCTCATTTAGACTACAATAGACATGCTCATTTAGACTACAATAGACATGGTCATTTAGACTTAAATAGACATGCTCATTTAGACTACAATAGTCATGCTCATTTAGACTTTAATAGACCTGCTCATTTAGACTACAATAGACATCTCATTTAGACTACAATAGACATGCTGATTTAGACTTTAATAGACATGCTCATTTAGACTACAATAGACATCTCATTTAGACTACAACAGACATCTTATTCAGACTACAATAGACATACTCATTTAGACTACAATAGACATGCTCATTTAGACTTTAATAGACATGCTCATTTAGACTACAATAGACATGTCATTTAGACTACAAAAGACATGCTCATTTAGACTACAATAGACATCTCATTCAAAATGCAATAGACATGCTCATTTAGACTACAATAGACATGTTCATTTAGACTACAATAGATATGCTCATTTAGACTACAAAAGACATGCTCATTTAGACTACAATAGACATCTCATTTAGACTACAATAGACATCTCATTTAGACTACAATAGACATGCTCATTTAGACTACAATAGACATGCTCCTTTAGACTACAATAGACATCTCATTTAGACTACAATAGACATGCTCATTTAGTCTTTAATAGACATGCTCATTTAGACTACAATAGACGTGCTCATTTAGACTACAATAGACATGCTCATTTAGACTACAATAGACATGCTCATTTAGACTACAATAGACATCTCATTTACACTTTAATAGACATGCTCATTTAGACTACAATAGACATGTCATTTAGACTACAATAGACATGCTCATTTAGACTTTAATAAAGAGGCTCATTTAGACTACAATAGACATCTCATTTAGACTACAATAGACATGCTCATTAAGACTACAATAGACATCTCATTTAGACTACAATAGACATCTCATTTCGACTACAATAGACATGCTCATTTAGACTTTAATAGACATGCTCATTTAGACTACAATAGACATCTCATTTAGACTACAATAGACATCTCATTCAGACTACAATAGATATGCTCATTTAGACTACAATAGACATGCTCATTTAGAGTACAATAGACGTGCTCATTTAGACTACAATAGACATGCTTATTTAGACTACAATAGACGTGCTCATTTAGACTACAATAGACATGCTCATTTAGACTACAATAGACATCTCATTTAGACTGCAATAGACATGCTCATTTAGACTACAATAGACATGCTCATTTAGACTACAATAGACATGCTCATTTAGACTACAATAGACGTGCTCATTTAGACTACAATAGACATGCTCATTTAGACTACAATAGACGTGCTCATTTAGACTACAATAGACATGCACATTTAGACTACAATAGACATCTCATTTAGACTACAATAGACGTGCTCATTTAGACTACAATAGGCATGCTTATTTAGACTACAATAGACATCTCAATTAGACTGCAATAGACATGTTCATTTAGACTACAATAGACGTGCTCATTTAGACTACAATAGACATGCTCATTTAGACTACAATAGACATGTCATTTAGACTACAATAGACATGCTCATTTAGACTTTAATAAAGAGGCTCATTTAGACTACAATAGACATCTCATTTAGACTACAATAGACATGCTCATTAGGACTACAATAGACATCTCATTTAGACTACAATAGACATCTCATTTCGACTACAATAGACATGCTCATTTAGACTTTAATAGACATGCTCATTTAGACTTCAATAGACATCTCATTTAGACTACAATAGACATCTCATTCAGACTACAATAGATATGCTCATTTAGACTACAATAGACATGCTCATTTAGACTACAATAGACGTGCTCATTTAGACTACAATAGACATGCTTATTTAGACTACAATAGACGTGCTCATATAGACTACAATAGACATGCTCACTTAGACTACAATAGACATCTCATTTAGACTGCAATAGACATGCTCATTTAGACTACAATAGACATGCTCATTCAGACTACAATAGACATGCTCATTTAGACTACAATAGACGTGCTCATTCAGACTACAATAGACATGCTCTTTTAGACTACAATAGACGTGCTCATTTAGACTACAATAGACATGCTCATTTAGACTACAATAGACATCTCATTTAGACAACAATAGACGTGCTCATTTAGACTACAATAGGCATGCTCATTTAGACTACAATAGACATCTCAATTAGACTGCAATAGACATGTTCATTTAGACTACAATAGACATCTCATTTAGACTACAATAGACGTGCTCATTTAGACTACAATAGACATGCTCATTTAGACTACAAAAGACGTGCTCATTTAGACTACAATAGACATGCTCATTTAGACTACAATAAATGTGCTCATTTAGACTACAATAGACATCTCATTTAGACTACAATAGACATGCTCATTTAGACTACAATAGACGTGCTCATTTAGACTACAATAGACATGCTAATTTAGACTACAATAGACATGCTCATTTAGACTTTAGTAGACATGCTCATTTAGATAACAATAGACATGCTCATTTAGACTTAAATAGACATGCTCATTTAGACTTTAATAGACCTGCTCATTTAGACTACAATAGACATCTCATTTAGACTACAAAAGACATGCTCATTTAGACTTTAATAGACATGCTCATTTAGACTACAATAGACATGCTCATTTAGACTTTAATAGACATGCTCACTTAGACTACAATAGACATGTCATTTAGACTACAATAGACATGCTCATTTAGACTTTAATAAAGAGGCTCATTTAGACTGCAATAGACATGCTCATTTAGACTTTAATAAAGAGGCTCATTTAGACTACAAAAGACATGCTCATTTAGACTACAATAGACATCTCATTTAAAATGCAATAGACATGCTCCTTTAGACTACAATAGAAATGTTCATTTAGACTACAATAGATATGCTCATTTAGACTACAAAAGACATGCTCATTTAGACTACAATAGACATCTCATTTAGACTACAATAGACATCTCATTTAGACTACAATAGACATGCTCATTTAGACTACAATAGACATGCTCCATTAGACTACAATAGACATCTCATTTAGACTACAATAGACATGCTCATTTAGTCTTTAATAGACATGCTCATTTAGACTACAATAGACGTGCTCATTTAGACTACAATAGACATGCTCATTTAGACTACAATAGACATGCTCATTTAGACTACAATAGACATCTCATTTAGACTACAATATACATGCTCATTTAGACTACAATAGACATGCTCATTTAGACTACAATAGACATGCTCATTTAGACTACAATAGACATCTCATTTAGACTACAATAGACATGCTCATTTATACTACAATAGACGTGCTCATTTAGACTACAATAGACATGCTCATTTAGACTACAATAGACATGCTCATTTAGACTACAATAGACATCTCATTTAGACTACAATATACATGCTCATTTAGACTACAATAGACATGCTCATTTAGACTACAATAGACATGCTCATTTAGACAACAATAGACGTGCTAATTTAGACTACAATGAAAATGCTCATTTAGACTACAATAGACATGCTCATTTAGACTACAATAGACATGCTCATTTAGACTACAATAGACGTGCTCATTTAGATTACAATAGACATCTCATGTAGACTACAATAGAAATGCTCATTTAGACTTTAATAAACAGGCTCATTCAGACTACAATAGACATCTCATTTAGACTACAATAGACATGCTCATTTAGACTACAATAGACATCTCATTTAGACTACAATAGACATCTTATTTAGACTACAATAGACATCCTCACTTAGACTAAAATAGACATGCTCCTTTAGACTACAATAGACATCTCCTTTAGACTACAATAGACATGCTCATTTAGACTTTAATAGATGTGCTCATTTAGACTACAATAGGCGTGCTCATTTAGACTACAATAGACATGCTCATTTAGACTACAATAGACATGCTCATTTAGACTACAATAGACATCTCATTTAGACTACAATAGACATGCTCATTTAGACTACAATAGACATCTCATTTAGACTACAATAGACATCTCATTTAGACTTCAAAAGACATGCTCATTTAGACAACAATAGACGTGCTCATTTTGACTACAGTAAACATGCTCATTTAGATTACAATAGAGATCTCATTTAGACTACAATAGACATGCTCATTTAGACTACAATAGACGTGCTCATTTAACCTACAATAGACATGCTCATTTAGACTACAATAGACATCTCATTTAGACAACAATAGACGTGCTCATTTAGACTACAATAGGCATGCTCATTTAGACTACAATAGACATCTCAATTAGACTGCAATAGACATGTTCATTTAGACTACAATAGACGTGCTCATTTAGACTACAATAGACATGCTCATTTAGACTACAAAAGACGTGCTCATTTAGACTACAATAGACATGCTCATTTAGACTACAATAAATGTGCTCATTTAGACTACAATAGACATCTCATTTAGACTACAATAGACATGCTCATTTAGACTACAATAGACGTGCTCATTTAGACTACAATAGACATGCTAATTTAGACTACAATAGACATGCTCATTTAGACTTTAGTAGACATGCCCATTTAGATAACAATAGACATGCTCATTTAGACTTAAATAGACATGCTCATTTAGACTACAATAGTCATGCTCATTTAGACTTTAATAGACCTGCTCATTTAGACTACAATACACATCTCATTTAGACTACAAAAGACATGCTCATTTAGACTTTAATAGACATGCTCATTTAGACTACAATAGACATGCTCATTTAGACTTTAATAGACATGCTCACTTAGACTACAATAGACATGTCATTTAGACTACAATAGACATGCTCATTTAGACTTATTTTAAAGAGGCTCATTTAGACTGCAATAGACATGCTCATTTAGACTTTAATAAAGAGGCTCATTTAGACTACAAAAGACATGCTCATTTAGACTACAATAGACATCTCATTTAAAATGCAATAGACATGCTCATTTAGACTACAATAGAAA
Organism: Morinoia aosen; assembly: GCA_030386875.1. Taxonomy (NCBI): domain Eukaryota; kingdom Metazoa; phylum Arthropoda; class Malacostraca; order Amphipoda; family Talitridae; genus Morinoia; species Morinoia aosen. Next base: position 43,904,068 of record CM059565.1, on the reverse strand, counting down.
TGTTCATTTAGACTACAATAGATATGCTCATTTAGACTACAAAAGACATGCTCATTTAGACTACAATAGACATCTCATTTAGACTACAATAGACATCTCATTTAGACTACAATAGACATGCTCATTTAGACTACAATAGACATGCTCCATTAGACTACAATAGACATCTCATTTAGACTACAATAGACATGCTCATTTAGTCTTTAATAGACATGCTCATTTAGACTACAATTGACGTGCTCATTTAGACTCCAATAGACATGCTCATTTAGACTACAATAGACATGCTCATTTAGACTACAATAGACATCTCATTTAGACTACAATATACATGCTCATTTAGACTACAATAGACATGCTCATTTAGACTACAATAGACATGCTCATTTAGACTACAATAGACATCTCATTTAGACTACAATAGACATGCTCATTTATACTACAATAGACGTGCTCATTTAGACTACAATAGACATGCTCATTTAGACTACAATAGACATGCTCATTTAGACTACAATAGACATCTCATTTAGACTACAATATACATGCTCATTTAGACTACAATAGACATGCTCATTTAGACTACAATAGACATGCTCATTTAGACAACAATAGACGTGCTAATTTAGACTACAATGAAAATGCTCATTTAGACTACAATAGACATGCTCATTTAGACTACAATAGACATGCTCATTTAGACTACAATAGACGTGCTCATTTAGATTACAATAGACATCTCATGTAGACTACAATAGAAATGCTCATTTAGACTTTAATATACAGGCTCATTCAGACTACAATAGACATCTCATTTAGACTACAATAGACATGCTCATTTAGACTACAATAGACATCTCATTTAGACTACAATAGACATCTTATTTAGACTACAATAGACATCCTCACTTAGACTAAAATAGACATGCTCCTTTAGACTACAATAGACATCTCCTTTAGACTACAATAGACATGCTCATTTAGACTTTAATAGATGTGCTCATTTAGACTACAATAGGCGTGCTCATTTAGACTACAATAGACATGCTCATTTAGACTACAATAGACATGCTCATTTAGACTACAATAGACATCTCATTTAGACTACAATAGACATGCTCATTTAGACTACAATAGACATCTCATTTAGACTACAATAGACATCACATTTAGACTTCAAAAGACATGCTCATTTAGACTACAATAGACATGCTCATTTAGACAACAATAGACGTGCTCATTTTGACTACAGTAAACATGCTCATTTAGATTACAATAGAGATCTCATTTAGACTACAATAGACATGCTCATTTAGACTACAATAGACGTGCTCATTTAGACTACAATAGACATCTCATTTAGACTACAATAGACGTGCTCATTTAGACTACAATATACATCTCATTTAGACTACAATAGACATGCTCATTTAGACTACAATAGACGTGCTCATTTAGACTACAATAGATATCTCATTTAGACTACAATAAGCATGCTCATTTAGACTACAATAGACATCTCATTTAGACTACAATAGACATGCTCATTTAGACTACAATAGACGTGCTCATTTAGACTACAATAGACATCTCATTTCGACTACAATAGACATGCTCATTTAGACTTTAATAGACATGCTCATTTAGACTACAATAGACATCTCATTTAGACTACAATAGACATCTCATTCAGACTACAATAGATATGCTCATTTAGACTACAATAGACATGCTCATTTAGACTACAATAGACGTGCTCATTTAGACTACAATAGACATGCTCATTTAGACTACAATAGACGTGCTCATTTAGACTACAATAGACATGCACATTTAGACTACAATAGACATCTCATTTAGACTACAATAGACGTGCTCATTTAGACTACAATAGGCATGCTCATTTAGACTACAATAGACATCTCAATTAGACTGCAATAGACATGTTCATTTAGACTACAATAGACGTGCTCATTTAGACTACAATAGACATGCTCATTTAGACTACAATAGACATGTCATTTAGACAACAATAGACATGCTCATTTAGACTTTAATAAAGAGGCTCATTTAGACTACAATAGACATCTCATTTAGACTACAATAGACATGCTCATTAGGACTACAATAGACATCTCATTTAGACTACAATAGACATCTCATTTCGACTACAATAGACATGCTCATTTAGACTTTAATAGACATGCTCATTTAGACTTCAATAGACATCTCATTTAGACTACAATAGACATCTCATTCAGACTACAATAGATATGCTCATTTAGACTACAATAGACATGCTCATTTAGACTACAATAGACGTGCTCATTTAGACTACAATAGACATGCTTATTTAGACTACAATAGACGTGCTCATATAGACTACAATAGACATGCTCACTTAGACTACAATAGACATCTCATTTAGACTGCAATAGACATGCTCATTTAGACTACAATAGACATGCTCATTCAGACTACAATAGACATGCTCATTTAGACTACAATAGACGTGCTCATTTAGACTACAATAGACATGCTCTTTTAGACTACAATAGACGTGCTCATTTAGACTACAATAGACATGCTCATTTAGACTACAATAGACATCTCATTTAGACAACAATAGACGTGCTCATTTAGACTACAATAGGCATGCTCATTTAGACTACAATAGACATCTCAATTAGACTGCAATAGACATGTTCATTTAGACTACAATAGACGTGCTCATTTAGACTACAATAGACATGCTCATTTAGACTACAAAAGACGTGCTCATTTAGACTACAATAGACATGCTCATTTAGACTACAATAAATGTGCTCATTTAGACTACAATAGACATCTCATTTAGACTACAATAGACATGCTCATTTAGACTACAATAGACGTGCTCATTTAGACTACAATAGACATGCTAATTTAGACTACAATAGACATGCTCATTTAGACTTTAGTAGACATGCTCATTTAGATAACAATAGACATGCTCATTTAGACTTAAATAGACATGCTCATTTAGACTTTAATAGACCTGCTCATTTAGACTACAATAGACATCTCATTTAGACTACAAAAGACATGCTCATTTAGACTTTAATAGACATGCTCATTTAGACTACAATAGACGTGCTCATTTAGACTACAATAGACATGTCATTTAGACTACAATAGACATGCTCATTTAGACTTAAATAGACATGCTCATTTAGACTTTAATAGACATGCTCACTTAGACTACAATAGACATGTCATTTAGACTACAATAGACATGCTCATTTAGACTTTAATAAAGAGGCTCATTTAGACTGCAATAGACATGCTCATTTAGACTTTAATAAAGAGGCTCATTTAGACTACAAAAGACATGCTCATTTAGACTACAATAGACATCTCATTTAAAATGCAATAGACATGCTCCTTTAGACTACAATAGAAATGTTCATTTAGACTACAATAGATATGCTCATTTAGACTACAAAAGACATGCTCATTTAGACTACAATAGACATCTCATTTAGACTACAATAGACATCTCATTTAGACTACAATAGACATGCTCATTTAGACTACAATAGACATGCTCCATTAGACTACAATAGACATCTCATTTAGACTACAATAGACATGCTCATTTAGTCTTTAATAGACATGCTCATTTAGACTACAATAGACGTGCTCATTTAGACTACAATAGACATGCTCATTTAGACTACAATAGACATGCTCATTTAGACTACAATAGACATCTCATTTAGACTACAATATACATGCCCATTCAGACTACAATAGACATGCTCATTTAGACTACAATAGACATGCTCATTTAGACTACAATAGACATCTCATTTAGACTACAATAGACATGCTCATTTATACTACAATAGACGTGCTCATTTAGACTACAATAGACATGCTCATTTAGACTACAATAGACATGCTCATTTAGACTACAATAGACATCTCATTTAGACTACAATATACATGCTCATTTAGACTACAATAGACATGCTCATTTAGACTACAATAGACATGCTCATTTAGACAACAATAGACGTGCTAATTTAGACTACAATGAAAATGCTCATTTAGACTACAATAGACATGCTCATTTAGACTACAATAGACATGCTCATTTAGACTACAATAGACGTGCTCATTTAGATTACAATAGACATCTCATGTAGACTACAATAGAAATGCTCATTTAGACTTTAATAAACAGGCTCATTCAGACTACAATAGACATCTCATTTAGACTACAATAGACATGCTCATTTAGACTACAATAGACATCTCATTTAGACTACAATAGACATCTTATTTAGACTACAATAGACATCCTCACTTAGACTAAAATAGACATGCTCCTTTAGACTACAATAGACATCTCCTTTAGACTACAATAGACATGCTCATTTAGACTTTAATAGATGTGCTCATTTAGACTACAATAGGCGTGCTCATTTAGAATACAATAGACATGCTCATTTAGACTACAATAGACATGCTCATTTAGACTACAATAGACATCTCATTTAGACTACAATAGACATGCTCATTTAGACTACAATAGACATCTCATTTAGACTACAATAGACATCTCATTTAGACTTCAAAAGACATGCTCATTTAGACTACAATAGACATGCTCATTTAGACAACAATAGACGTGCTCATTTTGACTACAGTAAACATGCTCATTTAGATTACAATAGAGATCTCATTTAGACTACAATAGACATGCTCATTTAGACTACAATAGACGTGCTCATTTAGACTACAATAGACATGCTCATTTAGACTACAATAGACATCTCATTTAGACAACAATAGACGTGCTCATTTAGACTACAATAGGCATGCTCATTTAGACTACAATAGACATCTCAATTAGACTGCAATAGACATGTTCATTTAGACTACAATAGACGTGCTCATTTAGACTACAATAGACATGCTCATTTAGACTACAAAAGACGTGCTCATTTAGACTACAATAGACATGCTCATTTAGACTACAATAAATGTGCTCATTTAGACTACAATAGACATCTCATTTAGACTACAATAGACATGCTCATTTAGACTACAATAGACGTGCTCATTTAGACTACAATAGACATGCTAATTTAGACTACAATAGACATGCTCATTTAGACTTTAGTAGACATGCCCATTTAGATAACAATAGACATGCTCATTTAGACTTAAATAGATATGCTCATTTAGACTACAATAGTCATGCTCATTTAGACTTTAATAGACCTGCTCATTTAGACTACAATACACATCTCATTTAGACTACAAAAGACATGCTCATTTAGACTTTAATAGACATGCTCATTTAGACTACAATAGACATGCTCATTTAGACTTTAATAGACATGCTCACTTAGACTACAATAGACATGTCATTTAGACTACAATAGACATGCTCATTTAGACTTTAATAAAGAGGCTCATTTAGACTGCAATAGACATGCTCATTTAGACTTTAATAAAGAGGCTCATTTAGACTACAAAAGACATGCTCATTTAGACTGCAATAGACATGCTCATTTAGACTACAATAGAAATGTTCATTTAGACTACAATAGATATGCTCATTTAGACTACAAAAGACATGCTCATTTAGACTACAATAGACATCTCATTTAGACTACAATAGACATCTCATTTAGACTACAATAGACATGCTCATTTAGACTACAATAGACATGCTCCATTAGACTACAATAGACATCTCATTTAGACTACAATAGACATGCTCATTTAGTCTTTAATAGACATGCTCATTTAGACTACAATAGACGTGCTCATTTAGACTACAATAGACATGCTCATTTAGACTACAATAGACATGCTCATTTAGACTACAATAGACATCTCATTTAGACTACAATATACATGCTCATTTAGCCTACAATAGACATGCTCATTTAGACTACAATAGACATGCTCATTTAGACTACAATAGACATCTCATTTAGACTACAATAGACATGCTCATTTATACTACAATAGACGTGCTCATTTAGACTACAATAGACATGCTCATTTAGACTACAATAGACATGCTCATTTAGACTACAATAGACATCTCATTTAGACTACAATATACATGCTCATTTAGACTACAATAGACATGCTCATTTAGACTACAATAGACATGCTCATTTAGACAACAATAGACGTGCTAATTTAGACTACAATGAAATGCTCATTTAGACTACAATAGACATGCTCATTTAGACTACAATAGACATGCTCATTTAGACTACAATAGACGTGCTCATTTAGATTACAATAGACATCTCATGTAGACTACAATATAAATGCTCATTTAGACTTTAATATACAGGCTCATTCAGACTACAATAGACATCTCATTTAGACTACAATAGACATGCTCATTTAGACTACAATAGACATCTCATTTAGACTACAATAGACATCTTATTTAGACTACAATAGACATCCTCACTTAGACTAAAATAGACATGCTCCTTTAGACTACAATAGACATCTCCTTTAGACTACAATAGACATGCTCATTTAGACTTTAATAGATGTGCTCATTTAGACTACAATAGGCGTCCTCATTTAGACTACAATAGACATGCTCATTTAGACTACAATAGACATGCTCATTTAGACTACAATAGACATCTCATTTAGACTACAATAGACATGCTCATTTAGACTACAATAGACATCTCATTTAGACTACAATAGACATCACATTTAGACTTCAAAAGACATGCTCATTTAGACTAAAATAGACATGCTCATTTAGACAACAATAGACGTGCTCATTTTGACTACAGTAAACATGCTCATTTAGATTACAATAGAGATCTCATTTAGACTACAATAGACATGCTCATTTAGACTACAATAGACGTGCTCATTTAGACTACAATAGACATCTCATTTAGACTACAATAGACGTGCTCATTTAGACTACAATATACATCTCATTTAGACTACAATAGACATGCTCATTTAGACTACAATAGACGTGCTCATTTAGACTACAATAGATATCTCATTTAGACTACAATAAGCATGCTCATTTAGACTACAATAGACATCTCATTTAGACTACAATAGACATGCTCATTTAGACTACAATAGACGTGCTCATTTAGACTACAATAGACATGCTCATTTAGACTACAATAGACATGCTCATTTAGACTTTAATAGACATGCTCATTTAGTCTACAATAGACATGCTCATTTAGACTTTAATAGACATGCTCATTTAGACTACAATAGACATGCTCATTTAGACTTTAATAGACATGCTCATTTTGACTACAATAGACATCTCATTTAGACTACAATAGACATGCTCATTTAGACTACAATAGACGTGCTCATTTAGACAACAATAGACATCTCATGTAGACTACAATAGAAATGCTCATTTAGACTTTAATAAACAGGCTCATTCAGACTACAATAGACATCTCATTTAGACTACAATGGACATGCTCATTTAGACTACAATAGACATCTCATTTAGACTACAATAGACATCTTATTTAGACTACAATAGACATGCTCATTTAGACTAAAATAGACATGCTTCTTTAGACTACAATAGACATCTCCTTTAGACTACAATAGACATGGTCATTTAGACTTTAATAGATGTGCTCATTTAGACTACAATAGACGTGCTCATTTAGACTACAATAGACATGCTCATTTAGACTACAATAGGCATGCTCATTTAGACTACAATAGACATCTCATTTAGACTACAATAGACATCTCATTTAGACTTCAAAAGACATGCTCATTTAGACAACAGTAGACATGCTCATTTAGACAACAATAAACATGCTCATTTAGACTACAATAGACGTGCTCATTTAGACTACAATAGACATGCTCATTTAGACTACAATAGACATGCTCATTTAGACTTTAATAGACATGCTCATTTAGTCTACAATAGACATGCTCATTTAGACTTTAATAGACATGCTCATTTAGACTACAATAGAAATGCTCATTTAGACTTTAATAGACATGCTCATTTTGACTACAATAGACATCTCATTTAGACTACAATAGACAAGCTCATTTAGACTTTAATAGACATGCTCATTTAGACTACAATAGACGTCTCATTTAGACTACAACAGACATCTCATTCACACTAAATAGACATGCTCATTTAGACTACAATAGACATGCTCATTTAGACTACAATAGACGTGCTCATTTAGACTACAATATACATGCTCATTTAGACTAAAATAGACATGCTCATTTAGACTACAATAGACGTGCTCATTTAGACTACAACAGACATGCTCATTTAGACTACAATAGACATCTCATTTAGACTACAATAGACGTGCTCATTTAAACTACAATAGACATGCTCATTTACACTTTAATAGACATGCTCATTTAGACTACAATAGACATGTCATTTAGACTACAATAGACATGCTCATTTAGACTTTAATAAAGAGGCTCATTTAGACTACAATAGACATCTCATTTAGACTACAATAGACATGCTCATTAAGACTACAATAGACATCTCATTTAGACTACAATAGACATCTCATTTCGACTACAATAGACATGCTCATTTAGACTTTAATAGACATGCTCATTTAGACTACAATAGACATCTCATTTAGACTACAATAGACATCTCATTCAGACTACAATAGATATGCTCATTTGGACTACAATAGACATGCTCATTTAGACTACAATAGACGTGCTCATTTAGACTACAATAGACATGCTTATTTAGACTACAATAGACGTGCACATTTAGACTACAATAGACATGCTCATTTAGACTACAATAGACATCTCATTTAGACTGCAATAGAGATGCTCATTTAGACTACAATAGACATGCTCATTTAGACTACAATAGACATGCTCATTTAGACTACAATAGACGTGCTCATTTATACTACAATAGACATGCTCATTTAGACTACAATAGACGTGCTCATTTAGACTACAATAGACATGCTCATTTAGACTACAATAGACATCTCATTTAGACTACAATAGACGTGCTCATTTAGACTACAATAGGCATGCTCATTTAGACTACAATAGACATCTCAATTAGACTGCAATAGACATGTTCATTTAGACTACAATAGACGTGCTCATTTAGACTACAATAGACATGCTCATTTAGACTACAAAAGACGTGCTCATTTAGACTACAATAGACATGCTCATTTAGACTACAATAAACGTGCTCATTTAGACTACAATAGACATCTCATTTAGACTACAATAGACATGCTCATTTAGACTACAATAGACGTGCTCATTTAGACTACAATAGACATGCTCATTTAGACTACAATAGACATGCTCATTTAGACTTTAGTAGACATGCATATTTAGACTAAATAGACATGCTCATTTAGACTTTGATAGACATTCTCATTTAGACTACAATAGACATGCTCATTTAGACTTTAATAGACCTGCTCATTTAGACTACAATAGACATCTCATTTAGACCACAATAGACATGCTCATTTAGACTTTAATAGACATGCTCATTTAGACTACAATAGACGTGCTCATTTAGACTACAATAGACATGCTCATTTAGACTACAATAGACGTGCTCATTTAGACTACAATAGACATGCACATTTAGACTACAATAGACATCTCATTTAGACTACAATAGACGTGCTCATTTAGACTACAATAGGCATGCTCATTTAGACTACAATAGACATCTCAATTAGACTGCAATAGACATGTTCATTTAGACTACAATAGACGTGCTCATTTAGACTACAATAGACATGCTCATTTAGACTACAATAGACATGTCATTTAGACTACAATAGACATGCTCATTTAGACTTTAATAAAGAGGCTCATTTAGACTACAATAGATATCTCATTTAGACTACAATAGACATGCTCATTAGGACTACAATAGACATCTCATTTAGACTACAATAGACATCTCATTTCGACTACAATAGACATGCTCATTTAGACTTTAATAGACATGCTCATTTAGACTTCAATAGACATCTCATTTAGACTACAATAGACATCTCATTCAGACTACAATAGATATGCTCATTTAGACTACAATAGACATGCTCATTTAGACTACAATAGACGTGCTCATTTAGACTACAATAGACATGCTTATTTAGACTACAATAGACGTGCTCATATAGACTACAATAGACATGCTCATTTAGACTACAATAGACATCTCATTTAGACAACAATAGACGTGCTCATTTAGACTACAATAGGCATGCTCATTTAGACTACAATAGACATCTCAATTAGACTGCAATAGACATGTTCATTTAGACTACAATAGACGTGCTCATTTAGACTACAATAGACATGCTCATTTAGACTACAAAAGACGTGCTCATTTAGACTACAATAGACATGCTCATTTAGACTACAATAATTGTGCTCATTTAGACTACAATAGACATCTCATTTAGACTACAATAGACATGCTCATTTAGACTACAATAGACGTGATCATTTAGACTACAATAGACATGCTAATTTAGACTACAATAGACATGCTCATTTAGACTTTAGTAGACATGCTCATTTAGACTACAATAGACATGCTCATTTAGACTTAAATAGACATGCTCATTTAGACTACAATAGTCAGGCTCATTTAGACTTTAATAGACCTGCTCATTTAGACTACAATAGACATCTCATTTAGACTACAAAAGACATGCTCATTTAGACTTTAATAGACATGCTCATTTAGACTACAATAGACATGCTCATTTAGACTTTAATAGACATGCTCACTTAGACTACAATAGACATGTCATTTAGACTACAATAGACATGCTCATTTAGACTTTAATAAAGAGGCTCATTTAGACTGCAATAGACATCTCATTTAGACTACAAAAGACATGCTCATTTAGACTACAATAGACATCTCATTTAAAATGCAATAGACATGCTCATTTAGACTACAATAGACATGTTCATTTAGACTACAATAGATATGCTCATTTAGACTACAAAAGACATGCTCATTTAGACTACAATAGACATCTCATTTAGACTACAATAGACATCTCATTTAGACTACAATAGACATGCTCATTTAGACTACAATAGACATGCTCCATTAGACTACAATAGACATCTCATTTAGACTACAATAGACATGCTCATTTAGTCTTTAATAGACATGCTCATTTAGACTACAATAGACGTGCTCATTTAGACTACAATAAACATGCTCATTTAGACTACAATAGACATGCTCATTTAGACTACAATAGACATCTCATTTAGACTACAATATACATGCTCATTTAGACTACAATAGACATGCTCATTTAGACTACAATAGACATGCTCATTTAGACTACAATAGACATCTCATTTAGACTACAATAGACATGCTCATTTATACTACAATAGACGTGCTCATTTAGACTACAATAGACATGCTCATTTAGACTACAATAGACATGCTCATTTAGACTACAATAGTGTAGTTTCTCAATATAGGCCTTTCAGGCATGATATCCTTATCACACTTGGTTTGGGATATCGCGGCACCGGCGGAAGCGTCTTAACCGCAAGACGGAGCCGACGGAAGCGCTGGTTGCGGATTGCCCTATGTCTATATCGTACTTGGGTTCAAATGGGTCGGAAGCGCCCTGACCGCACGCGCCGGAAACCGTGCCTTGGGAGCGCATCGCATTGGTATGCACCGGAAGAGCATTGTTTAACTTCCGAGCGCTATAGCTTATAAGCAGTGTCGGTGTTTGGATGATTCAGTACAAGAATAGGAACCGAGCTGAGAGTTTCCTTTTCCAACTCCATGAAGTTAACGCTTCAGATCGGTAGTTACAGTTACCGATACTGTAGTTTGCAGCTACAATTACTAATCCTAATATCGTGATGAAAAACCACGATATAACAAATAGACATCTCATTTAGACTACAATATACATGCTCATTTAGACTACAATAGACATGCTCATTTAGACTACAATAGACATGCTCATTTAGACAACAATAGACGTGCTAATTTAGACTACAATGAAAATGCTCATTTAGACTACAATAGACATGCTCATTTAGACTACAATAGACATGCTCATTTAGACTACAATAGACGTGCTCATTTAGACAACAATAGACATCTCATGTAGACTACAATAGAAATGCTCATTTAGACTTTAATAAACAGGCTCATTCAGACTACAATAGACATCTCATTTAGACTACAATAGACATGCTCATTTAGACTACAATAGACATCTCATTTAGACTACAATAGACATCTTATTTAGACTACAATAGACATCCTCATTTAGACTAAAATAGACATGCTCCTTTAGACTACAATAGACATCTCCTTTAGACTACAATAGACATGCTCATTTAGACTTTAATAGATGTGCTCATTTAGACTACAATAGGCGTGCTCATTTAGACTACAATAGACATGCTCATTTAGACTACAATAGACATGCTCATTTAGACTACAATAGACATCTCATTTAGACTACAATAGACATGCTCATTTAGACTACAATAGACATCTCATTTAGACTACAATAGACATCTCATTTAGACTTCAAAAGACATGCTCATTTAGACTACAATAGACATGCTCATTTAGACAACAATAGACGTGCTCATTTTGACTACAGTAAACATGCTCATTTAGATTACAATAGAGATCTCATTTAGACTACAATAGACATGCTCATTTAGACTACAATAGACGTGCTCATTTAGACTACAATAGACATCTCATTTAGACTACAATAGACGTGCTCATTTAGACTACAATATACATCGCATTTAGACTACAATAGACATGCTCATTTAGACTACAATAGACGTGCTCATTTAGACTACAATAGATATCTCATTTAGACTACAATAAGCATGCTCATTTAGACTACAATAGACATCTCATTTAGACTACAATAGACATGCTCATTTAGACTACAATAGACGTGCTCATTTAGACTACAATAGACATGCTCATTTAGACTACAATAGACATGCTCATTTTGACTACAATAGACATGCTCATTTAGTCTACAATAGACATGCTCATTTAGACTTTAATAGACATGCTCATTTAGACTACAATAGACATGCTCATTTAGACTTTAATAGACATGCTCATTTTGACTACAATAGACATCTCATTTAGACTACAATAGACATGCTCATTTAGACTACAATAGACGTGCTCATTTAGACAACAATAGACATCTCATGTAGACTACAATAGAAATGCTCATTTAGACTTTAATAAACAGGCTCATTCAGACTACAATAGACATCTCATTTAGACTACAATGGACATGCTCATTTAGACTACAATAGACATCTCATTTAGACTACAATAGACATCTTATTTAGACTACAATAGACATGCTCATTTAGACTAAAATAGACATGCTCCTTTAGACTACAATAGACATCTCCTTTAGACTACAATAGACATGCTCATTTAGACTTTAATAGATGTGCTCATTTAGACTACAATAGACGTGCTCATTTAGACTACAATAGACATGCTCATTCAGACTTCAATAGGCATGCTCATTTAGACTACAATAGACATCTCATTTAGACTACAATAGACATGCTCATTTAGACTACAATAGACATCTCATTTAGACTACAATAGACATCTCATTTAGACTTCAAAAGACATGCTCATTTAGACTACAATAGACATGCTCATTTAGACAACAATAGACATGCTCATTTAGACTACAATAGACGTGCTCATTTAGACTACAATAGACATGCTCATTTAGACTACAATAGACATGCTCATTTAGACTTTAATAGACATGCTCATTTAGTCTACAATAGACATGCTCATTTAGACTTTAATAGACATGCTCATTTAGATTACAATAGAAATGCTCATTTAGACTTTAATAGACATGCTCATTTTGACTACAATAGACATCTCATTTAGACTACAATAGACAAGCTCATTTAGACTTTAATAGACATGCTCATTTAGACTACAATAGACGTCTCATTTAGACTACAACAGACATCTCATTCACACTAAATAGACATGCTCATTTAGACTACAATAGACATGCTCATTTAGACTACAATAGACGTGCTCATTTAGACTACAATAGACATGCTCATTTAGACTACAATAGACATGCTCATTTAGACTACAATAGACGTGCTCATTTAGACTACAATAGACATGCTCATTTAGACTACAATAGACATCTCATTTAGACTACAATAGACGTGCTCATTTAAACTACAATAGACATGCTCATTTACACTTTAATAGACATGCTCATTTAGACTACAATAGACATGTCATTTAGACTACAATAGACATGCTCATTTAGACTTTGATAAAGAGGCTCATTTAGACTACAATAGACATCTCATTTAGACTACAATAGACATGCTCATTAAGACTACAATAGACATCTCATTTAGACTACAATAGACATCTCATTTCGACTACAATAGACATGCTCATTTAGACTTTAATAGACATGCTCATTTAGACTACAATAGACATCTCATTTAGACTACAATAGACATCTCATTCAGACTACAATAGATATGCTCGTTTGGACTACAATAGACATGCTCATTTAGACTACAATAGACGTGCTCATTTAGACTACAATAGACATGCTTATTTAGACTACAATAGACGTGCACATTTAGACTACAATAGACATGCTCATTTAGACTACAATAGACATCTCATTTAGACTGCAATAAACATGCTCATTTAGACTACAATAGACATCTCATTTAGACTACAATAGACGTGCTCATTTAGACTACAATAGGCATGCTCATTTAGACTACAATAGACATCTGAATTAGACTGCAATAGACATGTTCATTTAGACTACAATAGACGTGCTCATTTAGACTACAATAGACATGCTCATTTAGACTACAAAAGACGTGCTCATTTAGACTACAATAGACATGCTCATTTAGACTACAATAAACGTGCTCATTTAGACAACAATAGACATCTCATTTAGACTACAATAGACATGCTCATTTAGACTACAATAGACGTGCTCATTTAGACTACAATAGACATGCTCATTTAGACTTTAATAGACCTGCTCATTTAGACTACAATAGACATCTCATTTAGACCACAATAGACATGCTCATTTAGACTTTAATAGACATGCTCATTTAGACTACAATAGACATCTCATTTAGACAACAACAGACATCTCATTCAGACTACAATAGACATGCTCATTTAGACTACAATAGACATGCTCATTTAGACTTTGATAGACATGCTCATTTAGACTACAATAGACATGTCATTTAGACTACAATAGACATGCTCATTTAGACTTTATTAAAGAGGCTCATTTAGACTACAATAAACATCTTATTTAGACTACAAAAGACATGCTCATTTAGACTACAATAGACATCTCATTTAAAATGCAATAAACATGCTCATTTAGACTAAAATAGACATGCTCATTTAGACTACAATAGACATGCTCATTTAGACTACAATAGACATCTCATTTAGACTACAATAGACATGCTCATTTAGACTACAATAGACATCTCATTTAGACTACAATAGACATGCTCATCTAGACTACAATAGACATGCTCAATTAGACTACAATAGACATCTCATTTAGACTGCAATAGACATGCTTATTTAGACTACAATAGACGTGCTCATTTAGACTACAATAGACGTGCTCGTTTAGACTTCAATAGACATGCTCATTCAGACTACAATAGACATCTCATTTAGACTACAATAGACGTGCTCATTTAGACTACAATAGACATGCTCATTTGGACTACAATAGACATCTCATTTAGACTGCAATAGACATGCTTATTTAGACTACAATAGACGTGCTCATTTAGACTACAATAGACGTGCTCATTTAGACTACAATAGACATGCTCATTTAGACTACAATAAACGTGCTCATTTAGACTACAATAGACATCTCATTTAGACTACAATAGACATGCTCATTTAGACTACAATAGACGTGCTCATTTAGACTACAATAGACATGCTCATTTCGACTACAATAGACATGCTCATTTAGACTTTAGTAGACATGCTCATTCAGACTACAATAGACAGGCTCATTTAGACTTTAATAGACATGCTCATTTAGACTACAATAGACATCTCATTTAGACTACAACAGACATCTCATTCAGACTATAATAGACATGCTCATTTAGACTACAATAGACATGCTCATTTAGACTACAATAGACATGCTCATTTAGATTACAATAGACATGTCATTTAGACTACAGTAGACATGCTCATTTTGACTTTAATAAAGAGGCTCATTTGGACTACAATAGAGATCTCATTTAGACTACAATTGACATGCTCATTTAGACTACAATAGACATCTCATTTAGACTACAATAGACATCTCATTTAGACTACAATAGAAATGCTCATTTAGACTTTATTAGACATGCTCATTTAGACTACAATAGACATCTCATTTAGACTACAATAGACATCTCATTTAGACTACTATAGATATGCTCATTTAGACTACAATAGACATGCTCATTTAGACTACAATAGACGTGCTCATTTAGACTACGAAAGACATGCTCATTTAGACTACAATAGACTTGCTCATTTAGACTACAATAGACATGCTCATTTAGACTACAATAGACGTGCTCATTTAGACTACAATTGACATGCTCATTCAGACTACAATAGACGTGCTCATTTAGACTACAATAGACATGCTCATTTAGACTACAATAGACATGCTCATTTAGACTACAATAGACATCTCATTTAAAATGCAATAGACATGCTCATTTAGACTACAATAGACATGCTCATTTAGACTGCAATAGACATGCTCATTTAGACTACAAAAGACATGCTCATTTAAACTACAATAGACATTTCATTTAGACTACAATAGACATCTCATTTAGACTACAATAGACATGCTCATTTAGACTACAATAGACATGCTCCTTTAGACTACAATAGACATCTCATTTAGACTACAATAGACATGCTCATTTAGACTTTAATAGACATGCTCATTTAGACTACAATAGACGTGCTCATTTAGACTACAATAGACATGCTCATTTAGACTACAATAGACATGCTCATTCAGACTACAATGGACATCTCATTTAGACTACAATATACATGCTCATTTAAACTACAATAGACATGCTCATTTAGACTACAATAGACATGTTCATTTAGACTACAATAGACATCTCATTTAGACTACAATAGACATGCTCATTTAGACTTTATCAGACATGCTCATTTAGACTACAATAGACATGCTCATTTAGACAACAATAGACGTGCTCATTTAGACAACAATAGACATCTCATGTATTCTACAATAGAAAGCCTCATTTAGACTTTAATAAACAGGCTCAATCAGACTACAATAGACATCTCATTTAGACTTTAATAAACAGGCTCAATCAGACTACAATAGACATCTCATTTAGACTACAATAGACATGCTCATTTAGACTACAATAGACATCTCATTTAGACTACAATAGACATCTTATTTAGACTACAATAGACATGCTCATTTAGACTGCAATAGACATGCTCATTTAGACTACAATAGACGTGCTCATTTAGACAACAATAGACATCTCATGTATTCTACAATAGAAATGCTCATTTAGACTTTAATAAACAGGCTCAATCAGACTACAATAGACATCTCATTTAGACTTTAATAAACAGGCTCAATCAGACTACAATAGACATCTCATTTAGACTACAATAGACATGCTCATTTAGACTACAATAGACATCTCATTTAGACTACAATAGACATCTTATTTAGACTACAATAGACATGCTCATTTAGACTAAAATAGACATGCTCCTTTAGACTACAATAGACATTTCCTTTAGACTACAATAGACATGCTCATTTAGACTTTAATAGACGTGCTCATTTAGACTACAATAGACGTGCTCATTTAGACTACAATAGACATGCTCATTTAGACTTCAATAGACATGCTCATTTAGACTACAATAGACATCTCATTCAGACTGCAAAATACATGCTCATTTAGACTACAATAGACATGCTCATTTAGACTACAATAGACATCTCATTTAGACTACAATAGACATGCTCATTTAGACTACAATAGACATCTCATTTAGACTACAATAGACATGCTCATTTAGACTACAATAGACATCTCATTTAGACTACAATAGACATGCTCATTTAGACTACAATAGACATCTCATTTAGACTACAATAGACATGCTCATTTAGACTACAATAGACATCTCATTTAGACTTCAATAGACATGCTCATTTAGACTACAATAGACATCTCATTTAGACTGCAATGGACATGCTCATTTAGACTACAATAGACATCTCATTTAGACTACAATAGACATGCTCATTTAGACTTTAAAAGACATGCTCATTTAGACTACAATAGACATGCTCATTTAGACAACAATAGACGTGCTCATTTCGACTACAGTGAACATTCTCATTTAGATTACAATAGAGATCTCATTTAGACTACAATAGACATGCTCATTTAGACTACAATAGACATGCTCATTTAGACTACAATAGACATCTCATTTAGACTACAATAAACATGCTCATTTAGACTACAATAGACATCTCATTTAGACTACAATAGACATGCTCATTTAGACTACAATAGACGTGCTCATTTAGACTACAATAGACAAGCTCATTTAGACTTTAATAGACATGCTCATTTAGACTACAATAGACGTCTCATTTAGACTACAACAGACACCTCATTCACACTACAATAGACATGCTCATTTAGACTACAATAGACATGCTCATTTAGACATTTATATACATGCTCATTTAGACTACAATAGGCATGTCATTTAGACTACAATTGACATGCTCATTTAGACTTTAATAAAGAGGCTCATTTAGACTACAATAGACATCTCATATAGACTACAATAGACATGCTCATTAAGACTACAATAAACATCGCTTTTAGACTACAATAGACATCTCATTTCGACTACAATAGACATGCTCATTTAGACTTTAATAGACATGCTCATTTAGACTACAATAGACATCTCATTTAGACTACAATAGACATCTCATTCAGACTACAATAGATATGCTCATTTAGACTACAATAGACATGCTCATTTAGACTACAATAGACGTGCTCATTTAGACTACAATAGACATGCTTATTTAGACTACAATAGACGTGCTCATTTAGCCTACAATAGACATGCTCATTTAGACTACAATAGACATCTCATTTAGACTGCAATAGACATGCTTATTTAGACTACAATAGACATGCTCATTTAGACTACAATAGACATGCTCATTTAGACTACAATAGACGTGCTCATTTAGACTACAATAGACATGCTCATTTAGACTACAATAGACATGCTCATTTAGACTACAATAGACATCTCATTTAGACTACAATAGACATGCTCATTTAGACTACAACAGGCATGCTCATTTAGACTACAATAGACATCTTAATTAGACTGCAATAGACATGTTCATTTAGACTACAATAGACGTGCTCATTTAGACTACAATAGACATGCTCATTTAGACTACAAAAGACGTGCTCATTAAGACTACAATAGACATGCTCATTTAGACTACAATAAACGTGCTCATTTAGACTACAATAGACATCTCATTTAGACTACAATAGACATGCTCATTTAGACTACAATAGACGTGCTCATTTAGACTACAATTGACATGCTCATTTAGACTACAATAGACATGCTCATTTAGACTTTAGTAGACATGCTCATTTAGACTACAACAGACATGCTCATTTAGACTACAATAGACATGCTCATTTAGACTACAATAGACGTGCTCATTTAGACTACAATAGACATGCTCATTTAGACTACAATAGACGTGCTCATTTAGACTACAATAGACATGCTCATTTAGACTACAATAGACATCTCATTTAGACTACAATAGACGTGCTCATTTAGACTACTATAGGCATGCTCATTTAGACTACAATAGACATCTCAATTAGACTGCAATAGACATGTTCATTTAGACTACAATAGACGTGCTCATTTAGACTACAATAGATATGCTCATTTAGACTACAATAGACGTGCTCATTTAGACTACAATAGACATGCTCATTCAGACTACAATAGACATCTCATTTAGACTACAATAGACGTGCAAATTTAGACTACAATAGACATGCTCATTTAGA
This sequence comes from Morinoia aosen, assembly GCA_030386875.1. Lineage (NCBI taxonomy): Eukaryota > Metazoa > Arthropoda > Malacostraca > Amphipoda > Talitridae > Morinoia > Morinoia aosen. The sequence goes on along the minus strand of CM059565.1, from coordinate 43,883,728 downwards.
CTACAATAGACGTGCTCATTTAGACTACAATAGACATGCTCATTTAGACTACAATAGACATGCTCATATAGACTTTAGTAGACATGCATATTTAGACTACAAAAGACACTCATTTAGACTACAATAGAAATCTCATTTAGACTACAATAGACATCTCATTTAGACTACAATAGACATGCTTATTTAGACTACAATAGACATGCTCCTTTAGACTACAATAGACATCTCATTTAGACTACAATAAACATGCTCATTTAGACTTTAATAGACATGCTCATTTAGACTACAATAGACGTGCTCATTTAGACTACAATATACATGCTCATTTTGACTACAATAGACATGCTCAATTAGACTACAATAGACATCTCATTTAGACTACAATATACATGCTCATTTAGACTACAATAGACATGCTCATTTAGACTACAATAGACATGCTTATTTAGACTTCAATAGACGTGCTCATTTAGACTACAATAGACATGCTCATTTAGACTACAATAGACGTGCTCATTTAGACTACAATAGACATCTCATTTAGACTAAAATAGACATCTCATTTAGACTACAATAGATATGCTCATTTAGACTACAAGAAACATGCTCATTTAAACTACAATAGACGTGCTCATTTAGAATACAATAGACATGCTCATTTAGACTACAATAGACGTGCTCATTTAGACTACAATAGACATGCTCATTTAGACTACAATAGACATGCTCATTTAGACTACAATAGACATCTCATTTAGACTGCAATAGACATGCTCATTTGAACTACAATAGACATGCGCATTTAGACTACAATAGACATGCTCATTTACACTACAATAGACGTGCTCATTTAGACTACAATAGACATGCTCATTCAGACTACAATAGACATCTCATTTAGACTACAATAGACGTGCTCATTTAGACTACAATAGACATGCTCATTTGGACTACAATAGACATCTCATTTAGACTACAATAGACATGCTCATTTAGACTACAATAGACATGCTCATTTGGACAACAATAGACATCTCATTTAGACTACAATAGACATGCTCATTTAGACTACAATAGACATGCTCATTTGGACTACAATAGACATCTCATTTAGACTACAATAGACATGCTCATTTAGACTACAATAGATATTCTCATTTAGACTACAATAGACATGCTCATTTAGACTACAATAGACGTGCTCATTTAGACTACAAAAGACATGTTCATTTCGACTACAATAGACATGCTCATTTAGACTTTAGTAGACATGCTCATTTAGACTACAATAGACAGGCTCATTTAGACTACAATAGACATGCTCATTTAGACTACAATAGACGTGCTCATTTAGACTACAATAGACATCTCATTTAGACTAAAATAGACATCTCATTTAGACTACAATAGATATGCTCATTTAGACTACAATAGACATGCTCATTTAAACTACAATAGACGTGCTCATTTAGAATACAATAGACATGCTCATTTAGACTACAATAGACGTGCTCATTTAGACTACAATAGACATGCTCATTTAGACTACAATAGACATGCTCATTTAGACTACAATAGACATCTCATTTAGACTGCAATAGACATGCTCATTTGAACTACAATAGACATGCGCATTTAGACTACAATAGACATGCTCATTTACACTACAATAGACGTGCTCATTTAGACTACAATAGACATGCTCATTCAGACTACAATAGACATCTCATTTAGACTACAATAGACGTGCTCATTTAGACTACAATAGACATGCTCATTTGGACTACAATAGACATCTCATTTAGACTACAATAGACATGCTCATTTAGACTACAATAGACATGCTCATTTGGACAACAATAGACATCTCATTTAGACTACAATAGACATGCTCATTTAGACTACAATAGACATGCTCATTTGGACTACAATAGACATCTCATTTAGACTACAATAGACATGCTCATTTAGACTACAATAGATATTCTCATTTAGACTACAATAGACATGCTCATTTAGACTACAATAGACGTGCTCATTTAGACTACAAAAGACATGTTCATTTCGACTACAATAGACATGCTCATTTAGACTTTAGTAGACATGCTCATTTAGACTACAATAGACAGGCTCATTTAGACTTTAATAGACATGCTCATTTGGACTACAATAGATATGCTCATTTAGACTACAATAGACATGCTCATTTAGACTACAATAGACGTGCTCATTTAGACTACAAAAGACATGCTCATTTAGACTACAATAGACGTGCTCATTTAGACTACAATAGACATGCTCATTTGGACTACAATAGACATCTCATTTAGACTACAATAGACATGCTCATTTAGACTACAATAGACATGCTCATTTGGACAACAATAGACATCTCATTTAGACTACAATAGACATGCTCATTTAGACTACAATAGACATGCTCATTTGGACTACAATAGACATCTCATTTAGACTACAATAGACATGCTCATTTAGACTACAATAGATATGCTCATTTAGACTACAATAGACATGCTCATTTAGACTACAATAGACGTGCTCATTTAGACTACAAAAGACATGTTCATTTCGACTACAATAGACATGCTCATTTAGACTTTAGTAGACATGCTCATTTAGACTACAATAGACAGGCTCATTTAGACTTTAATAGACATGCTCATTTGGACTACAATAGATATGCTCATTTAGACTACAATAGACATGCTCATTTAGACTACAATAGACGTGCTCATTTAGACTACAAAAGACATGCTCATTTAGACTACAATAGACGTGCTCATTTAGACTACAATAGACATGCTCATTTAGACTACAATAGACGTGCTCATTTAGACTACAATAGACATGCTCATTTAGACTACAATAGACGTGCTCATTTAGACTACAATAGACATGCTCATTTAGACTACAATAGACATGCTCATTTAGACTACAATAGACATCTCATTTAAAATGCAATAGACATGCTCATTTAGACTACAATAGACATGCTCATTTAAACTACAATAGACATGCTCATTCAGAGTACAATAGACGTGCTCATTTAGACTACAATAGATATGCTCATTTAGACTACAATAGACGTGCTCGTTTAGACTTCAATAGACATGCTCATTCAGACTACAATAGACATCTCATTTAGACTACAATAGACGTGCTCATTTAGACTACAATAGACATGCTCATTTAGACTACAATAGACATCTCATTTAGACTGCAATAGACATGCCCATTTAGACTACAATAGAAGTGCTCATTTAGACTACAATAGACGTGCTCATTTAGACTACAATAGACATGCTCATTTAGACTACAATAAACATGCTCATTTAGACTACAATAGACATCTCATTTAGACTACAATAGACATGCTCATTTAGACTACAATAAACGTGCTCATTTAGACTACAATGGACATGCTCATTTAGACTACAATAGACATGCTTATTTAGACTTTAATAGACATGCTCATTTAGACTACAATAGACAAGCTCATTTAGACTTTAATAGACATGCTCATTTAGACTACAATAGACATCTCATTTAGACTACAATAGACAAGCTCATTTAGACTTATTAGACATGCTCATTTAGACTACAATAGACGTCTCATTCAGACTACAACAGACATCTCATTCACACTACAATAGACATGCTCATTTAGACTACAATAGACATGCTCATTTAGACTTTAATAGACATGCTCATTTAGTCTACAATAGACATGCTCATTTAGACTTTAATAGACATGCTCATTTAGACTACAATAGACATGCTCATTTAGACTTTAATAGACATGCTCATTTAGACTACAATAGACATCTCATTTAGACTACAATAGACATGCTCATTTAAACTTTAATAGACATGCTCATTTAGACTACAATAAACATGCTCATTTAGACTACAATTGACATCTTATTTAGACTACAATAAACATGCTCATTTAGACTACAATAGACATGCTCATTTAGACTACAATAGACATGCTCATTTAGACTACAATAGACGTGCTCATTTAGACTACAATAGACGTGCTCATTTAGACTACAATAGACATGCTCATTTAGACTACAATAGACATGCTCATTTAGACTACAATAGACATCTCATTTAGACTACAATAGACATGCTCATTAAGACTTTAATAGACATGCTCATTTAGACTACAATAGACAAGCTCATTTAGACTTTAATAGACATGCTCATTTAGACTACAATAGAAGTCTCATTTAGACTACAACAGACATCTCATTCACACTACAATAGACATGCTCATTTAGACTACAATAGACATGCTCATTTAGACTTTAATAGACATGCTCATTTAGACTACAATAGACATGTCATTTAGACTACAATTGACATGCTCATTTAGACTTTAATAAAGAGGCTCATTTAGACTACAATGGACATCTCATATAGACTACAATAGACATGCTCAATAAGACTACAATAGACATCTCATTTAGACTACAATAGACATCTCATTTCGACTACAATAGACATGCTCATTTAGACTTTAATAGACATGCTCATTTAGACTACAATAGACATCTCATTTAGACTACAATAGACATCTCATTCAGACTACAATAGATATGCTCATTTGGACTACAATAGACATGCTCATTTAGACTACAATAGACGTGCTCATTTAGACTACAATAGACATGCTTATTTAGACTACAATAGACGTGCTCATTTAGCCTACAATAGACATGCTCATTTAGACTACAATAGACATCTCATTTAGACTGCAATAGACATGCTTATTTAGACTACAATTGACATGCTCGTTTAGACTACAATAGACATGCTCATTTAGACTACAATAGACGTGCTCATTTAGACTACAATAGACATGCTCATTTAGACTACAATAGACATGCTCATTTAGACTACAATAGACATCTCATTTAGACTACAATAGACATGCTCATTTAGACTACAATAGGCATGCTCATTTAGACTACAATAGACATCTTAATCAGACTGCAATAGACATGTTCATTTAGACTACAATAGACGTGCTCATTTAGACTACAATAGACATGCTCATTTAGACTACAAAAGACGTGCTCATTTAGACTACAATAGACATGCTCATTTAGACTACAATAAACGTGCTCATTTACACTACAATAGACGTGCTCATTTAGACTACAATAGACATGCTCATTCAGACTACAATAGACATCTCATTTAGACTACAATTGACATGCTCATTTAGACTTTAATAAAGAGGCTCATTTAGACTACAATGGACATCTCATATAGACTACAATAGACATGCTCATTAAGACTACAATAGACATCTCATTTAGACTACAATAGACATGCTCATTTAGACTACAATAGACATGCTCATTTAGACTTTAGTAGACATGCTCATTTAGACTACATCAGACATGCTCATTTAGACTACAATAGACATGCTCATTTAGACTACAATAGACGTGCTCATTTAGACTACAATAGACATGTCATTTAGACTACAATTGACATGCTCATTTAGACTTTAATAAAGAGGCTCATTTAGACTACAATGGACATCTCATATAGACTACAATAGACATGCTCATTAAGACTACAATAGACATCTCATTTAGACTACAATAGACATGCTCATTTAGACTACAATAGACATGCTCATTTAGACTTTAGTAGACATGCTCATTTAGACTACATCAGACATGCTCATTTAGACTACAATAGACATGCTCATTTAGACTACAATAGACGTGCTCATTTAGACTACAATAGACATGCTCATTTACACTACAATAGACGTGCTCATTTAGACTACAATAGACATGCTCATTCAGACTACAATAGACATCTCATTTAGACTACAATAGACGTGCTCATTTAGACTACAATAGACATGCTCATTTGGACTACAATAGACATCTCATTTAGACTACAATAGACGTGCTCATTTAGACTACAATAGACATGCTCATTTGGACAACAATAGACATCTCATTTAGACTACAATAGACATGCTCATTTAGACCACAATAGACATGCTCATTTGGACTACAATAGACATCTCATTTAGACTACAATAGACATGCTCATTTAGACTACAATAGATATGCTCATTTAGACTACAATAGACATGCTCATTTAGACTACAATAGACGTGCTCATTTAGACTACAAAAGACATGTTCATTTCGACTACAATAGACATGCTCATTTAGACTTTAGTAGACATGCTCATTTAGACTACAATAGACAGGCTCATTTAGACTTTAATAGACATGCTCATTTGGACTACAATAAATATGCTCATTTAGACTACAATAGACATGCTCATTTAGACTACAATAGACGCGCTCATTTAGACTACAAAAGACATGCTCATTTAGACTACAATAGACGTGCTCATTTAGACTACAATAGACATGCTCATTTAGACTACAATAGACGTGCTCATTTAGACTACAATAGACATGCTCATTTAGACTACAATAGACGTGCTCATTTAGACTACAATAGACATGCTCATTTAGACTACAATAGACATGCTCATTTAGACTACAATAGACATCTCATTTAAAATGCAATAGACATGCTCATTTAGACTACAATAGACATGCTCATTTAAACTACAATAGATATGCTCATTTAGACTACAATAGACGTGCTCGTTTAGACTTCAATAGACATGCTCATTCAGACTACAATAGACATCTCATTTAGACTACAATAGACGTGCTCATTTAGACTACAATAGACATGCTCATTTAGACTACAATAGACATCTCATTTAGACTGCAATAGACATGCCCATTTAGACTACAATAGAAGTGCTCATTTAGACTACAATAGACGTGCTCATTTAGACTACAATAGACATGCTCATTTAGACTACAATAAACATGCTCATTTAGACTACAATAGACATCTCATTTAGACTACAATAGACATGCTCATTTAGACTACAATAAACGTGCTCATTTAGACTACAATGGACATGCTCATTTAGACTACAATAGACATGCTCATTTAGACTTTAATAGACATGCTCATTTAGACTACAATAGACAAGCTCATTTAGACTTTAATAGACATGCTCATTTAGACTACAATAGACATCTCATTTAGACTACAATAGACAAGCTCATTTAGACTTATTAGACATGCTCATTTAGACTACAATAGACGTCTCATTCAGACTACAACAGACATCTAATTCACACTACAATAGACATGCTCATTTAGACTACAATAGACATGCTCATTTAGACTACAATAGACATGCTCATTTAGACTTTAATAGACATGCTCATTTAGACTACAATAGACATCTCATTTAGACTACAATAGACATGCTCATTTAAACTTTAATAGACATGCTCATTTAGACTACAATAGACATGCTCATTTAGACTACAATTGACATCTTATTTAGACTACAATAAACATGCTCATTTAGACTACAATAGACATGCTCATTTAGACTACAATAGACATGCTCATTTAGACTACAATAGACGTGCTCATTTAGACTACAATAGACGTGCTCATTTAGACTACAATAGACATGCTCATTTAGACTACAATAGACATGCTCATTTAGACTACAATAGACATCTCATTAAGACTACAATAGACATGCTCATTAAAACTTTAATAGACATGCTCATTTAGACTACAATAGACAAGCTCATTTAGACTTTAATAGACATGCTCATTTAGACTACAATAGACGTCTCATTTAGACTACAACAGACATCTCATTCACACTACAATAGACATGCTCATTTAGACTACAATAGACATGCTCATTTAGACTTTAATAGACATGCTCATTTAGACTACAATAGACATGTCATTTAGACTACAATTGACATGCTCATTTAGACTTTAATAAAGAGGCTCATTTAGACTACAATGGACATCTCATATAGACTACAATAGACATGCTCATTAAGACTACAATAGACATCTCATTTAGACTACAATAGACATCTCATTTAGACTACAATAGACATGCTCATTTAGACTACAATAAACGTGCTCATTTAGACTACAATAGACATCTCATTCAGACTACAATAGATATGCTCATTTAGACTACAATAGACATGCTCATTTAGACTACAATAGACGTGCTCATTTAGACTACAATAGACATGCTTATTTAGACTACAATAGACGTGCTCATTTAGCCTACAATAGACATGCTCATTTAGACTACAATAGACATCTCATTTAGACTGCAATAGACATGCTTATTTAGACTACAATTGACATGCTCGTTTAGACTACAATAGACATGCTCATTTAGACTACAATAGACGTGCTCATTTAGACTACAATAGACATGCTCATTTAGACTACAATAGACATGCTCATTTAGACTACAATAGACATCTCATTTAGACTACAATAGACATGGTCATTTAGACTACAATAGGCATGCTCATTTAGACTACAATAGACATCTTAATCAGACTGCAATAGACATGTTCATTTAGACTACAATAGACGTGCTCATTTAGACTACAATAGACATGCTCATTTAGACTACAAAAGACGTGCTCATTTAGACTACAATAGACATGCTCATTTAGACTACAATAAACGTGCTCATTTAGACTACAATAGACATCTCATTTAGACTACAATAGACATGCTCATTTAGACTACAATAGACGTGCTCATTTAGACTACAATAGACATGCTCATTTAGACTACAATAGACATGCTCATTTAGACTTTAGTAGACATGCTCATTTAGACTACATCAGACATGCTCATTTAGACTACAATAGACATGCTCATTTAGACTACAATAGACGTGCTCGTTTAGACTTCAATAGACATGCTCATTCAGACTACAATAGACATCTCATTTAGACTACAATAGACGTGCTCATTTAGACTACAATAGACATGCTCATTTAGACTACAATAGACATCTCATTTAGACTGCAATAGACATGCCCATTTAGACTACAATAGAAGTGCTCATTTAGACTACAATAGACGTGCTCATTTAGACTACAATAGACATGCTCATTTAGACTACAATAAACATGCTCATTTAGACTACAATAGACATCTCATTTAGACTACAATAGACATGCTCATTTAGACTACAATAAACGTGCTCATTTAGACTACAATGGACATGCTCATTTAGACTACAATAGACATGCTCATTTAGACTTTAATAGACATGCTCATTTAGACTACAATAGACAAGCTCATTTAGACTTTAATAGACATGCTCATTTAGACTACAATAGACATCTCATTTAGACTACAATAGACAAGCTCATTTAGACTTATTAGACATGCTCATTTAGACTACAATAGACGTCTCATTCAGACTACAACAGACATCTAATTCACACTACAATAGACATGCTCATTTAGACTACAATAGACATGCTCATTTAGACTACAATAGACATGCTCATTTAGACTTTAATAGACATGCTCATTTAGTCTACAATAGACATGCTCATTTAGACTTTAATAGACATGCTCATTTAGACTACAATAGACATGCTCATTTAGACTTTAATAGACATGCTCATTTAGACTACAATAGACATCTCATTTAGACTACAATAGACATGCTCATTTAAACTTTAATAGACATGCTCATTTAGACTACAATAGACATGCTCATTTAGACTACAATTGACATCTTATTTAGACTACAATAAACATGCTCATTTAGACTACAATAGACATGCTCATTTAGACTACAATAGACATGCTCATTTAGACTACAATAGACGTGCTCATTTAGACTACAATAGACGTGCTCATTTAGACTACAATAGACATGCTCATTTAGACTACAATAGACATGCTCATTTAGACTACAATAGACATCTCATTAAGACTACAATAGACATGCTCATTAAAACTTTAATAGACATGCTCATTTAGACTACAATAGACAAGCTCATTTAGACTTTAATAGACATGCTCATTTAGACTACAATAGACGTCTCATTTAGACTACAACAGACATCTCATTCACACTACAATAGACATGCTCATTTAGACTACAATAGACATGCTCATTTAGACTTTAATAGACATGCTCATTTAGACTACAATAGACATGTCATTTAGACTACAATTGACATGCTCATTTAGACTTTAATAAAGAGGCTCATTTAGACTACAATGGACATCTCATATAGACTACAATAGACATGCTCATTAAGACTACAATAGACATCTCATTTAGACTACAATAGACATCTCATTTCGACTACAATAGACATGCTCATTTAGACTTTAATAGACATGCTTATTTAGACTACAATAGACATCTCATTTAGACTACAATAGACATCTCATTCAGACTACAATAGATATGCTCATTTAGACTACAATAGACATGCTCATTTAGACTACAATAGACGTGCTCATTTAGACTACAATAGACATGCTTATTTAGACTACAATAGACGTGCTCATTTAGCCTACAATAGACATGCTCATTTAGACTACAATAGACATCTCATTTAGACTGCAATAGACATGCTTATTTAGACTACAATTGACATGCTCGTTTAGACTACAATAGACATGCTCATTTAGACTACAATAGACGTGCTCATTTAGACTACAATAGACATGCTCATTTAGACTACAATAGACATGCTCATTTAGACTACAATAGACATCTCATTTAGACTACAATAGACATGCTCATTTAGACTACAATAGGCATGCTCATTTAGACTACAATAGACATCTTAATCAGACTGCAATAGACATGTTCATTTAGACTACAATAGACGTGCTCATTTAGACTACAATAGACATGCTCATTTAGACTACAAAAGACGTGCTCATTTAGACTACAATAGACATGCTCATTTAGACTACAATAAACGTGCTCATTTAGACTACAATAGACATCTCATTTAGACTACAATAGACATGCTCATTTAGACTACAATAGACGTGCTCATTTAGACTACAATAGACATGCTCATTTAGACTACAATAGACATGCTCATTTAGACTTTAGTAGACATGCTCATTTAGACTACATCAGACATGCTCATTTAGACTACAATAGACATGCTCATTTAGACTACAATAGACGTGCTCATTTAGACTACAATAGACATGCTCATTTAGACTACAATAGACGTGCTCATTTAGACTACAATAGACATGCTCATTTAGACTACAATAGACATGCTCATTTAGACTACAATAGACGTGCTCATTTAGACTACAATAGACATGCTCATTTAGACTACAATAGACGTGCTCATTTAGACTACAATAGACATGCTCATTTAGACTACAATAGACGTGCTCATTTAGACTGCAATAGACATGTTCATTTAGACTACAATAGACGTGCTCATTAAGACTACAATAGACATGCTCATTTAGACTACAAAAGACGTGCTCATTTAGACTACAATAGACATGCTTATTTAGACTACAATAAACGTGCTCATTTAGACTACAATAGACATCTCATTTAGACTACAATAGACATGCTCATTTAGACTACAATAGACGTGCTCATTTAGACTACAATAGACATGCTCATTTAGACTACAATAGACATGCTCATATAGACTTTAGTAGACATGCATATTTAGACTACAAAAGACATACTCATTTAGACTACAATAGAAATCTCATTTAGACTACAATAGACATCTCATTTAGACTACAATAGACATGCTTATTTAGACTACAATAGACATGCTCATTTAGACTACAAAAGACATACTCATTTAGACTACAATAGAAATCTCATTTAGACTACAATAGACATCTCATTTAGACTACAATAGACATGCTTATTTAGACTACAATAGACATGCTCCTTTAGACTACAATAGACATCTCATTTAGACTACAATAGACATGCTCATTTAGACTTTAATAGACATGCTCATTTAGACTACAATAGACGTGCTCATTTGGACTACAATATACATGCTCATTTTGACTACAATAGACATGCTCGATTAGACTACAATAGACATCTCATTTAGACTACAATATACATGCTCATTTAGACTACAATAGACATGCTCATTTAGACTACAATAGACATCTCATTTAGACTACAATAGACATGCTTATTTAGACTTCAATAGACGTGCTCATTTAGACTACAATAGACATGCTCATTTAGACTACAATAGACGTGCTCATTTAGACTACAATAGACATCTCATTTAGACTACAATAGACATCTCATTTAGACTACAATAGACATGCTCATCTAGACTACAACAGACATGCTCATTTAGACTACAATAGACATCTCATTTAGACTAAAATAGACATCTCATTTAGACTACAATAGATATGCTCATTTAGACTACAATAGACATGCTCATTTAAACTACAATAGACGTGCTCATTTAGACTACAATAGACATGCTCATTTAGACTACAATAGACGTGCTCATTTAGACTACAATAGACATGCTCATTTAGACTACAATAGACATGCTCATTTAGACTACAATAGACATCTCATTTAGACTGCAATAGACATGCTCATTTGAACTACAATAGACATGCTCATTTAGACTACAATAGACATGCTCATTTACACTACAATAGACGTGCTCATTTAGACTACAATAGACATGCTCATTTAGACTTCAATAGACGTGCTCGTTTAGACTTCAATAGACATGCTCATTTAGACTACAATAGACATCTCATTTAGACTGCAATAGACATGCTCATTCAGACTACAATAGACATGCTCATTTAGACTACAATAGACATGCTCATTTAGACTACAATAGACGTGCTCATTTAGACTACAATAGACATGCTTATTTAGACTACAATAGACGTGCTCATTCAGACTACAATAGACATCTCATTTAGACTACAATAGACGTGCTCATTTAGACTACAATAGACATGCTCATTTGGACTACAATAGACATCTCATTTAGACTGCAATAGACATGCTCATTTAGACTACAATAGACGTGCTCATTTAGACTACAATAGACGTGCTCATTTAGACTACAATAGACATCCTCTTTTAGACTACAATAAACGTGCATTTAGACTACAATAGACATCTCATTCAGACTACAATAGACATGCTCATTTGGACTACAATCGACGTGCTCATTTAGACTACAATAGACATGCTAATTTCGACTACAATAGACATGCTCATTTAGACTTAAGTAGACATGCTCATTTAGACTACAATAGACAGGCTCATTTAGACTTTAATAGACATGCTCATTTAGACTACAATAGACATGCTCATTTAGACTTTATTAGACCTGCTCATTTAGACTACAATAGACATCTCATTTAGACTACAATAGACATGCTCATTTAGACTTTAATAGACATGCTCATTTAGACTACAATAGACATGCTCATTTAGACTTTATTAGACCTGCTCATTTAGACTACAACAGACATCTCAGTCAGACTACAATAGATATGCTCATTTAGACTACAATAGACATGCTCACTTAGACTTTAATAGACATGCTCATTTAGACTACAATAGACATGCTCATTTTGACTTTAATAAAGAGGCTCATTTAGACTACAATAGAGATCTCATTTAGACTACAATAGACATGCTCATTTAGACTACAATAGATATGCTCATTTAGACTTCAATAGACATGCTCATTTTGACTTTATTAGACATGCTCATTTAGACTACAATAGACATCTCATTTGGACTACAATAGACATCTCATTTAGACTACAATAGATATGCTCATGTAGACTACAATAGACATGCTCATTTTGACTACAATAGACGTGCTCATTTAGACTACAAAAGACATGCTCATTTAGACTACAATAGACGTGCTCATTTAGACTACAATAGACATGCTCATTTAGACTACAATAGACGTGCTCATTTAGACTACAATAGACATGCTCATTTAGACTACAATAGACATGCTCATTTAAACTACAATGGACATGCTCATTTAGACTACAATAGACGTGCTCATTTAGACTACAATAGACATCTCATTTAGACTACAATAGACGTGCTCATTTAGACTACAATAGACATGCTCATTTAGACTACAATAGACATCTCATTTAGACTGCTATAGACATGCTCATTTAGACTACAATAGAAGTGCTCATTTAGACTACAATAGACGTGCTCATTAAGACTACAATAGACATGCTCATTTAGACTACAATAAACATGCTCATTTAGACTACAATAGACATCTCATTTAGACTACAATAGACATGCTCATTTAGACTACAATAGACGTGCTCATTTAGACTACAATAGACATGCTCATTTAGACTACAATAGACATGCTCATTTAAACTACAATGGACATGCTCATTTAGACTACAATAGACGTGCTCATTTAGACTACAATAGACATCTCATTTAGACTACAATAGACGTGCTCATTTAGACTACAATAGACATGCTCATTTAGACTACAATAGACATCTCATTTAGACTGCTATAGACATGCTCATTTAGACTACAATAGACATCTCATTTAGACTACAATAGACGTGCTCATTTAGACTACAATAGACGTGCTCATTTAGACTAAAATAGACGTGCTCATTTAGACTACAATAGACATGCTCATTTAGACTACAATAAACATGCTCATTTAGACTACAATAGACATCTCATTTAGACTACAATAGACATGCTCATTTTGACTACAATAGACGTGCTCATTTAGACTACAATAGACATGCTCATTTAGACTACAATAGACATGCTCATTTAGACTTTAATAGACATGCTCATTTAGACTACAATAGACATGTCATTTAGACTACAATAGACATGCTCATTTAGACTTTAATAAAGAGGCTCATTTAGACTACAATAGACATCTCATTTAGACTACAATAGACATGCTCATTAAGACTACAATAGACATCTCATTTAGACTACAATAGATATCTCATATCGACTACAATAGACATGCTCATTTAGACTTTAATAGACATGCTCATTTAGACTACAATAGACATCTCATTTAGACTACAATAGACATCTCATCCAGACTACAATAGATATGCTCATTTAGACTACAATAGACATGCTCATTTAGACTACAATAGACGTGCTCATTTAGACTACAATAGACATGCTTATTTAGACTACAATAGACGTGCTCATTTAGACTACAAAAGACATGCTCATTTAGACTACAATAGACATGCTCATTTAGACTACAATAGACGTGCTCATTTAGACTACAATAGACATGCTCATTTAGACTACAATAGACATGCTCATTTAAACTACAATGGACATGCTCATTTAGACTACAATAGACGTGCTCATTTAGACTACAATAGACATCTCATTTAGACTACAATAGACGTGCTCATTTAGACTACAATAGACATGCTCATTTAGACTACAATAGACATCTCATTTAGACTGCTATAGACATGCTCATTTAGACTACAATAGAAGTGCTCATTTAGACTACAATAGACGTGCTCATTTAGACTACAATAGACATGCTCATTTAGACTACAATAGACATGCTTATTTAGACTACAATAGACGTGCTCATTTAGACTACAAAAGACATGCTCATTTAGACTACAATAGACATGCTCATTTAGACTACAGTAGACGTGCTCATTTAGACTACAATAGACATGCTCATTTAGACTACAATAGACGTGCTCATTTAGACTACAATAGACATGCTCATTTAGACTTTAATAGACATGCTCATTTAGACTACAATAGACATGTCATTTAGACTACAATAGACATGCTCATTTAGACTTTAATAAAGAGGCTCATTTAGACTACAATAGACATCTCATTTAGACTACAATAGACATGCTCATTAAGACTACAATAGACATCTCATTTAGACTACAATAGATATCTCATATCGACTACAATAGACATGCTCATTTAGACTTTAATAGACATGCTCATTTAGACTACAATAGACATCTCATTTAGACTACAATAGACATCTCATATCGACTACAATAGACATGCTCATTTAGACTTTAATAGACATGCTCATTTAGACTACAATAGACATCTCATTTAGACTACAATAGATATGCTCATTTAGACTACAATAGACATGCTCATTTAGACTACAATAGACGTGCTCATTTAGACTACAATAGACATGCTTATTTAGACTACAATAGACGTGCTCATTTAGACTACAAAAGACATGCTCATTTAGACTACAATAGACATGCTCATTTAGACTACAATAGACGTGCTCATTTAGACTACAATAGACATGCTCATTTAGACTACAATAGACATGCTCATTTAAACTACAATGGACATGCTCATTTAGACTACAATAGACGTGCTCATTTAGACTACAATAGACATCTCATTTAGACTACAATAGACGTGCTCATTTAGACTACAATAGACATGCTAATTTAGACTACAATAGACATCTCATTTAGACTGCTATAGACATGCTCATTTAGACTACAATAGAAGTGCTCATTTAGACTACAATAGACGTGCTCATTTAGACTACAATAGACATGCTCATTTAGACTACAATAAACATGCTCATTTAGACTACAATAGACATCTCATTTAGACTACAATAGACATGCTCATTTAGACTACAATAGACGTGCTCATTTAGACTACAATAGACATGCTCATTTAGACTACAATAGACATGCTCATTTAAATTACAATGGACATGCTCATTTAGACTACAATAGACGTGCTCATTTAGACTACAATAGACATCTCATTTAGACTACAATAGACGTGCTCATTTAGACTACAATAGACATGCTCATTTAGACTACAATAGACATCTCATTTAGACTGCTATAGACATGCTCATTTAGACTACAATAGACATCTCATTTAGACTGCAATAGACATGCTCATTTAGACTAAAATAGACATGCTCATTTAGACTACAATAAACATGCTCATTTAGACTACAAAAGACATCTCATTTAGACTACAATAGACATGCTCATTTAGACTACAATAGACATGCTCATTTAGACTACAATAGACATCTCATTTAGACTACAATAGACATCTCATTTAGACTACAATAGACATGCTCATTTAGACTACAATAGACATCTCATTTAGACTGCTATAGACATGCTCATTTAGACTACAATAGACATCTCATTTAGACTGCAATAGACATGCTCATTTAGACTAAAATAGACATGCTCATTTAGACTACAATAAACATGCTCATTTAGACTACAAAAGACATCTCATTTAGACTACAATAGACATGCTCATTTAGACTACAAAAGACATCTCATTTAGACTACAATAGACATGCTCATTTAGACTACAATAGACGTGCTCATTTAGACTACAATAGACATGCTCATTTAGACTACAATAGAAGTGCTCATTTAGACTACAATAGACATGCTCATTTAGACTACAATAAACATGCTCATTTAGACTACAAAAAACATCTCATTTAGACTACAATAGACATGCTCATTTAGACTACAATAGACGTGCTCATTTAGACTACAATAGACATGCTCATTTAGACTACAATAGACATGCTCATTTAGACTTTAATAGACATGCTCATTTAGACTACAATAGACATGTCATTTAGACTACAATAGACATGCTCATTTAGACTTTAATAAAGAGGCTCATTTAGACTACAATAGACATCTCATTTAGACTACAATAGACATGCTCATTAAGACTACAATAGACATCTCATTTAGACTACAATAGATATCTCATATCGACTACAATAGACATGCTCATTTAGACTTTAATAGACATGCTCATTTAGACTACTATAGACATCTCATCCAGACTACAATAGATATGCTCATTTAGACTACAATAGACATGCTCATTTAGACTACAATAGACGTGCTCATTTAGACTACAATAGACATGCTTATTTAGACTACAATAGACGTGCTCATTTAGACTACAATAGACATGCTCATTTAGACTACAATAGACATCTCATTTAGACTGCAATAGACATGCTCATTTAGACTACAATAGACATGCTCATTTAGACTACAATATACACGCTAATTTAGACTACAATAGACGTGCTCATTTAGACTACAATAGACATGCTCATTTAGACTACAATAGCCGTGCTCATTTAGACTACAATAGACATGCTCATTTAGACTACAATAGACATCTCATTTAGACTACAATAGACGTGCTCATTTAGACTACAATAGGCATGCTCATTTAGACTACAATAGACGTGCTCATTCAGACTTTAATAGACATGCTCATTTGGACAACAATAGACATCTTATTTAGACTACAACAGACATCTCATTCAGACTACAATAGACATGCTCATTTAGACTTTAATAGACATGCTCATTTAGACTACAATAGACATGTCATTTAGACTACAATAGACATGCTCATTTAGACTTTAATAAAAAGGCTCATTTAGACTGCAATAGACATCTCATTTAGACTACAAAAGACATGCTCATTCAGACTACAATAGACATCTCATTTAAAATGCAATAGACATGCTCATTTAGACTACAATAGACATGCTCATTTAGACTACAATAGACATCTCATTTAGACTACAATAGACATGCTCATTTAGACTTTAATAGACATGCTCATTTAGACTACAATAGACATGCTCATTTAGACTTTATTAGACCTGCTCATTTAGACTACAACAGACATCTCATTCAGACTACAATAGATATGCTCATTTAGACTACAATAGACATGCTCATTTAGACTTTAATAGACATGCTCATTTAGACTACAATAGACATGCTCATTTTGACTTTAATAAAGAGGCTCATTTAGACTACAATAGAGATCTCATTTAGACTACAATAGACATGCTCATTTAGACTACAATAGATATGCTCATTTAGACTTCAATAGACATGCTCATTTTGACTTTATTAGACATGCTCATTTAGACTACAATAGACATCTCATTTGGACTACAATAGACATCTCATTTAGACTACAATAGATATGCTCATGTAGACTACAATAGACATGCTCATTTTGACTACAATAGACGTGCTCATTTAGACTACAATAGACATGCTCATTTAGACTACAATAGACGTGCTCATTTAGACTACAATAGACATGCTCATTTAGACTACAATGGACATGCTCATTTAGACTACAATAGACGTGCTCATTTAGACTACAATAGACATCTCATTTAGACTACAATAGACGTGCTCATTTAGACTACAATAGACTAGCTCATTTAGACTACAATAGACATCTCATTTAGACTGCTATAGACATGCTCATTTAGACTACAATAGAAGTGCTCATTTAGACTACAATAGACGTGCTCATTTAGACTACAATAGACATGCTCATTTAGACTACAATAAACATGCTCATTTAGACTACAATAGACATCTCATTTAGACTACAATAGACATGCTCATTTAGACTACAATAGACGTGCTCATTTAGACTACAATAGACATCTCATTTATACTACAATAGACATGCTCATTTAAACTTTAATAGACATGCTCATTTAGACTACAATAGAAATCTCATTTAGACTACAATAGACATGCTCATTTAGACTTTAATAGACATGCTCATTTAGACTACAATAGACATCTCATTTAGACTACAATAGAAATCTCCTTTAGACTACAATAGACATGCTCATTTAGACTACAATAGACATGCCCATTTAGACTACAATAGACGTGCTCATTTAGACTACAATAGACATGCTCATTTCGACTACAATAGACATCTCATTTAGACTACAATAGACATGCTCATTTAGACTACAATAGACATGCTCATTTTTACTACAATAGACATGCTTATTTAGACTTTAATAGACATGCTCATTTAGACTACAATAGACGTGCTCATTTAGACTACAATAGACATGCTCATTTAGACTACTATAGACATGCTCCTTTAGACTACAATAGACATGCTCATTTAGACTACA
Organism: Morinoia aosen; assembly: GCA_030386875.1. Lineage (NCBI taxonomy): Eukaryota > Metazoa > Arthropoda > Malacostraca > Amphipoda > Talitridae > Morinoia > Morinoia aosen. Next base: position 43,863,747 of record CM059565.1, on the reverse strand, counting down.
ATAGACATCTCATTTAGACTACAATAGACATCTCATTTAGACTACAATAGACATGCTCATTTAGACCACAATAGACATGCCCATTTAAACTACAATAGACGTGCTCATTTAGACTACAATAGACATGCTCATTTAGACTACAATAGATATCTCATTTAGACTACAATAGACATGCTCATTTAGACTACAATAGACATGCTCATTTAGACAACAATAGACATGCTCATTTAGACTACAATAGACATGCTCATTTAGACTTTAATATACATGCTCATTTAGACTACAGTAGACATGCTCATTTAGACTACAATAAACATGCTCATTTAGACTTTAATAGACATGCTCATTTAGACTACAATAGACATGTCATTTAGACTACAATAGACATGCTCATTTAGACTTTAATAAAGAGGCTCATTTAGACTACAATAGACATCTCATTTAGACTACAATAGACATGCTCATTAAGACTACAATAGACATCTCATTTAGACTACAATAGATATCTCATATCGACTACAATAGACATGCTCATTTAGACTTTAATAGACATGCTCATTTAGACTACAATAGACATCTCATTTAGACTACAATAGACATCTCATATCGACTACAATAGACATGCTCATTTAGACTTTAATAGACATGCTCATTTAGACTACAATAGACATCTCATTTAGACTACAATAGATATGCTCATTTAGACTACAATAGACATGCTCATTTAGACTACAATAGACGTGCTCATTTAGACTACAATAGACATGCTTATTTAGACTACAATAGACGTGCTCATTTAGACTACAAAAGACATGCTCATTTAGACTACAATAGACATGCTCATTTAGACTACAATAGACGTGCTCATTTAGACTACAATAGACATGCTCATTTAGACTACAATAGACATGCTCATTTAAACTACAATGGACATGCTCATTTAGACTACAATAGACGTGCTCATTTAGACTACAATAGACATCTCATTTAGACTACAATAGACGTGCTCATTTAGACTACAATAGACATGCTAATTTAGACTACAATAGACATCTCATTTAGACTGCTATAGACATGCTCATTTAGACTACAATAGAAGTGCTCATTTAGACTACAATAGACGTGCTCATTTAGACTACAATAGACATGCTCATTTAGACTACAATAAACATGCTCATTTAGACTACAATAGACATCTCATTTAGACTACAATAGACATGCTCATTTAGACTACAATAGACGTGCTCATTTAGACTACAATAGACATGCTCATTTAGACTACAATAGACATGCTCATTTAAATTACAATGGACATGCTCATTTAGACTACAATAGACGTGCTCATTTAGACTACAATAGACATCTCATTTAGACTACAATAGACGTGCTCATTTAGACTACAATAGACATGCTCATTTAGACTACAATAGACATCTCATTTAGACTGCTATAGACATGCTCATTTAGACTACAATAGACATCTCATTTAGACTGCAATAGACATGCTCATTTAGACTAAAATAGACATGCTCATTTAGACTACAATAAACATGCTCATTTAGACTACAAAAGACATCTCATTTAGACTACAATAGACATGCTCATTTAGACTACAATAGACATGCTCATTTAGACTACAATAGACATCTCATTTAGACTACAATAGACATCTCATTTAGACTACAATAGACATGCTCATTTAGACTACAATAGACATCTCATTTAGACTGCTATAGACATGCTCATTTAGACTACAATAGACATCTCATTTAGACTGCAATAGACATGCTCATTTAGACTAAAATAGACATGCTCATTTAGACTACAATAAACATGCTCATTTAGACTACAAAAGACATCTCATTTAGACTACAATAGACATGCTCATTTAGACTACAAAAGACATCTCATTTAGACTACAATAGACATGCTCATTTAGACTACAATAGACGTGCTCATTTAGACTACAATAGACATGCTCATTTAGACTACAATAGAAGTGCTCATTTAGACTACAATAGACATGCTCATTTAGACTACAATAAACATGCTCATTTAGACTACAAAAAACATCTCATTTAGACTACAATAGACATGCTCATTTAGACTACAATAGACGTGCTCATTTAGACTACAATAGACATGCTCATTTAGACTACAATAGACATGCTCATTTAGACTTTAATAGACATGCTCATTTAGACTACAATAGACATGTCATTTAGACTACAATAGACATGCTCATTTAGACTTTAATAAAGAGGCTCATTTAGACTACAATAGACATCTCATTTAGACTACAATAGACATGCTCATTAAGACTACAATAGACATCTCATTTAGACTACAATAGATATCTCATATCGACTACAATAGACATGCTCATTTAGACTTTAATAGACATGCTCATTTAGACTACTATAGACATCTCATCCAGACTACAATAGATATGCTCATTTAGACTACAATAGACATGCTCATTTAGACTACAATAGACGTGCTCATTTAGACTACAATAGACATGCTTATTTAGACTACAATAGACGTGCTCATTTAGACTACAATAGACATGCTCATTTAGACTACAATAGACATCTCATTTAGACTGCAATAGACATGCTCATTTAGACTACAATAGACATGCTCATTTAGACTACAATATACACGCTAATTTAGACTACAATAGACGTGCTCATTTAGACTACAATAGACATGCTCATTTAGACTACAATAGCCGTGCTCATTTAGACTACAATAGACATGCTCATTTAGACTACAATAGACATCTCATTTAGACTACAATAGACGTGCTCATTTAGACTACAATAGGCATGCTCATTTAGACTACAATAGACGTGCTCATTCAGACTTTAATAGACATGCTCATTTGGACAACAATAGACATCTTATTTAGACTACAACAGACATCTCATTCAGACTACAATAGACATGCTCATTTAGACTTTAATAGACATGCTCATTTAGACTACAATAGACATGTCATTTAGACTACAATAGACATGCTCATTTAGACTTTAATAAAAAGGCTCATTTAGACTGCAATAGACATCTCATTTAGACTACAAAAGACATGCTCATTCAGACTACAATAGACATCTCATTTAAAATGCAATAGACATGCTCATTTAGACTACAATAGACATGCTCATTTAGACTACAATAGACATCTCATTTAGACTACAATAGACATGCTCATTTAGACTTTAATAGACATGCTCATTTAGACTACAATAGACATGCTCATTTAGACTTTATTAGACCTGCTCATTTAGACTACAACAGACATCTCATTCAGACTACAATAGATATGCTCATTTAGACTACAATAGACATGCTCATTTAGACTTTAATAGACATGCTCATTTAGACTACAATAGACATGCTCATTTTGACTTTAATAAAGAGGCTCATTTAGACTACAATAGAGATCTCATTTAGACTACAATAGACATGCTCATTTAGACTACAATAGATATGCTCATTTAGACTTCAATAGACATGCTCATTTTGACTTTATTAGACATGCTCATTTAGACTACAATAGACATCTCATTTGGACTACAATAGACATCTCATTTAGACTACAATAGATATGCTCATGTAGACTACAATAGACATGCTCATTTTGACTACAATAGACGTGCTCATTTAGACTACAATAGACATGCTCATTTAGACTACAATAGACGTGCTCATTTAGACTACAATAGACATGCTCATTTAGACTACAATGGACATGCTCATTTAGACTACAATAGACGTGCTCATTTAGACTACAATAGACATCTCATTTAGACTACAATAGACGTGCTCATTTAGACTACAATAGACTAGCTCATTTAGACTACAATAGACATCTCATTTAGACTGCTATAGACATGCTCATTTAGACTACAATAGAAGTGCTCATTTAGACTACAATAGACGTGCTCATTTAGACTACAATAGACATGCTCATTTAGACTACAATAAACATGCTCATTTAGACTACAATAGACATCTCATTTAGACTACAATAGACATGCTCATTTAGACTACAATAGACGTGCTCATTTAGACTACAATAGACATCTCATTTATACTACAATAGACATGCTCATTTAAACTTTAATAGACATGCTCATTTAGACTACAATAGAAATCTCATTTAGACTACAATAGACATGCTCATTTAGACTTTAATAGACATGCTCATTTAGACTACAATAGACATCTCATTTAGACTACAATAGAAATCTCCTTTAGACTACAATAGACATGCTCATTTAGACTACAATAGACATGCCCATTTAGACTACAATAGACGTGCTCATTTAGACTACAATAGACATGCTCATTTCGACTACAATAGACATCTCATTTAGACTACAATAGACATGCTCATTTAGACTACAATAGACATGCTCATTTTTACTACAATAGACATGCTTATTTAGACTTTAATAGACATGCTCATTTAGACTACAATAGACGTGCTCATTTAGACTACAATAGACATGCTCATTTAGACTACTATAGACATGCTCCTTTAGACTACAATAGACATGCTCATTTAGACTACAATAGACATCTCATTTAGACTACAATAGACATCTCATTTAGACTACAATAGACATGCTCATTTAGACCACAATAGACATGCCCATTTAAACTACAATAGACGTGCTCATTTAGACTACAATAGACATGCTCATTTAGACTACAATAGATATCTCATTTAGACTACAATAGACATGCTCATTTAGACTACAATAGACATGCTCATTTAGACAACAATAGACATGCTCATTTAGACTACAATAGACATGCTCATTTAGACTTTAATATACATGCTCATTTAGACTACAGTAGACATGCTCATTTAGACTACAATAGACATCTCATTTAGACTGCAATAGACATGCTCATTTAGACTACAATAGACGTGCTCATTTAGACTACATTAGACGTGCACATTTAGACTACAATAGACATGCTCATTTAGACTACAATAGACATGCTCATTTAGACTACAATAGACATGCTCATTTAGAATACAAAATACGTGCTCATTTAGACTACATTAGACGTGCTCATTTAGACTACAATAGACATCTTCATTTAGACTACAATAGACATCTCATTTAGACTGCAATAGACATGCTCATTTAGACTACAACAGACACCTCATTTAGACTACAATAGACATGCTCATTTAGACTACAATAGACGTGCTCATTTAGACTACAATAGACATGCTCATTTAGACTACAATAGACGTGCTCATTTGGACTACAAAAGACATGCTCATTTAGACTACAATAGACGTGCTCATTTAGACTACAACAGACACCTCATTTATACTACAATAGACATGCTCATTTAGACTACAATAGACGTGCACATTTAGACTACAATAGACATGCTCATTTAGACTACAATAGACGTGCTCATTTGGACTACAATAGACATGCTCATTTAGACTACAATAGACGTGCTCATTTAGACTACATTAGACGTGCTCATTTAGACTACAATAGACATCTTCATTTAGACTACAATAGACATCTCATTTAGACTGCAATAGACATGCTCATTTAGACTACAATAGACATGCTCATTTAGACTACAATAGACATGCTCATTTAGACTACAATAGACGTCCTCATTTGGACTACAATAGACATGCTCATTAAGACTACAATAGACGTGCTCACTTGGACTACAATAGACATGCTCATTTAGACTACAATAGACATCTCATTTAGACTACAATAGACGTGCTCATTCAGACTACAATAGACATGCTCATTTAGACTACAATAGACATCTCATTTAGACTACAATAGACGTGCTCATTCAGACAACAATAGACGTGCTCATTTAGACTACAATAGACGTGCTCATTTAGACTACAATAGACGTGCTCATTTAGACTACAACAGACATCTCATTTAAACTACAATTGACATGCTCATTTAGACTACAATAGACATCTCATTTAGACTACAATGGACATCTCATTTAGACTACAATAGATATGCTCATTTAGACGACAATAGACATGCTTATTTAGACTACAATAGACGTGCTCATTTAGACTACAATAAACATGCTCATTTAGACTACAATAGACGTGCTCATTTAGACTTCAATAGACATGCTCATTCAGACTACAATAGACATCTCATTTAGACTACAATAGACATCTCATTTAGACTACAATAGATATGCTCATTTAGACTACAATAGACATGCTTATTTAGACTACAATAGACGTGCTCATTTAGACTACAATAAACATGCTCATTTAGACTACAATAGACGTGCTCATTTAGACTACAATAGACATGCTCATTTAGACTACAATTGACATGCTCATTTAGACTACAATAGACATCTCATTTAGACTGCAATAGACATGCTCATTTAGACTACAATAGACATCTCATTTAGACTACAATAGACATGCTCATTTAGACTACAATGGACGTGCTCATTTAGACTACAATAGACATGCTCATTTAGACTACAATAGACGTGCTCGTTTAGACTTCAATAGACATGCTCATTCAGACTACAATAGACATCTCATTTAGACTACAATAGACGTGGTCATTTAGACTACAATAGACATGCTCATTTAGACTACAATAGACATCTCATTTAGACTGCAATAGACATGCTCATTTAGACTACAATAGACGTGCCCATTTAGACTACAATAGACGTGCTCATTTAGACTACAATAGACATGCTCATTTAGACTACAATAGACATGCTCATTTAGACTACAATAGACATCTCATTTAGACTACAATAGACATGCTCATTTAGACTACAATAGACGTGCTCATTTAGACTACAATAGACATGCTCATTTAGACTACAATAGACATGCTCATTTAGACTTTAATAGACATGCTCATTTAGACTACAATAGACATGCTCATTTAGACTTTAATAGACATGCTCATTTAGACTACAATAGACATGCTCATTTAGACTTTAATAGACATGCTCATTTAGGCTACAATAGACATGCCATTCAGACTACAATAGACATGCTCATTTAGACTTTAATAAAGAGGCTCATTTAGACTACAATAGACATCTCATTTAGACTACAATAGACATGGTCATTTAGACTACAATAGACATCTCATTTAGACTACAATAGACATCTCATTTAGACTACAATAGACATGCTCATTTAGACTTTAATAGACATGCTCATTTAGACTACAATAGACATCTCATTTAGACTACAATAGACATCTCATTTAGACTGCACTAGATATGCTCATTCAGACTACAATAGACATGCTCATTTAGACTACAGTAGACGTGCTCATTTAGACTGCAATAGACATCTCATTTAGACAACAATAGACGTGCTCATTTAGACTACAATAGACATGCTCATTTAGACTACAATAGACATCTCGTTTAGACTGCAATAGACATGCTCATTTAGACTACAATAGACGTGCTCATTTAGACTACAATAGACATGCTCATTTAAAATACAAAATACGTGCTCATTTAGACTACAATAGACATGCTCATTTAGACTACAACAGACATCTCATTTAGACTACAATTGACATGTTCATTTAGACTAAAATAGACATGCTCATTGAGACTTCAATAGACGTGCTCATTCAGACAACAATAGACGTGCTCATTTAGACTACAATAGACGTGCTCATTTAAACTACAATAGACATCTCATTTAGACTACAATAGACATCTCATTTAGACTGCACTAGATATGCTCATTCAGACTACAATAGACATGCTCATTTAGACTACAGCAGACGTGCTTATTTAGACTGCAATAGACATGCTCATTTAGACTACAATAGACATCTCATTTAGACAACAATAGACGTGCTCATTTAGACTACAATAGACATGCTCATTTAGACTACAATAGACGTGCTCATTTAGACTACAATAGACATCTCATTTAGACTACAATAGACATGCTCATTTAGAATACAAAATACGTGCTCATTTAGACTACAATAGACATGCTCATTTAGACTACAACAGACATCTCATTTAGACTACAATTGACATGTTCATTTAGACTACAACAGACATCTCATTTAGACTACAATTGACATGCTCATTTAGACTAAAATAGACATGCTCATTTAGACTTCAATAGACGTGCTCATTCAGACAACAATAGACGTGCTCATTTAGACTACAATAGACGTGCTCATTTAAACTACAATAGACATCTCATTTAGACTACAATAGACATCTCATTTAGACTACAATAGATATGCTTATTTAGACTACAATAGACATGCTCATTTAGACTACAATAGACAGGCTCATTTAGACTACAATATACATCTCATTTAGACTGCAATAGACATGCTCATTTAGACTACAATAGACATGCTCATTTAGACTACAATAGACACGCTCATTTAGACTACAATAGACGTGCTCATTTAGACTACAATAGACATGCTCATTTAGACTACAATAGACGTGCTCGTTTAGACTTCAATAGACATGCTCATTCAGACTACAATAGACATCTCATTTAGACTACAATAGACGTGGTCATTTAGACTACAATAGACATGCTCATTTAGACTACAATAGACATCTCATTTAGACTGCAATAGACATGCTCATTTAGACTACAATAGACGTGCTCATTTAGACTACAATAGACGTGCTCATTTAGACTACAATAGACATGCTCATTTAGACTACAATAGACATGCTCATTTAGACTACAATAGACATCTCATTTAGACTACAATAGACATGCTCATTTAGACTACAATAGACGTGCTCATTTAGACTACAATAGACATGCTCATTTAGACTACAATAGACATGCTTATTTAGACTTTAATAGACATGCTTATTTAGACTACAATAGACATGCTCATTTAGACTTCAATAGACATGCTCATTTAGACTACAATAGACATGCTCATTTAGACTATAATAGACATGCTCATTTTGACTACAATAGACATGCCATTTAGACTACAATAGACATGCTCATTTAGACTTTAATAAAGAGGCTCATTTAGACTACAATAGACATCTCATTTAGAATACAATAGACATGCTCATTTAGACTACAATAGACATCTCATTTAGACTACAATAGACATCTCATTTAGACTACAATAGACATGCTCATTTAGACTTTAATAGACATGCTCATTTAGACTACAATAGACATCTCATTTAGACTACAATAGACATCTCATTTAGACTGCACTAGATATGCTCATTCAGACTACAATAGACATGCTCATTTAGACTACAGTAGACGTGCTCATTTAGACTGCAATAGACATGCTCATTTAGACTACAATAGACATCTCATTTAGACAACAATAGACGTGCTCATTTAGACTACAATAGACATGCTCATTTAGACTACAATAGACATCTCGTTAAAACTGCAATAGACATGCTCATGTAGACTACAATAGACGTGCTCATTTAGACTACAATAGACATGCTCATTTAGAATACAAAATACGTGCTCATTTAGACTACAATAGACATGCTCATTTAGACCACAACAGACATCTCATTTAGACTACAATTGACATGTTCATTTAGACTAAAATAGACATGCTCATTTAGACTACAATAGACGTGCTCATTCAGACAACAATAGACGTGCTCATTTAGACTACAATAGACGTGCTCATTTAAACTACAATAGACATCTCATTTAGACTACAATAGACATCTCATTTAGACTACAATAGATATGCTCATTTAGACTACAATAGACATGCTCATTTAGACTACAATACACGTGCTCATTTAGACTACAATAAACATGCTCATTTAGACTACAATAGACGTGCTCATTTAGACTACAATAGACATGCTCATTTAGACTACAATAGACATGCTCATTTAGACTACAATAGACATCTCATTTAGACTGCAATAGACATGCTCATTTAGACTACAATAGACATGCTCATTTAGACTACAATAGACATGCTCATTTGGACTACAATAGACATGCTCATTTAGACTACAATAGACGTGCTCGTTTAGACTTCAATAGACATGCTCATTCAGACTACAATAGACATCTCATTTAGACTACAATAGACGTGGTCATTTAGACTACAATAGACATGCTCATTTAGACTACAATAGACATCTCATTTAGACTGCAATAGACATGCTCATTTAGACTACAATAGACGTGCTCATTTAGACTACAATAGACATGCTCATTTAGACTACAATAGACATGCTCATTTAGACTACAATAGACATGCTCATTTAGACTTTAATAGACATGCTCATTTAGACTACAATAGACATGCCATTTAGACTACAATAGACATGCACATTTAGACTTTAATAAAGAGGCTCATTTAGACTACAATAGATATCTCATTTAGACTACAATAGACATGCTCATTTAGACTACAATAGACATCTCATTTAGACTACAATAGACATCTCATTTAGACTACAATAGACATGCTCATATAGACTTTAATAGACATGCTCATTTAGACTACAATAGACATCTCATTTAGACTACAATAGACATCTCATTTAGACTGCACTAGATATGCTCATTCAGACTACAATAGACATGCTCATTTAGACTACAGTAGACGTGCTCATTTAGACTGCAATAGACATGCTCATTTAGACTACAATAGACATGCTCATTTAGACTACAATAGACATGCTCATTTAGACTACAATAGACATGCTCATTTAGACTACAATAGACATGCTCATTTAGACTACAATAGACATGCTCATTTAGACTACAAAAACGTGCTCATTTAGACTACAATAGACATGCTCGTTTAGACTACAATAGACATCTCATTTAGACTACAATAGACATGCTCATTCAGACTACAATAGACATGCTCATTTAGACTTCAATAGACGTGTTCATTTAGACTACAATAGACATGCTCATTTAGACTACAATAGACGTGCTCATTTAGACTACAATAGACATCTCATTTAGACTACAATAGACATCTCATTTAGACTACAATAGACATGCTCATCTAGACTACAACAGACATGCTCGTTTAGACAACAATAGACATCTCATTTAGACTACAATAGACATCTCATTTAGACTACAATAGATATGCTCATTTAGACTTCAATAGACATGCTCATTTAGACTACAATAGACGTGCTCATTTAGACTACAATGGACATGCTCATTTAGACTACAATAGACGTGCTCATTTAGACTACAATAGACATGCTCATTTAGACTACAATAGACATGCTCATTTAGACTACAATAGACATCTCATTTAGACTGCAATAGACATGCTCATTTAGACTACAATAGACATCTCATTTAGACTACAATAGACATGCTCATTTAGACTACAATAGACATGCTCATTTAGACTACAATAGACATCTCATTTAGACTACAATAGACATGCTCATTTAGACTTCAATAGACATGCTCATTTAGACTACAATAGACGTGCTCATTTAGACTACAATAGACATGCTCATTTAGACTACAATAGACATGCTCATTTAGACTACAATATACATCTCATTTAGACTGCAATAGACATGCTCATTTAGACTACAATAGACATGCTCATTTAGACTACAATAGACATGCTCATTTAGATTACAATAGACGTGCTCATTTAGACTACGATAGACATGCTCATTTAGACTACAATAGACGTGCTCGTTTAGACTTCAATAGACATGCTCATTCAGACTACAATAGACATCTCATTTAGACTACAATAGACGTGGTCATTTAGACTACAATAGACATGTTCATTTAGACTACAATAGACATCTCATTTAGACTGCAATAGACATGCTCATTTAGACTACAATAGACGTGCTCATTTAGACTACAATAGACGTGCTCATTTAGACTACAATAGACATGCTCATTTAGACTACAATAGACATGCTCATTTAGACTACAATAGACATCTCATTTAGACTACAATAGACATGCTCATTTAGACTACAATAGACGTGCTCATTTAGACTACAATAGACATGCTCATTTAGACTACAATAGACATGCTTATTTAGACTTTAATAGACATGCTCATTTAGACTACAATAGACATGCTCATTTAGACTTTAATAGACATGCTCATTTAGACTACAATAGACATGCTCATTTAGACTTTAATAGACATGCTCATTTAGACTACAATAGACATGCCATTTAGACTACAATAGACATGCTCATTTAGACTTTAATAAAGAGGCTCATTTAGACTACAATAGACATCTCATTTAGACTACAATAGACATGCTCATTTAGACTACAATAGACAGCTCATTTAGACTACAATAGACATCTCATTTAGACTACAATAGACATGCTCATTTAGACTTTAATAGACATGCTCATTTAGACTACAATAGACATCTCATTTAGACTACAATAGACATCTCATTTAGACTGCACTAGATATGCTCATTCAGACTACAATAGACATGCTCATTTAGACTACAGTAGACGTGCTCATTTAAACTGCAATAGACATGCTCATTTAGACTACAATAGACATCTCATTTAGACAACAATAGACGTGCTCATTTAGACTACAATAGACATGTTCATTTAGACTACAATAGACATCTCGTTTAGCCTGCAATAGACATGCTCATTTAGACTACAATAGACGTGCTCATTTAGACTACAATAGACATGCTCATTTAGAATACAAAATACGTGCTCATTTAGACTACAATAGACATGCTCATTTAGACTACAACAGACATCTCATTTAGACTACAATTGACATGTTCATTTAGACTAAAATAGACATGCTCATTTAGACTACAATAGACGTGCTCATTCAGACAACAATAGACGTGCTCATTTAGACTACAATAGACGTGCTCATTTAAACTACAATAGACATCTCATTTAGACTACAATAGACATCTCATTTAGACTACAATAGATATGCTCATTTAGACTACAATAGACATGCTCATTTAGACTACAATACACGTGCTCATTTAGACTACAATAAACATGCTCATTTAGACTACAATAGACGTGCTCATTTAGACTACAATAGACATGCTCATTTAGACTACAATAGACATGCTCATTTAGACTACAATAGACATCTCATTTAGACTGCAATAGACATGCTCATTTAGACTACAATAGACATGCTCATTTAGACTACAATAGACGTGCTCATTTAGACTACAATAGACATGCTCATTTAGACTACAATAGACGTGCTCGTTTAGACTTCAATAGACATGCTCATTCAGACTACAATAGACATCTCATTTAGACTACAATAGACGTGGTCATTTAGACTACAATAGACATGCTCATTTAGACTACAATAGACATCTCATTTAGACTGCAATAGACATGCTCATTTAGACTACAATAGACGTGCTCATTTAGACTACAATAGACATGCTCATATAGACTACAATAGACATGCTCATTTAGACTACAATAGACATCTCATTTAGACTACAATAGACATGCTCATTTAGACTACAATAGACGCGCTCATTTAGACTACAATAGACATGCTCATTTAGACTACAATAGACATGCTCATTTAGACTTTAATAGACATGCTCATTTAGACTACAATAGACATGCTCATTTAGACTTTAATAAACATGCTCATTTAGACTACAATAGACATGCTCATTTAAACTTTAATAGACATGCTCATTTAGACTACAATAGACATGCCATTTAGACTACAATAGACATGCACATTTAGACTTTAATAAAGAGGCTCATTTAGACTACAATAGACATCTCATTTAGACTACAATAGACATGCTCATTTAGACTACAATAGACATCTCATTTAGACTACAATAGACATCTCATTTAGACTACAATAGACATGCTCATTTAGACTTTAATAGACATGCTCATTTAGACTACAATAGACATCTCATTTAGACTACAATAGACATCTCATTTAGACTGCACTAGATATGCTCATTCAGACTACAATAGACATGCTCATTTAGACTACAGTAGACGCGCTCATTTAGACTGCAATAGACATGCTCATTTAGACTACAATAGACATGCTCATTTAGACTACAATAGACATGCCCATTTAGACTACAATAGACGTGCTCATTTAGACTACAATAGACATGCTCATTTCGACTACAATAGACATCTCATTTAGACTACAATAGACATGCTCATTTAGACTACAATAGACATGCTCATTTTTACTACAATAGACATGCTTATTTAGACTTTAATAGACATGCTCATTTAGACTACAATAGACGTGCTCATTTAGACTACAATAGACATGCTCATTTAGACTACTATAGACATGCTCCTTTAGACTACAATAAACATGCTCATTTAGACTACAATAGACATCTCATTTAGACTACAATAGACATCTCATTTAGACTACAATAGACATGCTCATTTAGACTACAATAGACATGCCCATTTAAACTACAATAGACGTGCTCATTTAGACTACAATAGACATGCTCATTTAGACTACAATAGATATCTCATTTAGACTACAATAGACATGCTCATTTAGACTACAATAGACATGCTCATTTAGACAACAATAGACATGCTCATTTAGACTACAATAGACATGCTCATTTAGACTTTAATATACATGCTCATTTAGACTACAGTAGACATGCTCATTTAGACTACAATAGACATCTCATTTAGACTGCAATAGACATGCTCATTTAGACTACAATAGACGTGCTCATTTAGACTACATTAGACGTGCACATTTAGACTACAATAGACATGCTCATTTAGACTACAATAGACATGCTCATTTAGACTACAATAGACATGCTCATTTAGAATACAAAATACGTGCTCATTTAGACTACATTAGACGTGCTCATTTAGGCTACAATAGGTATCTTCATTTAGACTACAATAGACATCTCATTTAGACTGCAATAGACATGCTCATTTAGACTACAACAGACACCTCATTTAGACTACAATAGACATGCTCATTTAGACTACAATAGACGTGCTCATTTAGACTACAATAGACATGCTCATTTAGACTACAATAGACGTGCTCATTTGGACTACAATAGACATGCTCATTTAGACTACAATAGACGTGCTCATTTAGACTACAACAGACACCTCATTTATACTACAATAGACATCTTCATTTAGACTACAATAGACATCTCATTTAGACTGCAATAGACATGCTCATTTAGACTACAATAGACATGCTCATTTAGACTACAATAGACATGCTCATTTAGACTGCACTAGATATGCTCATTCAGACTACAATAGACATGCTCATTTAGACTACAGTAGACGTGCTCATTTAGACTGCAATAGACATGCTCATTTAGACTACAATAGACATCTCATTTAGACAACAATAGACGTGCTCATTTAGACTACAATAGACATGCTCATTTAGACTACAATAGACATCTCGTTAAAACTGCAATAGACATGCTCATGTAGACTACAATAGACGTGCTCATTTAGACTACAATAGACATGCTCATTTAGAATACAAAATACGTGCTCATTTAGACAACAATAGACATGCTCATTTAGACTACAATAGACATGCTCATTTAGACTTTAATATACATGCTCATTTAGACTACAGTAGACATGCTCATTTAGACTACAATAGACATCTCATTTAGACTGCAATAGACATGCTCATTTAGACTACAATAGACGTGCTCATTTAGACTACATTAGACGTGCACATTTAGACTACAATAGACATGCTCATTTAGACTACAATAGACATGCTCATTTAGACTACAATAGACATGCTCATTTAGAATACAAAATACGTGCTCATTTAGACTACATTAGACGTGCTCATTTAGACTACAATAGATATCTTCATTTAGACTACAATAGACATCTCATTTAGACTGCAATAGACATGCTCATTTAGACTACAACAGACACCTCATTTAGACTACAATAGACATGCTCATTTAGACTACAATAGACGTGCTCATTTAGACTACAATAGACATGCTCATTTAGACTACAATAGACGTGCTCATTTGGACTACAATAGACATGCTCATTTAGACTACAATAGACGTGCTCATTTAGACTACATTAGACGTGCTCATTTAGACTACAATAGACATCTTCATTTAGACTACAATAGACATCTCATTTAGACTGCAATAGACATGCTCATTTAGACTACAATAGACATGCTCATTTAGACTACAATAGACATGCTCATTTAGACTGCACTAGATATGCTCATTCAGACTACAATAGACATGCTCATTTAGACTACAGTAGACGTGCTCATTTAGACTGCAATAGACATGCTCATTTAGACTACAATAGACATCTCATTTAGACAACAATAGACGTGCTCATTTAGACTACAATAGACATGCTCATTTAGACTACAATAGACATCTCGTTAAAACTGCAATAGACATGCTCATGTAGACTACAATAGACGTGCTCATTTAGACTACAATAGACATGCTCATTTAGAATACAAAATACGTGCTCATTTAGACTACAATAGACATGCTCATTTAGACTACAACAGACATCTCATTTAGACTACAATTGACATGTTCATTTAGACTAAAATAGACATGCTCATTTAGACTACAATAGACGTGCTCATTCAGACAACAATAGACGTGCTCATTTAGACTACAATAGACGTGCTCATTTAAACTACAATAGACATCTCATTTAGACTACAATAGACATCTCATATAGACTACAATAGATATGCTCATTTAGACTACAATAGACATGCTCATTTAGACTACAATACACGTGCTCATTTAGACTACAATAAACATGCTCATTTAGACTACAATAGACGTGCTCATTTAGACTACAATAGACATGCTCATTTAGACTACAATAGACATGCTCATTTAGACTACAATAGACATCTCATTTAGACTGCAATAGACATGCTCATTTAGACTACAATAGACATGCTCATTTAGACTACAATAGACGTGCTCATTTAGACTACAATAGACATGCTCATTTAGACTACAATAGACGTGCTCGTTTAGACTTCAATAGACATGCTCATTCAGACTACAATAGACATCTCATTTAGACTACAATAGACGTGGTCATTTAGACTACAATAGACATGCTCATTTAGACTACAATAGACATCTCATTTAGACTGCAATAGACATGCTCATTTAGACTACAATAGACGTGCTCATTTAGACTACAATAGACATGCTCATTTAGACTACAATAGACATGCTCATTTAGACTACCATAGACATGCTCATTTAGACTTTAATAGACATGCTCATTTAGACTACAATAGACATGCCATTTAGACTACAATAGACATGCACATTTAGACTTTAATAAAGAGGCTCATTTAGACTACAATAGACATCTCATTTAGACTACAATAGACATGCTCATTTAGACTACAATAGACATCTCATTTAGACTACAATAGACATCTCATTTAGACTACAATAGACATGCTCATATAGACTTTAATAGACATGCTCATTTAGACTACAATAGACATCTCATTTAGACTACAATAGACATCTCATTTAGACTGCACTAGATATGCTCATTCAGACTACAATAGACATGCTCATTTAGACTACAGTAGACGTGCTCATTTAGACTGCAATAGACATGCTCATTTAGACTACAATAGACGTGCTCATTTAGACTACAATAGACATGCTCATTTAGACTACAATAGACATGCTCGTTTAGACTACAATAGACGTGCTCATTTAGACTGCAATAGACATGCTCATTTAGACTACAATAGACGTGCTCATTTAGACTACAATAGACATGCTCATTTAGACTACAATAGACATGCTCATTTAGACTACAATAGACATGCTCATTTAGACTACAATAGACATGCTCGTTTAGACTACAATAGACATCTCATTTAGACTACAATAGACATGCTCATTCAGACTACAATAGACATGCTCATTTAGACTTCAATAGACGTGTTCACTTAGACTACCATAGACATGCTCATTTAGACTACAATAGACGTGCTCATTTAGACTACAATAGACATCTCATTTAGACTACAATAGACATCTCATTTAGACTACAATAGACATGCTCATCTAGACTACAACAGACATGCTCATTTAGACTACAATAGACATCTCATTTAGACTACAATAGACATCTCATTTAGACTACAATAGATATGCTCATTTAGACTTCAATAGACATGCTCATTTAGACTACAATAGACGTGCTCATTTAGACTACAATGGACATGCTCATTTAGACTACAATAGACGTGCTCATTTAGACTACAATAGACATGCTCATTTAGACTACAATAGACATGCTCATTTAGACTACAATAGACATCTCATTTAGACTGCAATAGACATGCTCATTTAGACTACAATAGACATCTCATTTAGACTACAATAGACATGCTCATTTAGACTACAATAGACATGCTCATTTAGACTACAATAGACATCTCATTTAGACTACAATAGACATGCTCATTTAGACTACAATAGACATGCTCATTTAGACTACAATAGACGTGCTCATTTAGACTACAATAGACATGCTCATTTAGACTACAATAGACATGCTCATTTAGACTACAATATACATCTCATTTAGACTGCAATAGACATGCTCATTTAGACTACAATAGACATGCTCATTTAGACTACAATAGACATGCTCATTCAGACTACAATAGACGTGCTCATTTAGACTACGATAGACATGCTCATTTAGACTACAATAGACGTGCTCGTTTAGACTTCAATAGACATGCTCATTCAGACTACAATAGACATCTCATTTAGACTACAATAGACGTGGTCATTTAGACTACAATAGACATGCTCATTTAGACTACAATAGACATCTCATTTAGACTGCAATAGACATGCTCATTTAGACTACAATAGACGTGCTCATTTAGACTACAATAGACGTGCTCATTTAGACTACAATAGACATGCTCATTTAGACTACAATAGACATGCTCATTTAGACTACAATAGACATCTCATTTAGACTACAATAGACATGCTCATTTAGACTACAATAGACATGCTCATTTAAACTGCAATAGACATGCTCATTTAGACTACAATAGACATCTCATTTAGACAACAATAGACGTGCTCATTTAGACTACAATAGACATGTTCATTTAGACTACAATAGACATCTCGCTTAGACTGCAATAGACATGCTCATTTAGACTACAATAGACGTGCTCATTTAGACTACAATAGACATGCTCATTTAGAATACAAAATACGTGCTCATTTAGACTACAATAGACATGCACATTTAGACTACAACAGACATCTCATTTAGACTACAATTGACATGTTCATTTAGACTAAAATAGACATGCTCATTTAGACTACAATATACGTGCTCATTCAGACAACAATAGACGTGCTCATTTAGACTACAATAGACGTGCTCATTTAAACTACAATAGACATCTCATTTAGACTACAATAGACATCTCATTTAGACTACAATAGATATGCTCATTTAGAATACAAAATACGTGCTCATTTAGACTACATTAGACGTGCTCATTTAGACTACAATAGATATCTTCATTTAGACTACAATAGACATCTCATTTAGACTGCAATAGACATGCTCATTTAGACTACAACAGACACCTCATTTAGACTACAATAGACATGCTCATTTAGACTACAATAGACGTGCTCATTTAGACTACAATAGACATGCTCATTTAGACTACAATAGACGTGCTCATTTGGACTACAATAGACATGCTCATTTAGACTACAATAGACATCTCATTTAGACTACAATAGACATGCTCATTTAGACTACAATAGACATCTCATTTAGACTACAATAGACATGCTCATTTAGACTACAACAGACACCTCATTTAGACTACAATAGACATGCTCATTTAGACTACAATAGACATCTCATTTAGACTACAATAGACATGCTCATTTAGACTACAATAGACATCTCATTTAGACTACAATAGACATGCTCATTTAGACTACAACAGACACCTTATTTAGACTACAATAGACATGCTCATTTAGACTACAATAGACATCTCATTTAGACTACAATAGACATGCTCATTTAGACTACAACAGACACCTCATTTAGACTACAATAGACATGCTCATTTAGACTACAATAGACGTGCTCATTTAGACTACAATAGACATGCTCATTTAGACTACAATAGACGTGCTCATTTGGACTACAATAGACATGCTCATTTAGACTACAATAGACATCTCATTTAGACTACAATAGACATGCTCATTTAGACTACAATAGACGTGCTCATTTGGACTACAATAGACATGCTCATTTAGACTACAATAGACATCTCATTTAGACTACAATAGACATGCTCATTTAGACTACAACAGACACCTCATTTAGACTACAATAGACATGCTCATTTAGACTACAATAGACGTGCTCATTTAGACTACAATAGACATGCTCATTTAGACTACAATAGACGTGCTCATTTGGACTACAATAGACATGCTCATTTAGACTACAATAGACGTGCTCATTTAGACTACAACAGACACCTCATTTATACTACAATAGACATGCTCATTTAGACTACAATAGACGTGCACATTTAGACTACAATAGACATGCTCATTTAGACTACAATAGACGTGCTCATTTGGACTACAATAGACATGCTCATTTAGACTACAATAGACGTGCTCATTTAGACTACATTAGACGTGCTCATTTAGACTACAATAGACATCTTCATTTAGACTACAATAGACATCTCATTTAGACTGCAATAGACATGCTCATTTAGACTACAATAGACATGCTCATTTAGACTACAATAGACATGCTCATTTAGACTACAATAGACGTCCTCATTTGGACTACAATAGACATGCTCATTAAGACTACAATAGACGTGCTCACTTGGACTACAATAGACATGCTCATTTAGACTTCAATAGACATCTCATTTAGACTACAATAGACGTGCTCATTCAGACTACAATAGACATGCTCATTTAGACTACAATAGACATCTCATTTAGACTACAATAGACGTGCTCATTCAGACAACAATAGACGTGCTCATTTAGACTACAATAGACGTGCTCATTTAGACTACAACAGACATCTCATTTAAACTACAATTGACATGCTCATTTAGACTACAATAGACATCTCATTTAGACTACAATAGACATCTCATTTAGACTACAATAGATATGCTCATTTAGACTACAATAGACATGCTTATTTAGACTACAATAGACGTGCTCATTTAGACTACAATAAACATGCTCATTTAGACTACAATAGACGTGCTCATTTAGACTTCAATAGACATGCTCATTCAGACTACAATAGACATCTCATTTAGACTACAATAGACATCTCATTTAGACTACAATAGATATGCTCATTTAGACTACAGTAGACATGCTTATTTAGACTACAATAGACGTGCTCATTTAGACTACAATAAACATGCTCATTTAGACTACAATAGACGTGCTCATTTAGACTACAATAGACATGCTCATTTAGACTACAATTGACATGCTCATTTAGACTACAATAGACATCTCATTTAGACTGCAATAGACATGCTCATTTAGACTACAATAGACATCTCATTTAGACTACAATAGACATGCTCATTTAGACTACAATAGACGTGCTCATTTAGACTACAATAGACATGCTCATTTAGACTACAATAGACGTGCTCGTTTAGACTTCAATAGACATGCTCATTCAGACTACAATAGACATCTCATTTAGACTACAATAGACGTGGTCATTTAGACTACAATAGACATGCTCATTTAGACTACAATAGACATCTCATTTAGACTGCAATAGACATGCTCATTTAGACTACAATAGACGTGCCCATTTAGACTACAATAGACGTGCTCATTTGGACTACAATAGACATGCTCATTTAGACTACAATAGACGTGCTCATTTAGACTACATTAGACGTGCTCATTTAGACTACAATAGACATCTTCATTTAGACTACAATAGACATCTCATTTAGACTGCAATAGACATGATCATTTAGACTACAATAGACATGCTCATTTAGACTACAATAGACATGCTCATTTAGACTACAATAGACGTCCTCATTTGGACTACAATAGACATGCTCATTAAGACTACAATAGACGTGCTCACTTGGACTACAATAGACATGCTCATTTAGACTACAATAGACATCTCATTTAGACTACAATAGACGTGCTCATTCAGACTACAATAGACATGCTCATTTAGACTACAATAGACATCTCATTTAGACTACAATAGACGTGCTCATTCAGACAACAATAGACGTGCTCATTTAGACTACAATAGACGTGCTCATTTAGACTACGATAGACGTGCTCATTTAGACTACAACAGACATCTCATTTAAACTACAATTGACATGCTCATTTAGACTACAATAGACATCTCATTTAGACTACAATAGACATCTCATTTAGACTACAATAGATATGCTCATTTAGACTACAATAGACATGCTTATTTAGACTACAATAGACGTGCTCATTTAGACTACAATAAACATGCTCATTTAGACTACAATAGACGTGCTCATTTAGACTTCAATAGACATGCTCATTCAGACTACAATAGACATCTCATTTAGACTACAATAGACATCTCATTTAGACTACAATAGATATGCTCATTTAGACTACAATAGACATGCTTATTTAGACTACAATAGACGTGCTCATTTAGACTACAATAAACATGCTCATTTAGACTACAATAGACGTGCTCATTTAGACTACAATAGACATGCTCATTTAGACTACAATTGACATGCTCATTTAGACTACAATAGACATCTCATTTAGACTGCAATAGACATGCTCATTTAGACTACAATAGACATCTCATTTAGACTACAATAGACATGCTCATTTAGACTACAATAGACGTGCTCATTTAGACTACAATAGACATGCTCATTTAGACTACAATAGACGTGCTCGTTTAGACTTCAATAGACATGCTCATTCAGACTACAATAGACATCTCATTTAGACTACAATAGACGTGGTCATTTAGACTACAATAGACATGCTCATTTAGACTACAATAGACATCTCATTTAGACTACAATAGACATGCTCATTTAGACTACAATAGACGTGCCCATTTAGACTACAATAGACGTGCTCATTTAGACTACAATAGACATGCTCATTTAGACTACAATAGACATGCTCATTTAGACTACAATAGACATCTCATTTAGACTACAATAGACATGCTCATTTAGACTACAATAGACGTGCTCATTTAGACTACAATAGACATGCTCATTTAGACTACAATAGACATGCTCATTTAGACTTTAATAGACATGCTCATTTAGACTACAATAGACATGCTCATTTAGACTTTAATAGACATGCTCATTTAGACTACAATAGACATGCTCATTTAGACTTTAATAGACATGCTCATTTAGGCTACAATAGACATGCCATTTAGACTACAATAGACATGCTCATTTAGACTTTAATAAAGAGGCTCATTTAGACTACAATAGACATCTCATTTAGACTACAATAGACATGGTCATTTAGACTACAATAGACATCTCATTTAGACAACAATAGACATCTCATTTAGACTACAATAGACATGCTCATTTAGACTACAATAGACATCTCGTTTAGACTGCAATAGACATGCTCATTTAGACTACAATAGACGTGCTCATTTAGACTACAATAGACATGCTCATTTAAAATACAAAATACGTGCTCATTTAGACTACAATAGACATGCTCATTTAGACTACAACAGACATCTCATTTAGACTACAATTGACATGTTCATTTAGACTAAAATAGACATGCTCATTTAGACTTCAATAGACATGCTCATTTAGACTACAACAGACACCTCATTTAGACTACAATAGACATGCTCATTTAGACTACAATAGACATCTCATTTAGACTACAATAGACATGCTCATTTAGACTACAACAGACACCTCATTTAGACTACAATAGACATGCTCATTTAGACTACAATAGACGTGCTCATTTAGACTACAATAGACATGCTCATTTAGACTACAATAGACGTGCTCATTTGGACTACAATAGACATGCTCATTTAGACTACAATAGACATCTCATTTAGACTACAATAGACATGCTCATTTAGACTACAATAGACGTGCTCATTTGGACTACAATAGACATGCTCATTTAGACTACAATAGACATCTCATTTAGACTACAATAGACATGCTCATTTAGACTACAACAGACACCTCATTTAGACTACAATAGACATGCTCATTTAGACTACAATAGACGTGCTCATTTAGACTACAATAGACATGCTCATTTAGACTACAATAGACGTGCTCATTTGGACTACAATAGACATGCTCATTTAGACTACAATAGACGTGCTCATTTAGACTACAACAGACACCTCATTTATACTACAATAGACATGCTCATTTAGACTACAATAGACGTGCACATTTAGACTACAATAGACATGCTCATTTAGACTACAATAGACGTGCTCATTTGGACTACAATAGACATGCTCATTTAGACTACAATAGACGTGCTCATTTAGACTACATTAGACGTGCTCATTTAGACTACAATAGACATCTTCATTTAGACTACAATAGACATCTCATTTAGACTGCAATAGACATGCTCATTTAGACTACAATAGACATGCTCATTTAGACTACAATAGACATGCTCATTTAGACTACAATAGACGTCCTCATTTGGACTACAATAGACATGCTCATTACGACTACAATAGACGTGCTCACTTGGACTACAATAGACATGCTCATTTAGACTACAATAGACATCTCATTTAGACTACAATAGACGTGCTCATTCAGACTACAATAGACATGCTCATTTAGACTACAATAGACATCTCATTTAGACTACAATAGACGTGCTCATTCAGACAACAATAGACGTGCTCATTTAGACTACAATAGACGTGCTCATTTAGACTACAACAGACATCTCATTTAAACTACAATTGACATGCTCATTTAGACTACAATAGACATCTCATTTAGACTACAATAGACATCTCATTTAGACTACAATAGATATGCTCATTTAGACTACAATAGACATGCTTATTTAGACTACAATAGACGTGCTCATTTAGACTACAATAAACATGCTCATTTAGACTACAATATACGTGCTCATTTAGACTTCAATAGACATGCTCATTCAGACTACAATAGACATCTCATTTAGACTACAATAGACATCTCATTTAGACTACAATAGATATGCTCATTTAGACTACAGTAGACATGCTTATTTAGACTACAATAGACGTGCTCATTTAGACTACAATAAACATGCTAATTTAGACTACAATAGACGTGCTCATTTAGACTACAATAGACATGCTCATTTAGACTACAATTGACATGCTCATTTAGACTACAATAGACATCTCATTTAGACTGCAATAGACATGCTCATTTAGACTACAATAGACATCTCATTTAGACTACAATAGACATGCTCATTTAGACTACAATAGACGTGCTCATTTAGACTACAATAGACATGCTCATTTAGACTACAATAGACGTGCTCGTTTAGACTTCAATAGACATGCTCATTCAGACTACAATAGACATCTCATTTAGACTACAATAGACGTGGTCATTTAGACTACAATAGACATGCTCATTTAGACTACAATAGACATCTCATTTAGACTGCAATAGACATGCTCATTTAGACTACAATAGACGTGCCCATTTAGACTACAATAGACGTGCTCATTTGGACTACAATAGACATGCTCATTTAGACTACAATAGACGTGCTCATTTAGACTACATTAGACGTGCTCATTTAGACTACAATAGACATCTTCATTTAGACTACAATAGACATCTCATTTAGACTGCAATAGACATGCTCATTTAGACTACAATAGACATGCTCATTTAGACTACAATAGACATGCTCATTTAGACTACAATAGACGTCCTCATTTGGACTACAATAGACATGCTCATTAAGACTACAATAGACGTGCTCACTTGGACTACAATAGACATGCTCATTTAGACTACAATAGACATCTCATTTAGACTACAATAGACGTGCTCATTCAGACTACAATAGACATGCTCATTTAGACTACAATAGACATCTCATTTAGACTACAATAGACGTGCTCATTCAGACAACAATAGACGTGCTCATTTAGACTACAATAGACGTGCTCATTTAGACTACGATAGACGTGCTCATTTAGACTACAACAGACATCTCATTTAAACTACAATTGACATGCTCATTTAGACTACAATAGACATCTCATTTAGACTACAATAGACATCTCATTTAGACTACAATAGATATGCTCATTTAGACTACAATAGACATGCTTATTTAGACTACAATAGACGTGCTCATTTAGACTACAATAAACATGCTCATTTAGACTACAATAGACGTGCTCATTTAGACTTCAATAGACATGCTCATTCAGACTACAATAGACATCTCATTTAGACTACAATAGACATCTCATTTAGACTACAATAGATATGCTCATTTAGACTACAATAGACATGCTTATTTAGACTACAATAGACGTGCTCATTTAGACTACAATAAACATGCTCATTTAGACTACAATAGACGTGCTCATTTAGACTACAATAGACGTGCTCATTTAGACTACAATAGACATGCTTATTTAGACTACAATAGACGTGCTCATTTAGACTACAATAAACATGCTCATTTAGACTACAATAGACGTGCTCATTTAGACTACAATAGACGTGCTCATTTAGACTACAATAGACATGCTTATTTAGACTACAATAGACGTGCTCATTTAGACTACAATAAACATGCTCATTTAGACTACAATAGACATGCTCATTTAGACTACAATTGACATGCTCATTTAGACTACAATAGACATCTCATTTAGACTGCAATAAACATGCTCATTTAGACTACAATAGACATCTCATTTAGACTACAATAGACATGCTCATTTAGACTACAATAGACGTGCTCGTTTAGACTACAATAGACATGCTCATTTAGACTACAATAGACGTGCTCGTTTAGACTTCAATAGACATGCTCATTCAGACTACAATAGACATCTCATTTAGACTACAATAGACGTGGTCATTTAGACTACAATAGACATGCTCATTTAGACTACAATAGACATCTCATTTAGACTGCAATAGACATGCTCATTTAGACTACAATAGACGTGCCCATTTAGACTACAATAGACGTGCTCATTTAGACTACAATAGACATGCTCATTTAGACTACAATAGACATGCTCATTTAGACTACAATAGACATCTCATTTAGACTACAATAGACATGCTCATTTAGACTACAATAGACGTGCTCATTTAGACTACAATAGACATGCTCATTTAGACTACAATAGACATGCTCATTTAGACTTTAATAGACATGCTCATTTAGACTACAATAGACATGCTCATTTAGACTTTAATAGACATGCTCATTTAGACTACAATAGACATGCTCATTTAGACTTTAATAGACATGCTCATTTAGGCTACAATAGACATGCCATTTAGACTACAATAGACATGCTCATTTAGACTTTAATAAAGAGGCTCATTTAGACTACAATAGACATCTCATTTAGACTACAATAGACATGGTCATTTAGACTACAATAGACATCTCATTTAGACTACAATAGACATCTCATTTAGACTACAATAGACATGCTCATTTAGACTTTAATAGACTTGCTCATTTAGACTACAATAGACATCTCATTTAGACTACAATAGACATCTCATTTAGACTGCACTAGATATGCTCATTCAGACTACAATAGACATGCTCATTTAGACTACAGTAGACGTGCTCATTTAGACTGCAATAGACATCTCATTTAGACAACAATAGACGTGCTCATTTAGACTACAATAGACATGCTCATTTAGACTACAATAGACATCTCGTTTAGACTGCAATAGACATGCTCATTTAGACTACAATAGACGTGCTCATTTAGACTACAATAGACATGCTCATTTAAAATACAAAATACGTGCTCATTTAGACTACAATAGACATGCTCATTTAGACTACAACAGACATCTCATTTAGACTACAATTGACATGTTCATTTAGACTAAAATAGACATGCTCATTTAGACTTCAATAGACATGCTCATTTAGACTACAACAGACACCTCATTTAGACTACAATAGACATGCTCATTTAGACTACAATAGACATCTCATTTAGACTACAATAGACATGCTCATTTAGACTACAACAGACACCTCATTTAGACTACAATAGACATGCTCATTTAGACTACAATAGACGTGCTCATTTAGACTACAATAGACATGCTCATTTAGACTACAATAGACGTGCTCATTTGGACTACAATAGACATGCTCATTTAGACTACAATAGACATCTCATTTAGACTACAATAGACATGCTCATTTAGACTACAATAGACGTGCTCATTTGGACTACAATAGACATGCTCATTTAGACTACAATAGACATCTCATTTAGACTACAATAGACATGCTCATTTAGACTACAACAGACACCTCATTTAGACTACAATAGACATGCTCATTTAGACTACAATAGACGTGCTCATTTAGACTACAATAGACATGCTCATTTAGACTACAATAGACGTGCTCATTTGGACTACAATAGACATGCTCATTTAGACTACAATAGACGTGCTCATTTAGACTACAACAGACACCTCATTTATACTACAATAGACATGCTCATTTAGACTACAATAGACGTGCACATTTAGACTACAATAGACATGCTCATTTAGACTACAATAGACGTGCTCATTTGGACTACAATAGACATGCTCATTTAGACTACAATAGACGTGCTCATTTAGACTACATTAGACGTGCTCATTTAGACTACAATAGACATCTTCATTTAGACTACAATAGACATCTCATTTAGACTGCAATAGACATGCTCATTTAGACTACAATAGACATGCTCATTTAGACTACAATAGACATGCTCATTTAGACTACAATAGACGTCCTCATTTGGACTACAATAGACATGCTCATTACGACTACAATAGACGTGCTCACTTGGACTACAATAGACATGCTCATTTAGACTACAATAGACATCTCATTTAGACTACAATAGACGTGCTCATTCAGACTACAATAGACATGCTCATTTAGACTACAATAGACATCTCATTTAGACTACAATAGACGTGCTCATTCAGACAACAATAGACGTGCTCATTTAGACTACAATAGACGTGCTCATTTAGACTACAACAGACATCTCATTTAAACTACAATTGACATGCTCATTTAGACTACAATAGACATCTCATTTAGACTACAATAGACATCTCATTTAGACTACAATAGATATGCTCATTTAGACTACAATAGACATGCTTATTTAGACTACAATAGACGTGCTCATTTAGACTACAATAAACATGCTCATTTAGACTACAATAGACGTGCTCATTTAGACTTCAATAGACATGCTCATTCAGACTACAATAGACATCTCATTTAGACTACAATAGACATCTCATTTAGACTACAATAGATATGCTCATTTAGACTACAGTAGACATGCTTATTTAGACTACAATAGACGTGCTCATTTAGACTACAATAAACATGCTCATTTAGACTACAATAGACGTGCTCATTTAGACTACAATAGACATGCTCATTTAGACTACAATTGACATGCTCATTTAGACTACAATAGACATCTCATTTAGACTGCAATAGACATGCTCATTTAGACTACAATAGACATCTCATTTAGACTACAATAGACATGCTCATTTAGACTACAATAGACGTGCTCATTTAGACTACAATAGACATGCTCATTTAGACTACAATAGACGTGCTCGTTTAGACTTCAATAGACATGCTCATTCAGACTACAATAGACATCTCATTTAGACTACAATAGACGTGGTCATTTAGACTACAATAGACATGCTCATTTAGACTACAATAGACATCTCATTTAGACTGCAATAGACATGCTCATTTAGACTACAATAGACGTGCCCATTTAGACTACAATAGACGTGCTCATTTGGACTACAATAGACATGCTCATTTAGACTACAATAGACGTGCTCATTTAGACTACATTAGACGTGCTCATTTAGACTACAATAGACATCTTCATTTAGACTACAATAGACATCTCATTTAGACTGCAATAGACATGCTCATTTAGACTACAATAGACATGCTCATTTAGACTACAATAGACATGCTCATTTAGACTACAATAGACGTCCTCATTTGGACTACAATAGACATGCTCATTAAGACTACAATAGACGTGCTCACTTGGACTACAATAGACATGCTCATTTAGACTACAATAGACATCTCATTTAGACTACAATAGACGTGCTCATTCAGACTACAATAGACATGCTCATTTAGACTACAATAGACATCTCATTTAGACTACAATAGACGTGCTCATTCAGACAACAATAGACGTGCTCATTTAGACTACAATAGACGTGCTCATTTAGACTACGATAGACGTGCTCATTTAGACTACAACAGACATCTCATTTAAACTACAATTGACATGCTCATTTAGACTACAATAGACATCTCATTTAGACTACAATAGACATCTCATTTAGACTACAATAGATATGCTCATTTAGACTACAATAGACATGCTTATTTAGACTACAATAGACGTGCTCATTTAGACTACAATAAACATGCTCATTTAGACTACAATAGACGTGCTCATTTAGACTTCAATAGACATGCTCATTCAGACTACAATAGACATCTCATTTAGACTACAATAGACATCTCATTTAGACTACAATAGATATGCTCATTTAGACTACAATAGACATGCTTATTTAGACTACAATAGACGTGCTCATTTAGACTACAATAAACATGCTCATTTAGACTACAATAGACGTGCTCATTTAGACTACAATAGACATGCTCATTTAGACTACAATTGACATGCTCATTTAGACTACAATAGACATCTCATTTAGACTGCAATAGACATGCTCATTTAGACTACAATAGACATCTCATTTAGACTACAATAGACATGCTCATTTAGACTACAATAGACGTGCTCGTTTAGACTACAATAGACATGCTCATTTAGACTACAATAGACGTGCTCGTTTAGACTTCAATAGACATGCTCATTCAGACTACAATAGACATCTCATTTAGACTACAATAGACGTGGTCATTTAGACTACAATAGACATGCTCATTTAGACTACAATAGACATCTCATTTAGACTGCAATAGACATGCTCATTTAGACTACAATAGACGTGCCCATTTAGACTACAATAGACGTGCTCATTTAGACTACAATAGACATGCTCATTTAGACTACAATAGACATGCTCATTTAGACTACAATAGACATCTCATTTAGACTACAATAGACATGCTCATTTAGACTACAATAGACGTGCTCATTTAGACT
Source organism: Morinoia aosen (assembly GCA_030386875.1). Classification (NCBI taxonomy): domain Eukaryota; kingdom Metazoa; phylum Arthropoda; class Malacostraca; order Amphipoda; family Talitridae; genus Morinoia; species Morinoia aosen. The sequence goes on along the minus strand of CM059565.1, from coordinate 43,832,066 downwards.
ACAATAGACATGCTCATTTAGACTACAATAGACATGCTCATTTAGACTTTAATAGACATGCTCATTTAGACTACAATAGACATGCTCATTTAGACTTTAATAGACATGCTCATTTAGACTACAATAGACATGCTCATTTAGACTTTAATAGACATGCTCATTTAGGCTACAATAGACATGCCATTTAGACTACAATAGACATGCTCATTTAGACTTTAATAAAGAGGCTCATTTAGACTACAATAGACATCTCATTTAGACTACAATAGACATGGTCATTTAGACTACAATAGACATCTCATTTAGACTACAATAGACATCTCATTTAGACTACAATAGACATGCTCATTTAGACTTTAATAGACATGCTCATTTAGACTACAATAGACATCTCATTTAGACTACAATAGACATCTCATTTAGACTGCACTAGATATGCTCATTCAGACTACAATAGACATGCTCATTTAGACTACAGTAGACGTGCTCATTTAGACTGCAATAGACATCTCATTTAGACAACAATAGACGTGCTCATTTAGACTACAATAGACATGCTCATTTAGACTACAATAGACATCTCGTTTAGACTGCAATAGACATGCTCATTTAGACTACAATAGACGTGCTCATTTAGACTACAATAGACATGCTCATTTAAAATACAAAATACGTGCTCATTTAGACTACAATAGACATGCTCATTTAGACTACAACAGACATCTCATTTAGACTACAATTGACATGTTCATTTAGACTAAAATAGACATGCTCATTTAGACTTCAATAGACGTGCTCATTCAGACAACAATAGACGTGCTCATTTAGACTACAATAGACGTGCTCATTTAAACTACAATAGACATCTCATTTAGACTACAATAGACATCTCATTTAGACTGCACTAGATATGCTCATTCAGACTACAATAGACATGCTCATTTAGACTACAGTAGACGTGCTCATTTAGACTGCAATAGACATGCTCATTTTGACTACAATAGACATCTCATTTAGACAACAATAGACATGCTCATTTAGACTACAATAGACATGCTCATTTAGACTACAATAGACGTGCTCATTTAGACTACAATAGACATCTCATTTAGACTACAATAGACATGCTCATTTAGAATACAAAATACGTGCTCATTTAGACTACAATAGACATGCTCATTTAGACTACAACAGACATCTCATTTAGACTACAATTGACATGTTCATTTAGACTACAACAGACATCTCATTTAGACTACAATTGACATGCTCATTTAGACTAAAATAGACATGCTCTTTTAGACTTCAATAGACGTGCTCATTCAGACAACAATAGACGTGCTCATTTAGACTACAATAGACGTGCTCATTTAAACTACAATAGACATCTCATTTAGACTACAATAGACATCTCATTTAGACTACAATAGATATGCTTATTTAGACTACAATAGACATGCTTATTTAGACTACAATAGACGTGCTCATTTAGACTACAATAAACATGCTCATTTAGACTACAATAGACGTGCTCATTTAGACTACAATAGACATGCTCATTTAGACTACAATAGACATGCTCATTTAGACTACAATATACATCTCATTTAGACTGCAATAGACATGCTCATTTAGACTACAATAGACATGCTCATTTAGACTACAATAGACACGCTCATTTAGACTACAATAGACGTGCTCATTTAGACTACAATAGACATGCTCATTTAGACTACAATAGACATGCTCATTTAGACTACAATAGACATGCTCATTTAGACTACAATAGACATGCTCATTTAGACTACAATATACATCTCATTTAGACTGCAATAGACATGCTCATTTAGACTACAATAGACATGCTCGTTTGGACTTCAATAGACATGCTCATTCAGACTACAATAGACATCTCATTTAGACTACAATAGACGTGGTCATTTAGACTACAATAGACATGCTCATTTAGACTACAATAGACATCTCATTTAGACTGCAATAGACATGCTCATTTAGACTACAATAGACGTGCTCATTTAGACTATAATAGACGTGCTCATTTAGACTACAATAGACATGCTCATTTAGACTACAATAGACATGCTCATTTAGACTACAATAGACATCTCATTTAGACTACAATAGACATGCTCATTTAGACTACAATAGGCGTGCTCATTTAGACTACAATAGACATGCTCATTGAGACTACAATAGACATGCTTATTTAGACTTTAATAGACATGCTTATTTAGACTACAAAAGACATGCTCATTTAGACTTTAATAGACATGCTCATTTAGACTACAATAGACATGCTCATTTAGACTTTAATAGACATGCTCATTTTGACTACAATAGACATGCCATTTAGACTACAATAGACATGCTCATTTAGACTTTAATAAAGAGGCTCATTTAGACTACAATAGACATCTCATTTAGAATACAATAGACATGCTCATTTAGACTACAATAGACATCTCATTTAGACTACAATAGACATCTCATTTAGACTACAATAGACATGCTCATTTAGACTTTAATAGACATGCTCATTTAGACTACAATAGACATCTCATTTAGACTACAATAGACATCTCATTTAGACTGCACTAGATATGCTCATTCAGACTACAATAGACATGCTCATTTAGACTACAGTAGACGTGCTCATTTAGACTGCAATAGACATGCTCATTTAGACTACAATAGACATCTCATTTAGACAACAATAGACGTGCTCATTTAGACTACAATAGACATGCTCATTTAGACTCCATAGACATCTCGTTAAAACTGCAATAGACATGCTCATGTAGACTACAATAGACGTGCTCATTTAGACTACAATAGACATGCTCATTTAGAATACAAAATACGTGCTCATTTAGACTACAATAGACATGCTCATTTAGACTACAACAGACATCTCATTTAGACTACAATTGACATGTTCATTTAGACTAAAATAGACATGCTCATTTAGACTACAATAGACGTGCTCATTCAGACAACAATAGACGTGCTCATTTAGACTACAATAGACGTGCTCATTTAAACTACAATAGACATCTCATTTAGACTACAATAGACATCTCATTTAGACTACAATAGATATGCTCATTTAGACTACAATAGACATGCTCATTTAGACTACAATACACGTGCTCATTTAGACTACAATAAACATGATCATTTAGACTACAATAGACGTGCTCATTTAGACTACAATAGACATGCTCATTTAGACTACAATAGACATGCTCATTTAGACTACAATAGACATCTCATTTAGACTGCAATAGACATGCTCATTTAGACTACAATAGACATGCTCATTTAGACTACAATAGGCGTGCTCATTTAGACTACAATAGACATCTCATTTAGACTACAATAGACATGCTCATTCAGACTACAATAGACATGCTCATTTAGACTTCAATAGACGTGTTCATTTAGACTACAATAGACATGCTCATTTAGACTACAATAGACGTGCTCATTTAGACTACAATAGACATCTCATTTAGACTACAATAGACATCTCATTTAGACTACAATAGACATGCTCATCTAGACTACAACAGACATGCTCATTTAGACTACAATAGACATCTCATTTAGACTACAATAGACATCTCATTTAGACTACAATAGATATGCTCATTTAGACTTCAATAGACATGCTCATTTAGACTACAATAGACGTGCTCATTTATACTACAATGGACATGCTCATTTAGACTACAATAGACGTGCTCATTTAGACTACAATAGACATGCTCATTTAGACTACAATAGACATGCTCATTTAGACTACAATAGACATCTCATTTAGACTGCAATAGACATGCTCATTTAGACTACAATAGACATCTCATTTAGACTACAATAGACATGCTCATTTAGACTACAATAGACATGCTCATTTAGACTACAATAGACATCTCATTTAGACTACAATAGACATGCTCATTTAGACTACAATAGACATGCTCATTTAGACTACAATAGACGTGCTCATTTAGACTACAATAGACATGCTCATTTAGACTACAATAGACATGCTCATTTAGACTACAATATACATCTCATTTAGACTGCAATAGACATGCTCATTTAGACTACAATAGACATGCTCATTTAGACTACAATAGACATGCTCATTTAGACTACAATAGACGTGCTCATTTAGACTACGATAGACATGCTCATTTAGACTACAATAGACGTGCTCGTTTAGACTTCAATAGACATGCTCATTCAGACTACAATAGACATCTCATTTAGACTACAATAGACGTGGTCATTTAGACTACAATAGACATGCTCATTTAGACTACAATAGACATCTCATTTAGACAGCAATAGACATGCTCATTTAGACTACAATAGACGTGCTCATTTAGACTACAATAGACGTGCTCATTTAGACTACAATAGACATGCTCATTTAGACTACAATAGACATGCTCATTTAGACTACAATAGACATCTCATTTAGACTACAATAGACATGCTCATTTAGACTACAATAGACGTGCTCATTTAGACTACAATAAACATGCTCATTTAGACTACAATAGACATGCTTATTTAGACTTTAATAGACATGCTCATTTAGACTACAATAGACATGCTCATTTAGACTTTAATAGACATGCTCATTTAGACTACAATAGACATGCTCATTTAGACTTTAATAGACATGCTCATTTAGACTACAATAGACATGCCATTTAGACTACAATAGACATGCTCATTTAGACTTTAATAAAGAGGCTCATTTAGACTACAAGAGACATCTCATTTAGACTACAATAGACATGCTCATTTAGACTACAATAGACAGCTCATTTAGACTACAATAGACATCTCATTTAGACTACAATAGACATGCTCATTTAGACTTTAATAGACATGCTCATTTAGACTACAATAGACATCTCATTTAGACTACAATAGACATCTCATTTAGACTGCACTAGATATGCTCATTCAGACTACAATAGACATGCTCATTTAGACTACAGTAGACGTGCTCATTTAAACTGCAATAGACATGCTCATTTAGACTACAATAGACATCTCATTTAGACAACAATAGACGTGCTCATTTAGACTACAATAGACATGCTCATTTAGACTTTAATAGACATGCTCATTTAGACTACAATAGACATCTCATTTAGACTACAATAGACGTGCTCATTTAGACTACAATAGACATGCTCATTTAGACTACAATAGACATGCTCATTTAGACTACAATAGACATCTCATTTAGACTACAATTGACATGTTCATTTAGACTAAAATAGACATGCTCATTTAGACTACAATAGACGTGCTCATTCAGACAACAATAGACGTGCTCATTTAGACTACAATAGACGTGCTCATTTAAACTACAATAGACATCTCATTTAGACTACAATAGACATCTCATTTAGACTACAATAGATATGCTCATTTAGACTAGAATAGACATGCTCATTTAGACTACAATACACGTGCTCATTTAGACTACAATAAACATGCTCATTTAGACTACAATAGACGTGCTCATTTAGACTACAATAGACATGCTCATTTAGACTACAATAGACATGCTCATTTAGACTACAATAGACATCTCATTTAGACTGCAATAGACATGCTCATTTAGACTACAATAGACATGCTCATTTAGACTACAATAGACGTGCTCATTTAGACTACAATAGACATGCTCATTTAGACTACAATAGACGTGCTCGTTTAGACTTCAATAGACATGCTCATTCAGACTACAATAGACATCTCATTTAGACTACAATAGACGTGGTCATTTAGACTACAATAGACATGCTCATTTAGACTACAATAGACATCTCATTTAGACTGCAATAGACATGCTCATTTAGACTACAATAGACGTGCTCATTTAGACTACAATAGACATGCTCATTTAGACTACAATAGACATGCTCATTTAGACTACAATAGACATCTCATTTAGACTACAATAGACATGCTCATTTAGACTACAATAGACGTGCTCATTTAGACTACAATAGACATGCTCATTTAGACTACAATAGACATGCTCATTTAGACTTTAATAGACATGCTCATTTAGACTACAATAGACATGCTCATTTAGACTTTAATAAACATGCTCATTTAGACTACAATAGACATGCTCATTTAGACTTTAATAGACATGCTCATTTAGACTACAATAGACATGCCATTTAGACTACAATAGACATGCACATTTAGACTTTAATAAAGAGGCTCATTTAGACTACAATAGACATCTCATTTAGACTACAATAGACATGCTCATTTAGACTACAATAGACATCTCATTTAGACTACAATAGACATCTCATTTAGACTACAATAGACATGCTCATTTAGACTTTAATAGACATGCTCATTTAGACTACAATAGACATCTCATTTAGACTACAATAGACATCTCATTTAGACTGCACTAGATATGCTCATTCAGACTACAATAGACATGCTCATTTAGACTACAGTAGACGTGCTCATTTAGACTGCAATAGACATGCTCATTTAGACTACAATAGACGTGCTCATTTAGACTACAATAGACATGCTCATTTAGACTACAAAAACGTGCTCATTTAGACTACAATAGACATGCTCGTTTAGACTACAATAGACATCTCATTTAGACTACAATAGACATGCTCATTCAGACTACAATAGACATGCTCATTTAGACTTCAATAGACGTGTTCATTTAGACTACAATAGACATGCTCATTTAGACTACAATAGACGTGCTCATTTAGACTACAATAGACATCTCATTTAGACTACAATAGACATCTCATTTAGACTACAATAGACATGCTCATCTAGACTACAACAGACATGCTCATTTAGACTACAATAGACATCTCATTTAGACTACAATAGACATCTCATTTAGACTACAATAGATATGCTCATTTAGACTTCAATAGACATGCTCATTTAGACTACAATAGACGTGCTCATTTAGACTACAATGGACATGCTCATTTAGACTACAATAGACGTGCTCATTTAGACTACAATAGACATGCTCATTTAGACTACAATAGACATGCTCATTTAGACTACAATAGACATCTCATTTAGACTGCAATAGACATGCTCATTTAGACTACAATAGACATGCTCATTTAGACTACAATAGACATGCTCATTTAGACTACAATAGACGTGCTCATTTAGACTACAATAGACATGCTCATTTAGACTACAATAGACGTGCTCGTTTAGACTTCAATAGACATGCTCATTCAGACTACAATAGACATTTCATTTAGACTACAATAGACGTGCTCATTTAGACTACAATAGACATGCTCATTTAGACTCTAATAGACATCTCATTTAGACTGCAATAGACATGCTCATTTAAACTACAATAGACGTGCTCATTTAGACTACAATAGACGTGTTCATTTAGACTACAATAGACATGCTCATTTAGACTACAATATGACGTGCTCATTTAGACTGCAATAGACATGCTCATTTAATCTACAATAGACGTGCTCATTTAGACTACAATAGACGTGCTCATTTAGACTACAATAGACATGCTCATTTAGACTACAATAGACGTGCTCATTTAGACTACAATTGACATGCTCATTTAGACTACAATAGACGTGCTCGTTTAGACTTCAATAGACATGCTCATTCAGACTACAATAGACATCTCATTTAGACTACAATAGACGTGCTCATTTAGACTACAATAGACATGCTTATTTAGACTACAATAGACATCTCATTCAGACTGCAATAGACATGCTTATTTAGACTACAATAGACGTGCTCATTTAGACTACAATAGACATGCTCATTTAGACTACAATAGACGTGCTCATTTAGACTACAATAGACATGCTCATTTAGACTACAATAGACATGCTCATTTAGACTACAATAGACGTGCTCATTTAGACTACAATAGACATGCTCATTTAGACTACAATAGACATGCTCATTTAGACTACAATAGACGTGCTCATTTAGACTACAATAGACATCTCATTTAGACTACAATAGACATGCTCATTTAGACTACAATAGACGTGCTCATTTCGACTACAATAGACATGCTCATTTCGACTACAATAGACATGCTCATTTAGACTTTAGTAGACATGCTCATTTAGACTACAATAGACAGGCTCATTTAGACTTTAATAGACATGCTCATTTAGACTACAATAGACATGCTCATTTAGACTACAATAGACGTGCTCATTTAGACTACAATAGACATGCTCATTCAGACTACAATAGACATGCTTATTTAGACTATAATAAACGTGCTCATTTAGACTACAATAGACATCTCATTTAGACTACAATAGACATGCTCATTTAGACTACAATAGACATGCTCATTAAGACTACAAAAGACATGCTCATTTAGACTACAATAGACATGCTCATTAAGACTACAATAGACATGCTCATTTAGACTACAATAGACATGCTTATTTAGACTATAATAAACGTGCTCATTTAGACTACAATAGACATCTCATTAAGACTACAATAGACATGCTCATTTAGACTACTATAGACGCGCTCATTTAGACTACAATAGACATGCTCATTTAGACTACAATAGACATGCTCATTTAGACTTTAGTAGACATGCTCATTTAGACTACAATAGACATGCTCATTTAGACTTTAATAGACATGCTCATTTGGACTACAATAGACATCTCATTTAGACTACAACAGACATCTCATCCAGACTACAAAAGACATGCTCATTTAGACTACAATAGACATGCTCATTTAGACTTTAATAGACATGCTCATTTAGACTACAATAGACATGTCATTTAGACTACAATAGACATGTTCATTTAGACTTTAATAACGAGGCTCATTTAGACTGCAATAGACATCTCATTTAGACTACAAAAGACATGCTCATTTAGACTACAATAGACATCTCATTTAAAATGCAATAGACATGCTCATTTAGACTACAATAGACATGCTCATTTAGACTACAATAGACATGCTCATTTAGACTACAAAAGACATGCTCATTTAGACTACAATAGACATCTCATTTAGACTACAATAGACATCTCATTTAGACTACAATTGACATGCTCATTTAGACTACAATAGACATGCTCCTTCAGACTACAATAGACATCTCATTTAGACTACAATAGACATGCTCATTTAGACTTTAACAGACATGCTCATTCAGACAACAATAGACGTGCTCATTTAGACTACAATAGACGTGCTCATTTAAACTACAATAGACATCTCATTTAGACTACAATAGACATCTCATTTAGACTGCACTAGATATGCTCATTCAGACTACAATAGACATGCTCATTTAGACTACAGTAGACGTGCTCATTTAGACTGCAATAGACATGCTTATTTAGACTACAATAGACGTGCTCATTCAGACTACAATAAACATGCTCATTTAGACTACAATAGACGTGCTCATTTAGACTACAATAGACATGCTCATTTAGACTACAATAGACATGCTCATTTAGACTACAATAGACATCTCATTTAGACTGCAATAGACATGCTCATTTAGACTACAATAGACGTGCTCATTTAGACTACAATTGACATGCTCATTTAGACTACAATAGACGTGCTCATTTAGACTACAATGGACATGCTCATTTAGACTACCATAGACATGCTCATTTAGACTACAATAGACATCTCATTTAGACTGCAATAGACATGCTCATTTAGACTACAATAGACATGCTCATTTAGACTACAATAGACATGCTCATTTAGACTACAATAGACGTGCTCATTTAGACTACAATAGACATGCTCATTTAGACTACAATAGACGTGCTCGTTTAGACTTCAATAGACATGCTCATTCAGACTACAATAGACATTTCATTTAGACTACAATAGACGTGCTCATATAGACTACAATAGACATGCTCATTTAGACTACAATAGACATCTCATTTAGACTGCAATAGACATGCTCATTTGAACTACAATAGACGTGCTCATTTAGACTACAATAGACGTGTTCATTTAGACTACAATAGACATGCTCATTTAGACTACAATAGACGTGCTCATTTAGACTGCAATAGACATGCTCATTTATTCTACAATAGACGTGCTCATTTAGACTACAATAGACGTGCTCATTTAGACTACAATAGACATGCTCATTTAGACTACAATAGACGTGCTCATTTAGACTACAATTGACATGCTCATTTAGACTACAATAGACGTGCTCGTTTAGACTTCAATAGACATGCTCATTCAGACTACAATAGACATCTCATTTAGACTACAATAGACGTGCTCATTTAGACTACAATAGACATGCTTATTTAGACTACAATAGACATCTCATTCAGACTGCAATAGACATGCTCATTTAGACTACAATAGACGTGCTCATTGAGACTACAATAGACGTGCTCATTTAGACTACAATAGACATGCTCATTTAGACTACAATAAACGTGCTCATTTAGACGACAATAGACATCTCATTTAGACTACAATAGACATGCTCATTTAGACTACAATAGACGTGCTCATTTAGACTACAATAGACATGCTCATTCCGACTACAATAGACATGCTCATTTAGACTTTAGTAGACATGCTCATTTAGACTACAATAGACAGGCTCATTTAGACTTTAATAGACATGCTCATTTAGACTACAATAGACATGCTCATTTAGACTACAATAGACGTGCTCATTTAGACTACAATAGACATGCTCATTTAGACTACAATAGACATGCTTATTTAGACTATAATAAACGTGCTCATTTAGACTACAATAGACATCTCATTTAGACTACAATAGACATGCTCATTTAGACTACAATAGACATGCTCATTAAGACTACAATAGACATGCTCATTTGGACTACAATAGACATGCTCATTTAGACTACAATAGACATGCTCATTTAGACTACAATAGACATGCTTATTTAGACTTTAGTAGACATGCTCATTTAGACTACAATAGACATGCTCATTTAGACTTTAATAGACATGCTCATTTAGACTACAATAGACATCTCATTTAGACTACAACAGACATCTCATCCAGACTACAATAGAAATGCTCATTTAGACTACAATAGACATGCTCATTTAGACTTTAATAGACATGCTCATTTAGACTACAATAGACATGTCATTTAGACTACAATAGACATGTTCATTTAGACTTTAATAAAGAGGCTCATTTAGACTGCAATAGACATCTCATTTAGACTACAAAAACATGCTCATTTAGACTACAATAGACATCTCATTTGAAATGCAATAGACATGCTCATTTAGACTACAATAGACATGCTCATTTAGACTACAAAAGACATGCTCATTTAGACTACAATAGACATCTCATTTAGACTACAATAGACATCTCATTTAGACTACAATAGACATGCTCATTTAGACTACAATAGACATGCTCCTTCAGACTACAATAGACATCTCATTTAGACTACAATAGACATGCTCATTTAGACTTTAACAGACATGCTCATTTAGACTACAATAGACGTGCTCATTTAGACTACAATAGACATGCTCATTTAGACTACAATAGACATGCTCATTTAGACTACAATAGACGTGCTCATTTAGACTACAATAGACATGCTCATTTAGACTACAATGGACATCTCATTTGGGCTACAATAGACATGCTCATTTAGACTTTAATAGACATGCTCATTTAGACTACAATAGACGTGTTCATTTAGACAACAATAGACATGCTCATTTAGACTACAATAGACATGCTCATTTAGACTCCAATAGATATCTCATTTAGACTACAATAGACATGCTCATTTAGACTTTAATACACATGCTCATTTAGACTACAATAGACATCTCATCTATACTACAATAGACATGCTCATTTTAACTTTAATAGACATGCTCATTTAGACTACAATAGACATCTCATTTAGACTACAATAGACGTGCTCATTTAGACTTTAATAGACATGCTCATTTAGACTACAATAGACATCTCATTTAGACTACAATAGAAATCTCCTTTAGACTACAATAGACATGCTCATTCAGACTACAATAGACATGCCCATTTAGACTACAATAGACGTGCTCATTTAGACTACAATAGACATGCTCATTTCGACTACAATAGACATCTCATTTAGACTACAATAGACATGCTCATTTAAACTACAATAGACATGCTCATTTATACTACAATAGACATGCTTATTTAGACTTTAATAGACATGCTCATTTAGACTACAATAGACGTGCTCATTTAGACTACAATAGACATGCTCATTTAGACTACTATAGACATGCTCCTTTAGACTACAATAGACATGCTCATTTAGACTACAATAGACATCTCATTTAGACTACAATAGACATCTCATTTAGACTACAATAGACATGCTCATTTAGACTACAATAGACATGCCCATTTAAACTACAATAGACGTGCTCATTTAGACTACAATAGACATGCTCATTTAGACTACAATAGACATCTCATTTAGACTACAATAGACATGCTCATTTAGACTACAATAGACATGCTCATTTAGACTACAATAGACATGCTCATTTAGACTACAATAGACATGCTCATTTAGACTTTAATATACATGCTCATTTAGACTACAGTAGATATGCTCATTTAGACTACAATAGACATCTCATTTAGACTGCAATAGACATGCTCATTTAGACTACAATAGACCTGCTCATTTAGACTACATTAGACGTGCTCATTTAGACTACAATAGACATGCTCATTTAGACTACAATAGACATGCTCATTTAGACTACATTAGACGTGCTCATTTAGACTACAATAGACATGCTCATTTAGACTACAATAGACATGCTCATTTAGACTACATTAGACGTGCTCATTTAGACTACAATATACATGCTCATTTAGACTACAATAGACATGCTCATTTAGACTACAATAGACAACTCATTTAGACTGCAAAAGACATGCTCATTTAGACTACAATAGACATGCTCCTTTAGACTACAATAGACATGCTCATTTAGACTACAATAGACCTGCTCATTTGGACTACAATAGACGTGCTCATTTGGACTACAATAGACATGCTCATTTAGACTACAATAGACGTGCTCACTTAGACTACAATAGACATGCTCATTTAGACTACAATAGACATGCTCATTTAGACTACAATAGACATGCTCATTTAGACTCCAATAGACGTGCTCATTTGGACTACAATAGACATGCTCATTTAGACTACAATAGACGTGCTCACTTAGACTACAATAGACATGCTCATTTAGACTACAATAGACATCTTATTTAGACTACAATAGACGTGATCATTTAGACTACAATAGACATGCTCATTTAGACTACAATAGACATCTCATTTAGATTACAATAGACATCTCATTTAGACTACAATAGACATGCTCATTTAGACTTTATTAGACATGCTCATTTGGACTTTAATAGACATGCTCATTTAGACTACAATAGACATGCTCATTTACACTACAATAAACATGCTCATTTAGACTACAATAGACATGCTTATTTAGACTTTAATAGACATGCTTATTTAGACTACAATAGACGTGCTCATTTAGACTACAATAGACATGCTCATTTAGACTACTATAGACATGCTCATTTAGACTACAATAGACATCTCAATTAGACTATAATAGACATCTCATTTAGACTACAATAGACATGCTCATTTAGACTACAATAGACATGCCCAATTAGACTACAATAGACGTGCTCATTTAGACTACAATAGACATGCTCATTTAGACTACAATAGACATCTCATTTAGACCACAATAGACATGCTCATTTAGACTACAATGGACATGCTCATTTAGACTACAATAGACATGCTCATTTAGACTACAATAGACATGCTCATTTTGACTACAATAGACATGCTCATTTAGACTACAATAGACATGCTCATTTAGACTTTAATATACATGCTCATTTAGACTACAGTAGACATGCTCATTTAGACTACAATAGACATCTCATTTAGACTGCAATAGACATGCTCATTTAGACTACATTAGACGTGCTCATTTAGACTACAATATACATGCTCATTTAGACTACAATAGACATGCTCATTTAGACTACAATAGACAACTCATTTAGACTGCAAAAGACATGCTCATTTAGACTACAATAGACATGCTCCTTTAGACTACAATAGACATGCTCATTTAGACTACAATAGACCTGCTCATTTGGACTACAATAGACGTGCTCATTTGGACTACAATAGACATGCTCATTTAGACTACAATAGACGTGCTCACTTAGACTACAATAGACATGCTCATTTAGACTACAATAGACATGCTCATTTAGACTACAATAGACATGCTCATTTAGACTCCAATAGACGTGCTCATTTGGACTACAATAGACATGCTCATTTAGACTACAATAGACGTGCTCACTTAGACTACAATAGACATGCTCATTTAGACTACAATAGACATCTTATTTAGACTACAATAGACGTGATCATTTAGACTACAATAGACATGCTCATTTAGACTACAATAGACATCTCATTTAGATTACAATAGACATCTCATTTAGACTACAATAGACATGCTCATTTAGACTTTATTAGACATGCTCATTTGGACTTTAATAGACATGCTCATTTAGACTACAATAGACATGCTCATTTACACTACAATAAACATGCTCATTTAGACTACAATAGACATGCTTATTTAGACTTTAATAGACATGCTTATTTAGACTACAATAGACGTGCTCATTTAGACTACAATAGACATGCTCATTTAGACTACTATAGACATGCTCATTTAGACTACAATAGACATCTCAATTAGACTATAATAGACATCTCATTTAGACTACAATAGACATGCTCATTTAGACTACAATAGACATGCCCAATTAGACTACAATAGACGTGCTCATTTAGACTACAATAGACATGCTCATTTAGACTACAATAGACATCTCATTTAGACCACAATAGACATGCTCATTTAGACTACAATGGACATGCTCATTTAGACTACAATAGACATGCTCATTTAGACTACAATAGACATGCTCATTTTGACTACAATAGACATGCTCATTTAGACTACAATAGACATGCTCATTTAGACTTTAATATACATGCTCATTTAGACTACAGTAGACATGCTCATTTAGACTACAATAGACATCTCATTTAGACTGCAATAGACATGCTCATTTAGACTACAATAGACATGCTCATTTAGACTACAATAGACATCTCATTTAGACTGCAAAAGACATGCTCATTTAGACTACAATAGACATGCTCATTTAGACTACAATAGACATGCTCATTTAGACTACAATAGACGTGCTCATTTGAACTACAATAGACATGCTCTTTTAGACTCCAATAGACGTGCTCACTTAGACTACAATAGACATGCTCATTTAGACTACAATAGACATCTTATTTAGACTACAATAGACGTGATCATTTAGACTACAATAGACATGCTCATTTAGACTACAATAGACATCTCATTTAGATTACAATAGACATCTCATTTAGACTACAATAGACATGCTCATTTAGACTTTAATATACATGCTCATTTAGACTTTAATAGACATGCTCATTTAAACTACAATAGACATGCTCATTTACACTACAATAGACATGCTCATTTAGACGACAATAGACATGCTTATTTAGACTTTAATAGACATGCTTATTTAGACTACAATAGACGTGCTCATTTAGACTACAATAGACATGCTCATTTAGACTACTATAGACATGCTCATTTAGACTACAATAGACATCTCATTTAGACTACAATAGACATCTCATTTAGACTACAATAGACATGCTCATTTAGACTACAATAGACATGCCCAATTAGACTACAATAGACGTGCTCATTTAGACTACAATAGACATGCTCATTTAGACTACAATAGACATCTCATTTAGACCACAATAGACATGCTCATTTAGACTACAATAGACATGCTCATTTAGACTACAATAGACATGCTCATTTAGACTACAATAGACATGCTCATTTAGACTACATTAGACGTGCTCATTTAAACTACAATAGACATGCTCATATAGACTACAATAGACATGCCCAATTAGACTACAATAGACATGCTCATTTAGACTACATTAGACGTGCTCATTTAGACTACAATAGACATGCTCATTTAGACTACAATAGACATGCTCATTTAGACTACAATAGACATGCTCATTTAGACTACAATAGACATCTCGTTTAGACTGCAATAGACATGCTCATTTAGACTACATTAGACGTGCTCATTTAGACTACAAGAGACATGCTCATTTAGAATACAAAATATGTGCTCATTTAGACTACAACAGACATCTCATTTAGACTACAATTGACATGCTCATTTAGACTAAAATAGACATGCTCATTTAGACTACAATAGACGTGCTCATTTAGACTACAATAGACGTGCTCATTTAAACTACAATAGACATCTCATTTAGACTACAATAGACATCTCATTTAGACTACAATAGATATGCTCATTTAGACTACAATAGACATGCTCATTTAGACTACAATAGACGTGCTCATTTAGACTACAATAAACATGCTCATTTAGACTACAATAGACGTGCTCATTTAAACTACAATAGACATGCTCATTTAGACTACAATAGACATGCTCATTTAGACTACAATAGACATCTCATTTAGACTGCAATAGACATGCTCATTTAGACTACAATAGACATGCTCATTTAGACTACAATAGACATGCTCATTTAGACTACAATAGACGTGCTCATTTAGACTACAATAGACATGCTCATTCAGACTACAATAGACGTGCTCGTTTAGACTTCAATAGACATGCTCATTCAGACTACAATAGACATCTCATTTAGACTACAATAGACGTGGTCATTTAGACTACAATAGACATGCTCATTTAGACTACAATAGACATCTCATTTAGACTGCAATAGACATGCTCATTTAGACTACAATAGACGTGCTCATTTAGACTACAATAGACGTGCTCATTTAGACTACAATAGACATGCTCATTTAGACTACAATAGACATGCTCATTTAGACTACAATAGACATCTCATTTAGACTACAATAGACATGCTCATTTAGACTACAATAGACGTGCTCATTTAGACTACAATAGACATGCTCATTTAGACTACAATAGACATGCTCATTTAGACTTTAATAGACATGCTCATTTAGACTACAATAGACATGCTCATTTAGACTTTAATAGACATGCTCATTTAGACTACAATAGACATGCTCATTTAGACTACAATAGACATGCTCATTTAGACTACAATAGACATCTCATTTAGACTACAATAGACATCTCATTTAGACTACAATAGACATGCTCATTTAGACTTTAATAGACATGCTCATTTAGACTACAATAGACATCTCATTTAGACTACAATAGACATCTCATTTAGACTGCACTAGATATGCTCATTCAGACTACAATAGACATGCTCGTTTAGACTACAGTAGACGTGCTCATTTAGACTGCAATAGACATGCTCATTTAGACTACAATAGACATCTCATTTAGACTACAATAGACGTGCTCATTTAGACTACAATAGACATGCTCATTTAGACTACAATAGACATCTCGTTTAGACTGCAATAGACATGCTCATTTAGACTACAATAGACGTGCTCATTTAGACTACAATAGACATGCTCATTTAGAATACAAAATACGTGCTCATTTAGACTACAATAGACATGCTCATTTAGACTACAACAGACATCTCATTTAGACTACAATTGACATGTTCATTTAGACTAAAATAGACATGCTCATTTAGACTTCAATAGACGTGCTCATTCAGAAAACAATAGACGTGCTCATTTAGACTACAATAGACGTGCTCATTTAAACTAAAATAGACATCTCATTTAGACTACAATAGACATCTCATTTAGACTACAATAGATATGCTCATTTAGACTACAATAGACATGCTCATTTAGACTACAATAGACGTGCTCATTTAGACTACAATAAACATGCTCATTTAGACTACAATAGACGTGCTCATTTAGACTACAATAGACATGCTCATTTAGACTACAATAGACATGCTCATTTAGACTACAATAGACATCTCATTTAGACTGCAATAGACATGCTCATTTAGACTACAATAGACGTGCTCATTTAGACTACAATAGACATGCTCATTTAGAATACAAAATACGTGCTCATTTAGACTACAATAGACATGCTCATTTAGACTACAACAGACATGCTCATTTAGACTACAATAGACGTGCTCATTTAGACTACAATAGACATGCTCATTTAGACTACAATAGACGTGCTCATTTAGACTACAATAGACATGCTCATTTAGACTACAATAGACGTGCTTATTTAGACTACAATAGACATGCTCATTTAGACTACAATAGACATGCTCATTTAGACTACAATAGACATGCTCATTTAGACTACAATAGACATGCTCATTTAGACTACAATAGACATGCTCATTTAGACTACAATAGACATGCTCATTTAGACTACAATAGACATGCTCATTTAGACTACAATAGACATGCTCATTTAGACTACAATAGACATGCTCATTTAGACTACAATAGACATGCTCATTTAGACTACAATAGACATGCTCATTTAGACTACAATAGACGTGCTCATTTAGACTACAATAGACATGCTCATTTAGACTACAATAGACGTGCTCATTTAGACTACAATAGACATGCTCATTTAGAATACAAAATACGTGCTCATTTAGACTACAATAGACAAGCTCATTTAGACTACAACAGACATCTCATTTAGACTACAATTGACATGCTCCTTTAGACTACAACAGACATCTCATTTAGACTACAATTGACATGCTCATTTAGACTAAAATAGACATGCTCATTTAGACTTCAATAGACGTGCTCATTCAGACAACAATAGACGTGCTCATTTAAACTACAATAGACATCTCATTTAGACTACAATAGACATCTCATTTAGACTACAATAGATATGCTTATTTAGACTACAATAGACATGCTTATTTAGACTACAATAGACGTGCTCATTTAGACTACAATAAACATGCTCATTTAGACTACAATAGACGTGCTCATTTAGACTACAATAGACATGCTCATTTAGACTACAATAGACATGCTCATTTAGACTACAATAGACATCTCATTTAGACTGCAATAGACATGCTCATTTAGACTACAATAGACATGCTCATTTAGACTACAATAGACATGCTCATTTAGACTACAATAGACGTGCTCATTTAGACTACAATTGACATGCTCATTTAGACTACAATAGACGTGCTCGTTTAGACTTCAATAGACATGCTCATTCAGACTACAATAGACATCTCATTTAGACTACAATAGACGTGCTCATTTAGACTACAATAGACATGCTTATTTAGACTACAATAGACATCTCATTCAGACTGCAATAGACATGCTCATTTAGACTACAATAGACGTGCTTATTTAGACTACAATAGACGTGCTCATTTACAATACAATAGACATGCTCATTTAGACTACAATAAACGTGCTCATTTAGACTACAATAGACATCTCATTTAGACTACAATAGACATGCTCATTTAGACTACAATAGACGTGCTCATTTAGACTACAATAGACATGCTCATTTCGACTACAATAGACATGCTCATTTAGACTTTAGTAGACATGCTCATTTAGACTACAATAGACAGGCTCATTTAGACTTTAATAGACATGCTCATTTAGACTACAATAGACATGCTCATTTAGACTACAATAGACGTGCTCATTTAGACTACAATAGACATGCTCATTTAGACTACAATAGACATGCTTATTTAGACTATAATAAACGTGCTCATTTAGACTACAATAGACATCTCATTTAGACTACAATAGACATGCTCATTTAGACTACAATAGACATGCTCATTAAGACTACAAAAGACGTGCTCATTTAGACTACAATAGACATGCTTATTTAGACTATAATAAACGTGCTCATTTAGACTACAATAGACATCTCATTTAGACTACAATAGACATGCTCATTTAGACTACAATAGACGCGCTCATTTAGACTACAATAGACATGCTCATTTAGACTACAATAGACATGCTCATTTAGACTTTAGTAGACATGCTCATTTAGACTACAATAGACATGCTCATTTAGACTTTAATAGACATGCTCATTTAGACTACAATAGACATCTCATTTAGACTACAACAGACATCTCATCCAGACTAAAATAGACATGCTCATTTAGACTACAATAGACATGCTCATTTAGACTTTAATAGACATGCTCATTTAGACTACAATAGACATCTCATTTAGACTACAACAGACATCTCATCCAGACTACAATAGACATGCTCATTTAGACTACAATAGACATGCTCATTTAGACTTTAATAGACATGCTCATTTAGACTACAATAGACATCTCATTTAGACTACAACAGACATCTCATCCAGACTACAATAGACATGCTCATTTAGACTACAATAGACATCTCATTTAGACTACAACAGACATCTCATCCAGACTACAGTAGACGTGCTCATTTAGACTACAATAGACATGCTCATTTAGACTTTAATAGACATGCTCATTTAGACTACAATAGACATGTCATTTAGACTACAATAGACATGCTCATTTAGACTTTAATAAAGAGGCTCATTTAGACTGCAATAGACATCTCATTTAGACTACAAAAACATGCTCATTTAGACTTCAATAGACATCTCATTTAAAATGCAATAGACATGCTCATTTAGACTACATTAGACATGCTCATTTAGACTACAATAGACATGCTCATTTAGACTACAAAAGACATGCTCATTTAGACTACAATAGACATCTCATTTAGACTACAATAGACATCTCATTTAGACTACAATAGACATGCTCATTTAGACTACAATAGACATGCTCCTTCAGACTACAATAGACATCTCATTCAGACTACAATAGACATGCTCATTTAGACTTTAACAGACATGCTCATTTAGACTACAATAGACGTGCTCATTTAGACTACAATAGACATGCTCATTTAGACTACAATAGACATGCTCATTTAGACTACAATAGACGTGCTCATTTAGACTACAATAGACATGCTCATTTAGACTACAATGGACATCTCATTTGGGCTATAATAGACATGCTCATTTAGACTTTAATAGACATGCTCATTTAGACTACAATAGACGTGTTCATTTAGACAACAATAGACATGCTCATTTAGACTACAATAGACATGCTCATTTAGACTCCAATAGATATCTCATTTAGACTACAATAGACATGCTCATTTAGAGTTTAATACACATGCTCATTTAGACTACAATAGACATCTCATCTATACTACAATAGACATGCTCATTTAAACTTTAATAGACATGCTCATTTAGACTACAATAGACATCTCATTTAGACTACAATAGACATGCTCATTTAGACTTTAATAGACATGCTCATTTAGACTACAATAGACATCTCATTTAGACTACAATAGAAATCTCCTTCAGACTACAATAGACATGCTCATTTAGACTACAATAGACATGCCCATTTAGACTACAATAGACGTGCTCATTTAGACTACAATAGACATGCTCATTTCGACTACAATAGACATCTCATTTAGACTACAATAGACATGCTCATTTAGACTACAATAGACATGCTCATTTATACTACAATAGACATGCTTATTTAGACTTTAATAGACATGCTCATTTAGACTACAATAGACGTGCTCATTTAGACTACAATAGACATGCTCATTTAGACTACTATAGACATGCTCCTTTAGACTACAATAGACATGCTCATTTAGACTACAATAGACATCTCATTTAGACTACAATAGACATGCTCATTTAGACTACAATAGACATGCTCATTTAGACTTTAATATACATGCTCATTTAGACTACAGTAGACATGCTCATTTAGACTACAATAGACATCTCATTTAGACTGCAATAGACATGCTCATTTAGACGTGCTCATTTAGACTACATTAGACGTGCTCATTTAGACTACAATAGACATGCTCATTTAGAATACAATAGACATGCTCATTTAGACTACATTAGACGTGCTCATTTAGACTACAATAGACATGCTCATTTAGACTACAATAGACATGCTCATTTAGACTACATTAGACGTGCTCATTTAGACTACAATATACATGCTCATTTAGACTACAATAGACATGCTCATTTAGACTACAATAGACATCTCATTTAGACTGCAAAAGACATGCTCATTTAGACTACAATAGACATGCTCATTTAGACTACAATAGACATGCTCATTTAGACTACAATAGACGTGCTCATTTGGACTACAACAGACATGCTCTTTTAGACTCCAATAGACGTGCTCACTTAGACTACAATAGACATGCTCATTTAGACTACAATAGACATCTTATTTAGACTACAATAGACGTGATCATTTAGACTACAATAGACATGCTCATTTAGACTACAATAGACATCTCATTTAGATTACAATAGACATCTCATTTAGACTACAATAGACATGCTCATTTAGACTTTAATAGACATGCTCATTTAGACTTCATTAGACATGCTCATTTAGACTACAATAGACATGCTCATTTACACTACAATAAACATGCTCATTTAGACTACAATAGACATGCTTATTTAGACTTTATTAGACATGCTTATTTAGACTACAATAGACGTGCTCATTTAGACTACAATAGACATGCTCATTTAGACTACTATAGACATGCTCATTTAGACTACAATAGACATCTCATTTAGACTACAATAGACATCTCATTTAGACTACAATAGACATGCTCATTTAGACTACAATAGACATGCCCAATTAGACTACAATAGACGTGCTCATTTAGACTACAATAGACATGCTCATTTAGACTACAATAGACATCTCATTTAGACCACAATAGACATGCTCATTTAGACTACAATGGACATGCTCATTTAGACTACAATAGACATGCTCATTTAGACTACAATAGACATGCTCATTTAGACTACATTAGACGTGCTCATTTAGACTACAATAGACATGCTCATTTAGACTACAATAGACATGCCCAATTAGACTACAATAGACATGCTCATTTAGACTACATTAGACGTGCTCATTTAGACTACAATAGACATGCTCATTTAGACTACAATAGACATGCTCATTTAGACTACAATAGACATGCTCATTTAGACTACAATAGACATCTCGTTTAGACTGCAATAGACATGCTCATTTAGACTACAAGAGACATGCTTATTTAGAATACAAAATATGTGCTAATTTAGACTACTATAGACATGCTCATTTAGACTTCAATAGACGTGCTCATTCAAACAACAATAGACGTGCTCATTTAGACTACAATAGACGTGCTCATTTAAACTACAATAGACATCTCATTTAGACTACAGTAGACATCTCATTTAGACTACAATAGATATGCTCATTTCGACTACAATAGACATGCTCATTTAGACTACGATAGACGTGCTCATTTAGACTACAATAAACATGCTCATTTAGACTACAATAGACGTGTTCATTTAAACTACAATAGACATGCTCATTTAGACTACAATAGACATGCTCATTTAGACTACAATAGACATGCTCATTTAGACTACAATAGACACGCTCATTTAGACTACAATAGACGTGCTCATTTAGACTACAATAGACATGCTCATTTAGACTACAATAGACGTGCTCGTTTGGACTTCAATAGACATGCTCATTCAGACTACAATAGACATCTCATTTAGACTACAATAGACGTGGTCATTTAGACTACAATAGACATGCTCATTTAGACTACAATAGACATCTCATTTAGACTGCAATAGACATGCTCATTTAGACTACAATAGACGTGCTCATTTAGACTATAATAGACGTGCTCATTTAGACTACAATAGACATGCTCATTTAGACTACAATAGACATGCTCATTTAGACTACAATAGACATCTCATTTAGACTACAATAGACATGCTCATTTAGACTACAATAGGCGTGCTCATTTAGACTACAATAGACATGCTCATTGAGACTACAATAGACATGCTTATTTAGACTTTAATAGACATGCTTATTTAGACTACAAAAGACATGCTCATTTAGACTTTAATAGACATGCTCATTTAGACTACAATAGACATGCTCATTTAGACTTTAATAGACATGCTCATTTTGACTACAATAGACATGCCATTTAGACTACAATAGACATGCTCATTTAGACTTTAATAAAGAGGCTCATTTAGACTACAATAGACATCTCATTTAGAATACAATAGACATGCTCATTTAGACTACAATAGACATCTCATTTAGACTACAATAGACATCTCATTTAGACTACAATAGACATGCTCATTTAGACTTTAATAGACATGCTCATTTAGACTACAATAGACATGATCATTTAGACTACAATAGACGTGCTCATTTAGACTACAATAGACATGCTCATTTAGACTACAATAGACATCTCATTTAGACTGCAATAGACATGCTCATTTAGACTACAATAGACATGCTCATTTAGACTACAATAGGCGTGCTCATTTAGACTACAATAGACATGCTCATTTAGACTACGATAGACGTGCTCGTTTAGACTTCAATAGACATGCTCATTCAGACTACAATAGACATCTCATTTAGACTACAATAGACGTGGTCATTTAGACTACAATAGACATGCTCATTTAGACTACAATAGACATCTCATTCAGACTGCAATAGACATGCTCATTTAGACTACAATAGACGTGCTCATTTAGACTACAACAGACATGCTCATTTAGATTACAATAGACATGCTCATTTAGACTACAATAGACATCTCATTTAGACTACAATAGACATGCTCATTTAGACTACAATAGACGTGCTCATTTAGACTACAATAGACATGCTCATTTAGACTACAATAGACATGCTCATTTAGACTTTAATAGACATGCTCATTTAGACTACAATAGACATGCTCATTTAGACTTTAATAGACATGCTCATTTAGACTACAATAGACATGCTCATTTAGACTTTAATAGACATGCTCATTTAGACTACAATAGACATGCCATTTAGACTACAATAGACATGCACATTTAGACTTTAATAAAGAGGCTCATTTAGACTACAATAGACATCTCATTTAGACTACAATAGACATGCTCATTTAGACTACAATAGACATCTCATTTAGACTACAATAGACATCTCATTTAGACTACAATAGACATGCTCATAAAGACTTTAATAGACATGCTCATTTAGACTACAATAGACATCTCATTTAGACTACAATAGACATCTCATTTAGACTGCACTAGATATGCTCATTCAGACTACAATAGACATGCTCATTTAGACTACAGTAGACGTGCTCATTTAGACTGCAATAGACATGCTCATTTAGACTACAATAGACATGCTCATTTAGACTACAATAGACATGCTCATTTAGACTACAATAGACGTGCTCATTTAGACTACAATAGACATGCTCATTTAGACTACAAAAACGTGCTCATTTAGACTACAATAGACATGCTCGTTTAGACTACAATAGACATCTCATTTAGACTACAATAGACATGCTCATTCAGACTACAATAGACATGCTCATTTAGACTTCAATAGACGTGTTCATTTAGACTACAATAGACATGCTCATTTAGACTACAATAGACGTGCTCATTTAGACTACAATAGACATCTCATTTAGACTACAATAGACATCTCATTTAGACTACAATAGACATGCTCATCTAGACTACAACAGACATGCTCATTTAGACTACAATAGACATCTCATTTAGACTACAATAGACATCTCATTTAGACTACAATAGATATGCTCATTTAGACTTCAATAGACATGCTCATTTAGACTACAATAGACCTGCTCATTTAGACTACAATGGACATGCTCATTTAGACTACAATAGACGTGCTCATTTAGACTACAATAGACATGCTCATTTAGACTACAATAGACATGCTCATTTAGACTACAATAGACATCTCATTTAGACTGCAAAAGACATGCTCATTTAGACTACAATAGACATCTCATTTAGACTACAATAGACATGCTCATTTAGACTACAATAGACATGCTCATTTAGACTACAATAGACATCTCATTTAGACTACAATAGACATGCTCATTTAGACTACAATAGACATGCTCATTTAGACTACAATAGACGTGCTCATTTAGACTACAATAGACATGCTCATTTAGACTACAATAGACATGCTCATTTAGACTACAATATACATCTCATTTAGACTGCAATAGACATGCTCATTTAGACTACAATAGACATGCTCATTTAGACTACAATAGACATGCTCATTTAGACTACAATAGACATGCTCATTTAGACTACGATAGACATGCTCATTTAGACTACAATAGACGTGCTCGTTTAGACTTCAATAGACATGCTCATTCAGACTACAATAGACATCTCATTTAGACTACAATAGACGTGGTCATTTAGACTACAATAGACATGCTCATTTAGACTACAATAGACATCTCATTTAGACAGCAATAGACATGCTCATTTAGACTACAATAGACGTGCTCATTTAGACTACAATAGACGTGCTCATTTAGACTACAATAGACATGCTCATTTAGACTACAATAGACATGCTCATTTAGACTACAATAGACATCTCATTTAGACTACAATAGACATGCTCATTTAGACTACAATAGACGTGCTCATTTAGACTACAATAAACATGCTCATTTAGACTACAATAGACATGCTTATTTAGACTTTAATAGACATGCTCATTTAGACTACAATAGACATGCTCATTTAGACTTTAATAGACATGCTCATTTAGACTACAATAGACATGCTCATTTAGACTTTAATAGACATGCTCATTTAGACTACAATAGACATGCCATTTAGACTACAATAGACATGCTCATTTAGACTTTAATAAAGAGGCTCATTTAGACTACAATAGACATCTCATTTAGACTACAATAGACATGCTCATTTAGACTACAATAGACAGCTCATTTAGACTACAATAGACATCTCATTTAGACTACAATAGACATGCTCATTTAGACTTTAATAGACATGCTCATTTAGACTACAATAGACATCTCATTTAGACTACAATAGACATCTCATTTAGACTGCACTAGATATGCTCATTCAGACTACAATAGACATGCTCATTTAGACTACAGTAGACGTGCTCATTTAAACTGCAATAGACATGCTCATTTAGACTACAATAGACATCTCATTTAGACAACAATAGACGTGCTCATTTAGACTACAATAGACATGCTCATTTAGACTTTAATAGACATGCTCATTTAGACTACAATAGACATCTCATTTAGACTACAATAGACGTGCTCATTTAGACTACAATAGACATGCTCATTTAGACTACAATAGACATGCTCATTTAGACTACAATAGACATCTCATTTAGACTACAATTGACATGTTCATTTAGACTAAAATAGACATGCTCATTTAGACTACAATAGACGTGCTCATTCAGACAACAATAGACGTGCTCATTTAGACTACAATAGACGTGCTCATTTAAACTACAATAGACATCTCATTTAGACTACAATAGACATCTCATTTAGACTACAATAGATATGCTCATTTAGACTACAATAGACATGCTCATTTAGACTACAATACACGTGCTCATTTAGACTACAATAAACATGCTCATTTAGACTACAATAGACGTGCTCATTTAGACTACAATAGACATGCTCATTTAGACTACAATAGACATGCTCATTTAGACTACAATAGACATCTCATTTAGACTGCAATAGACATGCTCATTTAGACTACAATAGACATGCTCATTTAGACTACAATAGACGTGCTCATTTAGACTACAATAGACATGCTCATTTAGACTACAATAGACGTGCTCGTTTAGACTTCAATAGACATGCTCATTCAGACTACAATAGACATCTCATTTAGACTACAATAGACGTGGTCATTTAGACTACAATAGACATGCTCATTTAGACTACAATAGACATCTCATTTAGACTGCAATAGACATGCTCATTTAGACTACAATAGACGTGCTCATTTAGACTACAATAGACATGCTCATTTAGACTACAATAGACATGCTCATTTAGACTACAATAGACATCTCATTTAGACTACAATAGACATGCTCATTTAGACTACAATAGACGTGCTCATTTAGACTACAATAGACATGCTCATTTAGACTACAATAGACATGCTCATTTAGACTTTAATAGACATGCTCATTTAGACTACAATAGACATGCTCATTTAGACTTTAATAAACATGCTCATTTAGACTACAATAGACATGCTCATTTAGACTTTAATAGACATGCTCATTTAGACTACAATAGACATGCCATTTAGACTACAATAGACATGCACATTTAGACTTTAATAAAGAGGCTCATTTAGACTACAATAGACATCTCATTTAGACTACAATAGACATGCTCATTTAGACTACAATAGACATCTCATTTAGACTACAATAGACATCTCATTTAGACTACAATAGACATGCTCATTTAGACTTTAATAGACATGCTCATTTAGACTACAATAGACATCTCATTTAGACTACAATAGACATCTCATTTAGACTGCACTAGATATGCTCATTCAGACTACAATAGACATGCTCATTTAGACTACAGTAGACGTGCTCATTTAGACTGCAATAGACATGCTCATTTAGACTACAATAGACGTGCTCATTTAGACTACAATAGACATGCTCATTTAGACTACAAAAACGTGCTCATTTAGACTACAATAGACATGCTCGTTTAGACTACAATAGACATCTCATTTAGACTACAATAGACATGCTCATTCAGACTACAATAGACATGCTCATTTAGACTTCAATAGACGTGTTCATTTAGACTACAATAGACATGCTCATTTAGACTACAATAGACGT
The DNA here is from genome assembly GCA_030386875.1 of Morinoia aosen. Taxonomy (NCBI): domain Eukaryota; kingdom Metazoa; phylum Arthropoda; class Malacostraca; order Amphipoda; family Talitridae; genus Morinoia; species Morinoia aosen. The sequence goes on along the minus strand of CM059565.1, from coordinate 43,802,802 downwards.
GCTCATTTAGACTACAATAGACATCTCATTTAGACTACAATAGACATCTCATTTAGACTACAATAGACATGCTCATCTAGACTACAACAGACATGCTCATTTAGACTACAATAGACATCTCATTTAGACTACAATAGACATCTCATTTAGACTACAATAGATATGCTCATTTAGACTTCAATAGACATGCTCATTTAGACTACAATAGACGTGCTCATTTAGACTACAATGGACATGCTCATTTAGACTACAATAGACGTGCTCATTTAGACTACAATAGACATGCTCATTTAGACTACAATAGACATGCTCATTTAGACTACAATAGACATCTCATTTAGACTGCAATAGACATGCTCATTTAGACTACAATAGACATGCTCATTTAGACTACAATAGACATGCTCATTTAGACTACAATAGACGTGCTCATTTAGACTACAATAGACATGCTCATTTAGACTACAATAGACGTGCTCGTTTAGACTTCAATAGACATGCTCATTCAGACTACAATAGACATTTCATTTAGACTACAATAGACGTGCTCATTTAGACTACAATAGACATGCTCATTTAGACTCTAATAGACATCTCATTTAGACTGCAATAGACATGCTCATTTAAACTACAATAGACGTGCTCATTTAGACTACAATAGACGTGTTCATTTAGACTACAATAGACATGCTCATTTAGACTACAATATGACGTGCTCATTTAGACTGCAATAGACATGCTCATTTAATCTACAATAGACGTGCTCATTTAGACTACAATAGACGTGCTCATTTAGACTACAATAGACATGCTCATTTAGACTACAATAGACGTGCTCATTTAGACTACAATTGACATGCTCATTTAGACTACAATAGACGTGCTCGTTTAGACTTCAATAGACATGCTCATTCAGACTACAATAGACATCTCATTTAGACTACAATAGACGTGCTCATTTAGACTACAATAGACATGCTTATTTAGACTACAATAGACATCTCATTCAGACTGCAATAGACATGCTTATTTAGACTACAATAGACGTGCTCATTTAGACTACAATAGACATGCTCATTTAGACTACAATAGACGTGCTCATTTAGACTACAATAGACATGCTCATTTAGACTACAATAGACATGCTCATTTAGACTACAATAGACGTGCTCATTTAGACTACAATAGACATGCTCATTTAGACTACAATAGACATGCTCATTTAGACTACAATAGACGTGCTCATTTAGACTACAATAGACATCTCATTTAGACTACAATAGACATGCTCATTTAGACTACAATAGACGTGCTCATTTCGACTACAATAGACATGCTCATTTCGACTACAATAGACATGCTCATTTAGACTTTAGTAGACATGCTCATTTAGACTACAATAGACAGGCTCATTTAGACTTTAATAGACATGCTCATTTAGACTACAATAGACATGCTCATTTAGACTACAATAGACGTGCTCATTTAGACTACAATAGACATGCTCATTCAGACTACAATAGACATGCTTATTTAGACTATAATAAACGTGCTCATTTAGATTACAATAGACATCTCATTTAGACTACAATAGACATGCTCATTTAGACTACAATAGACATGCTCATTAAGACTACAAAAGACATGCTCATTTAGACTACAATAGACATGCTCATTAAGACTACAATAGATATGCTCATTTAGACTACAATAGACATGCTTATTTAGACTATAATAAACGTGCTCATTTAGACTACAATAGACATCTCATTAAGACTACAATAGACATGCTCATTTAGACTACTATAGACGCGCTCATTTAGACTACAATAGACATGCTCATTTAGACTACAATAGACATGCTCATTTAGACTTTAGTAGACATGCTCATTTAGACTACAATAGACATGCTCATTTAGACTTTAATAGACATGCTCATTTGGACTACAATAGACATGTCATTTAGACTACAATAGACATGTTCATTTAGACTTTAATAACGAGGCTCATTTAGACTGCAATAGACATCTCATTTAGACTACAAAAGACATGCTCATTTAGACTACAATAGACATCTCATTTAAAATGCAATAGACATGCTCATTTAGACTACAATAGACATGCTCATTTAGACTACAATAGACATGCTCATTTAGACTACAAAAGACATGCTCATTTAGACTACAATAGACATCTCATTTAGACTACAATAGACATCTCATTTAGACTACAATTGACATGCTCATTTAGACTACAATAGACATGCTCCTTCAGACTACAATAGACATCTCATTTAGACTACAATAGACATGCTCATTTAGACTTTAACAGACATGCTCATTCAGACAACAATAGACGTGCTCATTTAGACTACAATAGACGTGCTCATTTAAACTACAATAGACATCTCATTTAGACTACAATAGACATCTCATTTAGACTGCACTAGATATGCTCATTCAGACTACAATAGACATGCTCATTTAGACTACAGTAGACGTGCTCATTTAGACTGCAATAGACATGCTTATTTAGACTACAATAGACGTGCTCATTCAGACTACAATAAACATGCTCATTTAGACTACAATAGACGTGCTCATTTAGACTACAATAGACATGCTCATTTAGACTACAATAGACATGCTCATTTAGACTACAATAGACATCTCATTTAGACTGCAATAGACATGCTCATTTAGACTACAATAGACGTGCTCATTTAGACTACAATAGACATGCTCATTTAGACTACAATAGACGTGCTCATTTAGACTACAATAGACATGCTCATTTAGACTACCATAGACATGCTCATTTAGACTACAATAGACATCTCATTTAGACTGCAATAGACATGCTCATTTAGACTACAATAGACATGCTCATTTAGACTACAATAGACATGCTCATTTAGACTACAATAGACGTGCTCATTTAGACTACAATAGACATGCTCATTTAGACTACAATAGACGTGCTCGTTTAGACTTCAATAGACATGCTCATTCAGACTACAATAGACATTTCATTTAGACTACAATAGACGTGCTCATTTAGACTACAATAGACATGCTCATTTAGACTACAATAGACATCTCATTTAGACTGCAATAGACATGCTCATTTGAACTACAATAGACGTGCTCATTTAGACTACAATAGACGTGTTCATTTAGACTACAATAGACATGCTCATTTAGACTACAATAGACGTGCTCATTTAGACTGCAATAGACATGCTCATTTATTCTACAATAGACGTGCTCATTTAGACTACAATAGACGTGCTCATTTAGACTACAATAGACATCCTCATTTAGACTACAATAGACGTGCTCATTTAGACTACAATTGACATGCTCATTTAGACTACAATAGACGTGCTCGTTTAGACTTCAATAGACATGCTCATTCAGACTACAATAGACATCTCATTTAGACTACAATAGACGTGCTCATTTAGACTACAATAGACATGCTTATTTAGACTACAATAGACATCTCATTCAGACTGCAATAGACATGCTCATTTAGACTACAATAGACGTGCTCATTGAGACTACAATAGACGTGCTCATTTAGACTACAATAGACATGCTCATTTAGACTACAATAAACGTGCTCATTTAGACGACAATAGACATCTCATTTAGACTACAATAGACATGCTCATTTAGACTACAATAGACGTGCTCATTTAGACTACAATAGACATGCTCATTTCGACTACAATAGACATGCTCATTTAGACTTTAGTAGACATGCTCATTTAGACTACAATAGACAGGCTCATTTAGACTTTAATAGACATGCTCATTTAGACTACAATAGACATGCTCATTTAGACTACAATAGACGTGCTCATTTAGACTACAATAGACATGCTCATTTAGACTACAATAGACATGCTTATTTAGACTATAATAAACGTGCTCATTTAGACTACAATAGACATCTCATTTAGACTACAATAGACATGCTCATTTAGACTACAATAGACATGCTCATTAAGACTACAAAAGACGTGCTCATTTAGACTACAATAGACATGCTCATTTGGACTACAATAGACATGCTCATTTAGACTACAATAGACATGCTCATTTAGACTACAATAGACATGCTTATTTAGACTTTAGTAGACATGCTCATTTAGACTACAATAGACATGCTCATTTAGACTTTAATAGACATGCTCATTTAGACTACAATAGACATCTCATTTAGACTACAACAGACATCTCATCCAGACTACAATAGAAATGCTCATTTAGACTACAATAGACATGCTCATTTAGACTTTAATAGACATGCTCATTTAGACTACAATAGACATGTCATTTAGACTACAATAGACATGTTCATTTAGACTTTAATAAAGAGGCTCATTTAGACTGCAATAGACATCTCATTTAGACTACAAAAACATGCTCATTTAGACTACAATAGACATCTCATTTAAAATGCAATAGACATGCTCATTTAGACTACAATAGACATGCTCATTTAGACTACAATAGACATGCTCATTTAGACTACAAAAGACATGCTCATTTAGACTACAATAGACATCTCATTTAGACTACAATAGACATCTCATTTAGACTACAATAGACATGCTCATTTAGACTACAATAGACATGCTCCTTCAGACTACAATAGACATCTCATTTAGACTACAATAGACATGCTCATTTAGACTTTAACAGACATGCTCATTTAGACTACAATAGACGTGCTCATTTAGACTACAATAGACATGCTCATTTAGACTACAATAGACATGCTCATTTAGACTACAATAGACGTGCTCATTTAGACTACAATAGACATGCTCATTTAGACTACAATGGACATCTCATTTGGGCTACAATAGACATGCTCATTTAGACTTTAATAGACATGCTCATTTAGACTACAATAGACGTGTTCATTTAGACAACAATAGACATGCTCATTTAGACTACAATAGACATGCTCATTTAGACTCCAATAGATATCTCATTTAGACTACAATAGACATGCTCATTTAGACTTTAATACACATGCTCATTTAGACTACAATAGACATCTCATCTATACTACAATAGACATGCTCATTTTAACTTTAATAGACATGCTCATTTAGACTACAATAGACATCTCATTTAGACTACAATAGACGTGCTCATTTAGACTTTAATAGACATGCTCATTTAGACTACAATAGACATCTCATTTAGACTACAATAGAAATCTCCTTTAGACTACAATAGACATGCTCATTCAGACTACAATAGACATGCCCATTTAGACTACAATAGACGTGCTCATTTAGACTACAATAGACATGCTCATGTCGACTACAATAGACATCTCATTTAGACTACAATAGACATGCTCATTTAAACTACAATAGACATGCTCATTTATACTACAATAGACATGCTTATTTAGACTTTAATAGACATGCTCATTTAGACTACAATAGACGTGCTCATTTAGACTACAATAGACATGCTCATTTAGACTACTATAGACATGCTCCTTTAGACTACAATAGACATGCTCATTTAGACTACAATAGACATCTCATTTAGACTACAATAGACATCTCATTTAGACTACAATAGACATGCTCATTTAGACTACAATAGACATGCCCATTTAAACTACAATAGACGTGCTCATTTAGACTACAATAGACATGCTCATTTAGACTACAATAGACATCTCATTTAGACTACAATAGACATGCTCATTTAGACTACAATAGACATGCTCATTTAGACTACAATAGACATGCTCATTTAGACTACAATAGACATGCTCATTTAGACTTTAATATACATGCTCATTTAGACTACAGTAGATATGCTCATTTAGACTACAATAGACATCTCATTTAGACTGCAATAGACATGCTCATTTAGACTACAATAGACCTGCTCATTTAGACTACATTAGACGAGCTCATTTAGACTACAATAGACATGCTCATTTAGACTACAATAGACATGCTCATTTAGACTACATTAGACGTGCTCATTTAGACTACAATAGACATGCTCATTTAGACTACAATAGACATGCTCATTTAGACTACATTAGACGTGCTCATTTAGACTACAATATACATGCTCATTTAGACTACAATAGACATGCTCATTTAGACTACAATAGACAACTCATTTAGACTGCAAAAGACATGCTCATTTAGACTACAATAGACATGCTCCTTTAGACTACAATAGACATGCTCATTTAGACTACAATAGACCTGCTCATTTGGACTACAATAGACGTGCTCATTTGGACTACAATAGACATGCTCATTTAGACTACAATAGACGTGCTCACTTAGACTACAATAGACATGCTCATTTAGACTACAATAGACATGCTCATTTAGACTACAATAGACATGCTCATTTAGACTCCAATAGACGTGCTCATTTGGACTACAATAGACATGCTCATTTAGACTACAATAGACGTGCTCACTTAGACTACAATAGACATGCTCATTTAGACTACAATAGACATCTTATTTAGACTACAATAGACGTGATCATTTAGACTACAATAGACATGCTCATTTAGACTACAATAGACATCTCATTTAGATTACAATAGACATCTCATTTAGACTACAATAGACATGCTCATTTAGACTTTATTAGACATGCTCATTTGGACTTTAATAGACATGCTCATTTAGACTACAATAGACATGCTCATTTACACTACAATAAACATGCTCATTTAGACTACAATAGACATGCTTATTTAGACTTTAATAGACATGCTTATTTAGACTACAATAGACGTGCTCATTTAGACTACAATAGACATGCTCATTTAGACTACTATAGACATGCTCATTTAGACTACAATAGACATCTCAATTAGACTATAATAGACATCTCATTTAGACTACAATAGACATGCTCATTTAGACTACAATAGACATGCCCAATTAGACTACAATAGACGTGCTCATTTAGACTACAATAGACATGCTCATTTAGACTACAATAGACATCTCATTTAGACCACAATAGACATGCTCATTTAGACTACAATGGACATGCTCATTTAGACTACAATAGACATGCTCATTTAGACTACAATAGACATGCTCATTTAGACTACATTAGACGTGCTCATTTAGACTACAATAGACATGCTCATTTAGACTACAATAGACATGCCCAATTAGACTACAATAGACATGCTCATTTAGACTACATTAGACGTGCTCATTTAGACTACAATAGACATGCTCATTTAGACTACAATAGACATGCTCATTTAGACTACAATAGACATGCTCATTTAGACTACAATAGACATCTCGTTTAGACTGCAATAGACATGCTCATTTAGACTACAAGAGACATGCTCATTTAGACTACAACAGACATCTCATTTAGACTACAATTGACATGCTCATTTAGACTAAAATAGACATGCTCATTTAGACTTCAATAGACATCTCATTTAGACTACAATTGACATGCTCATTTAGACTACAACAGACATCTCATTTAGACTACAATTGACATGCTCATTTAGACTGAAATAGACATGCTCATTTAGACTTCAATAGACGTGCTCATTCAAACAACAATAGACGTGCTCATTTAGACTACAATAGACGTGCTCATTTAAACTACAATAGACATCTCATTTAGACTACAATAGACATCTCATTTAGACTACAATAGATATGCTCATTTAGACTACAATAGACATGCTCATTTAGACTACAATAGACGTGCTCATTTAGACTACAATAAACATGCTCATTTAGACTACAATAGACGTGCTCATTTAAACTACAATAGACATGCTCATTTAGACTACAATAGACATGCTCATTTAGACTACAATAGACATCTACTACAATAGACATCTCATTTAGACTGCAAAAGACATGCTCATTTAGACTACAATAGACATGCTCATTTAGACTACAATAGACATGCTCATTTAGACTACAATAGACGTGCTCATTTGAACTACAATAGACATGCTCTTTTAGACTCCAATAGACGTGCTCACTTAGACTACAATAGACATGCTCATTTAGACTACAATAGACATCTTATTTAGACTTCAATAGACGTGATCATTTAGACTACAATAGACATGCTCATTTAGACTACAATAGACATCTCATTTAGATTACAATAGACATCTCATTTAGACTACAATAGACATGCTCATTTAGACTTTAATATACATGCTCATTTAGACTTTAATAGACATGCTCATTTAAACTACAATAGACATGCTCATTTACACTACAATAGACATGCTCATTTAGACGACAATAGACATGCTTATTTAGACTTTAATAGACATGCTTATTTAGACTACAATAGACGTGCTCATTTAGACTACAATAGACATGCTCATTTAGACTACTATAGACATGCTCATTTAGACTACAATAGACATCTCATTTAGACTACAATAGACATCTCATTTAGACTACAATAGACATGCTCATTTAGACTACAATAGACATGCCCAATTAGACTACAATAGACGTGCTCATTTAGACTACAATAGACATGCTCATTTAGACTACAATAGACATCTCATTTAGACCACAATAGACATGCTCATTTAGACTACAATAGACATGCTCATTTAGACTACAATAGACATGCTCATTTAGACTACAATAGACATGCTCATTTAGACTACATTAGACGTGCTCATTTAAACTACAATAGACATGCTCATTTAGACTACAATAGACATGCCCAATTAGACTACAATAGACATGCTCATTTAGACTACATTAGACGTGCTCATTTAGACTACAATAGACATGCTCATTTAGACTACAATAGACATGCTCATTTAGACTACAATAGACATGCTCATTTAGACTACAATAGACATCTCGTTTAGACTGCAATAGACATGCTCATTTAGACTACATTAGACGTGCTCATTTAGACTACAAGAGACATGCTCATTTAGAATACAAAATATGTGCTCATTTAGACTACAACAGACATCTCATTTAGACTACAATTGACATGCTCATTTAGACTAAAATAGACATGCTCATTTAGACTTCAATAGACGTGCTCATTCAAACAACAATAGACATCTCATTTAGACTACAATAGACATCTCATTTAGACTACAATAGATATGCTCATTTAGACTACAATAGACATGCTCATTTAGACTACAATAGACGTGCTCATTTAGACTACAATAGACGTGCTCATTTAAACTACAATAGACATCTCATTTAGACTACAATAGACATCTCATTTAGACTACAATAGATATGCTCATTTAGACTACAATAGACATGCTCATTTAGACTACAATAGACGTGCTCATTTAGACTACAATAAACATGCTCATTTAGACTACAATAGACGTGCTCATTTAGACTACAATAGACATCTCATTTAGACTACAATAGACATCTCATTTAGACTACAATAGATATGCTCATTTAGACTACAATAGACATGCTCATTTAGACTACAATAGACGTGCTCATTTAGACTACAATAAACATGCTCATTTAGACTACAATAGACGTGCTCATTTAAACTACAATAGACATGCTCATTTAGACTACAATAGACATGCTCATTTAGACTACAATAGACATCTCATTTAGACTGCAATAGACATGCTCATTTAGACTACAATAGACATGCTCATTTAGACTACAATAGACATGCTCATTTAGACTACAATAGAAGTGCTCATTTAGACTACAATAGACATGCTCATTCAGACTACAATAGACGTGCTCGTTTAGACTTCAATAGACATGCTCATTCAGACTACAATAGACATCTCATTTAGACTACAATAGACGTGGTCATTTAGACTACAATAGACATGCTCATTTAGACTACAATAGACATCTCATTTAGACTGCAATAGACATGCTCATTTAGACTACAATAGACGTGCTCATTTAGACTACAATAGACGTGCTCATTTAGACTACAATAGACATGCTCATTTAGACTACAATAGACATGCTCATTTAGACTACAATAGACATCTCATTTAGACTACAATAGACATGCTCATTTAGACTACAATAGACGTGCTCATTTAGACTACAATAGACATGCTCATTTAGACTACAATAGACATGCTCATTTAGACTTTAATAGACATGCTCATTTAGACTACAATAGACATGCTCATTTAGACTTTAATAGACATGCTCATTTAGACTACAATAGACATGCTCATTTAGACTACAATAGACATGCTCATTTAGACTACAATAGACATCTCATTTAGACTACAATAGACATCTCATTTAGACTACAATAGACATGCTCATTTAGACTTTAATAGACATGCTCATTTAGACTACAATAGACATCTCATTTAGACTACAATAGACATCTCATTTAGACTGCACTAGATATGCTCATTCAGACTACAATAGACATGCTCATTTAGACTACAGTAGACGTGCTCATTTAGACTGCAATAGACATGCTCATTTAGACTACAATAGACATCTCATTTAGACTACAATAGACGTGCTCATTTAGACTACAATAGACATGCTCATTTAGACTACAATAGACATCTCGTTTAGACTGCAATAGACATGCTCATTTAGACTACAATAGACGTGCTCATTTAGACTACAATAGACATGCTCATTTAGAATACAAAATACGTGCTCATTTAGACTACAATAGACATGCTCATTTAGACTACAACAGACATCTCATTTAGACTACAATTGACATGTTCATTTAGACTAAAATAGACATGCTCATTTAGACTTCAATAGACGTGCTCATTCAGAAAACAATAGACGTGCTCATTTAGACTACAATAGACGTGCTCATTTAAACTAAAATAGACATCTCATTTAGACTACAATAGACATCTCATTTAGACTACAATAGATATGCTCATTTAGACTACAATAGACATGCTCATTTAGACTACAATAGACGTGCTCATTTAGACTACAATAAACATGCTCATTTAGACTACAATAGACGTGCTCATTTAGACTACAATAGACATGCTCATTTAGACTACAATAGACATGCTCATTTAGACTACAATAGACATCTCATTTAGACTGCAATAGACATGCTCATTTAGACTACAATAGACGTGCTCATTTAGACTACAATAGACATGCTCATTTAGAATACAAAATACGTGCTCATTTAGACTACAATAGACATGCTCATTTAGACTACAATAGACATGCTCATTTAGACTACAATAGACGTGCTCATTTAGACTACAATAGACATGCTCATTTAGACTACAATAGACGTGCTCATTTAGACTACAATAGACATGCTCATTTAGACTACAATAGACGTGCTCATTTAGACTACAATAGACATGCTCATTTAGACTACAATAGACATGCTCATTTAGACTACAATAGACATGCTCATTTAGACTACAATAGACATGCTCATTTAGACTACAATAGACATGCTCATTTAGACTACAATAGACATGCTCATTTAGACTACAATAGACATGCTCATTTAGACTACAATAGACATGCTCATTTAGACTACAATAGACATGCTCATTTAGACTACAATAGACATGCTCATTTAGACTACAATAGACATGCTCATTTAGACTACAATAGACATGCTCATTTAGACTACAATAGACGTGCTCATTTAGACTACAATAGACATGCTCATTTAGACTACAATAGACGTGCTCATTTAGACTACAATAGACATGCTCATTTAGAATACAAAATACGTGCTCATTTAGACTACAATAGACAAGCTCATTTAGACTACAACAGACATCTCATTTAGACTACAATTGACATGCTCCTTTAGACTACAACAGACATCTCATTTAGACTACAATTGACATGCTCATTTAGACTAAAATAGACATGCTCATTTAGACTTCAATAGACGTGCTCATTCAGACAACAATAGACGTGCTCATTTAAACTACAATAGACATCTCATTTAGACTACAATAGACATCTCATTTAGACTACAATAGATATGCTTATTTAGACTACAATAGACATGCTTATTTAGACTACAATAGACGTGCTCATTTAGACTACAATAAACATGCTCATTTAGACTACAATAGACGTGCTCATTTAGACTACAATAGACATGCTCATTTAGACTACAATAGACATGCTCATTTAGACTACAATAGACATCTCATTTAGACTGCAATAGACATGCTCATTTAGACTACAATAGACATGCTCATTTAGACTACAATAGACATGCTCATTTAGACTACAATAGACGTGCTCATTTAGACTACAATTGACATGCTCATTTAGACTACAATAGACGTGCTCGTTTAGACTTCAATAGACATGCTCATTCAGACTACAATAGACATCTCATTTAGACTACAATAGACGTGCTCATTTAGACTTCAATAGACATGCTTATTTAGACTACAATAGACATCTCATTCAGACTGCAATAGACATGCTCATTTAGACTACAATAGACGTGCTTATTTAGACTACAATAGACGTGCTCATTTACAATACAATAGACATGCTCATTTAGACTACAATAAACGTGCTCATTTAGACTACAATAGACATCTCATTTAGACTACAATAGACATGCTCATTTAGACTACAATAGACGTGCTCATTTAGACTACAATAGACATGCTCATTTCGACTACAATAGACATGCTCATTTAGACTTTAGTAGACATGCTCATTTAGACTACAATAGACAGGCTCATTTAGACTTTAATAGACATGCTCATTTAGACTACAATAGACATGCTCATTTAGACTACAATAGACGTGCTCATTTAGACTACAATAGACATGCTCATTTAGACTACAATAGACATGCTTATTTAGACTATAATAAACGTGCTCATTTAGACTACAATAGACATCTCATTTAGACTACAATAGACATGCTCATTTAGACTACAATAGACATGCTCATTAAGACTACAAAAGACGTGCTCATTTAGACTACAATAGACATGCTTATTTAGACTATAATAAACGTGCTCATTTAGACTACAATAGACATCTCATTTAGACTACAATAGACATGCTCATTTAGACTACAATAAACGCGCTCATTTAGACTACAATAGACATGCTCATTTAGACTACAATAGACATGCTCATTTAGACTTTAGTAGACATGCTCATTTAGACTACAATAGACATGCTCATTTAGACTTTAATAGACATGCTCATTTAGACTACAATAGACATCTCATTTAGACTACAACAGACATCTCATCCAGACTAAAATAGACATGCTCATTTAGACTACAATAGACATGCTCATTTAGACTTTAATAGACATGCTAATTTAGACTACAATAGACATCTCATTTAGACTACAACAGACATCTCATCCAGACTACAATAGACATGCTCATTTAGACTACAATAGACATGCTCATTTAGACTTTAATAGACATGCTCATTTAGACTACAATAGACATCTCATTTAGACTACAACAGACATCTCATCCAGACTACAATAGACATGCTCATTTAGACTACAATAGACATCTCATTTAGACTACAACAGACATCTCATCCAGACTACAATAGACGTGCTCATTTAGACTACAATAGACATGCTCATTTAGACTTTAATAGACATGCTCATTTAGACTACAATAGACATGTCATTTAGACTACAATAGACATGCTCATTTAGACTTTAATAAAGAGGCTCATTTAGACTGCAATAGACATCTCATTTAGACTACAAAAACATGCTCATTTAGACTTCAATAGACATCTCATTTAAAATGCAATAGACATGCTCATTTAGACTACATTAGACATGCTCATTTAGACTACAATAGACATGCTCATTTAGACTACAAAAGACATGCTCATTTAGACTACAATAGACATCTCATTTAGACTACAATAGACATCTCATTTAGACTACAATAGACATGCTCATTTAGACTACAATAGACATGCTCCTTCAGACTACAATAGACATCTCATTCAGACTACAATAGACATGCTCATTTAGACTTTAACAGACATGCTCATTTAGACTACAATAGACGTGCTCATTTAGACTACAATAGACATGCTCATTTAGACTACAATAGACATGCTCATTTAGACTACAATAGACGTGCTCATTTAGACTACAATAGACATGCTCATTTAGACTACAATGGACATCTCATTTGGGCTATAATAGACATGCTCATTTAGACTTTAATAGACATGCTCATTTAGACTACAATAGACGTGTTCATTTAGACAACAATAGACATGCTCATTTAGACTACAATAGACATGCTCATTTAGACTCCAATAGATATCTCATTTAGACTACAATAGACATGCTCATTTAGAGTTTAATACACATGCTCATTTAGACTACAATAGACATCTCATCTATACTACAATAGACATGCTCATTTAAACTTTAATAGACATGCTCATTTAGACTACAATAGACATCTCATTTAGACTACAATAGACATGCTCATTTAGACTTTAATAGACATGCTCATTTAGACTACAATAGACATCTCATTTAGACTACAATAGAAATCTCCTTTAGACTACAATAGACATGCTCATTTAGACTACAATAGACATGCGCATTTAGACTACAATAGACGTGCTCATTTAGACTACAATAGACATGCTCATTTCGACTACAATAGACATCTTATTTAGACTACAATAGACATGCTCATTTAGACTACAATAGACATGCTCATTTATACTACAATAGACATGCTTATTTAGACTTTAATAGACATGCTCATTTAGACTACAATAGACGTGCTCATTTAGACTACAATAGACATGCTCATTTAGACTACTATAGACATGATCCTTTAGACTACAATAGACATGCTCATTTAGACTACAATAGACATCTCATTTAGACTACAATAGACATGCTCATTTAGACTACAATAGACATGCTCATTTAGACTTTAATATACATGCTCATTTAGACTACAGTAGACATGCTCATTTAGACTACAATAGACATCTCATTTAGACTGCAATAGACATGCTCATTTAGACGTGCTCATTTAGACTACATTAGACGTGCTCATTTAGACTACAATAGACATGCTCATTTAGAATACAATAGACATGCTCATTTAGACTACATTAGACGTGCTCATTTAGACTACAATAGACATGCTCATTTAGACTACAATAGACATGCTCATTTAGACTACATTAGACGTGCTCATTTAGACTACAATATACATGCTCATTTAGACTACAATAGACATGCTCATTTAGACTACAATAGACATCTCATTTAGACTGCAAAAGACATGCTCATTTAGACTACAATAGACATGCTCATTTAGACTACAATAGACATGCTCATTTAGACTACAATAGACGTGCTCATTTGGACTACAACAGACATGCTCTTTTAGACTCCAATAGACGTGCTCACTTAGACTACAATAGACATGCTCATTTAGACTACAATAGACATCTTATTTAGACTACAATAGACGTGATCATTTAGACTACAATAGACATGCTCATTTAGACTACAATAGACATCTCATTTAGATTACAATAGACATCTCATTTAGACTACAATAGACATGCTCATTTAGACTTTAATAGACATGCTCATTTAGACTTCATTAGACATGCTCATTTAGACTACAATAGACATGCTCATTTACACTACAATAAACATGCTCATTTAGACTACAATAGACATGCTTATTTAGACTTTATTAGACATGCTTATTTAGACTACAATAGACGTGCTCATTTAGACTACAATAGACATGCTCATTTAGACTACTATAGACATGCTCATTTAGACTACAATAGACATCTCATTTAGACTACAATAGACATCTCATTTAGACTACAATAGACATGCTCATTTAGACTACAATAGACATGCCCAATTAGACTACAATAGACGTGCTCATTTAGACTACAATAGACATGCTCATTTAGACTACAATAGACATCTCATTTAGACCACAATAGACATGCTCATTTAGACTACAATGGACATGCTCATTTAGACTACAATAGACATGCTCATTTAGACTACAATAGACATGCTCATTTAGACTACATTAGACGTGCTCATTTAGACTACAATAGACATGCTCATTTAGACTACAATAGACATGCCCAATTAGACTACAATAGACATGCTCATTTAGACTACATTAGACGTGCTCATTTAGACTACAATAGACATGCTCATTTAGACTACAATAGACATGCTCATTTAGACTACAATAGACATGCTCATTTAGACTACAATAGACATCTCGTTTAGACTGCAATAGACATGCTCATTTAGACTACAAGAGACATGCTTATTTAGAATACAAAATATGTGCTAATTTAGACTACTATAGACATGCTCATTTAGACTACAACAGACATCTCATTTAGACTAAAATAGACATGCTCATTTAGACTTCAATAGACGTGCTCATTCAAACAACAATAGACGTGCTCATTTAGACTACAATAGACGTGCTCATTTAAACTACAATAGACATCTCATTTAGACTACAGTAGACATCTCATTTAGACTACAATAGATATGCTCATTTCGACTACAATAGACATGCTCATTTAGACTACGATAGACGTGCTCATTTAGACTACAATAAACATGCTCATTTAGACTACAATAGACGTGTTCATTTAAACTACAATAGACATGCTCATTTAGACTACAATAGACATGCTCATTTAGACTACAATAGACATCTCATTTAGACTGCAATAGACATGCTCATTTAGACTACAATAGACATGCTCATTTAGAATACAAAATATGTGCTAATTTAGACTACTATAGACATGCTCATTTAGACTACAACAGACATCTCATTTAGACTAAAATAGACATGCTCATTTAGACTTCAATAGACGTGCTCATTCAAACAACAATAGACGTGCTCATTTAGACTACAATAGACGTGCTCATTTAAACTACAATAGACATCTCATTTAGACTACAATAGACATCTCATTTAGACTACAATAGATATGCTCATTTAGACTACAATAGACATGCTCATTTAGACTACGATAGACGTGCTCATTTAGACTACAATAAACATGCTCATTTAGACTACAATAGACGTGCTCATTTAAACCACAATAGACATGCTCATTTAGACTACAATAGACATGCTCATTTAGACTACAATAGACATCTCATTTAGACTGCAATAGACATGCTCATTTAGACTACAATAGACATGCTCATTTAGACTACAATAGACATGCTCATTTAGACTACAATAGACGTGCTCATTTAGACTACAATAGACATGCTCATTCAGACTACAATAGACGTGCTCGTTTAGACTTCAATAGACATGCTCATTCAGACTACAATAGACATCTCATTTAGACTACAATAGACATCGTCATTTAGACTACAACAGACATGCTCATTTAGACTACAATAGACATCTCATTTAGACTGCAATAGACATGCTCATTTAGACTACAATAGACGTGCTCATTTAGACTACAATAGACGTGCTCATTTAGACTACAATAGACATGCTCATTTAGACTACAATAGACATGCTCATTTAGACTACAATAGACATCTCATTTAGACTACAATAGACATCTCATCTAGACTACAATAGACATGCTCATTTAGACTACAATAGACATGCCCATTTAAACTACAATAGACGTGCTCATTTAGACTACAATAGACGTGCTCATTTAGACTACAATTGACATGCTCATTTAGACTACAATAGACGTGCTCGTTTAGACTTCAATAGACATGCTCATTCAGACTACAATAGACATCTCATTTAGACTACAATAGACGTGCTCATTTAGACTACAATAGACATGCTTATTTAGACTACAATAGACATCTCATTCAGACTGCAATAGACATGCTCATTTAGACTACAATAGACGTGCTTATTTAGACTACAATAGACGTGCTCATTTAGACTACAATAGACATGCTCATTTAGACTACAATAAACGTGCTCATTTAGACTACAATAGACATCTCATTTAGACTACAATAGACATGCTCATTTAGACTACAATAGACGTGCTCATTTAGACTACAATAGACATGCTCATTTCGACTACAATAGACATGCTCATTTAGACTTTAGTAGACATGCTCATTTAGACTACAATAGACAGGCTCATTTAGACTTTAATAGACATGCTCATTTAGACTACAATAGACATGCTCATTTAGACTACAATAGACGTGCTCATTTAGACTACAATAGACATGCTCATTTAGACTACAATAGACATGCTTATTTAGACTATAATAAACGTGCTCATTTAGACTACAATAGACATCTCATTTAGACTACAATAGACATGCTCATTTAGACTACAATAGACATGCTCATTAAGACTACAGAAGACGTGCTCATTTAGACTACAATAGACATGCTTATTTAGACTATAATAAACGTGCTCATTTAGACTACAATAGACATCTCATTTAGACTACAATAGACATGCTCATTTAGACTACAATAGACGCGCTCATTTAGACTACAATAGACATGCTCATTTAGACTACAATAGACATGCTCATTTAGACTTTAGTAGACATGCTCATTTAGACTACAATAGACATGCTCATTTAGACTTTAATAGACATGCTCATTTAGACTACAATAGACATCTCATTTAGACTACAACAGACATCTCATCCAGACTAAAATAGACATGCTCATTTAGACTACAATAGACATGCTCATTTAGACTTTAATAGACATGCTCATTTAGACTACAATAGACATCTCATTTAGACTACAACAGACATCTCATCCAGACTACAATAGACATGCTCATTTAGACTACAATAGACATGCTCATTTAGACTTTAATAGACATGCTCATTTAGACTACAATAGACATCTCATTTAGACTACAACAGACATCTCATCCAGACTACAATAGACATGCTCATTTAGACTACAATAGACATCTCATTTAGACTACAACAGACATCTCATCCAGACTACAATAGACGTGCTCATTTAGACTACAATAGACATGCTCATTTAGACTTTAATAGACATGCTCATTTAGACTACAATAGACATGTCATTTAGACTACAATAGACATGCTCATTTAGACTTTAATAAAGAGGCTCATTTAGACTGCAATAGACATCTCATTTAGACTACAAAAACATGCTCATTTAGACTTCAATAGACATCTCATTTAAAATGCAATAGACATGCTCATTTAGACTACATTAGACATGCTCATTTAGACTACAATAGACATGCTCATTTAGACTACAAAAGACATGCTCATTTAGACTACAATAGACATCTCATTTAGACTACAATAGACATCTCATTTAGACTACAATAGACATGCTCATTTAGACTACAATAGACATGCTCCTTCAGACTACAATAGACATCTCATTCAGACTACAATAGACATGCTCATTTAGACTTTAACAGACATGCTCATTTAGACTACAATAGACGTGCTCATTTAGACTACAATAGACATGCTCATTTAGACTACAATAGACATGCTCATTTAGACTACAATAGACGTGCTCATTTAGACTACAATAGACATGCTCATTTAGACTACAATGGACATCTCATTTGGGCTATAATAGACATGCTCATTTAGACTTTAATAGACATGCTCATTTAGACTACAATAGACGTGTTCATTTAGACAACAATAGACATGCTCATTTAGACTACAATAGACATGCTCATTTAGACTCCAATAGATATCTCATTTAGACTACAATAGACATGCTCATTTAGAGTTTAATACATATGCTCATTTAGACTACAATAGACATCTCATCTATACTACAATAGACATGCTCATTTAAACTTTAATAGACATGCTCATTTAGACTACAATAGACATCTCATTTAGACTACAATAGACATGCTCATTTAGACTTTAATAGACATGCTCATTTAGACTACAATAGACATCTCATTTAGACTACAATAGGAATCTCCTTTAGACTACAATAGACATGCTCATTTAGACTACAATAGACATGCCCATTTAGACTACAATAGACGTGCTCATTTAGACTACAATAGACATGCTCATTTCGACTACAATAGACATCTCATTTAGACTACAATAGACATGCTCATTTAGACTACAATAGACATGCTCATTTATACTACAATAGACATGCTTATTTAGACTTTAATAGACATGCTCATTTAGACTACAATAGACGTGCTCATTTAGACTACAATAGACATGCTCATTTAGACTACTATAGACATGCTCCTTTAGACTACAATAGACATGCTCATTTAGACTACAATAGACATCTCATTTAGACTACAATAGACATGCTCATTTAGACTACAATAGACATGCTCATTTAGACTTTAATATACATGCTCATTTAGACTACAGTAGACATGCTCATTTAGACTACAATAGACATCTCATTTAGACTGCAATAGACATGCTCATTTAGACGTGCTCATTTAGACTACATTAGACGTGCTCATTTAGACTACAATAGACATGCTCATTTAGACTACAATAGACATGCTCATTTAGACTACATTAGACGTGCTCATTTAGACTACAATAGACATGCTCATTTAGACTACAATAGACATGCTCATTTAGACTACATTAGACGTGCTCATTTAGACTACAATATACATGCTCATTTAGACTACAATAGACATGCTCATTTAGACTACAATAGACATCTCATTTAGACTGCAAAAGACATGCTCATTTAGACTACAATAGACATGCTCATTTAGACTACAATAGACATGCTCATTTAGACTACAATAGACGTGCTCATTTGGACTACAACAGACATGCTCTTTTAGACTCCAATAGACGTGCTCACTTAGACTACAATAGACATGCTCATTTAGACTACAATAGACATCTTATTTAGACTACAATAGACGTGATCATTTAGACTACAATAGACATGCTCATTTAGACTACAATAGACATCTCATTTAGATTACAATAGACATCTCATTTAGACTACAATAGACATGCTCATTTAGACTTTAATAGACATGCTCATTTAGACTTCATTAGACATGCTCATTTAGACTACAATAGACATGCTCATTTACACTACAATAAACATGCTCATTTAGACTACAATAGACATGCTTATTTAGACTTTATTAGACATGCTTATTTAGACTACAATAGACGTGCTCATTTAGACTACAATAGACATGCTCATTTAGACTACTATAGACATGCTCATTTAGACTACAATAGACATCTCATTTAGACTACAATAGACATCTCATTTAGACTACAATAGACATGCTCATTTAGACTACAATAGACATGCCCAATTAGACTACAATAGACGTGCTCATTTAGACTACAATAGACATGCTCATTTAGACTACAATAGACATCTCATTTAGACCACAATAGACATGCTCATTTAGACTACAATGGACATGCTCATTTAGACTACAATAGACATGCTCATTTAGACTACAATAGACATGCTCATTTAGACTACATTAGACGTGCTCATTTAGACTACAATAGACATGCTCATTTAGACTACAATAGACATGCCCAATTAGACTACAATAGACATGCTCATTTAGACTACATTAGACGTGCTCATTTAGACTACAATAGACATGCTCATTTAGACTACAATAGACATGCTCATTTAGACTACAATAGACATGCTCATTTAGACTACAATAGACATCTCGTTTAGACTGCAATAGACATGCTCATTTAGACTACAAGAGACATGCTTATTTAGAATACAAAATATGTGCTAATTTAGACTACTATAGACATGCTCATTTAGACTACAACAGACATCTCATTTAGACTAAAATAGACATGCTCATTTAGACTACAATAGACGTGCTCATTCAAACAACAATAGACGTGCTCATTTAGACTACAATAGACGTGCTCATTTAAACTACAATAGACATCTCATTTAGACTACAGTAGACATCTCATTTAGACTACAATAGATATGCTCATTTCGACTACAATAGACATGCTCATTTAGACTACGATAGACGTGCTCATTTAGACTACAATAAACATGCTCATTTAGACTACAATAGACGTGTTCATTTAAACTACAATAGACATGCTCATTTAGACTACAATAGACATGCTCATTTAGACTACAATAGACATCTCATTTAGACTGCAATAGACATGCTCATTTAGACTACAATAGACATGCTCATTTAGAATACAAAATATGTGCTAATTTAGACTACTATAGACATGCTCATTTAGACTACAACAGACATCTCATTTAGACTAAAATAGACATGCTCATTTAGACTTCAATAGACGTGCTCATTCAAACAACAATAGACGTGCTCATTTAGACTACAATAGACGTGCTCATTTAAACTACAATAGACATCTCATTTAGACTACAATAGACATCTCATTTAGACTACAATAGATATGCTCATTTAGACTACAATAGACATGCTCATTTAGACTACGATACGTGCTCATTTAGACTACAATAAACATGCTCATTTAGACTACAATAGACGTGCTCATTTAAACCACAATAGACATGCTCATTTAGACTACAATAGACATGCTCATTTAGACTACAATAGACATCTCATTTAGACTGCAATAGACATGCTCATTTAGACTACAATAGACATGCTCATTTAGACTACAATAGACATGCTCATTTAGACTACAATAGACGTGCTCATTTAGACTACAATAGACATGCTCATTCAGACTACAATAGACGTGCTCGTTTAGACTTCAATAGACATGCTCATTCAGACTACAATAGACATCTCATTTAGACTACAATAGACATCGTCATTTAGACTACAACAGACATGCTCATTTAGACTACAATAGACATCTCATTTAGACTGCAATAGACATGCTCATTTAGACTACAATAGACGTGCTCATTTAGACTACAATAGACGTGCTCATTTAGACTACAATAGACATGCTCATTTAGACTACAATAGACATGCTCACTTAGACTACAATAGACATCTCATTTAGACTACAATAGACATCTCATTTAGACTACAATAGACATGCTCATTTAGACTACAATAGACATGCCCATTTAAACTACAATAGACGTGCTCATATAGACTACAATAGACATGCTCATTTAGACTACAACAGACATCTCATTTAGACTACAATAGACATGCTCATTTAGACTACAATAGACATGCTCATTTTGACTACAATAGACATGCTCATTTAGACTACAATAGACATGCTCATTTAGACTTTAATATACATGCTCATTTAGACTACAGTAGACATGCTCATTTAGACTACAATAGACGTGATCATTTAGACTACAATAGACATGCTCATTTAGACTACAATAGACATCTCATTTAGATTACAATAGACATCTCATTTAGACTACAATAGACATGCTCATTTAGACTTTAATAGACATGCTCATTTAGACTTCATTAGACATGCTCATTTAGACTACAATAGACATGCTCATTTACACTACAATAAACATGCTCATTTAGACTACAATAGACATGCTTATTTAGACTTTATTAGACATGCTTATTTAGACTACAATAGACGTGCTCATTTAGACTACAATAGACATGCTCATTTAGACTACTATAGACATGCTCATTTAGACTACAATAGACATCTCATTTAGACTACAATAGACATCTCATTTAGACTACAATAGACATGCTCATTTAGACTACAATAGACATGCCCAATTAGACTACAATAGACGTGCTCATTTAGACTACAATAGACATGCTCATTTAGACTACAATAGACATCTCATTTAGACCACAATAGACATGCTCATTTAGACTACAATGGACATGCTCATTTAGACTACAATAGACATGCTCATTTAGACTACAATAGACATGCTCATTTAGACTACATTAGACGTGCTCATTTAGACTACAATAGACATGCTCATTTAGACTACAATAGACATGCCCAATTAGACTACAATAGACATGCTCATTTAGACTACATTAGACGTGCTCATTTAGACTACAATAGACATGCTCATTTAGACTACAATAGACATGCTCATTTAGACTACAATAGACATGCTCATTTAGACTACAATAGACATCTCGTTTAGACTGCAATAGACATGCTCATTTAGACTACAAGAGACATGCTTATTTAGAATACAAAATATGTGCTAATTTAGACTACTATAGACATGCTCATTTAGACTACAACAGACATCTCATTTAGACTAAAATAGACATGCTCATTTAGACTACAATAGACGTGCTCATTCAAACAACAATAGACGTGCTCATTTAGACTACAATAGACGTGCTCATTTAAACTACAATAGACATCTCATTTAGACTACAGTAGACATCTCATTTAGACTACAATAGATATGCTCATTTCGACTACAATAGACATGCTCATTTAGACTACGATAGACGTGCTCATTTAGACTACAATAAACATGCTCATTTAGACTACAATAGACGTGTTCATTTAAACTACAATAGACATGCTCATTTAGACTACAATAGACATGCTCATTTAGACTACAATAGACATCTCATTTAGACTGCAATAGACATGCTCATTTAGACTACAATAGACATGCTCATTTAGAATACAAAATATGTGCTAATTTAGACTACTATAGACATGCTCATTTAGACTACAACAGACATCTCATTTAGACTAAAATAGACATGCTCATTTAGACTTCAATAGACGTGCTCATTCAAACAACAATAGACGTGCTCATTTAGACTACAATAGACGTGCTCATTTAAACTACAATAGACATCTCATTTAGACTACAATAGACATCTCATTTAGACTACAATAGATATGCTCATTTAGACTACAATAGACATGCTCATTTAGACTACGATACGTGCTCATTTAGACTACAATAAACATGCTCATTTAGACTACAATAGACGTGCTCATTTAAACCACAATAGACATGCTCATTTAGACTACAATAGACATGCTCATTTAGACTACAATAGACATCTCATTTAGACTGCAATAGACATGCTCATTTAGACTACAATAGACATGCTCATTTAGACTACAATAGACATGCTCATTTAGACTACAATAGACGTGCTCATTTAGACTACAATAGACATGCTCATTCAGACTACAATAGACGTGCTCGTTTAGACTTCAATAGACATGCTCATTCAGACTACAATAGACATCTCATTTAGACTACAATAGACATCGTCATTTAGACTACAACAGACATGCTCATTTAGACTACAATAGACATCTCATTTAGACTGCAATAGACATGCTCATTTAGACTACAATAGACGTGCTCATTTAGACTACAATAGACGTGCTCATTTAGACTACAATAGACATGCTCATTTAGACTACAATAGACATGCTCACTTAGACTACAATAGACATCTCATTTAGACTACAATAGACATCTCATTTAGACTACAATAGACATGCTCATTTAGACTACAATAGACATGCCCATTTAAACTACAATAGACGTGCTCATATAGACTACAATAGACATGCTCATTTAGACTACAACAGACATCTCATTTAGACTACAATAGACATGCTCATTTAGACTACAATAGACATGCTCATTTTGACTACAATAGACATGCTCATTTAGACTACAATAGACATGCTCATTTAGACTTTAATATACATGCTCATTTAGACTACAGTAGACATGCTCATTTAGACTACAATAGACATCTCATTTAGACTGCAATAGACATGCTCATTTAGACTACAATAGACATGCTCATTTAGACTACAATAGACATCTCACTTAGACTGCAAAAGACATGCTCATTTAGACTACAATAGACATGCTCATTTAGACTACAATAGACATGCTCATTTAGACTACAATAGACGTGCTCATTTGAACTACAATAGACATGCTCTTTTAGACTCCAATAGACGTGCTCACTTAGACTACAATAGACATGCTCATTTAGACTACAATAGACATCTTATTTAGACTACAATAGACGTGATCATTTAGACTACAATAGACATGCTCATTTAGACTACAATAGACATCTCATTTAGAGAACAATAGACATCTCATTTAGAATACAATAGACATGCTCATTTAGACTTTAATATACATGCTCATTTAGACTTTAATAGACATGCTCATTTAGACTACAATAGACATGCTCATTTACACTACAATAGACATGCTCATTTACACGACAATAGACATGCTTATTTAGACTTTAATAGACATGCTTATTTAGACTACAATAGACGTGCTCATTTAGACTACAATAGACATGCTCATTTAGACTACTATAGACATGCTCATTTAGACTACAATAGACATCTCATTTAGACTACAATAGACATCTCATTTAGACTACAATAGACATGCTCATTTAGACTACAATAGACATGCCCAATTAGACTACAATAGACGTGCTCATTTAGACTACAATAGACATGCTCATTTAGACTACAATAGACATCTCATTTAGACCACAATAGACATGCTCATTTAGACTACAATAGACATGCTCATTTAGACTACAATAGACATGCTCATTTAGACTACAATAGACATGCTCATTTAGACTACATTAGACGTGCTCATTTAGACTACAATAGACATGCTCATTTAGACTACAATAGACATGCCCAATTAGACTACAATAGACATGCTCATTTAGACTACATAAGACGTGCTCATTTAGACTACAATAGACATCTCGTTTAGACTGCAATAGACATGCTCATTTAGACTACATTAGACATGCTCATTTAGAATACAAAATATGTGCTAATTTAGACTACAATAGACATGCTCATTTAGACTACAACAGACATCTCATTTAGACTACAATTGACATGCTCATTTAGACTAAAATAGACATGCTCATTTAGACTACAATAGACGTGCTCATTTAAACTACAATAGACATCTCATTTAGACTACAATAGACATCTCATTTAGACTACAATAGATATGCTCATTTAGACTACAATAGACATGCTCATTTAGACTACAATAGACGTGCTCATTTAGACTACAATAAACATGCTCATTTAGACTACAATAGACGTGCTCATTTAAACTACAATAAACATGCTCATTTAGACTACAATAGACATGCTCATTTAGACTACAATAGACATCTCATTTAGACTGCAATAGACATGCTCATTTAGACTACAATAGACATGCTCATTTAGACTACAATAGACATGCTCATTTAGACTACAATAGACGTGCTCATTTAGACTACAATAGACATGCTCATTCAGACTACAATAGACGTGCTCGTTTAGACTTCAATAGACATGCTCATTCAGACTACAATCGACATCTCATTTAGACTACAATAGACGTGGTCATTTAGACTACAATAGACATGCTCATTTAGACTACAATAGACATCTCATTTAGACTGCAATAGACATGCTCATTTAGACTACAATAGACGTGCTCATTTAGACTACAATAGACGTGCTCATTTAGACTACAATAGACATGCTCATTTAGACTACAATAGACATGCTCATTTAGACTACAATAGACATCTCATTTAGACTACAATAGACATGCTCATTTAGACTACAATAGACGTGCTCATTTAGACTACAATAGACATGCTCATTTAGACTACAATAGACATGCTCATTTAGACTTTAATAGACATGCTCATTTAGACTACAATAGACATGCTCATTTAGACTTTAATAGACATGCTCATTTAGACTACCATAGACATGCTCATTTAGACTACAATAGACATGCTCATTTAGACTACAATAGACATCTCATTTAGACTACAATAGACATCTCATTTAGACTACAATAGGCATGCTCATTTAGACTTTAATAGACATGCTCATTTAGACTACAATAGACATCTCATATAGACTACAATAGAGATCTCATTTAGACTGCACTAGACATGCTCATTTAGACTACAGTAGACGTGCTCATTTAGACTGCAATGGACATGCTCATTTAGACTACAATAGACATCTCATTTAGACTATAATAGACGTGCTCATTTAGACTACAATAGACATGCTCATTTAGACTACAATAGACATCTCGTTTAGACTGCAATAGACATGCTCATTTAGACTACAATAGACGTGCTCATTTAGACTACAATAGACATGCTCATTTAGAATACAAAATACGTGCTCATTTAGACTACAATAGACATGCTCATTTAGACTACAACAGACATCTCATTTAGACTACAATTGACATGTTCATTTAGACTAAAATAGACATGCTCATTTAGACTTCAATAGACGTGCTCATTCAGAAAACAATAGACGTGCTCATTTAGACTACAATAGACGTGCTCATTTAAACTAAAATAGACATCTCATTTAGACTACAATAGACATCTCATTTAGACTACAATAGATATGCTCATTTAGACTACAATAGACATGCTCATTTAGACTACAATAGACGTGCTCATTTAGACTACAATAAACATGCTCATTTAGACTACAATAGACGTGCTCATTTAGACTACAATAGACATGCTCATTTAGACTACAATAGACATGCTCATTTAGACTACAATAGACATCTCATTTAGACTGCAATAGACATGCTCATTTAGACTACAATAGACGTGCTCATTTAGACTACAATAGACATGCTCATTTAGAATACAAAATACGTGCTCATTTAGACTACAATAGACATGCTCATTTAGACTACAACAGACATCTCATTTAGACTACAATTGACATGTTCATTTAGACTACAACAGACATCTCATTTAGACTACAATTGACATGCTCATTTAGACTACAACAGACATCTCATTTAGACTACAATTGACATGTTCATTTAGACTACAACAGACATCTCATTTAGACTACAATTGACATGCTCATTTAGACTAAAATAGACATGCTCATTTAGACTTCAATAGACGTGCTCATTCAGACAACAATAGACGTGCTCATTTAGACTACAATAGACGTGCTCATTTAAACTACAATAGACATCTCATTTAGACTACAATAGACATCTCATTTAAACTACAATAGATATGCTTATTTAGACTACAATAGACATGCTTATTTAGACTACAATAGACGTGCTCATTTAGACTACAATAAACATGCTCATTTAGACTACAATAGACGCGCTCATTTAGACTACAATAGACATGTCATTTAGACTACAATAGACATGCTCATTTAGACTTTAATAAAGAGGCTCATTTAGACTGCAATAGACATCTCATTTAGACTACAAAAACATGCTCATTTAGACTTCAATAGACATCTCATTTAAAATGCAATAGACATGCTCATTTAGACTACAATAGACATGCTCATTTAGACTACAATAGACATGCTCATTTAGACTACAAAAGACATGCTCATTTAGACTACAATAGACATCTCATTTAGACTACAATAGACATCTCATTTAGACTACAATAGACATGCTCATTTAGACTACAATAGACATGCTCCTTCAGACTACAATAGACATCTCATTTAGACTACAATAGACATGCTCATTTAGACTTTAACAGACATGCTCATTTAGACTACAATAGACGTGCTCATTTAGACTACAATAGAAATGCTCATTTAGACTACAATAGACATGCTCATTTAGACTACAATAGACGTGCTCATTTAGACTACAGTAGACATGCTCATTTAGACTACAATGGACATCTCATTTGGGCTACAATAGACATGCTCATTTAGACTTTAATAGACATGCTCATTTAGACTACAATAGACGTGTTCATTTAGACAACAATAGACATGCTCATTTAGACTACAATAGACATGCTCATTTAGACTCCAATAGATATCTCATTTAGACTACAATAGACATGCTCATTTAGACTTTAATACACATGCTCATTTAGACTACAATAGACATCTCATCTATACTACAATAGACATGCTCATTTAAACTTTAATAGACATGCTCATTTAGACTACAATAGACATCTCATTTAGACTACAATAGACATGCTCATTTAGACTTTAATAGACATGCTCATTTAGACTACAATAGACATCTCATTTAGACTACAATAGAAATCTCCTTTAGACTACAATAGACATGCTCATTTAGACTACAATAGACATGCCCATTTAGACTACAATAGACGTGCTCATTTAGACTACAATAGACATGCTCATTTCGACTACAATAAACATCTCATTTAGACTACAATAGACATGCTCATTTAGACTACAATAGACATGCTCATTTATACTACAATAGACATGCTTATTTAGACTTTAATAGACATGCTCATTTAGACTACAATAGACGTGCTCATTTAGACTACAATAGACATGCTCATTTAGACTACTATAGACATGCTCCTTTAGACTACAATAGACATGCTCATTTAGACTACAATAGACATCTCATTTAGACTACAATAGACATCTCATTTACACTACAATAGACATGCTCATTTAGACTACAATAGACATGCCCATTTAAACTACAATAGACGTGCTCATTTAGACTACAATAGACATGCTCATTTAGACTACAATAGACATCTCATTTAGACTACAATAGACATGCTCATTTAGACTACAATAGACATGCTCATTTAGACTCCAATAGACATGCTCATTTAGACTACAATAGACATGCTCATTTAGACTTTAATATACATGCTCATTTAGACTACAGTAGACATGCTCATTTAGACTACAATAGACATCTCATTTAGACTGCAATAGACATGCTCATTTAGACTGCAATAGACATGCTCATTTAGACTACAATAGACGTGCTCATTTAGACTACATTAGACGTGCTCATTTAGACTACAATAGACATGCTCATTTAGACTACAATAGACATGCTCATTTAGACTACATTAGACGTGCTCATTTAGACTACATTAGACATGCTCATTTAGACTACAATAGACATGCTCATTTAGACTACATTAGACGTGCTCATTTAGACTACAATATACATGCTCATTTAGACTACAATAGACATGCTCATTTAGACTACATAAGACATCTCATTTAGACTGCAAAAGACACGCTCATTTAGACTACAATAGACATGCTCATTTAGACTACAATAGACATGCTCATTTAGACTACAATAGACGTGCTCATTTGGACTACAATAGACATGCTCTTTTAGACTCCAATAGACGTGCTCACTTAGACTACAATAGACATGCTCATTTAGACTGCAATAGACATCTTATTTAGACTACAATAGACGTGATCATTTAGACTACAATAGACATGCTCATTTAGACTACAATAGACATCTCATTTAGATTACAATAGACATCTCATTTAGACTACAATAGACATGCTCATCTAGACTTTAATAGACATGCTCATTTAGACTTCAATAGACATGCTCATTTAGACTACAATAGACATGCTCATTTACACTACAATAAACATGCTCATTTAGACTACAATAGACATGCTTATTTAGACTTTATTAGACATGCTTATTTAGACTACAATAGACGTGCTCATTTAGACTACAATAGAAATGCTCATTTAGACTACTATAGACATGCTCATTTAGACTACAATAGACATCTCATTTAGACTACAATAGACATCTCATTTAGACTACAATAGACATGCTCATTTAGACTACAATAGACATGCCCAATTAGACTACAATAGACGTGCTCATTTAGACTACAATAGACATGCTCATTTAGACTACAATAGACATCTCATTTAGACCACAATAGACATGCTCATTTAGACTACAATGGGCATGCTCATTTAGACTACAATAGACATGCTCATTTAGACTACAATAGACATGCTCATTTAGACTACATTAGACGTGCTCATTTAGACTACAATAGACATGCTCATTTAGACTACAATAGACATGCCCAATTAGACTACAATAGACATGCTCATTTAGACTACATTAGACGTGCTCATTTAGACTACAATAGACATGCTCATTTAGACTACAATAGACATGCTCATTTAGACTACAATAGACATGCTCATTTAGACTACAATAGACATCTCGTTTAGACTGCAATAGACATGCTCATTTAGACTACAAGAGACATGCTCATTTAGAATACAAAATATGTGCTAATTTAGACTGCTATAGACATGCTCATTTAGACTACAACAGACATCTCATTTAGACTAAAATAGACATGCTCATTTAGACTTCAATAGACGTGCTCATTCAAACAACAATAGACGTGCTCATTTAGACTACAATAGACGTGCTCATTTAAACTACAATAGACATCTCATTTAGACTACAATAGACATCTCATTTAGACTACAATAGATATGCTCATTTAGACTACAATAGACATGCTCATTTAGACTACGATAGACGTGCTCATTTAGACTACAATAAACATGCTCATTTAGACTACAATAGACGTGTTCATTTAAACTACAATAGACATGCTCATTTAGACTACAATAGACATGCTCATTTAGACTACAATAGACATCTCATTTAGACTGCAATAGACATGCTCATTTAGACTACAATAGACATGCTCATTTAGAATACAAAATATGTGCTAATTTAGACTACTATAGACATGCTCATTTAGACTACAACAGACATCTCATTTAGACTAAAATAGACATGCTCATTTAGACTTCAATAGACGTGCTCATTCAAACAACAATAGACATGCTCATTTAGACTACAATAGACGTGCTCATTTAGACTACAATAGACGTGCTCATTTAGACTACAATAGACGTGCTCATTTAGACTACAATAGACATGCTCATTTAGACTTCAATAGACGTGCTCATTCAAACAACAATAGACATGCTCATTTAGACTACAATAGACATGCTCATTTAGACTACAATAGACGTGCTCATTTAAACTACAATAGACATCTCATTTAGACTACAATAGACATCTCATTTAGACTACAATAGATATGCTCATTTAGACTACAATAGACATGCTCATTTAGACTACGATAGACGTGCTCATTTAGACTACAATAAACATGCTCATTTAGACTACAATAAACGTGCTCATTTAAACTACAATAGACATGCTCATTTAGACTACAATAGACATGCTCATTTAGACTACAATAGAGATCTCATTTAGACTGCAATAGACATGCTCATTTAGACTACAATAGACATGCTCATTTAGACTACAATAGACATGCTCATTTAGACTACAATAGACGTGCTCATTTAGAATACAATAGACATGCTCATTCAGACTACAATAGACGTGCTCGATTAGACTTCAATAGACATGCTCATTCAGATTACAATAGACATCTCATTTAGACTACAATAGACATGGTCATTTAGACTACAATAGACATGCTCATTTAGACTACAATAGACATCTCATTTAGACTGCAATAGACATGCTCATTTAGACTACAATAGACGTGCTCATTTAGACTACAATAGACGTGCTCATTTAGACTACAATAGACATGCTCATTTAGACTACAATAGACATGCTCATTTAGACTACAATAGACATCTCATTTAGACTACAATAGACATCTCATTTAGACTACAATAGACATGCTCATTTAGACTACAATAGACATGCCCATTTAAACTACAATAGACGTGCTCATTTAGACTACAATAGACATGCTCATTTAGACTACAATAGACATCTCATTTAGACTACAATAGACATGCTCATTTAGACTACAATAGACATGCTCATTTTGACTACAATAGACATGCTCATTTAGACTACAATAGACATGCTCATTTAGACTTTAATATACATGCTCATTTAGACTACAGTAGACATGCTCATTTAGACTACAATAGACATCTCATTTAGACTGCAATAGACATGCTCATTTGGACTACAATAGACATGCTCATTTAGACTACAATAGACATCTCATTTAGACTGCAAAAGACATGCTCATTTAGACTACAATAGACATGCTCATTTAGACTACGATAGACATGCCCATTTAGACTACAATAGACGTGCTCATTTGAACTACAATAGACATGCTCTTTTAGACTCCAATAGACGTGCTCACTTAGACTACAATAGACATGCTCATTTAGACTACAATAGACATCTTATTTAGACTACAATAGACGTGATCATTTAGACTACAATAGACATGCTCATTTAGACTACAATAGACATCTCATTTAGATTACAATAGACATCTCATTTAGACTACAATAGACATGCTCATTTAGACTCTAATATACATGCTCATTTAGACTACAATAGACATGCTCATTTACACTACAATAGACATGCTCATTTACACGACAATAGACATGCTTATTTAGACTTTAATAGACATGCTTATTTAGACTACAATAGACGTGCTCATTTAGACTACAATAGACGTGCTCATTTAGACTACAATAGACGTGCTCATTTAGACTACAATAGACGTGCTCATTTAGACTACAATAGACGTGCTCATTTAGACTACAATAGACGTGCTCATTTAGACTACAATAGACGTGCTCATTTAGACTACAATAGACGTGCTCATTTAGACTACAATAGACGTGCTCATTCAGACTACAATAGACATGCTCATTTAGACTACAATAGACGTGCTCATTTAGACTACAATAGACGTGCTCATTTAGACTACAATAGACATGCTCATTTAGACTACTATAGACATGCTCATTTAGACTACAATAGACATCTCATTTAGACTACAATAGACATCTCATTTAGACTACAATAGACATGCTCATTTAGACTACAATAGACATGCCCAATTAGACTACAATAGACGTGCTCATTTAGACTACAATAGACATGCTCATTTAGACTACAATAGACATCTCATTTAGACCACAATAGACATGCTCATTTAGACTACAATAGACATGCTCATTTAGACTACAATAGACATGCTCATTTAGACTACAATAGACATGCTCATTTAGACTACATTAGACGTGCTCATTTAGACTACAATAGACATGCTCATTTAGACTACAATAGACATGCCCAATTAGACTACAATAGACATGCTCATTTAGACTACATAAGACGTGCTCATTTAGACTACAATAGACATGCTCATTTAGACTACAATAGACATGCTCATTTAGACTACAATAGACATGCTCATTTAGACTACAATAGACATCTCGTTTAGACTGCAATAGACATGCTCATTTAGACTACATTAGACGTGCTCATTTAGACTACAATAGACATCTCGTTTAGACTACAATAGACATGCTCATTTAGACTACAATAGACATCTCGTTTAGACTGCAATAGACATGCTCATTTAGACTACAATAGACATGCTCATTTAGACTACAATAGACGTGCTCATTTAGACTACAATAAACATGCTCATTTAGACTACAATAGACGTGCTCATTTAAACTACAATAAACATGCTCATTTAGACTACAATAGACATGCTCATTTAGACTACAATAGACATCTCATTTAGACTGCAATAGACATGCTCATTTAGACTACAATAGACATGCTCATTTAGACTACAATAGACATGCTCATTTAGACTACAATAGACGTGCTCATTTAGACTACAATAGACATGCTCATTCAGACTACAATAGACGTGCTCGTTTAGACTTCAATAGACATGCTCATTCAGACTTTAATAGACATCTCATTTAGACTACAATAGACGTGGTCATTTAGACTACAATAGACATGCTCATTTAGACTACAATAGACATCTCATTTAGACTGCAATAGACATGCTCATTTAGACTACAATAGACGTGCTCATTTAGACTACAATAGACGTGCTCATTTAGACTACAATAGACATGCTCATTTAGACTACAATAGACATGCTCATTTAGACTACAATAGACATCTCATTTAGACTACAATAGACATGCTCATTTAGATTACAATAGACGTGCTCATTTAGACTACAATAGAGATGCTCATTTAGACTACAATAGACATGCTCATTTAGACTTTAATAGACATGCTCATTTAGACTACAATAGACATGCTCATTTAGACTTTAATAGACATGCTCATTTAGACTACAATAGACATGCTCATTTAGACTACAATAGACATGCTCATTTAGACTACAATAGACATCTCATTTAGACTACAATAGACATCTCATTTAGACTACAATAGACATGCTCATTTAGACTTTAATAGACATGCTCATTTAGACTACAATAGACATCTCATTTAGACTACAATAGACATCTCATTTAGACTGCACTAGATATGCTCATTCAGACTACAATAGACATGCTCATTTAGACTACAGTAGACGTGCTCATTTAGACTGCAATAGACATGCTCATATAGACTACAATAGACATCTCATTTAGACTACAATAGACGTGCTCATTTAGACTACAATAGACATGCTCATTTAGACTACAATAGACATCTCGTTTAGACTGCAATAGACATGCTCATTTAGACTACAATAGACGTGCTCATTTAGACTACAATAGACATGCTCATTTAGAATACAAAATACGTGCTCATTTAGACTACAATAGACATGCTCATTTAGACTACAACAGACATCTCATTTAGACTACAATTGACATGTTCATTTAGACTAAAATAGACATGCTCATTTAGACTTCAATAGACGTGCTCATTCAGAAAACAATAGACGTGCTCATTTAGACTACGATAGACGTGCTCATTTAAACTAAAATAGACATCTCATTTAGACTACAATAGACATCTCATTTAGACTACAGTAGATATGCTCATTTAGACTACAATAGACATGCTCATTTAGACTACAATAGACGTGCTCATTTAGACTACAATAAACATGCTCATTTAGACTACAATAGACGTGCTCATTTAGACTACAATAGACATGCTCATTTAGACTACAATAGACATGCTCATTTAGACTACAATAGACATCTCATTTAGACTGCAATAGACATGCTCATTTAGACTACAATAGACGTGCTCATTTAGACTACAATAGACATGCTCATTTAGAATACAAAATACGTGCTCATTTAGACTACAATAGACATGCTCATTTAGACTACAACAGACATCTCATTTAGACTACAATTGACATGTTCATTTAGACTACAACAGACATCTCATTTAGACTACAATTGACATGCTCATTTAGACTACAACAGACATCTCATTTAGACTACAATTGACATGTTCATTTAGACTACAACAGACATCTCATTTAGACTCTAATTGACATGCTCATTTAGACTAAAATAGACATGCTCATTTAGACTTCAATAGACGTGCTCATTCAGACAACAATAGACGTGCTCATTCAGACTACAATAGACGTGCTCATTTAAACTACAATAGACATCTCATTTAGACTACAATAGACATCTCATTTAGACTACAATAGATATGCTTATTTAGACTACAATAGACATGCTTATTTAGACTACAATAGACGTGCTCGTTTAGACTACAATAAACATGCTCATTTAGACTACAATAGACGTGCTCATTTAGACTACAATAGACATGCTCATTTAGACTACAATAGACATGCTCATTTAGACTACAATAGACATCTCATTTAGACTGTAATAGACATGCTCATTTAGACTACAATAGACATGCTCATTTAGACTACAATAGACATGCTCATTTAGACTACAATAGACGTGCTCATTTAGACTACAATAGACATGCTCATTTAGACTACAATAGACGTGCTCGTTTAGACTTCAATAGACATGCTCATTCAGACTACAATAGACATCTCATTTAGACTACAATAGACGTGGTCATTTAGACTACAATAGACATGCTCATTTAGATTACAATAGACATCTCATTTAGACTGCAATAGACATGCTCATTTAGACTACAATAGACGTGCTCATTTAGACTACAATAGACGTGCTCATTTAGACTACAATAGACATGCTCATTTAGACCACAATAGACATGCTCATTTAGACTTAATTAGACATGCTCATTTAGACTACAATAGACATGCTCATTTAGACTTCAATAGACATGCTCATTTAGACTACAATAGACATGCTCATTTAGACTACAATAGACATGCCATTTAGACTACAATAGACATGCTCATTTAGACTTTAATAAAGAGGCTCATTTAGACTACAATAGACATGCTCATTTAAACTTTAATAGACATGCTCATTTAGACTACAATAGACATCTCATTTAGACTACAACAGACATCTCATCCAGACTACAATAGACATGCTCATTTAGACTACAATAGACATGCTCATTTAGACTTTAATAGACATGCTCATTTAGACTACAATAGACATGTCATTTAGACTACAATAGACATGCTCATTTAGACTTTAATAAAGAGGCTCATTTAGACTGCAATGGACATCTCATTTAGACTACAAAAACATGCTCATTTAGACTACAATAGACATATCATTTAAAATGCAATAGACATGCTCATATAGACTACAATAGACATGCTCATTTAGACTACAATAGACATGCTCATTTAGACTACAAAAGACATGCTCATTTAGACTACAATAGACATCTCATTTAGACTACAATAGACATCTCATTTAGACTACAATAGACATGCTCATTTAGACTACAATAGACATGCTCCTTCAGACTACAATAGACATCTCATTTAGACTACAATATACATGCTCATTTAGACTTTAACAGACATGCTCATTTAGACTACAATAGACGTGCTCATTTATACTACAATAGACATGCTCATTTAGACTACAATAGACATGCTCATTTAGACTACAATAGACGTGCTCATTTAGACTACAATAGACATGCTCATTTAGACTACAATGGACATCTCATTTGGGCTACAATAGACATGCTTATTTAGACTTTAATAGACATGCTCATTTAGACTACAATAGACGTGTTCATTTAGACAACAATAGACATGCTCATTTAGACTACAATAGACATGCTCATTTAGACTCCAATAGATATCTCATTTAGACTACAATAGACATGCTCATTTAGACTTTAATAGACATGCTCATTTAGACTACAATAGACATCTCATCTATACTACAATAGACATGCTCATTTAAACTTTAATAGACATGCTAATTTAGACTACAATAGACATCTCATTTAGACTACAATAGACATGCTCATTTAGACTTTAATAGACATGCTCATTTAGACTACAATAGACATCTCATTTAGACTACAGTAGAAATCTCCTTTAGACTACAATAGACATGCTCATTTAGACTACAATAGACATGCCCATTTAGACTACAATAGACGTGCTCATTTAGACTACAATAGACATGCTCATTTCGACTACAATAGACATCTCATTTAGACTACAATAGACATGCTCATTTAGACTACAATCGACATGCTCATTTATACTACAATAGACATGCTTATTTAGACTTAAATAGACATGCTCATTCAGACTACAATAGACGTGCTCATTTAGACTACAATAGACATGCTCATTTGAACTACTATAGACATGCTCCTTTAGACTACAATAGACATGCTCATTTAGACTACAATAGACATCTCATTTAGACTACAATAGACATCTCATTTAGACTACAATAGACATGCTCATTTAGACTACAATAGACATGCCCATTTAAACTACAATAGACGTGCTTATTTAGACTACAATAGACATGCTCATTTAGACTACAATAGACATCTCATTTAGACTACAATAGACATGCTCATTTAGACTACAATAGACATGCTCATTTAGACTACAATAGACATGCTCATTTAGACTACAATAGACATGCTCATTTAGACTTTAATATACATGCTAATTTAGACTACAGTAGACATGCTCATTTAGACTACAATAGACATCTCATTTAGACTGCAATAGACATGCTCATTTAGACTACAATAGACGTGCTCATTTAGACTACATTAGACGTGCTCATTTAGACTACAATAGACATGCTCATATAGACTACAATAGACATCTCATTTAGCCTGCAAAAGACATGCTCATTTAGACTACAATAGACATGCTCATTTAGACTACAATAGACATGCTCATTTAGACTACAATAGACGTGCTCATTTGGACTACAATAGACATGCTCTTTTAGACTCCAATAGACGTGCTCACTTAGACTACAATAGACATGCTCATTTAGACTACAATAGACATCTTATTTAGACTACAATAGACGTGATCATTTAGACTACAATAGACATGCTCATTTAGACTACAATAGACATCTCATTCAGATTACAATAGACATTTCATTTAGACTACAATAGACATGCTCATTTAGACTTTAATAGACATGCTCATTTAGACTTTAATAGACATGCTCATTTAGACTACAATAGACATGCTTATTTACACTACAATAGACATGCTCATTTAGACTACAATAGACATGCTTATTTAGACTTTAATAGACATGCTTATTTAGACTACAATAGACGTGCTCATTTAGACTACAATAGACATGCTCATTTAGACTACTATAGACATGCTCATTTAGACTACAATAGACATCTCATTTAGACTACAATAGACATCTCATTTAGACTACAATAGACATGCTCATTTAGACTACAATAGACATGCCCAATTAGAATACAATAGACGTGCTCATTTAGACTACAATAGACATGCTCATGTAGACTACAATAGACATCTCATTTAGACCACAATAGACATGCTCATTTAGACTACAATAGACATGCTCATTTAGACTACAATAGACATGCTCATTTAGACTACAATAGACATGCTCATTTAGACTACATTAGACGTGCTCATTTAGACTACAATAGACATGCTCATTTAGACTACAATAGACATGCCCAATTAGACTACAATAGACATGCTCATTTAGACTACATTAGACGTGCTCATTTAGACTACAATAGACATGCTCATTTAGACTACAATAGACATGCTCATTTAGACTACAATAGACATGCTCATTTAGACTACAATAGACATCTCGTTTAGACTGCAATAGACATGCTCATTTAGACTACAATAGACATGCTCATTTAGACTACAACAGACATCTCATTTAGACTACAATTGACATGCTCATTTAGACTAAAATAGACATGCTCATTTAGACTTTAATAGACGTGCTCATTCAAACAACAATAGACATCTCATTTAGACTACAATAGACGTGCTCATTTAGACTAAAATAGACGTGCTCATTTAGACTACAATAGACGTGCTCATTTAAACTACAATAGACATCTCATTTAGACTACAATAGACATCTCATTTAGACTACAATAGATATGCTCATTTAGACTACAATAGACATGCTCATTTAGACTACAATAGACGTGCTCATTTAGACTACAATAAACATGCTCATTTAGACTACAATAGACGTGCTCATTTAAACTACAATAGACATGCTCATTTAGACTACAATAGACATGCTCATTTAGACTACAATAGACATCTCATTTAGACTGCAATAGACATGCTCATTTAGACTACAATAGACATGCTCATTTAGACTACAATAGACATGCTCATTTAGACTACAATAGACGTGCTCATTTAGACTACAATAGACATGCTCATTCAGACTACAATAGACGTGCTCGTTTAGACTTCAATAGACATGCTCATTCAGACTACAATAGACATCTCATTTAGACTACAATAGACGTGGTCATTTAGACTACAATAGACATGCTCATTTAGACTACAATAGACATCTCATTTAGACTGCAATAGACATGCTCATTTAGACTACAATAGACGTGCTCATTTAGACTACAATAGACGTGCTCATTTAGACTACAATAGACATGCTCATTTAGACTACAATAGACATGCTCATATAGACTACAATAGACATCTCATTTAGACTACAATAGACATGCTCATTTAGACTACAATAGACGTGCTCATTTAGACTACAATAGACATGCTCATTTAGACTACAATAGACATGCTCATTTAGACTTTAATAGACATGCTCATTTAGACTACAATAGACATGCTCATTTAGACTTTAATAGACATGCTCATTTAGACTACAATAGACATGCTCATTTAGACTACAATAGACATGCTCATTTAGACTACAATAGACATCTCATTTAGACTACAATAGACATCTCATTTAGACTACAATAGACATGCTCATTTAGACTTTAATAGACATGCTCATTTAGACTACAATAGACATCTCATTTAGACTACAATAGACATCTCATTTAGACTGCACTAGATATGCTCATTCAGACTACAATAGACATGCTCATTTAGACTACAGTAGACGTGCTCATTTAGACTGCAATAGACATGCTCATTTAGACTACAATAGACATCTCATTTAGACTACAATAGACGTGCTCATTTAGACTACAATAGACATGCTCATTTAGACTACAATAGACATCTCGTTTAGACTGCAATAGACATGCTCATTTAGACTACAATAGACGTGCTCATTTAGACTACAATAGACATGCTCATTTAGAATACAAAATACGTGCTCATTTAGACTACAATAGACATGCTCATTTAGACTACAACAGACATCTCATTTAGACTACAATTGACATGTTCATTTAGACTAAAATAGACATGCTCATTTAGTCTACAATAGGCATGCTCATTTAGACTTCAATAGACGTGCTCATTCAGAAAACAATAGACGTGCTCATTTAGACTACAATAGACGTGCTCATTTAAACTAAAATAGACATCTCATTTAGACTACAATAGACATCTCATTTAGACTACAATAGATATGCTCATTTAGACTACAATAGACATGCTCATTTAGACTACAATAGACGTGCTCATTTAGACTACAATAAACATGCTCATTTAGACTACAATAGACGTGCTCATTTAGACTACAATAGACATGCTCATTTAGACTAAAATAGACATGCTCATTTAGACTACAATAGACATCTCATTTAGACTGCAATAGACATGCTCATTTAGACTACAATAGACATGCTCATTTAGACTACAATAGACATGCTCATTTAGACTACGATAGACGTGCTCATTTAGACTACAATAGACATGCTCATTTAGACTACAATAGACGTGCTCGTTTAGACTTCAATAGACATGCTCATTCAGACTACAATAGACATCTCATTTAGACTACAATAGACGTGGTCATTTAGACTACAATAGACATGCTCATTTAGACTACAATAGTCATCTCATTTAGACTGCAATAGACATGCTCATTTAGACTACAATAGACGTGCTCATTTAGACTACAATAGACGTGCTCATTTAGACTACAATAGGCATGCTCATTTAGACTACAATAGACATGCTCATTTAGACTACAATAGACATCTCATTTAGACTACAATAGACATGCTCATTTAGACTACAATAGACGTGCTCATTTAGACTACAATAGACATGCTCATTTAGACTACAATAGACGTGCTCATTTAGACTACAATAGATATGCTCATTTAGACTACGATAGACGTGCTCATTTAGACTACAAT
Organism: Morinoia aosen; assembly: GCA_030386875.1. NCBI lineage: Eukaryota > Metazoa > Arthropoda > Malacostraca > Amphipoda > Talitridae > Morinoia > Morinoia aosen. Next base: position 43,759,335 of record CM059565.1, on the reverse strand, counting down.
AGACATGCTCATTTAGACTTTAATAGACATGCTCATTTAGACTACAATAGACATGCTCATTTAGACTTTAATAGACATGCTCATTTAGACTACAATAGACATGCTCATTTAGACTTTAATAGACATGCTCATTTAGACTTTAATAAAGAGGCTCATTTTTGACTACAATAGACATCTCATTTAGACTACAATGGACATGCTCATTTAGACTACAATAGACATCTCATTTAGACTACAATAGACATCTCATTTAGACTACAATAGACATGCTCATTCAGACTTTAATAGACATGCTCATTTAGACTACAATAGACATCTCATTTAGACTACAATAGACATCTCATTTAGACTGCACTAGATATGCTCATTCAGACTACATTAGACATGCTCATTTAGACTACAGTAGACGTGCTCATTTAGACTGCAATAGACATGCTCATTTAGACTACAATAGACGTGCTCATTTAGACTACAATAGACGTGCTCATTTAGACTACAATAGACATGCTCATTTAGACTACAATAGACGTGCTCATTTAGACTACAATAGACATGCTCATTTAGACTACAATAGACATGCTCATTTAGACTTCAATAGACGTGTTCATTTAGACTACAATAGACATGCTCATTTAGACTACAATAGACGTGCTCATTTAGACTACAATAGACATCTCATTTAGACTACAATAGACATCTCATTTAGACTACAATAGACATGCTCATTTAAACTACAATAGACGTGCTCATTTAGACTACAATAGACGTGTTCATTTAGACTACAATAGACATGCTCATTTAGACTACAATAGACGTGCTCATTTAGACTGCAATAGACATGCTCATTTAATCTACAATAGACGTGCTCATTTAAACTACAATAGACGTGCTCATTTAGACTACAATAGACATGCTCATTTAGACTACAATAGACGTGCTCATTTAGACTACAATTGACATGCTCATTTAGACTACAATAAACGTGCTCATTTAGACTACAATAGACATCTCATTTAGACTACAATAGACATGCTCATTTAGACTACAATAGACGTTCTCATTTAGACTACAATAGACATGCTCATTTCGACTACAATAGACATGCTCATTTAGACTTTAGTAGACATGCTCATTTAGACTACAATAGACAGGCTCATTTAGACTCTAATAGACATGCTCATTTAGACTACAATAGACATGCTCATTTAGACTTTAATAGACCTGCTTATTTAGACTACAATAGACATCTCATTTAGACTACAATAGACGTGCTCATTTAGACTACAATAGACATGCTCATTTAGACTACAATAGACATCTCGTTTAGACTGCAATAGAAATGTTCATTTAGACTACAATAGACGTGCTCATTTAGACTACAATAGACATGCTCATTAAGACTACAAAAGACGTGCTCATTTAGACTACAATAGACATGCTCATTTAGACTATAATAAACGTGCTCATTTAGACTACAATAGACATCTCATTTAGACTACAATAGACATGCTCATTCAGACTACAATAGACGCGCTCATTTAGACTACAATAGACATGCTCATTTAGACTACAATAGACATGCTCATTCAGACTACAATAGACATGTTCATTTAGACTACAAAAGACATGCTCATTTAGACTACAATAGACATCTCATTTAGACTACAACAGACATCTCATCCAGACTACAATAGACATGCTCATTTAGACTACAATAGACATGCTCATTTAGACTTTAATAGACATGCTCATTTAGACTACAATAGACATGTCATTTAGACTACAATAGACATGCTCATTTAGACTTTAATGAAGAGGCTCATTTAGACTGCAATAGACATCTCATTTAGACTACAAAAGACATGCTCATTTAGACTACAATAGACATCTCATTTAAAATGCAATAGACATGCTCATTTAGACTACAATAGACATGCTCATTTAGACTACAATAGACATGCTCATTTAGACTACAAAAGACATGCTCATTTAGACTACAATAGACATCTCATTACGACTACAATAGACATCTCATTTAGACTACAATAGACATGCTCATTTAGACTACAATAGACATGCTCCTTTAGACTACAATAGACATCTTATTTAGACTACAATAGACATGCTCATTTAGACTTTAATAGACGTGCTCATTTAGACTACAATAGACGTGCTCATTTAGACTACAATAGACATGCTCATTTAGACTACAATAGACATGCTCATTTAGACTACAATAGACATCTCATTTAGACTACAATATACATGCTCAGTTAGACTACAATAGACATGCTCATTTAGACTTCAATAGACGTGCTCATTTAGACTACAATAGACATCTCATTTAGACTACAATAGACAAGCTCATTTAAACTTCAATAGACGTGCTCATTTAGACTACAATAGACATCTCATTTAGACTACAATAGACATGCTCATTTAGACTTCAATAGACGTGCTCATTTAGACTACAATAGACATCTCATTTAGACTACAATAGACATGCTCATTTAGACTTTTATAGACATGCTCATTTAGACTACAATAGACATGTTAATTTCGACAACAATAGACATCTCATTTAGACTACAATAGACAAGCTCATTTAGACTTTATTAGACATGCTCATTTAGACTACAATAGACACCTCATTTAGACTGCAATAGACATGCTCATTTAGACTACAATAGACATGCTCATTTAGACTACAATAGACATGCTCATTTAGACTACAATAGACGTGCTTATTTGGACTACAATAGACATGCTCATTTAGACTACAATAGACGTGCTCGTTTAGACTTCAATAGACATGCTCATTCAGACTACAATAGACATTTCATTTAGACTACAATAGACGTGCTCATTTAGACTACAATACCCATGCTCATTTAGACTACAATAGACATCTCATTTAGACTGCAATAGACATGCTCATTTAAACTACAATAGACGTGCTCATTTAGACTACAATAGACGTGTTCATTTAGACTACAATAGACATGCTCATTTAGACTACAATAGACGTGCTCATTTAGACTGCAATAGACATGCTCATTTAATCTACAATAGACGTGCTCATTTAGACTACAATAGACGTGCTCATTTAGACTACAATAGACATGCTCATTTAGACTACAATAGACGTGCTCATTTAGACTACAATTGACATGCTCATTTAGACTACAATAGACGTGCTCGTTTAGACTTCAATAGACATGCTCATTCAGACTACAATAGACATCTCATTTAGACTACAATAGACGTGCTCATTTAGACTACAATAGACATGCTTATTTAGACTACAATAGACATGCTCATTTAGACTACAATAAACGTGCTCATTTAGACTACAATAGACATCTCATTTAGACTACAATAGACATGCTCATTTAGACTACAATAGACGTGCTCATTTAGACTACAATAGACATGCTCATTTCGACTACAATAGACATGCTCATTTAGACTTTAGTAGACATGCTCATTTAGACTACAATAGACAGGCTCATTTAGACTTTAATAGACATGCTCATTTAGACTACAATAGACATGCTCATTTAGACTTTAATAGACCTGCTTATTTAGACTACAATAGACATCTCATTTAGACTACAATAGACGTGCTCATTTAGACTACAATAGACATGCTCATTTAGACTACAATAGACATCTCGTTTAGACTGCAATAGAAATGTTCATTTAGACTACAATAGACGTGCTCATTTAGACTACAATAGACATGCTCATTAAGACTACAAAAGACGTGCTCATTTAGACTACAATAGACATGCTCATTTAGACTATAATAAACGTGCTCATTTAGACTACAATAGACATCTCATTTAGACTACAATAGACATGCTCATTTAAACTACAATAGACGCGCTCATTTAGACTACAATAGACATGCTCATTAAGACTACAAAAGACGTGCTCATTTAGACTACAATAGACATGCTCATTTAGACTATAATAAACGTGCTCATTTAGACTACAATAGACATCTCATTTAGACTACAATAGACATGCTCATTTAAACTACAATAGACGCGCTCATTTAGACTACAATAGACATGCTCATTTAGACTACAATAGACATGCTCATTCAGACTTTAGTAGACATGTTCATTTAGACTACAATAGACATGCTCATTTAGACTACAATAGACATCTCATTTAGACTACAACAGACATCTCATCCAGACTACAATAGACATGCTCATTTAGACTACAATAGACATGCTCATTTAGACTTTAATAGACATGCTCATTTAGACTACAATAGACATGTCATTTAGACTACAATAGACATGCTCATTTAGACTTTAATGAAGAGGCTCATTTAGACTGCAATAGACATCTCATTTAGACTACAAAAGACATGCTCATTTAGACTACAATAGACATCTCATTTAGACTACAATATACATGCTCAGTTAGACTACAATAGACATGCTCATTTAGACTTCAATAGACGTGCTCATTTAGACTACAATGGACATCTCATTTAGACTACAATAGACAAGCTCATTTAGACTTCAATAGACGTGCTCATTTAGACTACAATAGACATCTCATTTAGACTACAATAGACATGCTCATTTAGACTTCAATAGACGTGCTCATTTAGACTACAATAGACATCTCATTTAGACTACAATAGACATGCTCATTTAGACTTTTATAGACATGCTCATTTAGACTACAATAGACATGTTAATTTCGACAACAATAGACATCTCATTTAGACTACAATAGACAAGCTCATTTAGACTTTATTAGACATGCTCATTTAGACTACAATAGACACCTCATTTAGACTGCAATAGACATGCTCATTTAGACTACAATAGACATGCTCATTTAGACTACAATAGACATGCTCATTTAGACTACAATAGACGTGCTTATTTAGACTACAATAGACATGCTCATTTAGACTACAATAGACGTGCTCGTTTAGACTTCAATAGACATGCTCATTCAGACTACAATAGACATCTCATTTAGACTACAATGGACAAGCTCATTTAGACTTCAATAGACGTGCTCATTTAGACTACAATAGACATCTCATTTAGACTACAATAGACATGCTCATTTAGACTTCAATAGACGTGCTCATTTAGACTACAATAGACATCTCATTTAGACTACAATAGACATGCTCATTTAGACTTTTATAGACATGCTCATTTAGACTACAATAGACATGTTGATTTCGACAACAATAGACATCTCATTTAGACTACAATAGACAAGCTCATTTAGACTTTATTAGACATGCTCATTTAGACTACAATAGACACCTCATTTAGACTACAATAGACATGCTCATTTGGACTTTAATAGACATGCTCATTTAGACTACAATAGACATCTCATTTAGACTACATTAGACATCTCATTTAGACTACAACAGACATGCTCATTTAGACTTTAATAGACATGCTCATTTAGACTACAATAGACATGCTCATTTAGATTACAATTGACATCTCATTTAGACTACAATAGACATGCTCATTTCGACTACAATAGACATGCTCATTTAGACTTTAGTAGACATGCTCATTTAGACTACAATAGACAGGCTCATTTAGACTCTAATAGACATGCTCATTTAGACTACAATAGACATGCTCATTTAGACTTTAATAGACCTGCTTATTTAGACTACAATAGACATCTCATTTAGACTACAATAGACGTGCTCATTTAGACTACAATGGACATGCTCATTTAGACTACAATAGACATCTCGTTTAGACTGCAATAGAAATGTTCATTTAGACTACAATAGACGTGCTCATTTAGACTACAATAGACATGCTCATTAAGACTACAAAAGACGTGCTCATTTAGACTACAATAGACATGCTCATTTAGACTATAATAAACGTGCTCATTTAGACTACAATAGACATCTCATTTAGACTACAATAGACATGCTCATTCAGACTACAATAGACGCGCTCATTTAGACTACAATAGACATGCTCATTTAGACTACAATAGACATGCTCATTCAGACTTTAGTAGACATGTTCATTTAGACTACAATAGACATGCTCATTTAGACTACAATAGACATCTCATTTAGACTACAACAGACATCTCATCCAGACTACAATAGACATGCTCATTTAGACTACAATAGACATGCTCATTTAGACTTTAATAGACATGCTCATTTAGACTACAATAGACATGTCATTTAGACTACAATAGACATGCTCATTTAGACTTTAATGAAGAGGCTCATTTAGACTGCAATAGACATCTCATTTAGACTACAAAAGACATGCTCATTTAGACTACAATAGACATCTCATTTAAAATGCAATAGACATGCTCATTTAGACTACAATAGACATGCTCATTTAGACTACAATAGACATGCTCATTTAGACTACAAAAGACATGCTCATTTAGACTACAATAGACATCTCATTCAGACTACAATAGACATCTCATTTAGACTACAATAGACATGCTCATTTAGACTACAATAGACATGCTCCTTTAGACTACAATAGACATCTCATTTAGACTACAATAGACATGCTCATTTAGACTTTAATAGACGTGCTCATTTAGACTACAATAGACGTGCTCATTTAGACTACAATAGACATGCTCATTTAGACTACAATAGACATCTCATTTAGACTACAATATACATGCTCAGTTAGACTACAATAGACATGCTCATTTAGACTTCAATAGACGTGCTCATTTAGACTACAATAGACATCTCATTTAGACTACAATAGACAAGCTCATTTAGACTTCAATAGACGTGCTCATTTAGACTACAATAGACATCTCATTTAGACTACAATAGACATGCTCATTTAGACTTCAATAGACGTGCTCATTTAGACTACAATAGACATCTCATTTAGACTACAATAGACATGCTCATTTAAACTTTTATAGACATGCTCATTTAGACTACAATAGACATGTTAATTTCGACAACAATAGACATCTCATTTAGACTACAATAGACAAGCTCATTTAGACTTTATTAGACATGCTCATTTAGACTACAATAGACACCTCATTTAGACTGCAATAGACATGCTCATTTAGACTACAATAGACATGCTCATTTAGACTACAATAGACATGCTCATTTAGACTACAATAGACGTGCTTATTTAGACTACAATAGACATGCTCATTTAGACTACAATAGACGTGCTCGTTTAGACTTCAATAGACATGCTCATTTAGACTACAATAGACGTGCTCATTTAGACTACAATAGACATGCTCATTTCGACTACAATAGACATGCTCATTTAGACTTTAGTAGACATGCTCATTTAGACTACAATAGACAGGCTCATTTAGACTTTAATAGACATGCTCATTTAGACTACAATAGACATGCTCATTTAGACTTTAATAGACCTGCTTATTTAGACTACAATAGACATCTCATTTAGACTACAATAGACGTGCTCATTTAGACTACAATAGACATGCTCATTTAGACTACAATAGACATCTCGTTTAGACTGCAATAGAAATGTTCATTTAGACTACAATAGACGTGCTCATTTAGACTACAATAGACATGCTCATTAAGACTACAAAAGACGTGCTCATTTAGACTACAATAGACATGCTCATTTAGACTATAATAAACGTGCTCATTTAGACTACAATAGACATCTCATTTAGACTACAATAGACATGCTCATTTAAACTACAATAGACGCGCTCATTTAGACTACAATAGACATGCTCATTAAGACTACAAAAGACGTGCTCATTTAGACTACAATAGACATGCTCATTTAGACTATAATAAACGTGCTCATTTAGACTACAATAGACATCTCATTTAGACTACAATAGACATGCTCATTTAAACTACAATAGACGCGCTCATTTAGACTACAATAGACATGCTCATTTAGACTACAATAGACATGCTCATTCAGACTTTAGTAGACATGTTCATTTAGACTACAATAGACATGCTCATTTAGACTACAATAGACATCTCATTTAGACTACAACAGACATCTCATCCAGACTACAATAGACATGCTCATTTAGACTACAATAGACATGCTCATTTAGACTTTAATAGACATGCTCATTTAGACTACAATAGACATGTCATTTAGACTACAATAGACATGCTCATTTAGACTTTAATGAAGAGGCTCATTTAGACTGCAATAGACATCTCATTTAGACTACAAAAGACATGCTCATTTAGACTACAATAGACATCTCATTTAGACTACAATATACATGCTCAGTTAGACTACAATAGACATGCTCATTTAGACTTCAATAGACGTGCTCATTTAGACTACAATGGACATCTCATTTAGACTACAATAGACAAGCTCATTTAGACTTCAATAGACGTGCTCATTTAGACTACAATAGACATCTCATTTAGACTACAATAGACATGCTCATTTAGACTTCAATAGACGTGCTCATTTAGACTACAATAGACATCTCATTTAGACTACAATAGACATGCTCATTTAGACTTTTATAGACATGCTCATTTAGACTACAATAGACATGTTAATTTCGACAACAATAGACATCTCATTTAGACTACAATAGACAAGCTCATTTAGACTTTATTAGACATGCTCATTTAGACTACAATAGACACCTCATTTAGACTGCAATAGACATGCTCATTTAGACTACAATAGACATGCTCATTTAGACTACAATAGACATGCTCATTTAGACTACAATAGACGTGCTTATTTAGACTACAATAGACATGCTCATTTAGACTACAATAGACGTGCTCGTTTAGACTTCAATAGACATGCTCATTCAGACTACAATAGACATCTCATTTAGACTACAATGGACAAGCTCATTTAGACTTCAATAGACGTGCTCATTTAGACTACAATAGACATCTCATTTAGACTACAATAGACATGCTCATTTAGACTTCAATAGACGTGCTCATTTAGACTACAATAGACATCTCATTTAGACTACAATAGACATGCTCATTTAGACTTTTATAGACATGCTCATTTAGACTACAATAGACATGTTGATTTCGACAACAATAGACATCTCATTTAGACTACAATAGACAAGCTCATTTAGACTTTATTAGACATGCTCATTTAGACTACAATAGACACCTCATTTAGACTACAACAGACATCTCATCCAGACTACAATAGACATGCTCATTTAGACTACAATAGACATGCTCATTTAGACTTTAATAGACATGCTCATTTAGACTACAATAGACATGTCATTTAGACTACAATAGACATGCTCATTTAGACTTTAATGAAGAGGCTCATTTAGACTGCAATAGACATCTCATTTAGACTACAAAAGACATGCTCATTTAGACTACAATAGACATCTCATTTAAAATGCAATAGACATGCTCATTTAGACTACAATAGACATGCTCATTTAGACTACAATAGACATGCTCATTTAGACTACAAAAGACATGCTCATTTAGACTACAATAGACATCTCATTCAGACTACAATAGACATCTCATTTAGACTACAATAGACATGCTCATTTAGACTACAATAGACATGCTCCTTTAGACTACAATAGACATCTCATTTAGACTACAATAGACATGCTCATTTAGACTTTAATAGACGTGCTCATTTAGACTACAATAGACGTGCTCATTTAGACTACAATAGACATGCTCATTTAGACTACAATAGACATCTCATTTAGACTACAATATACATGCTCAGTTAGACTACAATAGACATGCTCATTTAGACTTCAATAGACGTGCTCATTTAGACTACAATAGACATCTCATTTAGACTACAATAGACAAGCTCATTTAGACTTCAATAGACGTGCTCATTTAGACTACAATAGACATCTCATTTAGACTACAATAGACATGCTCATTTAGACTTCAATAGACGTGCTCATTTAGACTACAATAGACATCTCATTTAGACTACAATAGACATGCTCATTTAGACTTTTATAGACATGCTCATTTAGACTACAATAGACATGTTAATTTCGACAACAATAGACATCTCATTTAGACTACAATAGACAAGCTCATTTAGACTTTATTAGACATGCTCATTTAGACTACAATAGACACCTCATTTAGACTGCAATAGACATGCTCATTTAGACTACAATAGACATGCTCATTTAGACTACAATAGACATGCTCATTTAGACTACAATAGACGTGCTTATTTAGACTACAATAGACATGCTCATTTAGACTACAATAGACGTGCTCGTTTAGACTTCAATAGACATGCTCATTCAGACTACAATAGACATTTCATTTAGACTACAATAGACGTGCTCATTTAGACTACAATACCCATGCTCATTTAGACTACAATAGACATCTCATTTAGACTGCAATAGACATGCTCATTTAAACTACAATGGACGTGCTCATTTAGACTACAATAGACGTGTTCATTTAGACTACAATAGACATGCTCATTTAGACTACAATAGACGTGCTCATTTAGACTGCAATAGACATGCTCATTTAATCTACAATAGACGTGCTCATTTAGACTACAATAGACGTGCTCATTTAGACTACAATAGACATGCTCATTTAGACTACAATAGACGTGCTCATTTAGACTACAATTGACATGCTCATTTAGACTACAATAGACGTGCTCGTTTAGACTTCAATAGACATGCTCATTCAGACTACAATAGACATCTCATTTAGACTACAATAGACGTGCTCATTTAGACTACAATAGACATGCTTATTTAGACTACAATAGACATGCTCATTTAGACTACAATAGACGTGCTCGTTTAGACTTCAATAGACATGCTCATTCAGACTACAATAGACATGCTCATTCAGACTACAATAGACATGCTCATTTAGACTACAATAGACGTGCTCATTTAGACTACATTAGACATCTCATTTAGACTACAATAGACATGCTCATTTAGACTACAATAGACGTGCTCATTTAGACTACAATAGACATGCTCATTTCGACTACAATAGACATGCTCATTTAGACTTTAGTAGACATGCTCATTTAGACTACAATAGACAGGCTCATTTAGACTTTAATAGACATGCTTATTTAGACTACAATAGACATGCTCATTTAGACTTTAATAGACATGCTTATTTAGACTACAATAGACATCTCATTTAGACTACAATAGACGTGCTCATTTAGACTACAATAGACATGCTCATTTAGACTACAATAGACATCTCGTTTAGACTGCAATAGAAATGTTCATTTAGACTACAATAGACGTGCTCATTTAGACTACAATAGACATGCTCATTAAGACTACAAAAGACGTGCTCATTTAGACTACAATAGACGTGCTCATTTAGACTATAATAAACGTGCTCATTTAGACTACAATAGACATTTCATTTAGACTACAATAGACATGCTCATTTAAACTACAATAGACGCGCTCATTTAGACTACAATAGACATGCTCATTAAGACTACAAAAGACGTGCTCATTTAGACTACAATAGACATGCTCATTTAGACTACAATAGACATGCTTATTTAAACTACAATAGACGCGCTCATTTAGACTACAATAGACATGCTCATTTAGACTACAATAGACATGCTCATTCAGACTTTAGTAGACATGTTCATTTAGACTACAATAGACATGCTCATTTAGACTACAATAGACATCTCATTTAGACTACAACAGACATCTCATCCAGACTACAATAGACATGCTCATTTAGACTACAATAGACATGCTCATTTAGACTTTAATAGACATGCTCATTTAGACTACAATAGACATGTCATTTAGACTACAATAGACATGCTCATTTAGACTACAATAGACATCTCATTTAAAATGCAATAGACATGCTCATTTAGACTACAATAGACATGCTCATTTAGACTACAATAGACATGCTCATTTAGACTACAAAAGACATGCTCATTTAGACTACAATAGACATCTCATTCAGACTACAATAGACATCTCATTTAGACTACAATAGACATGCTCATTTAGACTACAATAGACAGGCTCCTTTAGACTACAATAGACATCTCATTTAGACTACAATAGACATGCTCATTTAGACTACAATAGACATCTCATTTAAAATGCAATAGACATGCTCATTTAGACTACAATAGACATGCTCATTTAGACTACAATAGACATGCTCATTTAGACTACAAAAGACATGCTCATTTAGACTACAATAGACATCTCATTTAAAATGCAATAGACATGCTCATTTAGACTACAATAGACATGCTCATTTAGACTACAATAGACATCTCATTTAAAATGCAATAGACATGCTCATTTAGACTACAATAGACATGCTCATTTAGACTACAATAGACATGCTCATTTAGACTACAAAAGACATGCTCATTTAGACTACAATAGACATCTCATTCAGACTACAATAGACATCTCATTTAGACTACAATAGACATGCTCATTTAGACTACAATAGACATGCTCCTTTAGACTACAATAGACATCTCATTTAGACTACAATAGACATGCTCATTTAAATTTTAATAGACGTGCTCATTTAGACTACAATAGACGTGCTCATTTAGACTACAATAGACATGCTCATTTAGACTACAATAGACATGCTCATTTAGACTACAATAGACATCTCATTTAGACTACAATATACATGCTCAGTTAGACTACAATAGACATGCTCATGTAGACTTCAATAGACGTGCTCATTTAGACTACAATAGACATCTCATTTAGACTACAATGGACATGCTCATTTAGACTACAATAGACATCTAATTTAGACTACAATATACATGCTCAGTTAGACTACAATAGACATGCTCATTTAGACTACAATAGACATCTCATTTAGACTACAATGGACATGCTCATTTAGACTACAATAGACGTGCTCATTTAGACTACAATAGACATCTCATTTAGACTACAATAGACATGCTCATTTAGACTACAATAGACATGCTCATTTAGACTACAATAGACATCTCATTTAGACTACAATATACATGCTCAGTTAGACTACAATAGACATGCTCATTTAGACTACAATAGACATCTCATTTAGACTACAATATACATGCTCATTTAGACTACAATAGACGTGCTCATTTAGACTACAATAGACATCTCATTTAGACTACAATGGACATGCTCATTTAGACTACAATAGACATCTCATTTAGACTACAATGGACATGCTCATTTAGACTACAATAGACGTGCTCATTTAGACTACAATAGACATCTCATTTAGACTACAATAGACATGCTCATTTAGACTACAATAGACATGCTCATTTAGACTACAATAGACATCTCATTTAGACTACAATATACATGCTCAGTTAGACTACAATAGACATGCTCATTTAGACTTCAATAGACGTGCTCATTTAGACTACAATAGACATCTCATTTAGACTACAATAGACATGCTCATTTAGACTTCAATCGACGTGCTCATTTAGACTACAATAGACATCTCATTTAGACTACAATAGACATGCTCATTTAGACTTTTATAGACATGCTCATTTAGACTACAATAGACATGTTGATTTCGACAACAATAGACATCTCATTTAGACTACAATAGACAAGCTCATTTAGACTTTATTAGACATGCTCATTTAGACTACAATAGACACCTCATTTAGACTACAATAGACATGCTCATTTAGACTTTAATAGACATGCTCATTTAGACTACAATAGACATCTCATTTAGACTACATTAGACATCTCATTTAGACTACAACAGACATGCTCATTTAGACTTTAATAGACATGCTCATTTAGACTACAATAGACATGCTCATTTAGATTACAATTGACATCTCATTTAGACTGCAATAGACATGCTCATTTAGACTTTATTAGACATGCTCATTTAGACTACAATAGACATCTCATTTAGACTACAATAGACATGCTCATTGAGACTTTTATAGACATGCTCATTTAGACTACAATAGACATGCTAATTTAGACAACAATAGACATCTCATTCAGACTACAATAGACATGCTCATTTAGACTTTAATAGACATGCTTATTTAGACTACAATAGACATCTCATTTAGACTACAATAGATATGCTTATTTAGACTACAATAGACATGCTCATTTTGACTACAATAGACGTGCTCATTTAGACTACAATAGACATGCTCATTTAGACTACAATAGACGTGCTCATTTAGACTACAATAGACGTGCTCATTTAGACTACAATAGACATGCTCATTTAGACTACAATAGACATGCTCATTTAGACTACAATAGACATCGCATTTAGACTGCAATAGACATGCTCATTTAGACTACAACAGACATGCTCATATAGAATACAATAGACATGCTCATTTAGACTACAATAGACGTGCTCATTTAGACTACAATAGACATGCTCATTTAGACTACAATAGACATCTCATTTAGACTACAATAGAAATGCTCATTTAGACTACAATAGACGTGCTCATTTAGACTTCAATAGACATGCTCATTCAGACTACAATAGACATCTCATTTAGACTACAATAGACGTGCTCATTTAGACTACAATAGACGTGCTCATTTAGACTACAATAGACATGCTCATTCAGACTACAATAGACATCTCATTTAGACTGCAATAGACATGCTCATTTAGACTACAATACACGTGCTCATTTAGACTACAATAGACGTGCTCATTTAGACTACAATTACAATAGACATGCTTATTTAGACTACAATATACATGCTCATTTAGACTACAATAAAAATCTCATTTAGACTACAATAGACATGCTCATCTAGACTACAATATACGTGCTCATTTAGACTACAATAGACATGCTCATTTAGACTTTAATAGACATGCTCATATAGACTACAATAGACATCTCATTTAGACTGCAATAGACATGCTCATTTAGACTACAATACACGTGCTCATTTAGACTACAATAGACGTGCTCATTTAGACTACAATTACAATAGACATGCTTATTTAGACTACAATATACATGCTCATTTAGACTACAATAAAAATCTCATTTAGACTACAATAGACATGCTCATCTAGACTACAATATACGTGCTCATTTAGACTACAATAGACATGCTCATTTAGACTTTAATAGACATGCTCATATAGACTACAATAGACATCTCATTTAGACTTTAATATACATGCTCATTTAGACTACAATAGACATGTCATTTAGACTACAATAGACATGCTCATTTAGACTTTAATAAAGAGGCTCATTTAGACTACAATAGACATCTCATTTAGACTACAATAGACATGCTCATTTAGACTACAATAGACATCTCATTTAGACTACAATAGACATCTTATTTAAACTACAATAGACATGCTCATTTAGACTTTAATAGACATCTCATTTAGACTACAATAGATATGCTCATTCAGACTACAATAGACATGCTCATTTAGACTACAATAGACGTGCTCATTTAGACTGCAATAGACATGCTCATTTAATCTACAATAGACATGCTCATTTAGACTACAATAGACATGCTCATTTAGACTACAAAAGACGTGCTCATTTAGACTACAATAGACATGCTCATTTAAACTACAATAGACATCTCATTTAGACTGCAATAGACATGCTCATTTAGACTACAATAGACATGCTCATTTAGACTTCATTAGACGTGCTCATTTAGACTACAGTAAACATGCTCATTTAGATTACAATAGACATGCTAATTTAGACAACAATAGACATCTCATTTAGACTACAATAGACATGCTCATTTAGACTTTAATAGACATGCTCATTTAGACTACAATAGATACCTCATTTAGACTACAATAGACATGCTCATTTAGACTACAACAGACATGCTCATTTAGACTTTAATAGACATGCTCATTTAGATTACAATAGACATCTCATTAAGACTAAAATAGACATGCTCATTTAGACTTTAATAGACATGCTCATTTAGACTACAATAGACATCTCATTTAGACTACAATAGACATGCTCATTTAGACTTTTATAGACATGCTCATTTAGACTACAATAGACATGCTAATTTAGACAACAATAGACATCTCATTTAGACTACAATAGACATGCTCATTTAGACTTTAATAGACATGCTCATTTAGACTACAATAGACATCTTATTTAGACTACAATAGACATGCTCATTTAGACTACAAAAGACGTGCTCATTTAGACTACAATAGACATGCTCATTTAAACTACAATAGACATCTCATTTAGACTGCAATAGACATGCTCATTTAGACTACAATAGACATGCTCATTTAGACTTCATTAGACGTGCTCATTTAGACTACAGTAAACATGCTCATTTAGACTACAATAGACGTGCTCATTTAGACTGCAATAGACATGCTCATTTAATCTACAATAGACATGCTCATTTAGACTACAATAGACATGCTCATTTAGACTACAAAAGACGTGCTCATTTAGACTACAATAGACATGCTCATTTAGACTTTAATAGACATGCTCATTTAATCTACAATAGACATGCTCATTTAATCTACAATAGACATGCTCATTTAGACTACAATAGACATGCTCATTTAGACTACAATAGACATCTCATTTAGACTACAATAGACATGCTCATTTAGACTACAATAGACGTGCTCATTTAGACTACAATAGACATCTCATTTAGACTACAATAGACATGCTCATTTAGACTTTTATAAACATGCTCATTTAGACTACAATAGACATGTTAATTTAGACAACAATAGACATCTCATTTAGACTACAATAGACATGCTAATTTAGACTTTAATAGACATGCTTATTTAGACTACAATAGAGATCTCATTTAGACTACAATAGACATCTCATTTAGACTACAGCAGACATGCTCATTTAGAGTTTAATAGACATGCTAATTTAAACTACAATAGACATCTCATTTAGACTACAATAGACATGCTCATTTAGACTTCAATAGACATGCTCATTTAGACTACAATAGATATCTCATTTAAACTACAATAGACATGCTCATTTAGACTTTTATAGACATGCTCATTTAGACTACAATAGACATGCTAATTTAGACAACAATAGACATCTCATTTAGACTACAATAGACATGCTCATTTAGACTTTAATAGACATGCTCATTTAGACTACAATAGACATCTCATTTAGACTACAATAGATATGCTCATTTAGACTACAATAGACATGCTCATTTAGACCACAATAGACGTGCTCATTTAGACTACAATAGACATGCTCATTTAGACTACAATAGACGTTCTCATTTAGACTACAATAGACATGCTCATTTAGACTACGATAGACATGCTCATTTAGACTACAATAGACATCTCATTTAGACTGCAATAGACATGCTCATTCAGACTACAATAGACATCTCATTTAGACTACAATAGACATTCTCATTTAGACTACAATAGACATGCTCATTTAGACTACAATAGACGTGCTCATTTAGACAACAATAGACATCTCATGTAGACTACAATAGAAATGCTCATTTAGACTTTAATGAACAGGCTCATTCAGACTACAATAGACATCTCATTTAGACTACAATAGACATGCTCATTTAGACTGCAATATACATGCTCATTTAGACTACAATAGACATGCTCATTTAGACTACAATAGACATGCTCATTTAGACTACAATAGACATCTCATTTAGACTACAATAGACATGCTCATTTAGACTTTAAAAGACATGCTCATTTAGACTACAATAGACATGCTCATTTAGACAACAATAGACGTGCTGATTTCGACTACAGTAAACATGCTCATTTAGATTACAATAGAGATCTCATTTAGACTACAATAGACACGCTAATTTAGACTTCAATAGACGTGCTCATTTAGACTACAATAGACATCTCATTTAGACTACAATAGACATGCTCATTTAGACTTTTATTGACATGCTCATTTAGACTACAATAGACATGTTAATTTAGACAACAATAGACATCTCATTTCGACTACAATAGACATGCTCATTTAGACTTTAATAGACATGCTCATTTAGACTACAATAGACACCTCATTTAGACTACAATAGACATGCTCATTTAGACTACAATAGACATCTCATTTAGACTACAATATACATGCTCAGTTAGACTACAATAGACATGCTCATTTAGACTTCAATAGACGTGCTCATTTAGACTACAATGGACATCTCATTTAGACTACAATAGACAAGCTCATTTAGACTTCAATAGACGTGCTCATTTAGACTACAATAGACATCTCATTTAGACTACAATAGACATGCTCATTTAGACTTCAATAGACGTGCTCATTTAGACTACAATAGACATCTCATTTAGACTACAATAGACATGCTCATTTAGACTTTTATAGACATGCTCATTTAGACTACAATAGACATGTTAATTTCGACAACAATAGACATCTCATTTAGACTACAATAGACAAGCTCATTTAGACTTTATTAGACATGCTCATTTAGACTACAATAGACACCTCATTTAGACTGCAATAGACATGCTCATTTAGACTACAATAGACATGCTCATTTAGACTACAATAGACATGCTCATTTAGACTACAATAGACGTGCTTATTTAGACTACAATAGACATGCTCATTTAGACTACAATAGACGTGCTCGTTTAGACTTCAATAGACATGCTCATTCAGACTACAATAGACATCTCATTTAGACTACAATGGACAAGCTCATTTAGACTTCAATAGACGTGCTCATTTAGACTACAATAGACATCTCATTTAGACTACAATAGACATGCTCATTTAGACTTCAATAGACGTGCTCATTTAGACTACAATAGACATCTCATTTAGACTACAATAGACATGCTCATTTAGACTTTTATAGACATGCTCATTTAGACTACAATAGACATGTTGATTTCGACAACAATAGACATCTCATTTAGACTACAATAGACAAGCTCATTTAGACTTTATTAGACATGCTCATTTAGACTACAATAGACACCTCATTTAGACTACAATAGACATGCTCATTTGGACTTTAATAGACATGCTCATTTAGACTACAATAGACATCTCATTTAGACTACATTAGACATCTCATTTAGACTACAACAGACATGCTCATTTAGACTTTAATAGACATGCTCATTTAGACTACAATAGACATGCTCATTTAGATTACAATTGACATCTCATTTAGACTACAATAGACATGCTCATTTCGACTACAATAGACATGCTCATTTAGACTTTAGTAGACATGCTCATTTAGACTACAATAGACAGGCTCATTTAGACTCTAATAGACATGCTCATTTAGACTACAATAGACATGCTCATTTAGACTTTAATAGACCTGCTTATTTAGACTACAATAGACATCTCATTTAGACTACAATAGACGTGCTCATTTAGACTACAATAGACATGCTCATTTAGACTACAATAGACATCTCGTTTAGACTGCAATAGAAATGTTCATTTAGACTACAATAGACGTGCTCATTTAGACTACAATAGACATGCTCATTAAGACTACAAAAGACGTGCTCATTTAGACTACAATAGACATGCTCATTTAGACTATAATAAACGTGCTCATTTAGACTACAATAGACATCTCATTTAGACTACAATAGACATGCTCATTCAGACTACAATAGACGCGCTCATTTAGACTACAATAGACATGCTCATTTAGACTACAATAGACATGCTCATTCAGACTTTAGTAGACATGTTCATTTAGACTACAATAGACATGCTCATTTAGACTACAATAGACATCTCATTTAGACTACAACAGACATCTCATCCAGACTACAATAGACATGCTCATTTAGACTACAATAGACATGCTCATTTAGACTTTAATAGACATGCTCATTTAGACTACAATAGACATGTCATTTAGACTACAATAGACATGCTCATTTAGACTTTAATGAAGAGGCTCATTTAGACTGCAATAGACATCTCATTTAGACTACAAAAGACATGCTCATTTAGACTACAATAGACATCTCATTTAAAATGCAATAGACATGCTCATTTAGACTACAATAGACATGCTCATTTAGACTACAATAGACATGCTCATTTAGACTACAAAAGACATGCTCATTTAGACTACAATAGACATCTCATTCAGACTACAATAGACATCTCATTTAGACTACAATAGACATGCTCATTTAGACTACAATAGACATGCTCCCTTAGACTACAATAGACATCTCATTTAGACTACAATAGACATGCTCATTTAGACTTTAATAGACGTGCTCATTTAGACTACAATAGACGTGCTCATTTAGACTACAATAGACATGCTCATTTAGACTACAATAGACATCTCATTTAGACTACAATATACATGCTCAGTTAGACTACAATAGACATGCTCATTTAGACTTCAATAGACGTGCTCATTTAGACTACAATAGACATCTCATTTAGACTACAATAGACAAGCTCATTTAGACTTCAATAGACGTGCTCATTTAGACTACAATAGACATCTCATTTAGACTACAATAGACATGCTCATTTAGACTTCAATAGACGTGCTCATTTAGACTACAATAGACATCTCATTTAGACTACAATAGACATGCTCATTTAGACTTTTATAGACATGCTCATTTAGACTACAATAGACATGTTAATTTCGACAACAATAGACATCTCATTTAGACTACAATAGACAAGCTCATTTAGACTTTATTAGACATGCTCATTTAGACTACAATAGACACCTCATTTAGACTGCAATAGACATGCTCATTTAGACTACAATAGACATGCTCATTTAGACTACAATAGACATGCTCATTTAGACTACAATAGACGTGCTTATTTAGACTACAATAGACATGCTCATTTAGACTACAATAGACGTGCTCGTTTAGACTTCAATAGACATGCTCATTCAGACTACAATAGACATTTCATTTAGACTACAATAGACGTGCTCATTTAGACTACAATACCCATGCTCATTTAGACTACAATAGACATCTCATTTAGACTGCAATAGACATGCTCATTTAAACTACAATGGACGTGCTCATTTAGACTACAATAGACGTGTTCATTTAGACTACAATAGACATGCTCATTTAGACTACAATAGACGTGCTCATTTAGACTGCAATAGACATGCTCATTTAATCTACAATAGACGTGCTCATTTAGACTACAATAGACGTGCTCATTTAGACTACAATAGACATGCTCATTTAGACTACAATAGACGTGCTCATTTAGACTACAATTGACATGCTCATTTAGACTACAATAGACGTGCTCGTTTAGACTTCAATAGACATGCTCATTCAGACTACAATAGACATCTCATTTAGACTACAATAGACGTGCTCATTTAGACTACAATAGACATGCTTATTTAGACTACAATAGACATGCTCATTTAGACTACAATAGACGTGCTCGTTTAGACTTCAATAGACATGCTCATTCAGACTACAATAGACATGCTCATTCAGACTACAATAGACATGCTCATTTAGACTACAATAGACGTGCTCATTTAGACTACATTAGACATCTCATTTAGACTACAATAGACATGCTCATTTCGACTACAATAGACGTGCTCATTTAGACTTTAATAGACATGCTTATTTAGACTACAATAGACATCTCATTTAGACTACAATAGACGTGCTCATTTAGACTACAATAGACATGCTCATTTAGACTACAATAGACATCTCGTTTAGACTGCAATAGAAATGTTCATTTAGACTACAATAGACGTGCTCATTTAGACTACAATAGACATGCTCATTAAGACTACAAAAGACGTGCTCATTTAGACTACAATAGACGTGCTCATTTAGACTATAATAAACGTGCTCATTTAGACTACAATAAACATTTCATTTAGACTACAATAGACGCGCTCATTTAGACTACAATAGACATGCTCATTAAGACTACAAAAGACGTGCTCATTTAGACTACAATAGACATGCTCATTTAGACAGACTATAATAAACGTGCTCATTTAGACTACAATAGACATCTCATTTAGACTACAATAGACATGCTTATTTAAACTACAATAGACGCGCTCATTTAGACTACAATAGACATGCTCATTTAGACTACAATAGACATGCTCATTCAGACTTTAGTAGACATGTTCATTTAGACTACAATAGACATGCTCATTTAGACTACAATAGACATCTCATTTAGACTACAACAGACATCTCATCCAGACTACAATAGACATGCTCATTTAGACTACAATAGACATGCTCATTTAGACTTTAATAGACATGCTCATTTAGACTACAATAGACATGTCATTTAGACTACAATAGACATGCTCATTTAGACTACAATAGACATCTCATTTAAAATGCAATAGACATGCTCATTTAGACTACAATAGACATGCTCATTTAGACTACAATAGACATGCTCATTTAGACTACAAAAGACATGCTCATTTAGACTACAATAGACATCTCATTCAGACTACAATAGACATCTCATTTAGACTACAATAGACATGCTCATTTAGACTACAATAGACATGCTCCTTTAGACTACAATAGACATCTCATTTAGACTACAATAGACATGCTCATTTAGACTACAATAGACATCTCATTTAAAATGCAATAGACATGCTCATTTAGACTACAATAGACATGCTCATTTAGACTACAATAGACATGCTCATTTAGACTACAAAAGACATGCTCATTTAGACTACAATAGACATCTCATTTAAAATGCAATAGACATGCTCATTTAGACTACAATAGACATGCTCATTTAGACTACAATAGACATCTCATTTAAAATGCAATAGACATGCTCATTTAGACTACAATAGACATGCTCATTTAGACTACAATAGACATGCTCATTTAGACTACAAAAGACATGCTCATTTAGACTACAATAGACATCTCATTCAGACTACAATAGACATCTCATTTAGACTACAATAGACATGCTCATTTAGACTACAATAGACATGCTCCTTTAGACTACAATAGACATCTCATTTAGACTACAATAGACATGCTCATTTAAATTTTAATAGACGTGCTCATTTAGACTACAATAGACGTGCTCATTTAGACTACAATAGACATGCTCATTTAGACTACAATAGACATGCTCATTTAGACTACAATAGACATCTCATTTAGACTACAATATACATGCTCAGTTAGACTACAATAGACATGCTCATGTAGACTTCAATAGACGTGCTCATTTAGACTACAATAGACATCTCATTTAGACTACAATGGACAAGCTCATTTAGACTTCAATAGACGTGCTCATTTAGACTACAATAGACATCTCATTTAGACTACAATAGACATGCTCATTTAGACTTCAATCGACGTGCTCATTTAGACTACAATAGACATCTCATTTAGACTACAATAGACATGCTCATTTAGACTTTTATAGACATGCTCATTTAGACTACAATAGACATCTCATTTAGACTACATTAGACATGCTCATTTAGACTTTAATAGACATGCTCATTTAGACTACAATAGACATCTCATTTAGACTACATTAGACATCTCATTTAGACTACAACAGACATGCTCATTTAGACTTTAATAGACATGCTCATTTAGACTACAATAGACATGCTCATTTAGATTACAATTGACATCTCATTTAGACTGCAATAGACATGCTCATTTAGACTTTATTAGACATGCTCATTTAGACTACAATAGACATCTCATTTAGACTACAATAGACATGCTCATTGAGACTTTTATAGACATGCTCATTTAGACTACAATAGACATGCTAATTTAGACAACAATAGACATCTCATTCAGACTACAATAGACATGCTCATTTAGACTTTAACAGACATGCTTATTTAGACTACAATAGACATCTCATTTAGACTACAATAGATATGCTTATTTAGACTACAATAGACATGCTCATTTAGACTACAATAGACGTGCTCATTTAGACTACAATAGACATGCTCATTTAGACTACAATAGACGTGCTCATTTAGACTACAATAGACGTGCTCATTTAGACTACAATAGACATGCTCATTTAGACTACAATAGACATGCTCATTTAGACTACAATAGACATCGCATTTAGACTGCAATAGACATGCTCATTTAGACTACAACAGACATGCTCATATAGAATACAATAGACATGCTCATTTAGACTACAATAGACGTGCTCATTTAGACTACAATAGACATGCTCATTTAGACTACAATAGACATCTCATTTAGACTACAATAGAAATGCTCATTTAGACTACAATAGACGTGCTCATTTAGACTTCAATAGACATGCTCATTCAGACTACAATAGACATCTCATTTAGACTACAATAGACGTGCTCATTTAGACTACAATAGACGTGCTCATTTAGACTACAATAGACATGCTCATTCAGACTACAATAGACATCTCATTTAGACTGCAATAGACATGCTCATTTAGACTACAATACACGTGCTCATTTAGACTACAATAGACGTGCTCATTTAGACTACAATTACAATAGACATGCTTATTTAGACTACAATATACATGCTCATTTAGACTACAATAAAAATCTCATTTAGATTACAATAGACATGCTCATCTAGACTACAATATACGTGCTCATTTAGACTACAATAGACATGCTCATTTAGACTTTAATAGACATGCTCATATAGACTACAATAGACATCTCATTTAGACTGCAATAGACATGCTCATTTAGACTACAATACACGTGCTCATTTAGACTACAATAGACGTGCTCATTTAGACTACAATTACAATAGACATGCTTATTTAGACTACAATATACATGCTCATTTAGACTACAATAAAAATCTCATTTAGACTACAATAGACATGCTCATCTAGACTACAATATACGTGCTCATTTAGACTACAATAGACATGCTCATTTAGACTTTAATAGACATGCTCATATAGACTACAATAGACATCTCATTTAGACTTTGATAGACATGCTCATTTAGACTACAATAGACATGTCATTTAGACTACAATAGACATGCTCATTTAGACTTTAATAAAGAGGCTCATTTAGACTACAATAGACATCTCATTTAGACTACAATAGACATGCTCATTTAGACTACAATAGACATCTCATTTAGACTACAATAGACATCTTATTTAAACTACAATAGACATGCTCATTTAGACTTTAATAGACATCTCATTTAGACTACAATAGATATGCTCATTCAGACTACAATAGACATGCTCATTTAGACTACAATAGACGTGCTCATTTAGACTGCAATAGACATGCTCATTTAATCTACAATAGACATGCTCATTTAGACTACAATAGACATGCTCATTTAGACTACAAAAGACGTGCTCATTTAGACTACAATAGACATGCTCATTTAAACTACAATAGACATCTCATTTAGACTGCAATAGACATGCTCATTTAGACTACAATAGACATGCTCATTTAGACTACAATAGACATCTCATTTAAAATGCAATAGACATGCTCATTTAGACTACAATAGACATGCTCATTTAGACTACAATAGACATGCTCATTTAGACTACAAAAGACATGCTCATTTAGACTACAATAGACATCTCATTCAGACTACAATAGACATCTCATTTAGACTACAATAGACATGCTCATTTAGACTACAATAGACATGCTCCTTTAGACTACAATAGACATCTCATTTAGACTACAATAGACATGCTCATTTAGACTACAATAGACATCTCATTTAAAATGCAATAGACATGCTCATTTAGACTACAATAGACATGCTCATTTAGACTACAATAGACATGCTCATTTAGACTACAAAAGACATGCTCATTTAGACTACAATAGACATCTCATTTAAAATGCAATAGACATGCTCATTTAGACTACAATAGACATGCTCATTTAGACTACAATAGACATCTCATTTAAAATGCAATAGACATGCTCATTTAGACTACAATAGACATGCTCATTTAGACTACAATAGACATGCTCATTTAGACTACAAAAGACATGCTCATTTAGACTACAATAGACATCTCATTCAGACTACAATAGACATCTCATTTAGACTACAATAGACATGCTCATTTAGACTACAATAGACATGCTCCTTTAGACTACAATAGACATCTCATTTAGACTACAATAGACATGCTCATTTAAATTTTAATAGACGTGCTCATTTAGACTACAATAGACGTGCTCATTTAGACTACAATAGACATGCTCATTTAGACTACAATAGACATGCTCATTTAGACTACAATAGACATCTCATTTAGACTACAATATACATGCTCAGTTAGACTACAATAGACATGCTCATGTAGACTTCAATAGACGTGCTCATTTAGACTACAATAG
Source organism: Morinoia aosen (assembly GCA_030386875.1). Classification (NCBI taxonomy): domain Eukaryota; kingdom Metazoa; phylum Arthropoda; class Malacostraca; order Amphipoda; family Talitridae; genus Morinoia; species Morinoia aosen. Next base: position 43,732,836 of record CM059565.1, on the reverse strand, counting down.
ACATCTCATTTAGACTACAATGGACAAGCTCATTTAGACTTCAATAGACGTGCTCATTTAGACTACAATAGACATCTCATTTAGACTACAATAGACATGCTCATTTAGACTTCAATCGACGTGCTCATTTAGACTACAATAGACATCTCATTTAGACTACAATAGACATGCTCATTTAGACTTTTATAGACATGCTCATTTAGACTACAATAGACATGTTGATTTCGACAACAATAGACATCTCATTTAGACTACAATAGACAAGCTCATTTAGACTTTATTAGACATGCTCATTTAGACTACAATAGACACCTCATTTAGACTACAATAGACATGCTCATTTAGACTTTAATAGACATGCTCATTTAGACTACAATAGACATCTCATTTAGACTACATTAGACATCTCATTTAGACTACAACAGACATGCTCATTTAGACTTTAATAGACATGCTCATTTAGACTACAATAGACATGCTCATTTAGATTACAATTGACATCTCATTTAGACTGCAATAGACATGCTCATTTAGACTTTATTAGACATGCTCATTTAGACTACAATAGACATCTCATTTAGACTACAATAGACATGCTCATTGAGACTTTTATAGACATGCTCATTTAGACTACAATAGACATGCTAATTTAGACAACAATAGACATCTCATTCAGACTACAATAGACATGCTCATTTAGACTTTAACAGACATGCTTATTTAGACTACAATAGACATCTCATTTAGACTACAATAGATATGCTTATTTAGACTACAATAGACATGCTCATTTAGACTACAATAGACGTGCTCATTTAGACTACAATAGACATGCTCATTTAGACTACAATAGACGTGCTCATTTAGACTACAATAGACGTGCTCATTTAGACTACAATAGACATGCTCATTTAGACTACAATAGACATGCTCATTTAGACTACAATAGACATCGCATTTAGACTGCAATAGACATGCTCATTTAGACTACAACAGACATGCTCATATAGAATACAATAGACATGCTCATTTAGACTACAATAGACGTGCTCATTTAGACTACAATAGACATGCTCATTTAGACTACAATAGACATCTCATTTAGACTACAATAGAAATGCTCATTTAGACTACAATAGACGTGCTCATTTAGACTTCAATAGACATGCTCATTCAGACTACAATAGACATCTCATTTAGACTACAATAGACGTGCTCATTTAGACTACAATAGACGTGCTCATTTAGACTACAATAGACATGCTCATTCAGACTACAATAGACATCTCATTTAGACTGCAATAGACATGCTCATTTAGACTACAATACACGTGCTCATTTAGACTACAATAGACGTGCTCATTTAGACTACAATTACAATAGACATGCTTATTTAGACTACAATATACATGCTCATTTAGACTACAATAAAAATCTCATTTAGATTACAATAGACATGCTCATCTAGACTACAATATACGTGCTCATTTAGACTACAATAGACATGCTCATTTAGACTTTAATAGACATGCTCATATAGACTACAATAGACATCTCATTTAGACTGCAATAGACATGCTCATTTAGACTACAATACACGTGCTCATTTAGACTACAATAGACGTGCTCATTTAGACTACAATTACAATAGACATGCTTATTTAGACTACAATATACATGCTCATTTAGACTACAATAAAAATCTCATTTAGACTACAATAGACATGCTCATCTAGACTACAATATACGTGCTCATTTAGACTACAATAGACATGCTCATTTAGACTTTAATAGACATGCTCATATAGACTACAATAGACATCTCATTTAGACTTTGATAGACATGCTCATTTAGACTACAATAGACATGTCATTTAGACTACAATAGACATGCTCATTTAGACTTTAATAAAGAGGCTCATTTAGACTACAATAGACATCTCATTTAGACTACAATAGACATGCTCATTTAGACTACAATAGACATCTCATTTAGACTACAATAGACATCTTATTTAAACTACAATAGACATGCTCATTTAGACTTTAATAGACATCTCATTTAGACTACAATAGATATGCTCATTCAGACTACAATAGACATGCTCATTTAGACTACAATAGACGTGCTCATTTAGACTGCAATAGACATGCTCATTTAATCTACAATAGACATGCTCATTTAGACTACAATAGACATGCTCATTTAGACTACAAAAGACGTGCTCATTTAGACTACAATAGACATGCTCATTTAAACTACAATAGACATCTCATTTAGACTGCAATAGACATGCTCATTTAGACTACAATAGACATGCTCATTTAGACTTCATTAGACGTGCTCATTTAGACTACAGTAAACATGCTCATTTAGATTACAATAGACATGCTAATTTAGACAACAATAGACATCTCATTTAGACTACAATAGACATGCTCATTTAGACTTTAATAGACATGCTCATTTAGACTACAATAGATACCTCATTTAGACTACAATAGACATGCTCATTTAGACTACAACAGACATGCTCATTTAGACTTTAATAGACATGCTCATTTAGATTACAATAGACATCTCATTAAGACTAAAATAGACATGCTCATTTAGACTTTAATAGACATGCTCATTTAGACTACAATAGACATCTCATTTAGACTACAATAGACATGCTCATTTAGACTTTTATAGACATGCTCATTTAGACTACAATAGACATGCTAATTTAGACAACAATAGACATCTCATTTAGACTACAATAGACATGCTCATTTAGACTTTAATAGACATGCTCATTTAGACTACAATAGACATCTTATTTAGACTACAATAGACATGCTCATTTAGACTACAAAAGACGTGCTCATTTAGACTACAATAGACATGCTCATTTAAACTACAATAGACATCTCATTTAGACTGCAATAGACATGCTCATTTAGACTACAATAGACATGCTCATTTAGACTTCATTAGACGTGCTCATTTAGACTACAGTAAACATGCTCATTTAGACTACAATAGACGTGCTCATTTAGACTGCAATAGACATGCTCATTTAATCTACAATAGACATGCTCATTTAGACTACAATAGACATGCTCATTTAGACTATAAAAGACGTGCTCATTTAGACTACAATAGACATGCTCATTTAGACTTTAATAGACATGCTCATTTAATCTACAATAGACATGCTCATTTAATCTACAATAGACATGCTCATTTAGACTACAATAGACATGCTCATTTAGACTACAAAAGACGTGCTCATTTAAACTACAATAGACATCTCATTTAGACTGCAATAGACATGCTCATTTAGACTACAATAGACGTGCTCATTTAGACTACAATAGACATCTCATTTAGACTACAATAGACATGCTCATTTAGACTTTTATAAACATGCTCATTTAGACTACAATAGACATGTTAATTTAGACAACAATAGACATCTCATTTAGACTACAATAGACATGCTAATTTAGACTTTAATAGACATGCTTATTTAGACTACAATAGAGATCTCATTTAGACTACAATAGACATCTCATTTAGACTACAGAGACATGCTCATTTAGAGTTTAATAGACATGCTAATTTAAACTACAATAGACATCTCATTTAGACTACAATAGACATGCTCATTTAGACTTTAATAGACATGCTCATTTAGACTACAATAGATATCTCATTTAAACTACAATAGACATGCTCATTTAGACTTTTATAGACATGCTCATTTAGACTACAATAGACATGCTAATTTAGACAACAATAGACATCTCATTTAGACTACAATAGACATGCTCATTTAGACTTTAATAGACATGCTCATTTAGACTACAATAGACATCTCATTTAGACTACAATAGATATGCTCATTTAGACTACAATAGACATGCTCATTTAGACCACAATAGACGTGCTCATTTAGACTACAATAGACATGCTCATTTAGACTACAATAGACGTTCTCATTTAGACTACAATAGACATGCTCATTTAGACTACGATAGACATGCTCATTTAGACTACAATAGACATCTCATTTAGACTGCAATAGACATGCTCATTCAGACTACAATAGACATCTCATTTAGACTACAATAGACATTCTCATTTAGACTACAATAGACATGCTCATTTAGACTACAATAGACGTGCTCATTTAGACAACAATAGACATCTCATGTAGACTACAATAGAAATGCTCATTTAGACTTTAATGAACAGGCTCATTCAGACTACAATAGACATCTCATTTAGACTACAATAGACATGCTCATTTAGACTGCAATATACATGCTCATTTAGACTACAATAGACATGCTCATTTAGACTACAATAGACATGCTCATTTAGACTACAATAGACATCTCATTTAGACTACAATAGACATGCTCATTTAGACTTTAAAAGACATGCTCATTTAGACTACAATAGACATGCTCATTTAGACAACAATAGACGTGCTGATTTCGACTACAGTAAACATGCTCATTTAGATTACAATAGAGATCTCATTTAGACTACAATAGACACGCTAATTTAGACTTCAATAGACGTGCTCATTTAGACTACAATAGACATCTCATTTAGACTACAATAGACATGCTCATTTAGACTTTTATTGACATGCTCATTTAGACTACAATAGACATGTTAATTTAGACAACAATAGACATCTCATTTCGACTACAATAGACATGCTCATTTAGACTTTAATAGACATGCTCATTTAGACTACAATAGACACCTCATTTAGACTACAATAGACATGCTCATTTAGACTACAACAGACATGCTCATTTAGACTTTATTAGACATGCTCATTTAGATTACAATAGACATCTCATTTAGACTACAATAGACATGCTCATTTAGACTTTAATAGACATGCTCATTTAGACTACAATAGGCATCTCATTTAGACTACAATGGACATGCTCATTTAGACTTTTATAGACATGCTCATTTAGACTACAATAGGCATCTCATTTAGACTACAATAGACATGCTCATTTAGACTTTAAAAGACGTGCTCATTTAGACTACAATAGACATCTCATTTAGACTACAATGGACATGCTCATTTAGACTTTTATAGACATGCTCATTTAGACTACAATAGACATGCTAATTTAGACAACAATAGACATCTCATTTAGACTACAATAGACATGCTCATTTAGACTTTAATAGACATGCTCATTTAGACTACAATAGGCATCTCATTTAGACTACAATAGATATGCTCATTTAGACTACAATAGACATGCTCATTTAGACTACAATAGACATGCTCATTTAGACTACAATAGACATGCTCATTTAGACTACAATAGACATGCTCATTTAGACTACAATAGACGTGCTCATTTAGACTACAATAGACGTGCTCATTTAGACTACAATAGACATGCTAATTTAGACAACAATAGACATCTCATTTAGACTACAATAGACATGCTCATTTAGACTTTAATAGACATGCTCATTTAGACTACAATAGACATCTCATTTAGACTACAATAGATATGCTCATTTAGACTACAATAGACATGCTCATTTAGACTACAATAGACGTGCTCATTTAGACTACAATAGACATGCTCATTTAGACTACAATAGACATGCTCATTTAGACTACAATAGATATGCTCATTTAGACTACAATTGACGTGCTCATTTAGACTACAATAGACATGCTCATTTAGACTACAATAGACGTGCTCGTTTAGACTTCAATAGACATGCTCATTTTCATTCAGACTACAATAGACATCTCATTTAGACTACAATAGACGTGCTCATTTAGACTACAATAGACATCTCATTTAGACTGCAATAGACATGCTCATTTAGACTACAATAGATGTGCTCATTTAGACTACAATAGACATGCTCATTTAGACTACAATAGACATGCTTATTTAGACTACAATATACATGCTCATTTAGACTACAATAAACATCTCATTTAGACTACAATAGACATGCTCATCTAGACTACAATAGACATGCTCATTTAGACTACAATAGACATGCTCATTTAGACTACTATAGACGTGCTCATTTAGACTACAATAGACACGCTCATTTAGACTTTAATAGACATGCTCATTTAGACTACAATAGAGATCTCATTTAGACTTCAATAGACATGCTCATTTAGACTACAATAGACATGCTCATCTAGACTACAATAGACGTGCTCATATAGACTACAATAGACATGCTCATATAGACTTTAATAGACATGCTCATTTAGACTACAATAGACATCTCATTTGGACTTCAATAGACATGCTCATTTAGACTACAATAGACATGCTCATTTAGACTTAATAAAGAGGCTCATTTAGACTACAATAGACATCTCATTTAGACTTCAATAGACATGCTCATTTAGACTACAATAGACATCTCATTTAGACTACAATAGACATCTTATTTAGACTACAATAGACATGCTCATTTAGACTTTAATAGACATGCTCATTTAGACTACAATAGACATCTCATTTAGACTACAATAGACATCTCATTTAGACTACAATAGATATGCTCATTTAGACTTTAATAGACATGCTCATTTAGACTACAATAGACATCTCATTTAGACTGCAATAGACATGCTCATTTACACTACAACAGACATGCTCTTTTAGACTTTAATAGACATGCTCATTTAGATTACAATAGACATCTCATTTAGACTACAATAGACATGCTCATTTAGACTTTAATAGACATGCTCATTTAGACTACAATAGACATCTCATCTAGACTACAATGGACATGCTCATTTAGACTTTTATAGACATGCTCATTTAGACTACAATAGACATGCTAATTTAGACAACAATAGACATCTCATTTAGACTACAATAGACATGCTCATTTAGACTTTAATGGACATGCTCATTTAGACTACAATAGACATCTCATTTAGACTACAATAGATATGCTCATTTAGACTACAATAGACATGCTCATTTAGACTACAACAGACATGCTCATTTAGACTACAATAGACATGCTCATTTAGACTTCAATAGACATGCTCATTTAGACTACAATAGACGTGCTCATTTAGACTACAATAGACGTGCTCATTTAGACTACAATAGACATGCTAATTTAGACAACAATAGACATCTCATTCAGACTACAATAGACATGCTCATTTAGACTTTAATAGACATGCTCATTTAGACTACAATAGACATCTCATTTAGACTACAATAGATATGCTCATTTAGACTACAATAGACATGCTCATTTAGACTACAATAGACGTGCTCATTTAGACTACAATAGACATGCTCATTTAGACTACAATAGACATGCTCATTTAGACTACAATAGACGTGCTCATTTAGACTACAATAGACATGCTCATTTAGACTACAATAGACATGCTCATTTAGACTACAATAGACATCTCATTTAGACTGCAATAGACATGCTCATTTAGACTACAATAGACATGCTCATATAGACTACAATAGACATGCTCATTTAGACTACAATTGACGTGCTCATTTAGACTACAATAGACATGCTCATTCAGACTACAATAGACGTGCTCGTTTAGACTTCAATAGACATGCTCATTCAGACTACAATAGACATCTCATTTAGACTACAATAGACGTGCTCATTTAGACTACAATAGACATGCTCATTCAGACTACAATAGACATCTCATTTAGACTGCAATAGACATGCTCATTTAGACTACAATAGACGTGCTCATTTAGACTACAATAGACGTGCTCATTTAGACTACAATAGACGTGCTCATTTAGACTACAATAGACATGCTTATTTAGACTACAATATACATGCTCATTTAGACTACAATAAACATCTCATTTAGACTACAATAGACATGCTCATCTAGACTACAATACACATGCTCATTTAGACTACAATAGACATGCTCATTTAGACTACAATAGACGTGCTCATTTAGACTACAATAGACATGCTCATTTAGACTTTAATAGACATGCTCATTTAGACTACAATAGACATCTCATTTAGACTTCAATAGACATGCTCATTTAGACTACAATAGACATGCTCATCTAGACTACAATAGACGTGCTCATTTAGACTACAATAGACATGCTCATTTAGACTTTAATAGACATGCTCATTTAGACTACAATAGACATCTCATTTAGACTTCAATAGACATGCTCATTTAGACTACAATAGACATGCTCATTTAGACTTTAATAAAGAGGCTCATTTAGACTACAATAGACATCTCATTTAGACTTCAATAGACATGCTCATTTAGACTACAATAGACATCTCATTTAGACTACAATAGACATCTTATTTAGACTACAATAGACATGCTCATTTAGACTTTAATAGACATGCTCATTCAGACTACAATAGACATCTCATTTAGACTACAATAGACATCTCATTTAGACTACAATAGATATGCTCATTTAGACTTTAATAGACATGCTCATTTAGACTACAATAGACATCTCATTTAGACTGCAATAGATATGCTCATTTAGACTTTAATAGACATGCTCATTTAGACTACAATAGACATCTCATTTAGACTGCAATAGACATGCTCATTTAGACTTCAATAGACATGATCATATAGACTACAATAGACATGCTCATTTAGACTACAATAGACGTGCTCATTTAGACTACAATAAACATCTCATTTAGACTATAATAGACATGCTCATCTAGACTACAATTGACGTGCTCATTTAGACTACAATAGACACGCTCATTTAGACTGCAATAGACATGCTCATTTAGACTTTAATAGACATGCTCATTTAGACTACAATAGACATGCTCATTTAGACTTTTAAAGACATGCTCATTTAGACTACAATAGACATGCTCATTTAGACTACAATAGACATCTCATTTAGACTAAAATAGACATCTTATTTAGACTACAATAGACATGCTCATTTAGACTTTAATAGACATGCTCATTTAGACTACAATAGACATCTCATTTAGACTACGATAGACATCTCATTTAGACTGCAATAGATATGCTCATTCAGACTACATTAGACATGCTCATTTAGACTACAATAGACGTGCTCATTTAGACTGCAATAGACATGCTCATTTAGACTACAAAAGACGTGCTCATTTAGACTACAATATACATGCTCATTTAGACTACAATAGACATCTCATTTAGACTACAATAGACATGCTCTTTTAGACTACAATAGACATGCTCATTTAGACTTCATTAGAGGTGCTCATTTAGACTACAATTGACATGCTCATTTAGACTACAATAGACGTGCTCATTTAGATTACAATAGACATCTCATTTAGACTACAATAGACATCTCATTTAGACTACAATAGACATGCTCATCTAGACTACAACAGACATGCTCATTTAGACTACAATAGACATGCTCATTTAGACTACAATAGACATGCTCATTTAGACTACAATAGACATCTCATTTAGACTACAATAGACATGCTCATTTAGACTACAATAGACATGCTCATTTAGAGTTTAGTAGACATGCTCATTTAGACTACAATAGACATGCTCATTTAGACTACAATAGACATGCTCATTAAGACTAAAATAGACATGCTCATTTAGACTACAATAGACGTGCTCATTTAGACTACAATAGACATGCTCATTTAGACTACAATAGACATGCTCATTTAGACTTTAGTAGACATGCTCATTTAGACTACAATAGACATGCTCATTTAGACTTTAATAGACATGCTCATTTAGACTACAATAGACATGCTCATTTAGACTTTAATAGACCTTTTCATTTAGACTACAATAGACATCTCATTTAGACTACAATAGACATGCTCATTTAGACTTCAATAGACATGCTTATTTAGACTACAATAGACATCTCATTTAGACTACAACAGACATCTCATTCAGACTACAATAGACATGCTCATTTAGACTACAATAGACATGCTCATTTAGACTTTAATAGATATGCTCATTTAGACTGCAATAGACATGTCATTTAGACTACAATAGACATGCTCATTTAGACTTTAATAAAGAGGCTCGTTTAGACTACAATAGACATCTCATTTAGACTACAATAGACATGCTCATTTAGACTACAATAGATGTGCTCATTTAGACTACAATATACATGCTCATTTAGACTACAATAGACGTGCTCATTTAGACTTCAATAGACATGCTCATTTAGACTACAATAGACGTGCTCATTTAGACTACAATAGACATGCTCATTTAGACTACAATAGACATCTCATTTAGACTGCAATAGACATGCTCATTCAGACTACAATAGACATGCTCATTTAGACCACAATAGACATGCTCATTTAGACTACAATAGACGTGCTCATTTAGACTAAAATAGACATGCTCATTTAGACTACAATAGACGTGCTCATTTAGACCACAATAGACATGCTCATTTAGACTACAATAGACATGCTCATTTAGACTACAATAGACATCTCATTTAAAATGCAATAGACATGCTCATTTAGACTACAATTGACATGCTCATTTAGACTACAATAGACATGCTCATTTAGACTACAATAGACGTGCTCATTTAGACTACAATAGACATGCTCATTTAGACTACAATAGACGTGCTCGTTTAGACTTCAAAAGACATGCTCATTCAGACTACAATAGACATCTCATTTAGACTACAATAGACGTGCTCATTTAGACTACAATAGACATGCTCATTTAGACTACAATAGACATCTCATTTAGACTGCAATAGACATGCTCATTTAGACTACAATAGACGTGCTCATTTAAACTACAATAGACGTGCTCATTTAGACTACAATAGACATGCTCATTTAGACTACAATAAACATGCTCATTTAGACTACAATAGACATCTCATTTAGACTACAACAGACATGCTCATTTAGACTACAATAGACAAGCTCATTTCGACTTTAATAGACATGCTCATTTAGACTACAATAGACATGCTCATTTAGACTTCAATAGACATGCTTATTTAGACTACAATAGACATCTCATTTAGACTACAATAGACATGCTCATTTAGACTTTAATAGACATGCTTATTTAGACTACAATAGACGTCTCATTTAGACTACAACAGACATCTCATTCACACTACAATAGACATGCTCATTTAGACTACAATAGACATGCTCATTTAGACTTTAATAGACAGTCTCATTTAGACTACAATAGACATGTCATTTAGACTACAATAGACATGCTCATTTAGACTTTAATAAAGAGGCTCATTTAGACTACAATAGACATCTCATTTAGACTACAATAGACATGCTCATTAAGACTACAATAGACATCTCATTTAGACTACAGTAGATATGTTCATTTAGACTACAATAGACATGCTCATTTAGACTACAATAAACGTGCTCATTTAGACTACAATAGACATGCTCATTTAGACTACAATAGACATCTCATTTAGACTGCAATAGACATGCTCATTTATACTTTAATAGACATGCTCATTTAGACTACAATAGACATCTCATTTAGACTACAATAGATATGTTCATTTAGACTACAATAGACATGCTCATTTAGACTACAATAAAAGTGCTCATTTAGACTACAATAGACATGCTCATTTAGACTACAATAGACGTGCTCATTTAGACTACAATAGACATGCTCATTTAGACTACGATAGACATCTCACTTAGACTGCAATAGACATGCTCATTTAGACTACAATAGACATGCTCATTTAGACTACAATAGACATGCTCATTTAGACTACAATAGACGTGCTCATTTAGACTACAATAGACATGCTCATTTAGACTACAATAGACATGCTCATTTAGACTACAATAGACATGCTCATTTAGACTATAATAGACATCTCATTTAGACTACAATAGACGTGCTCATTTAGGCTACAATAGACATGCTCATTTAGACTACAATAGACATGCTCATTTAGACTACAATGGACATGCTCGTATAGACTACAATAGACATGCTCATTTAGACTACAATAGACATATCATTTAGACTACAATAGACATGCTCATTTAGACTACAATAGACATGCTCATTTAGATTACAATAGACATGATCATATAGACTACAATAGACATATCATTTAGACTACAATAGACATGCTCATTTACACTACAATAGACATCTCATTTAGACTACAATAAACATGCTCATTTAGACTACAATAGACATGCTCATTTAGACTTCAATAGACGTGCTCATTTAGACTACAATAGACATGCTCATTTAGACTTCAATAGACATCTCATATAGACTACAATAGACATCTCATTTAGACAACAATAGATATGCTCATTTAGACTACAATAGACATGCTCATTTAGACTACAATAGTCATGCTCATTTAGACTACAATAGATATCTCATTTAGACTGCAATAGACATGCTCATTTAGACTACAATAGACATGCTCATTTAGACTACAATAGACATGCTCATTTAGACTACAATAGACGTGCTCATTTAGACTACAATAGACATGCTCATTTAGACTACAATAGACATGCTCATTTAGACTTTAGTAGACATCCTCATTTAGACTACAATAGACATGCTCATTTAGACTTTAATAGACCTGCTCATTTAGACTACAATAGACATGCTCATTTAGACTTTATTAGACATGCTCATTTAGACTACAATAGACATGCTCATTTAGACTTTAATAGACATGCTCATTTAGACTACAATAGACATCTCATTTAGACTACAACAGACATCTCATTCAGACTACAATAGACATGCTCATTTAGACTACAATAGACATGCTCATTTAGACTACAATAGACATGCTCGTTTAGACTTTAATAGACATGCTCATTTAGACTACAATAGACATGTCATTTAGACTACAATAGACATGCTCATTTAGACTTTAATAAAGAGGCTCATTTAGACTACAATAGACATCTCATTTAGACTACAATAGACATGCTCATTCGTACTACAATAGACATCTCATTTAGGCTACAATAGACATCTCATTTAGACTACAATAGACATGCTCATTTAGACTTTAATAGACATGCTCATTTAAACTACAATAGACATCTCATTTAGACTACAATAGACATCTCATATAGACTACAATAGACATCTCATTTAGACTGCAATAGACATGCTCATTTAGACTACAATAGACATGCTCATTTAGACTACAATAGACATGCTCATTTAGACTACAATAGACGTGCTTATTTAGACTACAATAGACATGCTCATTTAGACTACAATAGACATGCTCATTTAGACTACAATAGACATCTCATTCAAAATGCAATAGACATGCTCATTTAGACTACAATTGACATGCTCATTTAGACTACAATAGACATGCTCATTTAGACTACAATAGACGTGCTCATCTAGACTACAATAGACATGCTCATTTAGACTACAATAGATGTGCTCGTTTAGACTTCAAAAGACATGCTCATTCAGACTACAATAGACATCTCATTTAGACTACAATAGACGTGCTCATTTAGACTACAATAGACATGCTCATTTAGACTACAATAGACATCTCATTTAGACTGCAATAGACATGCTCATTTAGACTACAATAGACGTGCTCATTTAGACTACAATAGACGTGCTCATTTAGACTACAATAGACATGCTCATTTAGACTACAATAGACATGCTCATTTAGACTACAATAGACATCTCATTTAGACTACAATAGACATCTCATTTAGACTACAATAGACATGCTCATTTAGACCTTATTAGACATGCTCATTTAGACTACAATAGACATCTCATTTAGACTTCAATAGACATGCTCATTTAGACTACAATAGACGTGCTCATTTAGACTACAATAGACATGCTCATTTAGACTTTAATAGACATGCTCATTTAGACTACAATAGACATCTCATTTAAACTTCAATAGACATGCTCATTTAGACTACAATAGACATGCTCATCTAGACTACAATAGACGTGCTCATTTAGGTTACAATAGACATGCTCATTTAGACTTTAATAGACATGCTCATTTAGACTACAATAGACATCTCATTTAGACTTCAATAGACATGCTCATTTAGACTACAATAGAGATGCTCATTTAAACTTTAATAGACATGCTCATTTAGACTACAATAGACATCTCATTTAGACTACAATAGACATCTCATTTAGACTACAATAGATATGCTCATTTAGACTTTAATAGACATGCTCATTTAGACAACAATAGACATCTCATTTAGACTGCAATAGACATGCTCATTTAGACTACAACAGACATGCTCATTTAGACTTTAATAGACATGCTCATTTAGATTACAATAGACATCTCATTTAGACTACAATAGACATGCTCATTTAGACTTTAATAGACATGCTCATTTAGACTACAATAGACATCTCATTTAGACTACAATGAACATGCTCATTTAGACTTTTATAGACATGCTTATTCAGACTACAATAGACATGCTAATTTAGACAACAATAGACATCTCATTTAAACTACAATAGACATGCTCATTTAGACTTTAATAGACATGCTCATTTAGACTACAATAGACATCTCATTTAGACTACAATAGATATGCTCATTTAGACTACAATAGACATGCTCATTTAGACTACAATAGACATGCTCATTTAGACTACAATAGACATGCTCATTTAGACTACAATAGACATGCTCATTTAGACTACAATAGACGTGCTCATTTAGACTACAATAGACGTGCTCATTTAGACTAGAATAGACATGCTAATTTAGACAACAATAGACATCTCATTTAGACTACAATAGACATGCTCATTTAGACTTTAATAGACATGCTCATTTAGACTACAATAGACATCTCATTTAGACTACAATAGATATGCTCATTTAGACTACAATAGACATGCTCATTTAGACTACAATAGACGTGCTCATTTAGACTACAATAGACATGCTCATTTAGACTACAATAGACATGCTCATTTAGACTACAATAGACGCGCTCATTTAGACTACAATAGACATGCTCATTTAGACTACAATAGACATGCTCATTTAGACTACAATAGACATCTCATTTAGACTGCAATAGACATGCTCATTTAGACTACAATAGACATGCTCATATAGACTACAATAGACATGCTCATTTAGACTACAATTGACGTGCTCATTTAGACTACAATAGACATGCTCATTTAGACTAAAATAGACGTGCTCGTTTAGACTTCAATAGACATGCTCATTCAGACTACAATAGACATCTCATTTAGACTACAATAGACGTGCTCATTTAGACTACAATAGACATGCTCATTCAGACTACAATAGACATCTCATTTAGACTGCAATAGACATGCTCATTTAGACTACAATAGACGTGCTCATTTAGACTACAATAGACGTGCTCATTTAGACTACAATAGACATGCTCATTTAGACTTTAATAGACATGCTCATTTAGACTACAATAGACATCTCATTTAGACTTCAATAGACATGCTCATTTAGACTACAATAGACATGCTCATCTAGACTACAATAGACGTGCTCATTTAGACTACAATAGACATGCTCATTTAGACTTTAATAGACATGCTCATTTAGACTACAATAGACATCTCATTTAGACTTCAATAGACATGCTCATTTAGACTACAATAGACATGCTCATTTAGACTTTAATAAAGAGGCTCATTTAGACTACAATAGACATCTCATTTAGACTTCAATAAAAATGCTCATTTAGACTACAATAGACATCTCATTTAGACTACAATAGACATCTTATTTAGACTACAATAGACATGCTCATTTAGACTTTAATAGACATGCTCATTTAGACTACAATAGACACCTCATTTAGACTACAATAGACATCTAATTTAGACTACAATAGATATGCTCATTTAGGCTTTAATAGACATGCTCATTTAGACTACAATAGACATCTCATTTAGACTGCAATAGACATGCTCATTTAGACTACAATAGACATGATCATATAGACTACAATAGACATGCTCATTTAGACTACAATAGACGTGCTCATTTAGACTACAATAAACATGCTCATTTAGACTACAATAGACGTGCTCGTTTAGACTTCAATAGACATGCTCATTCAGACTACAATAGACATCTCATTTAGACTACAATAGACGTGCTCATTTAGACTACAGTAGACATGCTCATTCAGACTACAATAGACATCTCATTTAGACTGCAATAGACATGCTCATTTAAACTACAATAGACGTGCTCATTTAGACTACAATAGACATGCTCATTTAGACTACAATATACATGCTCATTTAGACTACAATAAACATCTCATTTAGACTATAATAGGCATGCTCATCTAGACTACAATTGACGTGCTCATTTAGACTACAATAGACATGCTCATTTAGACTACAATAGACATGCTCATTTAGACTTTAATAGACATGCTCATTTAGACTACAATAGACATGCTCATTTAGACTTTAAAAGACATGCTCATTTAGACTACAATAGACATGCTCATTTAGACTTTAATAAAGAGGCTCATTTAGACTACAATAGACATGCTCATTTAGACTTTAATAAAGAGGCTCATTTAGAGAACAATAGACATCTCATTTAGACTACAATAGACATGCTCATTTAGACTACAATAGACATCTCATTTAGACTAAAATAGACATCTTATTTAGACTACAATAGACATGCTCATTTAGACTTTAATAGACATGCTCATTTAGACTACAATAGACATCTCATTTAGACTACGATAGACATCTCATTTAGACTGCAATAGATATGCTCATTCAGACTACAATAGACATGCTCATTTAGACTACAATAGACGTGCTCATTTAGACTGCAATAGACATGCTCATTTAGACTACAATAGACGTGCTCATTTAGACTACAATAGACATGCTCATTTAGACTACAAAAGACGTGCTCATTTAGACTACAATATACATGCTCATTTAGACTACAATAGACATCTCATTTAGACTACAATAGACATGCTCATTTAGACTACAATAGACATGCTCATTTAGACTTCATTAGACGTGCTCATTTAGACTACAATTGACATGCTCATTTAGACTACAATAGACGTGCTCATTTAGATTACAATAGACATCTCATTTAGACTACAATAGACATCTCATTTAGACTACAATAGACATGCTCATCTAGACTACAACAGACATGCTCATTTAGACTACAATAGACATCTCATTTAGACTACAATAGACATCTCATTTAGACAACAATAGATATGCCCATTTAGACTACAATAGACATGCTCATTTAGACTACAATAGACGTGCTCATTTAGACTACAATAGACATGCTCATTTAGACTACAATAGACGTGCTCATTTAGACTACAATAGACATGCTCATTTAGACTACAATAGACATGCTCATTTAGACTACAATAGACATCTCATTTAGACTGCAATAGACATGCTCATTTAGACTACAATAGACATGCTCATTAAGACTAAAATAGACATGCTCATTTAGACTACAATAGACGTGCTCATTTAGACTACAATAGACATGCTCATTTAGACTACAATAGACATGCTCATTTAGACTTTAGTAGACATGCTCATTTAGACTACAATAGATATGCTCATTTAGAGTTTAATAGACATGCTCATTTAGACTACAATAGACATGCTCATTTAGACTTTAATAGACCTTTTCATTTAGACTACAATAGACATCTCATTTAGACTACAATAGACATGCTCATTTAGACTTCAATAGACATGCTCATTTAGACTACAATAGACATCTCATTTAGACTACAACAGACATCTCATTCAGACTACAATAGACATGCTCATTTAGACTACAATAGACATGCTCATTTAGACTTTAATAGACATGCTCATTTAGACTGCAATCGACATGTCATTTAGACTACAATAGACATGCTCATTTAGACTTTAATAAAGAGGCTCGTTTAGACTACAATAGACATCTCATTTAGACTACAATAGACATGCTCATTTAGACTACAATAGACATCTCATTTAGGCTACAATAGACATCTCATTTAGACTACAATAGACATGCTCATTTAGACTTTAATAGACATGCTCATTTGAACTACAATAGACATCTCATTTAGACTACAATAGACATCTCATTTAGACTACAATAGATGTGCTCATTTAGACTACAATATACATGCTCATTTAGACTACAATAGACGTGCTCATTTAAACTTCAATAGACATGCTCATTTAGACTACAATAGACGTGCTCATTTAGACTACAATAGACATGCTCATTTAGACTACAATAGACATCTCATTTAGACTGCAATAGACATGCTCATTTAGACTACAATAGACATGCTCATTTAGACCACAATAGACATGCTCATTTAGACTACAATAGACGTGCTCATTTAGACTACAATAGACATGCTCATTTAGACTACAATAGACGTGCTCATTTAGACCACAATAGACATGCTCATTTAGACTACAATAGACATGCTCATTTAGACTACAATAGACATCTCATTTAAAATGCAATAGACATGCTCATTTAAACTACAATTGACATGCTCATTTAGACTACAATAGACATGCTCATTTAGACTACAATAGACGTGCTCATTTAGACTACAATAGACATGCTCATTTAGACTACAATAGACGTGCTCGTTTAGACTTCAAAAGACATGCTCATTCAGACTACAATAGACATCTCATTTAGACTACAATAGACGTGCTCATTTAGACTACAATAGACATGCCCATTTAGACTACAATAGACATCTCATTTAGACTGCAATAGACATGCTCATTTAGACTACAATAGACGTGCTCATTTAAACTACAATAGACGTGCTCATTTAGACTACAATAGACATGCTCATTTAGACTACAATAGACCTCTCATTTAGACTGCAATAGACATGCTCATTTAGACTACAATAGACGTGCTCATTTAAACTACAATAGACGTGCTCATTTAGACTACAATAGACATGCTCATTTAGACTACAATAAACATGCTCATTTAGACTACAATAGACATCTCATTTAGACTACAACAGACATGCTCATTTAGACTACAATAGACAAGCTCATTTCGACTTTAATAGACATGCTCATTTAGACTACAATAGACATGCTCATTTAGACTTTAATAGACATGCTCATTTAGACTACAATAGACATCTCATTTAGACTACAATAGACAAGCTCATTTAGACTTTAATAGACATGCTTATTTAGACTACAATAGACATCTCATTTAGACTACAATAGACATGCTCATTCATACTACAATAGACATCTCATTTAGGCTACAAAAGACATGCTCATTTAGACTACAATAGACATGCTCATTTAGACTCTAATAGACATGCTCATTTAGACTACAATAGACATGTCATTTAGACTACAATAGACATGCTCATTTAGACTTTAATAAAGAGGCTCATTTAGACTACAATAGACATCTCATTTAGACTACAATAGACATGCTCATTCATACTACAATAGACATCTCATTTAGGCTACAATAGACATCTCATTTAGACTACAATAGACATGCTCATTTAGACTTTAATAGACATGCTCATTTAAACTACAATAGACATCTCATTTAGACTACAATAGACATCTCATATAGACTACAATAGACTTCTCATTTAGACTGCAATAGACATGCTCATTTAGACTACAATAGACATGCTCATTTAGACTACAATAGACATGCTCATTTAGACTACAATAGACGTGCTTATTTAGACTACAATAGACATGCTCATTTAGACTACAATAGACGTGCTCATTTAGACTACAATAGACATGCTCATTTAGACTACAATAGACATGCTCATTTAGACTACAATGGACATCTCATTTAAAATGCAATAGACATGCTCATTTAGACTACAATTGACATGCTCATTTAGACTACAATAGACATGCTCATTTAGACTACAATAGACGTGCTCATTTAGACTACAATAGACATGCTCATTTAGACTACAATAGACGTGCTCGTTTAGACTTCAAAAGACATGCTCATTCAGACTACAATAGACATCTCATTTAGACTACAATAGACGTGCTCATTTAGACTACAATAGACATGCTCATTTAGACTACAATAGACATCTCATTTAGACTGCAATAGACATGCTCATTTAGACTACAACAGACGTGCTCATTTAGACTACAATAGACGTGCTCATTTAGACTACAATAGACATGCTCATTTAGACTACAATAAACATGCTCATTTAGACTACAATAGACATCTCATTTAGACTACAATAGACATGCTCATTTAGACTACCATAGACGTGCTCATTTAGACTACAATAGACATGCTCATTTGGACTACAATAGACATCTCATTTAGACTACAATAGATATGTTCATTTAGACTACAATAGACATGCTCATTTAGACTACAATAGACATCTCATTTAGACTACAATACACGTGCTCATTTAGACTACAATAGACATGCTCATTTAGACTACAATAGACATGCTCATTTAGACTACAAAAGACATCTCATTTAGACTACAATAGAAATGCTCATTTAGACTTTAATAGACATGCTCATTTAGACTTCAATAGACATCTCATTTAGACTACAATAGACATCTCATTTAGACTACAATAGATATGCTCATTTAGACTACAATAGACATGCTCATTTAGACTACAATAGACGTGCTCATTTAGACTACAATAGACATGCTCATTTAGACTACAATAGACGTGCTCATTTAGACTACAATAGACATGCTCATTTAGACTACAATAGACATGCTCATTCAGACTACAATAGACGTGCTCATTTAGACTACAATAGACATGCTCATTTAGACTACAATAGACGTGCTCATTTAGACTACAATAGACATGCTCATTTAGACTACAATAGACATCTCATTTAGACTACAATAGACGGTTTCGTTTAGACTACAATAGACATGTTCATTTAGACTACAATAAACATCTCATTTAGACTGCAATAGACATGCTCATTTAGACTACAATAGACGTGCTCATTTAGACTACAATAGACGTGCACATTTGGACTACAATAGACGTGCTCATTTAGACTACAATAGACATGCTCATTTACACTACAATAGACATCTCATTTAGACTACAATAAACATGCTCATTTAGACTACAATAGACATGCTCATTTTGACTTCAATAGACGTGCTCATTTAGACTACAATAGACATGCTCATTTAGACTACAATAGACGTGCTCAATAAGACTACAATAGACATCTCATTTGGACTACAATAGACTACATTTAGACTAAAATAGACATGCTCATTTAGACTACAATAGACATGCTCATTTAGACTTCAATAGACATCTCATATAGACTACAATAGACATCTCATTTAGACTACAATAGATATGCTCATTTAGACTAAAATAGACATGCTCATTTAGACTACAATAGACGTGCTCATTTAGACTACAATAGACATGCTCATTTAGACTACAATAGACATGCTCATTTAGACTACAATAGACATGCCCATTTAAACTACAATAGACATGCTCATTTAGACTACAATAGACATCTCATTTAGACTGCAATAGGCATGCTCATTTAGACTACAATAGACATGCGCAATTAGACTACAATAGACGTGCTCATTTAGACTACAATAGACATTCTCATTTAGATTTTAATATACATGCTCATTTAGACTACAATAGACATCTCATTTAGACTATAACAGACATCTCATTTAGACTACAATAGACATCTCATTTAGACTACAATAGACATGCGCATTTAGACTATAATAGACATGCTCATTTAGACTACAATTGACGTGCTCATTTAGACTACAATAGACATGCTCGTTTAGACTACAATAGACGTGCTCGTTTAGACTACAATAGACATGCTCATTCAGACTACAATAGACATCTCATTTTGACTACAATAGACGTGATCATTTAGACTACAATAGACATGCTCATTTAGACTACAATAGACATCTCATTTAGACTGCAATAGACATGCTCATTTAGACTTCAATAGTCATGCTCATTTAGACTACAATAGACATGCTCATTTAGACTACAATAGACATCTCATTTAGACCACAATAGACATGCTCATTTAGACCTTAATAGACATGCTCATTTAGACTACAATAGACATGCTCATTTAGAATACAATAGACGTGCTCATTTAGACTTCAATAGTCATGCTCATTTAGACTACAATAGACATGCTCATTTAGACTACAATAGACATCTCATTTAGACCACAATAGACATGCTCATTTAGACCTTAATAGACATGCTCATTTAGACTACAATAGACATGCTCATTTAGACTTTAATAGACATGCTCATTTAGACTACAATAGACGTGCTCATTAAGACTACAATAGTCATGCTCATTTAGACTACAATAGACATGCTCATTTAGACTACAATAGACATCTCATTTAGACTACAATAGACGTGCTCATTAAGACTACAATAGTCATGCTCATTTAGACTACAATAGACATGCTCATTTAGACTACAATAGACATCTCATTTAGACTACAATAGACGTGCTCATTTAGACTACAATAGACGTGCTCATTAAGACTACAATAGTCATGCTCATTTAGACTACAATAGACATGCTCATTTAGACTACAATAGACATCTCATTTAGACTACAATAGACATGCTCATTTAGACTACAATAGACATGCTCATTTAGACTACAATAGACATCTCATTTAGACTACAATAGACATCTCATTCAGACTACAATAGACATGCTCATTTAGACCTTATTAGACATGCTCATTTAGACTACAATAGACATGCTCATTTAGACTTTAATAGACATGCTCATTTAGACTACAATAGACATGCTCATTTAGACTTTAATAGACATGCTCATTTAGACTTTAATAGACATGCTCATTTAGACTACAATAGACATCTCATTTAGCCTACAATAGACGTTCTCATTTAGATTTTAACAGACATGCTCATTTAGACTACAATAGACATCTCATTTAGACTATAACAGACATCTCATTTAGACTACAATAGACATGCTCATTTAGACTACAATAGACATGCTCATTTAGACTTTAATAGACATGCTCATTTAGACTACAATAGACATCTCATTTAGACTACAATAGACATGCTCATTTAGACTTTAATAAAGAGGCTCATTTAGACTACAATAGACATCTCATATAGACTACACTAGACATGCTCATTTAGACTACAATAGACATCTCATTTAGACTACAATAGACATCTAATTTAGACTACAATAGACATGCTCATTTAGACTACAATAGACATGCTCATTTAGACTACAATAGACGTGCTCATTAAGACTACAATAGTCATGCTCATTTAGACTACAATAGACATGCTCATTTAGACTACAATAGACATCTCATTTAGACTACAATAGACGTGCTCATTTAGACTACAATAGACGTGCTCATCAAGACTACAATAGTCATGCTCATTTAGACTACAATAGACATGCTCATTTAGACTACAATAGACATCTCATTTAGACTACAATAGACATGCTCATTTAGACTACAATAGACATGCTCATTTAGACTACAATAGACATCTCATTTAGACTACAATAGACATCTCATCTAGACTACAATAGACATGCTCATTTAGACCTTATTAGACATGCTCATTTAGACTACAACAGACATGCTCATTTAGACTTTAATAGACATGCTCATTTAGACTACAATAGACATGCTCATTTAGACTTTAATAGACATGCTCATTTAGACTTTAATAGACATGCTCATTTAGACTACAATAGACATCTCATTTAGCCTACAATAGACATTCTCATTTAGATTTTATTAGACATGCTCATTTAGACTACAATAGACATCTCATTTAGACTATAACAGACATCTCATTAAGACTACAATAGTCATGCTCATTTAGACTACAATAGACATGCTCATTTAGACTACAATAGACATCTCATTTAGACTACAATAGACGTGCTCATTTAGACTACAATAGACGTGCTCATTAAGACTACAATAGTCATGCTCATTTAGACTACAATAGACATGCTCATTTAGACTACAATAGACATCTCATTTAGACTACAATAGACATGCTCATTTAGACTACAATAGACATGCTCATTTAGACTACAATAGACATCTCATTTAGACTACAATAGACATCTCATTCAGACTACAATAGACATGCTCATTTAGACCTTATTAGACATGCTCATTTAGACTACAATAGACATGCTCATTTAGACTTTAATAGACATGCTCATTTAGACTACAATAGACATGCTCATTTAGACTTTAATAGACATGCTCATTTAGACTTTAATAGACATGCTCATTTAGACTACAATAGACATCTCATTTAGCCTACAATAGACGTTCTCATTTAGATTTTAACAGACATGCTCATTTAGACTACAATAGACATCTCATTTAGACTATAACAGACATCTCATTTAGACTACAATAGACATGCTCATTTAGACTACAATAGACATGCTCATTTAGACTTTAATAGACATGCTCATTTAGACTACAATAGACATCTCATTTAGACTACAATAGACATGCTCATTTAGACTTTAATAAAGAGGCTCATTTAGACTACAATAGACATCTCATTTAGACTACACTAGACATGCTCATTTAGACTACAATAGACATCTCATTTAGACTACAATAGACATCTAATTTAGACTACAATAGACATGCTCATTTAGACTACAATAGACATGCTCATTTAGACTACAATAGACGTGCTCATTAAGACTACAATGGTCATGCTCATTTAGACTACAATAGACATGCTCATTTAGACTACAATAGACATCTCATTTAGACTACAATAGACGTGCTCATTTAGACTACAATAGACGTGCTCATCAAGACTACAATAGTCATGCTCATTTAGACTACAATAGACATGCTCATTTAGACTACAATAGACATCTCATTTAGACTACAATAGACATGCTCATTTAGACTACAATAGACATGCTCATTTAGACTACAATAGACATCTCATTTAGACTACAATAGACATCTCATCTAGACTACAATAGACATGCTCATTTAGACCTTATTAGACATGCTCATTTAGACTACAACAGACATGCTCATTTAGACTTTAATAGACATGCTCATTTAGACTACAATAGACATGCTCATTTAGACTTTAATAGACATGCTCATTTAGACTTTAATAGACATGCTCATTTAGACTACAATAGACATCTCATTTAGCCTACAATAGACATTCTCATTTAGATTTTATTAGACATGCTCATTTAGACTACAATAGACATCTCATTTAGACTATAACAGACATCTCATTTAGACTACAATAGACATGCTCATTTAGACTACAATAGACATGCTCATTTAGACTTTAATAGACATGCTCAGTTGGACTACAATAGACATCTCATTTAGACTACAATAGACATGCTCATTTAGACTACAATAGACGTGCTCGTTTAGACTTCAATAGACATGCTCATTCAGACTACAATAGACATCTCATTTAGACTACAATAGACGTGCTCATTTAGACTACAATAGACATGCTCATTCAGACTACAATAGACATCTCATTTAGACTGCAATAGACATGCTCATTCAGACTACAATAGACGTGCTCATTTAGACTACAATAGACGTGCTCATTTAGACTACAATAGACATGCTTATTTAGAATACAATATACATGCTCATTTAGACTACAATAAACATCTCATTTAGACTACAATAGACATGCTCATCTAGACTACAATAGACATGCTCATTTAGACTACAATAGACATGCTCATTTAGACTACAATAGACGTGCTCATTTAGACTACAATAGACATGCTCATTTTGACTTTAATAGTCATGCTCATTTAGACTACAATAGACATCTCATTTAGACTTCAATAGACATGCTCATTTAGACTACAATAGACATGCTCATCTAGACTACAATAGACGTGCTCATTTAGACTACAATAGACATGCTCATTTAGACTTTAATAGACATGCTCATTTAGACTACAATAGACATGCTCATTTAGACTACAATAGACATCTCATTTAGACTACAATAGACATGCTCATTTAGACTTTAATAAAGAGGCTCATTTAGTCTACAATAGACATCTCATTTAGACTTCAATAGACATGCTCATTTAGACTACAATAGACATCTCATTTAGACTTCAATAGACATGCTCATTTAGACTACAATAGACATCTCATTTAGACTTCAATAGACATGCTCATTTAGACTACAATAGACATGCTTATTTAGACTTTAATAAAGAGGCTCATTTAGACTACAATAGACATCTCATTTAGACTTCAATAGACATGCTCATTTAGACTACAATAGACATCTCATTTAGACTACAATAGACATCTTGTTTAGACTACAATAGACATGCTCATTTAGACTTTAATAGACATGCTCATTTAGACTACAATAGACATCTCATTTAGACTACAATAGACATCTCATTTAGACTACAATAGATATGCTCATCTAGACTTTAATAGACATGCTCATTTAGACTACAATAGACATCTCATTTAGACTGCAATAGACATGCTCATTTAGACTACAATAGACATGCTCATATAGACTACAATAGACATGCTCATTTAGACTACAATAGACGTGCTCATTTAGACTACAATAAACATGCTCATTTAGACTACAATAGACGTGCTCGTTTAGACTTCAATAGACATGCTCATTCAGACTACAATAGACATCTCATTTAGACTACAATAGACGTGCTCATTTAGACTACAATAGCATGCTCATTCAGACTACAATAGACATCTCATTTAGACTGCAATAGACATGCTCATTTAAACTACAATAGACGTGCTCATTTAGACTAAAATAGACATTCTCATTTAGACTACAATATACATGCTCATTTAGACTACAATAAACATCTCATTTAGACTATAATAGACATGCTCATCTAGACTACAATAGACGTGCTCATTTAGACTACAATAGACATGCTCATTTAGACTACAATAGACATGCTCATTTAGACTTTAATAGAAATGCTCATTTAGACTACAATAGACATGCTCATTTAGACTTTAAAAGACATGCTCATTTAGACTACAATAGACCTGCTCATTTAGACTTTAATAAAGAGGCTCATTTAGACTACAATAGACATGCTCATTTAGACTTTAATAAAGAGGCTCATTTAGACTACAATAGACATCTCATTTAGACTACAATAGACATGCTCATTTAGACTACAATAGACATCTCATTTAGACTAAAATAGACATCTTATTTAGACTACAATAGATATGCTCATTCAGACTACAATAGACATGCTCATTTAGACTACAAAAGACGTGCTCATTTAGACTACAATATACATGCTCATTTAGACTACAATAGACATCTCATTTAGACCACATTAGACATGCTCATTTAGACTACAATAGACATGCTCATTTAGACTTCATTAGACGTGCTCATTTAGACTACAATTGACATGCTCATTTAGACTACAATAGACGTGCTCATTTAGATTACAATAGACATCTCATTTAGACTACAATAGACATCTCATTTAGACTACAATAGACATGCTCATCTAGACTACAACAGACATGCTCATTTAGACTACAATAGACATCTCATTTAGACTACAATAGACATCTCATTTAGACAACAATAGATATGCTCATTTAGACTACAATAGACATGCTCATTTAGACTACAATAGACGTGCTCATTTAGACTACAATAGACATGCTCATTTAGACTACAATAGACGTGCTCATTTAGACTACAATAGACATGCTCATTTAGACTACAATAGACATGCTCATTTAGACTACAATAGACATCTCATTTAGACTGCAATAGACATGCTCATTTAGACTACAATAGACATGCTCATTAGGACTACAATAGACATGCTCATTTAGACTACAATAGACGTGCTCATTTAGACTACAATAGACATGCTCATTTAGACTACAATAGACATGCTCATTTAGACTTTAGTAGACATGCTCATTTAGACTACAATAGACATGCTCATTTAGACTTTAATAGACATGCTCATTTAGGCTACAATAGACATGCTCATTTAGACTTTAATAGACCTTTTCGTTTAGACTACAATAGACATCTCATTTAGACTACAATAGACATGCTCATTTAGACTTCAATAGACATGCTCATTTAGACTACAATAGACATCTCATTTAGACTACAACAGACATCTCATTCAGACTACAATAGACATGCTCATTTAGACTACAATAGACATGCTCATTTAGACTTTAATAGACATGCTCATTTAGACTGCAATAGACATGTCATTTAGACTGCAATAGACATGCTCATTTAGACTTTAATAAAGAGGCTCGTTTAGACTACAATAGACATCTCATTTAGACTACAATAGACATGCTCATTTAGACTACAATAGACATCTCATTTAGGCTACAATAGACATCTCATTTAGACTACAATAGACATGCTCATTTAGACTTTAATAGACATGCTCATTTAAACTACAATAGACATCTCATTTAGACTACAATAGACATCTCATTTAGACTACAATAGATGTGCTCATTTAGACTACAATATACATGCTCATTTAGACTACAATAGACGTGCTCATTTAGACTTCAATAGACATGCTCATTTAGACTACAATAGACGTGCTCATTTAGACTACAATAGACATGCTCATTTAGACTACAATAGACATCTCATTTAGACTGCAATAGACATGTTCATTTAGACTACAATAGACATGCTCATTTAGACCACAATAGACATGCTCATTTAGACTACAATAGACGTGCTCATTTAGACTACAATAGACATCTCATTTAAAATGCAATAGACATGCTCATTTAGACTACAATTGACATGCTCATTTAGACTACAATAGACATGCTCATTTAGACTACAATAGACGTGCTCATTCAGACTACAATAGACATGCTCATTTAGACTACAATAGACGTGCTCGTTTAGACTTCAAAAGACATGCTCATTCAGACTACAATAGACATCTCATTTAGACTACAATAGACATGCTCATTTAGACTACAATAGACGTGCTCATTTAGACTACAATAGACATGCTCATTTAGACTACAATAGACATGCTCATTTAGACTACAATAAACATGCTCATATAGACTACAATAGACATCTCATTTAGACTACAATAGACATGCTCATTTAGACTACAATAGACATCTCATTTAAAATGCAATAGACATGCTCATTTAGACTACAATAGACGTGCTCATATAAACTACAATAGACGTGCTCATTTAGACTACAATAGACATGCTCATTTAGACTACAATAAACATGCTCATTTAGACTACAATAGACATCTCATTTAGACTACAATAGACATGCTCATTTAGACTACAATAGACGTGCTCATTTAGACTACAATAGACATGCTCATTTAGACTACAATAGACATGCTCATTTAGACTGCAATAGACATGCTCATTTAGACTACAATAGAAATGCTCATTTAGACTACAATAGACATGCTCATTTAGACTACAATAGACAAGCTCATTTCGACTTTAATAGACATGCTCATTTAGACTACAATAGACATGCTCATTTAGACTTTAATAGACATGCTCATTTAGACTTCAATAGACATCTCATTTAGACTACAATAGACATGCTCATTTAGACTTTAATAGACATGCTTATTTAGACTACAATAGACGTCTCATTTAGACTACAACAGACATCTCATTCACACTACAATAGACATGCTCATTTAGACTACAATAGACATGCTCATTTAGACTTTAATAGACAGTCTCATTTAGACTACAATAGACATGTCATTTAGACTACAATAGACATGCTCATTTAGACTTTAATAAAGAGGCTCATTTAAACTACAATAGACATCTCATTTAGACTACAATAGACATGCTCATTAAGACTACAATAGACATCTCATTTAGACTACAGTAGATATGTTCATTTAGACTACAATAGACATGCTCATTTAGACTACAATAAACGTGCTCATTTAGACTACAATAGACATGCTCATTTAGACTACAATAGACATCTCATTTAGACTGCAATAGACATGCTCATTTATACTTTAATAGACATGCTCATTTAGACTACAATAGACATCTCATTTAGACTACAATAGATATGTTCATTTAGACTACAATAGACATGCTCATTTAGACTACAATAAAAGTGCTCATTTAGACTACAATAGACATACTCATTTAGACTACAATCGACGTGCTCATTTAGACTACAATAGACATGCTCATTTAGACTACAATAGACATCTCACTTAGACTGCAATAGACATGCTCATTTAGACTACAATAGACATGCTCATTTAGACTACAATAGATATGCTCATTTAGACTACAATAGACGTGCTCATTTAGACTACAATAGACATGCTCATTTAGACTACAATAGACGTGCTCATTTAGACTACAATAGACATGCTCATTTAGACTATAATAGACATCTCATTTAGACTACAATAGACGTGCTCATTTAGGCTACAATAGACATGCTCATTTAGACTACAATAGACATGCTCATTTAGACTACAATGGACATGCTCAAATAGACTACAATAGACATGCTAATTTAGACTACAATAGACATGCTCATTTAGACTACAATAGACATATCATTAAGACTACAATAGACATGCTCATTTAGACTACAATAGACATGCTCATTTAGATTACAATAGACATGCTCATTTAGACTACAATAGACATGCTCATTTAGACTTTAATAGACATGCTCATTCAGACTACAATAGACGTGCTCATTTAGACTACAATAGACATGCTCATTTAGACTACAATAGACATCTCATTTAGACTGCAATAGACATGCTCATTTAGACTACAATAGACATGCTCATTTAGACTACAATAGACATGCTCATTTAGACTACAATAGACGTGCTCATTTAGACTGCAATAGACATGTGCCAATACGGTCACGCACTTATCCTCGTACACATGTTAGTACGTACGTTCAGTGCCACGCCTGGTGCGACTTGGGCACCGTGCGCCGCTGAGTCAGCAATTTGTGTGTATAAATGCCCCGTGTTCAGCGATTCAGAGCGCATTTGGATCTACTGTATCTCTACGACAAGTACACGTTGAAGTCTACTCGTTTCTACTCACTACCCACCCTTAGATACGGCACACTGGTGGATCAGTTCGTACGTACCCACGACGTGAAATTATACTTGGTACTTGTGCTGTGATTTGGATGGTGCGAGTACGGTGATTGAAGATATCGGGAATTTCAGCCTGTTTTATCGCCGACGATTTGGAGATCGCGTGTCTACAGAGGTTGGAGGAAGTTCTACGAGTGGTGATCTACGCTTCGCTTCGTGTGACGTGAATATTTTTGGTGAACTCGGCAACTCTGCTATGGAGAAAATTGCGGCAACGGGAAGAGATATTGAAGAAGCACCGCAAGTTTATAATAATGTGTTCAGATTTATTGTGAAACGGGTTCCTGAGAAAGATATGCTCGATTCTTACAAATTGGACCTGCAGATACCCGTAGGAGTGCCCTACAAAGCGCGTGTCGACCTGGAGCAGGAAGGAGATAACTGCGTTATTAAATTGTGCGTAAATTTCCATCGGAAAGAATAACGTGGTCATTTATCAGTTGAATGCATCAGTGATTGTGTTCATTAATTTCTACAAACATTTACTGTGATACTACATCTTCGAGAACATTTGTGACACGTGTATGTGATAAATAGATTGCATAACCAAGTGTGTTTACTTAAAGTTTATAAAGAAACTGTGTTAAAGTTATTAATACGTGTACATAAACAGTGGACTGTGATATTACACGCAGCCTGGAACCGTGAATATACGTAAACACTCCAAGAACGTGCTCGTGCTCCCATTGCTACCTCGCTGTGTGTCGGCGCTTCGTGTACGACCTTCGCATCTGGCAGTCTCGCATCTGGCCGTGCTGTGACTGTGCTACGGAGGCGACCTTGAGACAAGCTGCGCCGAGTCTGGTACTGCTGTTGCTGGGCAGTGTCCTCGGGCGACCTTGACATCAGCTGTAGCTGTTCTGCCTGCTCCCTGCGGCTGCTGCACTGCCTTGGCTGCGTTGCTGTATTATCAGTTAAGTGTTCTATAACTACTTTGTTCTTGTTGAAATTGTTAGGTAATTTTCCGTGACTTCGTCAGTTTTTATTTTGTTACTTTTTGTTGTTTCAGAAATTGTTGGGATCGATGCCTTTGAATTCGTGTAACAAGTTCCTTGTTAGTAATTGGTTTCGGTTCGGTTTGCAAGTAGCAAGAAAAAATTTTGGGATTTCAATTTTCAGTGATATGTAATTGGAGATTTAACCGTGTACTATCTCCACGTTTGGTGTAACGGGTGTCTTTAGCGTTACGTTATGTGATTATTTTTGCGAGGTAAAGTAATTTTTTTTTGAGGTTCTACAGTCTTATTTTTTGTGGCGTTGGAATATTGCGTTGGACAGTGGCATTATTCATTTTTTTAGCTTTGTGCGAAAGATTTGTTTCCTTGTTACGATAACTGATGGGAGACTCAGATTCAGATCCAGAATTTATCCGTTCTACGAGTACTATTACTGGTAGTGGAAGGGTTTCTGTTCCAGCATTTAGTGGTACGTTACCTGGTACGTGCTCACATACTCCATCAAGTGTGATTATGTCTGGACCACAGACCACGACAGTAATTACGACCACTGTTAGCACACAGACTATGTCGTTCAGTACGCCGAGTGTTAGTACAATGACGTCCTCTAGCGGACCGATGACAGGTGGTGGTGTAACAACCACGTTACAAAGGGGCAGTACTATTTTGTCCAGTGCAGAGCTACCTCTATTTAAGGGCCGTCAGAGGGTCAGAGACCCGATTTTCTCTGAAACGAAAAGTTTTCGAACGCATGTGGCCAATCTCAAATCGTACATGTGTTTGTTGCCCGACGTCACTTCAGATGAGGCGAAAAAAGAGTTACTTGTGCGCAGCGCACACAAAAGCGTTGGCGACTTTAATGGCGTCGTCACAAAATTAGTAGACCCTGCTATTAATTATTCATTTGATCAGGTTATCGATATTCTCGACGACATCTATGTCTCGAAAGGTGAACGATCTGTACATGCTTTAGCTTGCGACCTTAACCAGCTACGGCTGTTACGAAACGAAGGATTGTCTGCTCAATTGGTTATGGCGATGTCAAAAATTAGAAATTTGAGTGATCATATTCTTAATAGTAATGAAGTAGCAATACAAAGACATCCATTTGTAACTGCCAGTACAAATCAAAACGAATTGAAAAAGTTCTCTGGCGATTTGGTTGTTTTCAGCCTTGCTACAGCACTCCTTGCACCATTATTGGAAGAGAATTTCTGTAAAAAAATATTTTCACGACCATTCATAAGTTCAGAGGAGCTTTTAGCTCGTCTAGTTTCCGCTGTGCGTAATAACCCTGAGGGAAGAGAAATACTTGTGCGCAAAAATAATACCCAGTACCCGAATCAAACCAGAGAAACTTATCTTGCGGTCGTGCCTGAAGAGGGAGAGTGGGATGAGAAAGATTCGTCCCCCGAGGTCTTCTATGCATCACAAAATACCAGCCGACGAATTCAGGGTCGGAGACCATTTTTTAGAAGCAATTGGAGACCTGCTAGATTTCCAAGGGGTAGACAGCATGCTTACTTCGGAGATCGACCTTTAGGTTCTTTGGAGTGCCACGAGGCTCAGGTGGTAAACCCACAACAGACTAATAATGATAAATCTAAGTCGTTTTGTTCACTGTGCAATACCGCAGGTCATGTTCAAAGTATGTGCACGAGTAAAAGAGGCCAAAGCAAATCAAATTTCCGAGGCCATGCTTGCTACGCTTGTGGGAAGACGGGCCATTTTGCACGTGAATGTATTTCGCGTGGTCGCAGTAGAGGACGAGGTGAAGCGTACTACGCTGCATCTTGCGAGGGTGAAAATTTTTTAGAGTAGACAAAGAAAAATCGAAAAATTCAGAGTGTCTTGGAGTAGAGAATGAGTTACCAGTGCCCGGGGTTGGAGCTACTATCCCCGTCAATAAAAATGTGGTGTTGAAACCAGATACTATTATAAAGTCGACTGCTGTGGTGGATCCGCTTTTCTTGTGTAAAAATAAATTCGAATTACTAGGTGAACAAGAACTTGATGTAGGTGCAAATTCTGAACTACCTGTAGAAGTTTGTTTGTCAGCGACGATAATGAAAGAAGGTCGTTTAAGGAAAGAAAGCGATGGATTATTTTCAGTACGGCGTTCTAAGAAGCCTACAATTATATTACGTAATGATAACAAACTGATGAGCGCTCTAATCGACAGCGGTAGCGACAGATGTTTAGTGAGTTACCGGAATTTAAAAGGTATAAACGAGCGAATTAAGCCTAGTGCCTTGAGTATTCGGGGTGTAAATTCCAAAAGCCAGGTATCAGGAGAACTCGATCTTTGTATTACGCTGCCTAATAGTAAGGAAATCAATACCAGCGCTTTGATTTTGAAGGATGCCGAATTTAAATATGATGTAATCCTCGGTAGGGATATTCTACAAGACGCGGTGATTAATTTCAAGGAAGGATTCATTGTTCTCGACGGCGTAAAAGTACCGTTTCATGATGTGCAGGAATTGCACGAGCAAAGTCGGAGGGAGATATTTATGAACACTGTAAGTAATCCAGAATGTCTGATGGCGGACATGCTTGCGAATAGGAGGAAAATAAGGAGATATCTGCTGAAGCAGAGAGAATCAAAAATTGCGAGCCAGGAAAGTGGCGATAATAATAGTCTAGAGATAAATACTGCAGAAGAGAGGGGTATCCCAGGCCCAACAATAGGGCGAGAGAATAATGGGAAAGTAAAAAATAAACAGGATGCGAAGAAAATAAGAGAATCTAAGGAACATGCGAGAGGTTTGAAATATAGTAAAAAACGAGAAATGGTTGTTCATTGTGGAGCAGTGGAAATGCCCAGAAACTGCTTACGTGTTATTAATGGGTATGTCAAAAAGGCTAAGCCCGGAAGGTATATTATGAATAAGACAATTCTCGCGAATGGTATTTATGTCGCCGAATCTGTTGTGGATATCAAGTCAAATGGGTTTGTCCCTGTAATGCTTTTGAACGTCTCGGAAGACGTGGTATATTTGAGCGACAATACGATGTTAAGTACGATTGAAGAAATTAACGACATGGAAATTGAACACGAGATTTACATGTCTACCGTGCACGAAGCTGTGCGAGATGCAAATTTGTGCGATGCCCGAGATAATGCGGATCTACCCAAAGTCGACAGTGTTAATGGTGGAAGTTTCAATGCCATCTCTGGTAAAGACGTTGGTTTAGTATCTGCAGAAACGAGGCATTGTGGTAACGATAATCGTGTTGATAAAGTGGGAATTAATGCAAACAAAGATGTTGTACCTGAAGGAGGTAGCAACGAGAGACGTCCTCTGACGTGTGACGATGTAAATTGTGAAAATGATGATGCTAAACCATTACTGATGAATTTATTAAACAATTTTAGAGACGTAATTACTCTCGAAGGCGAAAATATTGCAGTCACGAATGTAATGCGACATGATATTGTATTAAAACCTGATGCTCCAGTACTTAACATCCCTCCATATCGAATTCCACATAAGTATCAAAATGAATTATTGGAAGCCAATAAACAGATGTTGAATCAAGGAATTATCGAGCCTTCAAGCTCCGAATACAATTTTCCTTTAATCGTTGTGAAAAAGAAGTCGGGCGAGATTCGACCCGTCATAGATTTTCGTGAACTCAATAAAATAATTATCAAGGAAAGTTACCCAATTCCACGCATTGACGAAGTTCTTTATTCCTTAGGTGGTAATAGCATTTTTTCAAGTCTTGATCTCCGCTCAGCCTTTCATCAGGTCGAGTTGGAAGAAAAATGCCGTAAATTCACCGCGTTCAGTATCGGTTACGAGAAATTTCAGTTCAAGAGGTTGCCATTCGGGTTATCCTCGAGTCCATCAGTTTTCCAAAGAATCATTTCTTCTGTTCTTGCAAATATCATCGGTAAATTATGTTTTGTATTTCTTGATGATATACTAGTATTTTCCAAATCTATGAACCAACATTTGAAAGATTTACAGAGTGTTTTTGAGAAGCTACGTAGTGGAAATTTGTCCCTTAAACTTGAAAAATGTCATTTTCTAAAAAGCTCAATTGAATATCTTGGACACATTGTGTCGGCAGACGGAATCCGTTGCAAAGAATCGGAAAAACTACAAAAATTCCCGATTCCAAAAAATGTGAAGGAACTACAAAGTTTTCTAGGTGTGGCGAACTATTTCCGCAATCACATCCCGATGTTTGGTTCAATTTCATATCCTCTCTATCAATTGTTACGAAAAAACGTTGAATTTATCTGGACGCCTGAATGTCAGAAAGCTTTTGAAAAGATTAAATCTGTCTTAACATCAGATACCGTTTTAAAGCACCCTGATTTTTCCAAGCCTTTTCATGTGTTTACAGATGCTTCAAACTATGGCATTGGAGCAGTACTTTTGCAACAAGATAATGATTCAAAAAAATCCATGAAGGCTATAGCTTATTACAGTAAAAGTTTAAATGCAACACAAAAGCGCTATTCAACGACGAAAAAAGAGTTCTACGCCATTGTGAGCGCACTTAAAGCATTTAAATATCTCATTCTTGGATACCCGATCCATATCTACACTGATCACAAACCCCTACAACCTTTATTTTTCAAAAAGCTTCCTGACGATTCGGCTATGTCTCGATGGTGTCTAACAGTGCAATGTTTCGAACCCATAGTAAAGTATTTCCCCGGTAAAAAGAATCTAGTTGCAGATTGCCTAAGTAGACTACCCGAGCATTTAACTATTTCTGATCTTGAAGAATGCTCAGAGTTCGATGAGGTTGACGTCTTGGCAGTAACTACACGCCGTGGTGCACTGACCGCCGACGTAGACGATACAGACGCGACGCCCTCAAATCAAGTGGCGCCAGAGCCGACTGAAAAACCCCGACTGACTGACTACGTACCTCAGTTAAAAGACGTATCATGGACTTTAGACGAATTCCGAAATGAACAACAACTAGACCCATTCTGTTCTGAAGTTAAAG
Organism: Morinoia aosen; assembly: GCA_030386875.1. Lineage (NCBI taxonomy): Eukaryota > Metazoa > Arthropoda > Malacostraca > Amphipoda > Talitridae > Morinoia > Morinoia aosen. The sequence continues at coordinate 43,695,505 of CM059565.1, read as the reverse complement.
ACGCATTACTATCTAGTAGACAATCTACGATCCCTGACTTACAAAAATACTTAATTCTGAACGACATACTTTATAGACGACGACAAATAGGCTCTAGGGAAAGTACTATTCTTACTTCGGTTATACCGACATCGCTCATGCACAAGGCGGTGCTGAGTATCCATTCCTTGTACCATACTGATGCCACGCATACGTTGTTTAAATTTAAGTTGCGTTACTTTCATTTATTAGAGAAGAGTATCATACATAAATTTGTCAAAATGTGTGATGTATGTAAGATTCTGAAGGCCAGCAGTACTGTACCCATTAAAATTTTAGACGCTCCCATCGCTAAAGAACCGTTCGAGGTGGTATCAATGGACTTCCTTGGCCCTCTACCTGTCACAGATCAGCAGAATAAATATATTCTAATTTTGATTGATTTATTTTCGCGTTACTGTAAGCTTTACGCGACAGCAGATCGTTTAGCAGATACAGTTGTCTCTTGTCTGGACAGCTGCTTCTCAACTTTTGGCTATCCTAAAACACTTCTAAGTGACCAAGCTCTTGAATTTAAGTCTGCGGCAGTTAAAAAATTCTCTCAAATTCATTGTATTGCGAAAAAAGAGGTCCTCCCTTGGAGTCCTCACAGTAACGCTATTGTTGAACGTAATAATCGCAAAATTACGAATTTATTAAAACTATACATAAATTCTTTAGCGCATACGGAATGGGATCAATGTCTCAACAGCACAGAGAACGCGATAAACAATAGTTTAAATACCACATTGGGGGATACACCCTCGTTCATTGTTTTCAATCGCGATACATGTCCGAGCTTTAGCGCTGTAACTTTCGAACCTAATTACAGTCACGACACGAACGTTGATATAATAAGATTTCGAGCTCAGGAAGCTGCCCGCATTGTTGAAAACGTTAGAGCTACTATAATAAATAATACCAGTGAAAGAACCATGTATCACAACCTTCGACGCAAAAATAAAAATTTTGAACTCAATGACCGTGTATTATTGCGCAATCACATGCGAAAAAACAAGCTTGATCTAGCCTGGAACGGTCCAGGTATTATAACAAAAATTAACCGAAATTACGTAGAAATCAAAATAGGCAATAAAACATTCAGGAGTAATAAAAATCATGTACTACCTTTACGTAAAAAGTGTTGAATGAAAACTATGCGACGTACGACTGACGATGTTACTAGGTCCACATAATTCTATTGTGTGATTCTTGTTTCGATGTTAATTTTACGTATATTTTTAACTGGAACTTTCCTTATATAACCGTATGTATTTACCTTATATTTTCGTTTCGTATTTGGTGTACCGTGTTATTACGTGCGTGATTGAGTCTGTACCCATTAACTTTACCACCAAGGCTTGCATCTGCCCGAGAGCCTTGCTCAGTTCAATAACATCTTGCTCGGTTCAATAACATCCTGTGTTTAGAAACGCGGCCCCTCATTGCTGTGGGAGCGAGGGCTGGCTCCCGATTTGTTTTTGCAAATAGGTGTGCAGTGGTCGAAGCCGTGTGGGACCTGCTGCGTGAAGATTTGATGTTTGTTTTTTTTTCTCATAGCAGCTGTCGCCAGCTGTGACTATTGGTTTCTTTAATTAATTTGACGTAATATTAATTGGTTAAAAATTTTTTGTGTGGCCATGCTAATTGAACTCTGTGTTTGTTTCAATTTCAGACGAAGCAAGCTCACGTTCCTGCCTTCCACGATGGGAAATAGGATGACCCATGTGTCAGTGGAGGCACTCACAAATGCCTTGGAGCAACACCAGGGAAGAGTGTCAAACGATTGGGTCAAGGCAAATGCCCTCGTCGACATTCTTCCCGATCGCATATCTGATTTAGGTATTCTCCTTCTCTTTCCTTTAACTCTGGGATTAGGGGTTTCCTTCTTCTATCTTCGTCGTGAAATTAACTTGCTGGCGGATCGCCTTCGCGCTGAAGATGCATTACTCCGCCGTCAGCAGCTCAGGTCGAGCAACGCTGACCAATCGCTGCGTCACCTGCAAGCAAATAGCGAAGTTTAGGTGTCAGTGAAGCATGTGTTTTTCTTGTTTTTTAAATATGTGGACTTTATTTTTTTGCGTGTCTTCTAAGCGACACTATTTTTCTCATGCGTTATAAAACGGAATTCTAGTTTTATGTTTAACATATACCTCAGGAATTAGTTGTAAGGTATTAAGTTGATTCCAGTCTTGTAATTGTGGTAAATCCTTCTAAATTTTAGCATTGATGTTCAAAAATAATATGATGTTAACGTAACTCAGTATGTATTTATTGTTTTCCGAATTCAGTAAATGTAATGCGAATTTTCTGATCAACTAAATTTCATAGAGAATGCGTTGAAATTATTTTCATGCTTGATTATTCTTATATTTAACGAATGTATTGTTCTTACCACAAATTCATAGGAAGTAAAACTCTTTATTTCTTAACTATGTTTGAATAAAAGGTATTTTAATTGTTGTTTCAAAGATGCGATTTTCTATCTTTAATGCGTTTGCATTTAAACTGTTCATCACAAAACTATGTTTGCGGTAATTGTGTTTTCATGGCGAATGTTGATGTAAATGTAATAGGTACATACGTGCGATGTTTAATAATTATCCTTCTTCATGCGTAATGAATATTAAAATTTTTTTTTTCAAAAACGTACAACAATAATTAAATTCAAAGTTGAAAATTTTTTTAAAAAATAAGATTGTTGTTGTTTTTATTTTAATAGGATGCCTACGTAGTTTGATATTGATGTTGTTCGTTAATGTAGTAACGTTTATTTTTCTTCGATGATTTCCTTACGGGTATTTGAACGGTCGAGATAGTTAAATGTTGGTAGCTTGTACCGTAGATTTTTTTTGGTACGATATTTCTGAATGTCTTCACTATTTTTGCGGTACGCTAATATTGTTCTGTTGCGTTCTTGCCGACTCTATTTCGACGCGTTTTACTTTTATTTACGGATGTTTTTCTGTTTCGATAAATATATTATTGTTGTTGTACTATTGCGTTTTTCAATACGGGGTATTGCTTACAAAAGTGGCTATCTTTCACTCTTTATTACGAAATATGTTCATAACCTGCGACTCTCATCTTCTTTTTTTGTTGGTGGGGGTATATTGCGCATTTTCACTTTGCATACCTTTTCAATCTTAGAAATTTACGCCTTTAGATACCTTTGTCATTTCTTGGAGTTATGAACTTTAAATTCTGAGCGATTTATTTCAATTTGAGTAATAAAACAGGTATGGTGGGGGAGGTGTGTGCCAATACGGTCACGCACTTATCCTCGTACACATGTTAGTACGTACGTTCAGTGCCACGCCTGGTGCGACTTGGGCACCGTGCGCCGCTGAGTCAGCAATTTGTGTGTATAAATGCCCCGTGTTCAGCGATTCAGAGCGCATTTGGATCTACTGTATCTCTACGACAAGTACACGTTGAAGTCTACTCGTTTCTACTCACTACCCACCCTTAGATACGGCACAGACATGCTCATTTAGACTACAATAGACGTGCTCATTTAGACTACAATAGACATGCTCATTTAGACTACAATAGACATCTCATTTAGACTACAATAGACGGTTTCATTTAGACTACAATAGACATGCTCATTTAGACTACAATAGACATCACATTTAGACTGCAATAGACATGCTCATTTAGACTACAATAGACGTGCTCATTTAGACTACAATAGACGTCCACATTTAGACTACAATAGCCGTGCTCATTTAGATTACAATAGACATGCTCATTTACACTACAATAGACATCTCATTTAGCCTACAATAAACATGCTCATTTAGACTACAATAGACATGCTCATTTAGACTTCAATAGACGTGCTCATTTAGACTACAATAGACATGCTCATTTAGACTACAATAGACGTGCTCATTTAGACTACAATAGACAGCTCATTTAGACTACAATAGACTACATTTAGACTACAATAGACATGCTCATTTAGACTACAATAGACATGCTCATTTAGACTTCAATAGACATCTCATATAGACTACAATAGACATCTCATTTAGACAACAATAGATATGCTCATTTAGACTACAATAGACATGCTCATTTAGACTACAATAGACATGCTCATTTAGACTACAATAGATATCTCATTTAGACTGCAATAGACATGCTCATTTAGACTACAATAGACATGCTCATTTAGACTACAATAGACATGCTCATTTAGACTACAATAGACGTGCTCATTTAGACTACAATAGACATGCTCATTTAGACTACAATAGATATGCTCATTTAGACTTTAGTAGACATGCTCATTTAGACTACAATAGACATGCTCATTTAGACTTTAATAGACATGCTCATTTAGACTACAATAGACATGCTCATTTAGACTTTAATAGACCTGCTCATTTAGACTACAATAGACATCTCATTTAGACAACAATAGACATGCTCATTTAGACTTTAATAGACATGCTCATTTAGACTACAATAGACATCTCATTTAGACTACAACAGACATCTCATTCAGACTACAATAGACATGCTCATTTAGACTACAATAGACATGCTCATTTAGACTTTGATAGACACGCTCATTTAGACTACAATAGACATGTCATTTAGACTACAATAGACATGCTCATTTAGACTTTAATAAAGAGGCTCATTTAGACTACAATAGACATCTCATTTAGACTACAATAGACATGCTCATTCATACTACAATAGACATCTCATTTAGGCTACAATAGACATCTCATTTAGACTACAATAGACATGCTCATTTAGACTTTAATAGACATGCTCATTTAAACTACAATAGACATCTCATTTAGACTACAATAGACATCTCATATAGACTACAATAGACATCTCATTTAGACTGCAATAGACATGCTCATTTAGACTACAATAGACATGCTCATTTAGACTACAATAGACATGCTCATTTAGACTACAATAGACGTGCTTATTTAGACTACAATAGACATGCTCATTTAGACTACAATAGACGTGCTCATTTAGACTACAATAGACATGCTCATTTAGACTACAATAGACATGCTCATTTAGACTACAATAGACATCTCATTTAAAATGCAATAGACATGCTCATTTAGACTACAATTGACATGCTCATTTAGACTACAATAGACATGCTCATTTAGACTACAATAGACGTGCTCATTTAGACTACAATAGACATGCTCATTTAGACTACAATAGACGTGCTCGTTTAGACTTCAAAAGACATGCTCATTCAGACTACAATAGACATCTCATTTAGACTACAATAGACGTGCTCATTTAGACTACAATAGACATGCTCCTTTAGACTCCAATAGACATCTCATTTAGACTGCAATAGACATGCTCATTTAGACTACAATAGACGTGCTCATTTAGACTACAATAGACGTGCTCATTTAGACTACAATAGACATGCTCATTTAGACTACAATAAACATGCTCATTTAGACTACAATAGACATTGCATTTAGACTACAATAGACATGATCATTTAGTTTACAATAGACGTGCTCATTTAGACTACAATAGACATGCTCATTTAGACTACAATAGACATCTCATTTAGACTACAATAGATATGTTCATTTAGACTACAATAGACATGCTCATTTAGACTACAATAGACATCTCATTTAGACTACAATACACGTGTTCATTTAGACTACAATAGACATGCTCATTTAGACTACAATAGACATGCTCATTTAGACTACAAAAGACATCTCATTTAGACTACAATAGAAATGCTCATTTAGACTTTAATAGACATGCTCATTTAGACTTCAATAGACATCTCATTTAGACTACAATAGACATCTCATTTAGACTACAATAGATATGCTCATTTAGACTACAATAGACATGCTCATTTAGACTACAATAGACGTGCTCATTTAGACTACAATAGACATGCTCATTTAGACTACAATAGACGTGCTCATTTAGACTACAATAGACATGCTCATTTAGACTACAATAGACATGCTCATTCAGACTACAATAGACGTGCTCATTTAGACTACAATTGACATGCTCATTTAGACTACAATAGACGTGCTCATTTAGACTACAATAGACATGCTCATTTAGACTACAATAGACATGCTCATTTAGACTACAATAGACGTGCTCATTTAGACTACAATAGACATGCTCATTTAGACTACAATAGACGTGTTAATTGAGACTACAATAGACATGCTCATTTAGACTATAATAGACATCTCATTTAGACTACAATAGACGTGCTCATTTAGGCTACAATAGACATGCTCATTTAGACTACAATAGACATGCTCATTTAGACTACAATGGACATGCTCATATAGACTACAATAGACATGCTCATTTAGACTACAATAGACATGCTCATTTAGACTACAATAGACATACCATTAAGACTACAATAGACATGCTCATTTAGACTACAATAGACATGCTCATTTAGATTACAATAGACATGCTCATTTAGACTACAATAGACATGCTCATTTAGACTTTAATAGACATGCTCATTCAGACTACAATAGACGTGCTCATTTAGACTACAATAGACATGCTCATTTAGACTACAATAGACATCTCATTTAGACTGCAATAGACATGCTCATTTAGACTACAATAGACATGCTCATTTAAACTACAATAGACATGCTCATTTAGACTACAATAGACGTGCTCATTTAGACTACAATAGACATGCTCATTTAGACTACAATAGACGTGCTCATTTACACTACAATAGACATGCTCATTTAGACTACAATAGACATCTCATTTAGACTACAATAGACGGTTTCATTTAGACTACAATAGACATGCTCATTTAGACTACAATAGACATCACATTTAGACTGCAATAGACATGCTCATTTAGACTACAATAGACGTGCTCATTTAGACTACAATAGACGTGCACATTTAGACTACAATAGCCGTGCTCATTTAGACTACAATAGACATGCTCATTTACACTACAATAGACATCTCATTTAGCCTACAATAAACATGCTCATTTAGACTACAATAGACATGCTCATTTAGACTTCAATAGACGTGCTCATTTAGACTACAATAGACATGCTCATTTAGACTACAATAGACGTGCTCATTTAGACTACAATAGACAGCTCATTTAGACTACAATAGACTACATTTAGACTACAATAGACATGCTCATTTAGACTACAGTAGACATGCTCATTTAGACTTCAATAGACGTGCTCATTTAGACTACAATAGACATGCTCATTTAGACTACAATAGACATGCTCATTTAGACTTTAGTAGACATGCTCATTTAGACTACAATAGACATGCTCATTTAGACTTTAATAGACATGCTCATTTAGACTACAATAGACATGCTCATATAGACTTTAATAGACCTTTTCGTTTAGACTACAATAGACATCTCATTTAGACTACAATAGACATGCTCATTTAGACTTCAATAGACATGCTCATTCAGACTACAATAGACATCTCATTTAGACTACAACAGACATCTCATTCAGACTACAATAGACATGCTCATTTAGACTACAATAGACATGCTCATTTAGACTTTAATAAAGAGGCTCGTTTAGACTACAATATACATCTCATTTAGACTACAATAGACATGCTCATTTAGACTACAATAGACATCTCATTTAGGCTACAATAGACATCTCATTTAGACTACAATAGACATGCTCATTTAGACTTTAATAGACATGCTCATTTAAACTACAATAGACATCTCATTTAGACTACAATAGACATCTCATTTAGACTACAATAGATGTGCTCATTTAGACTACAATAAACATGCTCATTTAGACTACAATAGACGTGCTCATTTAGACTTCAATAGACATGCTCATTTAGACTACAATAGACGTGCTTATTTAGACTACAATAGACATGCTCATTTAGACTACAATAGACATCTCATTTAGACTGCAATAGACATGTTCATTTAGACTACAATAGACGTGCTCGTTTAGACTTCAAAAGACATGCTCATTCAGACTACAATAGACATCTCATTTAGACTACAATAGACATGCTCATTTAGACTACAATAGACGTGCTCATTTAGACTACAATAGACATGCTCATTTAGACTACAATAGACATGCTCATTTAGACTACAATAAACATGCTCATTTAGACTACAATAGACATCTCATTTAGACTACAATAGACATGCTCATTTAGACTACAATAGACGTGCTCATTTAGACTACAATAGACATCTCATTTAGACTACAATAGACATCTCATTTAGACTACAATAGACATGCTCATTTAGACTACAATAGACGTGCTCATTTAGACTACAATAGACATGCTCATTTAGACTACAATAGACATGCTCATTTAGACTGCAATAGACATGCTCATTTAGACTACAATAGAAATGCTCATTTAGACTGCAATAGACATGCTCATTTAGACTACAATAGACAAGCTCATTTCGACTTTAATAGACATGCTCATTTAGACTACAATAGACATGCTCATTTAGACTTTAATAGACATGCTCATTTAGACTACAATAGACATCTCATTTAGACTACAATAGACATGCTCATTTAGACTTTAATAGACATGCTTATTTAGACTACAATAGACGTCTCATTTAGACTACAACAGACATCTCATTCACACTACAATAGACATGCTCATTTAGACTACAATAGACATGCTCATTTAGACTTTAATAGACAGTCTCATTTAGACTACAATAGACATGTCATTTAGACTACAATAGACATGCTCATTTAGACTTTAATAAAGAGGCTCATTTAGACTACAATAGACATCTCATTTAGACTACAATAGACATGCTCATTAAGACTACAATAGACATCTCATTTAGACTACAGTAGATATGTTCATTTAGACTACAATAGACATGCTCATTTAGACTACAATAAACGTGCTCATTAAAACTACAATAGACATGCTCATTTAGACTACAATAGACATCTCATTTAGACTGCAATAGACATGCTCATTTATACTTTAATAGGCATGCTCATTTAGACTACAATAGACATCTCATTTAGACTACAATAGATATGTTCATTTAGACTACAATAGACATGCTAATTTAGACTACAATAAAAGTGCTCATTTAGACTACAATAGACATGCTCATTTAGACTACAATAGACGTGCTCATTTAGACTACAATAGACATGCTCATTTAGACTACAATAGACATCTCACTTAGACTGCAATAGACATGCTCATTTAGACTACAATAGACATGCTCATTTAGACTACAATAGACATGCTCATTTAGACTACAATAGACGTGCTCATTTAGACTACAATAGACATGCTCATTTAGACTACAATAGACGTGCTCATTTAGACTACAATAGACATGCTCATTTAGACTATAATAGACATCTCATTTAGACTACAATAGACGTGCTCATTTAGGCTACAATAGACATGCTCATTTAGACTACAATAGACATGCTCATTTAGACTACAATGGACATGCTCATATAGACTACAATAGACATGCTCATTTAGACTACAATAGACATGCTCATTTAGACTACAATAGACATGCTCATTTAGACTACAATGGACATGCTCATATAGACTACAATAGACATGCTCATTTAGACTACAATAGACATGCTCATTTAGACTACAATAGACATGCTCATTTAGACTACAATAGAAATGCTCATTTAGACTTTAATAGACATGCTCATTCAGACTACAATAGACGTGCTCATTTAGACTACAATAGACATGCTCATTTAGACTACAATAGACATCTCATTTAGACTGCAATAGACATGCTCATTTAGACTACAATAGACATGCTCATTTAGACTACAATGGACATGCTCATATAGACTACAATAGACATGCTCATTTAGACTACAATAGACATGCTCATTTAGATTACAATAGACATGCTCATTTAGACTACAATAGAAATGCTCATTTAGACTTTAATAGACATGCTCATTCAGACTACAATAGACGTGCTCATTTAGACTACAATAGACATGCTCATTTAGACTACAATAGACATCTCATTTAGACTGCAATAGACATGCTCATTTAGACTACAATAGACATGCTCATTTAGACTACAATAGACATGCTCATTTAGACTACAATAGACGTGCTCATTTAGACTGCAATAGACATGCTCATTTAGACTACAATAGACGTGCTCATTTAGACTACAATAGACATGCTCATTTAGACTACAATAGACATCTCATTTAGACTACAATAGACGGTTTCATTTAGACTACAATAGACATGCTCATTTAGACTACAATAGACATCACATTTAGACTGCAATAGATATGCTCATTTAGACTACAATAGACGTGCTCATTTAGACTACAATAGACGTGCTCATTTAGACTACAATAGACGTGCTCATTTAGACTACAATAGACATGCTCATTTACACAACAATAGACATCTCATTTAGCCTACAATAAACATGCTCATTTAGACTACAATAGACATGCTCATTTAGACTTCAATAGACGTGCTCATTTAGACTACAATAGACATGCTCATTTAGACTACAATAGACGTGCTCATTTAGACTACAATAGACAGCTCATTTAGACTACAATAGACTACATTTAGACTACAATAGACATGCTCATTTAGACTACAATAGACATGCTCATTTAGACTTCAATAGACATCTCATATAGACTACAATAGACATCTCATTTAGACAACAATAGATATGCTCATTTAGACTACAATAGACATGCTCATTTAGACTACAATAGACATGCTCATTTAGACTACAATAGATATCTCATTTAGACTGCAATAGACATGCTCATTTAGACTACAATAGACATGCTCATTTAGACTACAATAGACATGCTCATTTAGACTACAATAGACGTGCTAATTTAGACTACAATAGACATGCTCATTTAGACTACAATAGACATGCTCATTTAGACTTTAGTTGACATGCTCATTTAGACTACAATAGACATGCTCATTTAGACTTTAATAGACATGCTCATTTAGACTACAATAGACATGCTCATTTAGACTTTAATAGACCTGCTCATTTAGACTACAATAGACATCTCATTTAGACAACAATAGACATGCTCATTTAGACTTTAATAGACATGCTCATTTAGACTACAATAGACATCTCATTTAGACTACAACAGAGATCTCATTCAGACTACAATAGACATGCTCATTTAGACTACAATAGACATGCTCATTTAGACTTTGATAGACATGCTCATTTAGACTACAATAGACATGTCATTTAGACTACAATAGACATGCTCATTTAGACTTTAATAAAGAGGCTCATTTAGACTACAATAGACATCTCATTTAGACTACAATAGACATGCTCATTCATACTACAATAGACATCTCATTTAGGCTACAATAGACATCTCATTTAGACTACAATAGACATGCTCATTTAGACTATAATAGACATGCTCATTTAAACTACAATAGACATCTCATTTAGACTACAATAGACATCTCATATAGACTACAATAGACATCTCATTTAGACTGCAATAGACATGCTCATTTAGACTACAATAGACATGCTCATTTAGACTACAATAGACATGCTCATTTAGACTACAATAGACGTGCTTATTTAGACTACAATAGACATGCTCATTTAGACTACAATAGACGTGCTCATTTAGACTACAATAGACATGCTCATTTAGACTACAATTGACATGCTCATTTAGACTACAATAAACATCTCATTTAAAATGCAATAGACATGCTCATTTAGACTACAATTGACATGCTCATTTAGACTACAATAGACATGCTCATTTAGACTACAATAGACGTGCTCATTTAGACTACAATAGACATGCTCATTTAGACTACAATAGACGTGCTCGTTTAGACTTCAAAAGACATGCTCATTCAGACTACAATAGACATCTCATTTAGACTACAATAGACGTGCTCATTTAGACTACAATAGACATGCTCCTTTAGACTACAATAGACATCTCATTTAGACTGCAATAGACATGCTCATTTAGACCACAATAGACGTGCTCATTTAGACTACAATAGACGTGCTCATTTAGACTACAATAGACATGCTCATTTAGACTACAATAAACATGCTCATTTAGACTACAATAGACATTGCATTTAGACTACAATAGACATGATCATTTAGTTTACAATAGACGTGCTCATTTAGACTACAATAGACATGCTCATTTAGACTACAATAGACATCTCATTTAGACTACAATAGATATGTACATTTAGACTACAATAGAAATGCTCATTTAGACTACAATAGACATCTCATTTAGACTACAATACACGTGTTCATTTAGACTACAATAGACATGCTCATTTAGACTACAATAGACATGCTCATTTAGACTACATAAGACATCTCATTTAGACTACAATAGAAATGCTCATTTAGACTTTAATAGACATGCTCATTTAGACTTCAATAGACATGCTCATTTAGACTTTAGTTGACATGCTCATTTAGACTACAATAGACATGCTCATTTAGACTTTAATAGACATGCTCATTTAGACTACAATAGACATGCTCATTTAGACTTTAATAGACCTGCTCATTTAGACTACAATAGACATCTCATTTAGACAACAATAGACATGCTCATTTAGACTTTAATAGACATGCTCATTTAGACTACAATAGACATCTCATTTAGACTACAACAGAGATCTCATTCAGACTACAATAGACATGCTCATTTAGACTACAATAGACATGCTCATTTAGACTTTGATAGACATGCTCATTTAGACTACAATAGACATGTCATTTAGACTACAATAGACATGCTCATTTAGAGTTTAATAAAGAGGCTCATTTAGACTACAATAGACATCTCATTTAGACTACAATAGACATGCTCATTCATACTACAATAGACATCTCATTTAGGCTACAATAGACATCTCATTTAGACTACAATAGACATGCTCATTTAGACTATAATAGACATGCTCATTTAAACCACAATAGACATCTCATTTAGACTACAATAGACATCTCATATAGACTACAATAGACATCTCATTCAGACTGCAATAGACATGCTCATTTAGACTACAATAGACATGCTCATTTAGACTACAATAGACATGCTCATTTAGACTACAATAGACGTGCTTATTTAGACTACAATAGACATGCTCATTTAGACTACAATAGACGTGCTCATTTAGACTACAATAGACATGCTCATTTAGACTACAATTGACATGCTCATTTAGACTACAATAAACATCTCATTTTAAATGCAATAGACATGCTCATTTAGACTACAATTGACATGCTCATTTAGACTACAATAGACATGCTCATTTAGACTACAATAGACGTGCTCATTTAGACTACAATAGACATGCTCATTTAGACTACAATAGACGTGCTCGTTTAGACTTCAAAAGACATGCTCATTCAGACTACAATAGACATCTCATTTAGACTACAATAGACGTGCTCATTTAGACTACAATAGACATGCTCCTTTAGACTACAATAGACATCTCATTTAGACTGCAATAGACATGCTCATTTAGACTACAATAGACGTGCTCATTTAGACTACAATAGACGTGCTCATTTAGACTACAATAGACATGCTCATTTAGACTACAATAAACATGCTCATTTAGACTACAATAGACATTGCATTTAGACTACAATAGACATGATCATTTAGTTTACAATAGACGTGCTCATTTAGACTACAATAGACATGCTCATTTAGACTACAATAGACATCTCATTTAGACTACAATAGATATGTACATTTAGACTACAATAGAAATGCTCATTTAGACTACAATAGACATCTCATTTAGACTACAATACACGTGTTCATTTAGACTACAATAGACATGCTCATTTAGACTACAATAGACATGCTCATTTAGACTACATAAGACATCTCATTTAGACTACAATAGAAATGCTCATTTAGACTTTAATAGACATGCTCATTTAGACTTCAATAGACATCTCATTTAGACTACAATAGACATCTCATTTAGACTACAATAGACATGCTCATTTAGACTACAATAGACGTGCTCATTTAGACTACAATAGACATGCTCATTTAGACTACAGTAGACATGCTCATTCAGACTACAATAGACGTGCTCATTTAGACTACAATAGACATGCTCATTTAGACTACAATAGACGTGCTCATTTAGACTACAATAGACATGCTCTTTTAGACTACAATAGACATGCTCATTTAGACTACAATAGACGTGCTGATTTAGACTACAATAGACATGCTCATTTAGACTACAATAGACGTGCTCATTTAGACTACAATAGACATGCTCATTTAGACTATAATAGACATCTCATTTAGACTACCATAGACGTGCTCATTTAGGCTACAATAGACATGCTCATTTAGACTACAATAGACATGCTCATTTAGACTACAATGGACATGCTCATATAGACTACAATAGACATGCTCATTTAGACTACAATAGACATGCTCATTTAGACTACAATAGACATATCATTAAGACTACAATAGACATGCTCATTTAGACTACAATAGACATGCTCATTTAGATTACAATAGACATGCTCATTTAGACTACAATAGACATGCTCATTTAGACTTTAATAGACATGCTCATTCAGACTACAATAGACGTGCTCATTTAGACTACAATAGACATGCTCATTTAGACTACAATAGACATCTCATTTAGACTGCAATAGACATGCTCATTTAGACTACAATAGACATGCTCATTTAGACTACAATAGACATGCTCATTTAGACTACAATAGACGTGCTCATTTAGACTACAATAGACATGCTCATTTAGACTACAATAGACGTGCTCATTTACACTACAATAGACATGCTCATTTAGACTACAATAGACATCTCATTTAGACTACAATAGACGGTTTCATTTAGACTACAATAGACATGCTCATTTAGACTACAATAGACATCACATTTAGACTGCAATAGACATGCTCATTTAGACTACAATAGACGTGCTCATTTAGACTACAATAGACGTGCACATTTAGACTACAATAGCCGTGCTCATTTAGACTACAATAGACATGCTCATTTACACTACAATAGACATCTCATTTAGCCTACAATAAACATGCTCATTTAGACTACAATAGACATGCTCATTTAGACTTCAATAGACGTGCTCATTTAGACTTTAATAGACCTGCTCATTTAGACTACAATAGACATCTCATTTAGACAACAATAGACATGCTCATTTAGACTTTAATAGACATGCTCATTTAGACTACAATAGACATCTCATTTAGACTACAACAGAGATCTCATTCAGACTACAATAGACATGCTCATTTAGACTACAATAGACATGCTCATTTAGACTTTGATAGACATGCTCATTTAGACTACAATAGACATGTCATTTAGACGACAATAGACATGCTCATTTAGACTTTAATAAAGAGGCTCATTTAGACTACAATAGACATCTCATTTAGACTACAATAGACATGCTCATTCATACTACAATAGACATCTCATTTAGGCTACAATAGACATCTCATTTAGACTACAATAGACATGCTCATTTAGACTATAATAGACATGCTCATTTAAACTACAATAGACATCTCATTTAGACTACAATAGACATCTCATATAGACTACAATAGGCATCTCATTTAGACTGCAATAGACATGCTCATATAGACTACAATAGACATGCTCATTTAGACTACAATAGACATGCTCATTTAGACTACAATAGACGTGCTTATTTAGACTACAATAGACATGCTCATTTAGACTACAATAGACGTGCTCATTTAGACTACAATAGACATGCTCATTTAGACTACAATTGACATGCTCATTTAGACTACAATAAACATCTCATTTAAAATGCAATAGACATGCTCATTTAGACTACAATTGACATGCTCATTTAGACTACAATAGACATGCTCATTTAGACTACAATAGACGTGCTCATTTAGACTACAATAGACATGCTCATTTAGACTACAATAGACGTGCTCGTTTAGACTTCAAAAGACATGCTCATTCAGACTACAATAGACATCTCATTTAGACTACAATAGACGTGCTCATTTAGACTACAATAGACATGCTCCTTTAGACTACAATAGACATCTCATTTAGACTGCAATAGACATGCTCATTTAGACTACAATAGACGTGCTCATTTAGACTACAATAGACGTGCTCATTTAGACTACAATAGACATGCTCATTTAGACTACAATAAACATGCTCATTTAGACTACAATAGACATTGCATTTAGACTACAATAGACATGATCATTTAGTTTACAATAGACGTGCTCATTTAGACTACAATAGACATGCTCATTTAGACTACAATAGACATCTCATTTAGACTACAATAGATATGTACATTTAGACTACAATAGAAATGCTCATTTAGACTACAATAGACATCTCATTTAGACTACAATACACGTGTTCATTTAGACTACAATAGACATGCTCATTTAGACTACAATAGACATGCTCATTTAGACTACAAAAGACATCTCATTTAGACTACAATAGAAATGCTCATTTAGACTTTAATAGACATGCTCATTTAGACTTCAATAGACATCTCATTTAGACTACAATAGACATCTCATTTAGACTACAATAGACATGCTCATTTAGACTACAATAGACGTGCTCATTTAGACTACAATAGACATGCTCATTTAGACTACAATAGACATGCTCATTCAGACTACAATAGACGTGCTCATTTAGACTACAATAGACATGCTCATTTAGACTACAATAGACGTGCTCATTTAGACTACAATAGACATGCTCTTTTAGACTACAATAGACATGCTCATTTAGACTACAATAGACGTGCTGTTTTAGACTACAATAGACATGCTCATTTAGACTACAATAGACGTGCTCATTTAGACTACAATAGACATGCTCATTTAGACTATAATAGACATCTCATTTAGACTACCATAGACGTGCTCATTTAGGCTACAATAGACATGCTCATTTAGACTACAATAGACATGCTCATTTAGACTACAATGGACATGCTCATATAGACTACAATAGACATGCTCATTTAGACTACAATAGACATGCTCATTTAGACTACAATAGACATATCATTAAGACTACAATAGACATGCTCATTTAGACTACAATAGACATGCTCATTTAGATTACAATAGACATGCTCATTTAGACTACAATAGACATGCTCATTTAGACTTTAATAGACATGCTCATTCAGACTACAATAGACGTGCTCATTTAGACTACAATAGACATGCTCATTTAGACTACAATAGACATCTCATTTAGACTGCAATAGACATGCTCATTTAGACTACAATAGACATGCTCATTTAGACTACAATAGACATGCTCATTTAGACTACAATAGACGTGCTCATTTAGACTACAATAGACATGCTCATTTAGACTACAATAGACGTGCTCATTTACACTACAATAGACATGCTCATTTAGACTACAATAGACATCTCATTTAGACTACAATAGACGGTTTCATTTAGACTACAATAGACATGCTCATTTAGACTACAATAGACATCACATTTAGACTGCAATAGACATGCTCATTTAGACTACAATAGACGTGCTCATTTAGACTACAATAGACGTGCACATTTAGACTACAATAGCCGTGCTCATTTAGACTACAATAGACATGCTCATTTACACTACAATAGACATCTCATTTAGCCTACAATAAACATGCTCATTTAGACTACAATAGACATGCTCATTTAGACTTCAATAGACGTGCTCATTTAGACTACAATAGACATGCTCATTTAGACTACAATAGACGTGCTCATTTAGACTACAATAGACAGCTCATTTAGACTACAATAGACTTCATTTAGACTACAATAGACATGCTCATTTAGACTACAATAGATATGCTCATTTAGACTTCAATAGACATCTCATATAGACTACAATAGACATCTCATTTAGACAACAATAGATATGCTCATTTAGACTACAATAGACATGCTCATTTAGACTACAATAGACATGCTCATTTAGACTACAATAGATATCTCATTTAGACTGCAATAGACATGCTCATTTAGACTACAATAGACATGCTCATTTAGACTACAATAGACATGCTCATTTAGACTACAATAGACGTGCTCATTTAGACTACAATAGACATGCTCATTTAGACTACAATAGACATGCTCATTTAGACTTTAGTAGACATGCTCATTTAGACTACAATAGACATGCTCATTTAGACTTTAATAGACATGCTCATTTAGACTACAATAGACATGCTCATTTAGACTTTAATAGACCTGCTCATTTAGACTACAATAGACATCTCATTTAGACAACAATAGACATGCTCATTTAGACTTTTATAGACATGCTCATTTAGACTACAATAGACATCTCATTTAGACTACAACAGACATCTCATTCAGACTACAATAGACATGCTCATTTAGACTACAATAGACATGCTCATTTAGACTTTAATAGACATGCTCATTTAGACTACAATAGACATGTCATTTAGACTACAATAGACATGCTCATTTAGACTACAATAGACATCTCATTTAGACTACAATAGACATGCTCATTCATACTACAATAGACATCTCATTTAGGCTACAATAGACATCTCATTTAGACTACAATAGACATGCTCATTTAGACTTTAATAGACATGCTCATTTAAACTACAATAGACATCTCATTTAGACTACAATAGACATCTCATATAGACTACAATAGACATCTCATTTAGACTGCAATAGACATGCTCATTTAGACTACAATAGACATGCTCATTTAGACTACAATAGACATGCTCATTTAGACTACAATAGACGTGCTTATTTAGACTACAATAGACATGCTCATTTAGACTACAATAGACGTGCTCATTTAGACTACAATAGACATGCTCATTTAGACTACAATAGACATGCTCATTCAGACTACAATAGACATCTCATTTAAAATGCAATAGACATGCTCATTTAGACTACAATTGACATGCTCATTTAGACTACAATAGACATGCTCATTTAGACTACAATAGACGTGCTCATTTAGACTACAATAGACATGCTTATTTAGACTACAATAGACGTGCTCGTTTAGACTTCAAAAGACATGCTCATTCAGACTACAATAGACATCTCATTTAGACTGCAATAGACGTGCTCATTTAGACTACAATAGACATGCTCATTTAGACTACAATAGACATCTCATTTAGACTGCAATAGACATGCTCATTTAGACTACAATAGACGTGCTCATTTAGACTACAATAGACGTGCTCATTTAGACTACAATAGACATGCTCATTTAGACTACAATAAACATGCTCATTTAGACTACAATAGACATTGCATTTAGACTACAATAGACATGATCATTTAGTTTACAATAGACGTGCTCATTTAGACTACAATAGACATGCTCATTTAGACTACAATAGACATCTCATTTAGAATACAATAGATATGTTCATTTAGACTACAATAGACATGCTCATTTAGACTACAATAGACATCTCATTTAGACTACAATACACGTGTTCATTTAGACTACAATAGACATGCTCATTTAGACTACAATAGACATGCTCATTTAGACTTCAATAGACATCTCATTTAGACTACAATAGACATCTCATTTAGACTACAATAGATATGCTCATGTAGACTACAATAGACATACTCATTTAGACTACAATAGACGTGCTCATTTAGACTACAATAGACATGCTCATTTAGACTACAATAGACGTGCTCATTTAGACTACAATAGACATGCTCATTTAGACTACAATAGACATGCTCATTCAGACTACAATAGACGTGCTCATTTAGACTACAATAGACATGCTCATTTAGACTACAATAGACGTGCTCATTTAGACTACAATAGACATGCTCATTTAGACTACAATAGACATCTCATTTAGACTACAATAGACGGTTTCATTTAGACTACAATAGACATGCTCATTTAGACTACAATAAACATCTCATTTAGACTGCAATAGACATGCTCATTTAGCCTACAATAGACGTGCTCATTTAGACTACAATAGACGTGCACATTTGGACTACAATAGACGTGCTCATTTAGACTACAATAGACATGCTCATTTACACTACAATAGACATCTCATTTAGACTACAATAAACATGCTCATTTAGACTACAATAGACATGCTCATTTTGACTTCAATAGGCGTGCTCATTTAGACTACAATAGACATGCTCATTTAGACTACAATAGACGTGCTCAATAAGACTACAATAGACATCTCATTTAGACTACAATAGACTACATTTAGACTAAAATAGACATGCTCATTTAGACTACAATAGACATGCTCATTTAGACTTCAATAGACATCTCATATAGACTACAATAGATATGCTCATTTAGACTAAAATAGACGTGCTCATTTAGACTACAATAGACGTGCTCATTTAGACTACAATAGACATCTCATTTAGACTACAATAGATATGCTCATTTACCCTAAAATAGACATGCTCATTTAGACTACAATAGACGTGCTCATTTAGACTACAATCGACATGCTCATTTAGACTACAATAGACATGCTCATTTAGACTACAATAGACATACTCATTTAGACTACAATAGACATGCTCATTTAGATTACAATAGACATGCTCATTTAGACTACAATAGACATGCTCATTTAGACTTTAATAGACATGCTCATTCAGACTACAATAGACGTGCTCATTTAGACTACAATAGACATGCTCATTTAGACTACAATAGACATCTCATTTAGACTGCAATAGACATGCTCATTTAGACTACAATAGACATGCTCATTTAGACTACAATAGACATGCTCATTTAGACTACAATAGACGTGCTCATTTAGACTACAATAGACATGCTCATTTAGACTACAATAGACGTGCTCATTTACACTACAATAGACATGCTCATTTAGACTACAATAGACATCTCATTTAGACTACAATAGACGGTTTCATTTAGACTACAATAGACATGCTCATTTAGACTACAATAGACATCACATTTAGACTGCAATAGACATGCTCATTTAGACTACAATAGACGTGCTCATTTAGACTACAATAGACGTGCACATTTAGACTACAATAGCCGTGCTCATTTAGACTACAATAGACATGCTCATTTACACTACAATAGACATCTCATTTAGCCTACAATAAACATGCTCATTTAGACTACAATAGACATGCTCATTTAGACTTCAATAGACGATCTCATTTAGACTACAATAGACATGCTCATTTAGACTACAATAGACGTGCTCATTTAGACTACAATAGACAGCTCATTTAGACTACAATAGACTTCATTTAGACTACAATAGACATGCTCATTTAGACTACAATAGATATGCTCATTTAGACTTCAATAGACATCTCATATAGACTACAATAGACATCTCATTTAGACAACAATAGATATGCTCATTTAGACTACAATAGACATGCTCATTTAGACTACAATAGACATGCTCATTTAGACTACAATAGATATCTCATTTAGACTGCAATAGACATGCTCATTTAGACTACAATAGACATGCTCATTTAGACTACAATAGACATGCTCATTCAGACTACAATAGACGTGCTCATTTAGACTACAATAGACATGCTCATTTAGACTACAATAGACATGCTCATTTAGACTTTAGTAGACATGCTCATTTAGACTACAATAGACATGCTCATTTAGACTTTAATAGACATGCTCATTTAGACTACAATAGACATGCTCATTTAGACTTTAATAGACCTGCTCATTTAGACTACAATAGACATCTCATTTAGACAACAATAGACATGCTCATTTAGACTTTTATAGACATGCTCATTTAGACTACAATAGACATCTCATTTAGACTACAACAGACATCTCATTCAGACTACAATAGACATGCTCATTTAGACTACAATAGACATGCTCATTTAGACTTTAATAGACATGCTCATTTAGACTACAATAGACATGTCATTTAGACTACAATAGACATGCTCATTTAGACTTTAATAAAGAGGCTCATTTAGACTACAATAGACATGCTCATTTAGACTACAATAGACATCTCATTTAGACTACAATAGACATGCTCATTCATACTACAATAGACATCTCATTTAGGCTACAATAGACATCTCATTTAGACTACAATAGACATGCTCATTTAGACTTTAATAGACATGCTCATTTAAACTACAATAGACATCTCATTTAGACTACAATAGACATCTCATATAGACTACAATAGACATCTCATTTAGACTGCAATAGACATGCTCATTTAGACTACAATAGACATGCTCATTTAGACTACAATAGACATGCTCATTTAGACTACAATAGACGTGCTTATTTAGACTACAATAGACATGCTCATTTAGACTACGATAGACGTGCTCATTTAGACTACAATAGACATGCTCATTTAGACTACAATAGACATGCTCATTCAGACTACAATAGACATCTCATTTAAAATGCAATAGACATGCTCATTTAGACTACAATTGACATGCTCATTTAGACTACAATAGACATGCTCATTTAGACTACAATAGACGTGCTCATTTAGACTACAATAGACATGCTTATTTAGACTACAATAGACGTGCTCGTTTAGACTTCAAAAGACATGCTCATTCAGACTACAATAGACATCTCATTTAGACTGCAATAGACGTGCTCATTTAGACTACAATAGACATGCTCATTTAGACTACAATAGACATCTCATTTAGACTGCAATAGACATGCTCATTTAGACTACAATAGACGTGCTCATTTAGACTACAATAGACGTGCTCATTTAGACTACAATAGACATGCTCATTTAGACTACAATAAACATGCTCATTTAGACTACAATAGACATTGCATTTAGACTACAATAGACATGATCATTTAGTTTACAATAGACGTGCTCATTTAGACTACAATAGACATGCTCATTTAGACTACAATAGACATCTCATTTAGACTACAATAGATATGTTCATTTAGACTACAATAGACATGCTCATTTAGACTACAATAGACATCTCATTTAGACTACAATACACGTGTTCATTTAGACTACAATAGACATGCTCATTTAGACTACAATAGACATGCTCATTTAGACTTCAATAGACATCTCATTTAGACTACAATAGACATCTCATTTAGACTACAATAGATATGCTCATGTAGACTACAATAGACATACTCATTTAGACTACAATAGACGTGCTCATTTAGACTACAATAGACATGCTCATTTAGACTACAATAGACGTGCTCATTTAGACTACAATAGACATGCTCATTTAGACTACAATAGACATGCTCATTCAGACTACAATAGACGTGCTCATTTAGACTACAATAGACATGCTCATTTAGACTACAATAGACGTGCTCATTTAGACTACAATAGACATGCTCATTTAGACTACAATAGACATCTCATTTAGACTACAATAGACGGTTTCATTTAGACTACAATAGACATGCTCATTTAGACTACAATAAACATCTCATTTAGACTGCAATAGACATGCTCATTTAGACTACAATAGACGTGCTCATTTAGACTACAATAGACGTGCACATTTGGACTACAATAGACGTGCTCATTTAGACTACAATAGACATGCTCATTTACACTACAATAGACATCTCATTTAGACTACAATAAACATGCTCATTTAGACTACAATAGACATGCTCATTTTGACTTCAATAGGCGTGCTCATTTAGACTACAATAGACATGCTCATTTAGACTACAATAGACGTGCTCAATAAGACTACAATAGACATCTCATTTAGACTACAATAGACTACATTTAGACTAAAATAGACATGCTCATTTAGACTACAATAGACATGCTCATTTAGACTTCAATAGACATCTCATATAGACTACAATAGATATGCTCATTTAGACTAAAATAGACGTGCTCATTTAGACTACAATAGACGTGCTCATTTAGACTACAATAGACATCTCATTTAGACTACAATAGATATGCTCATTTACCCTAAAATAGACATGCTCATTTAGACTACAATAGACGTGGGCATTTAGACTACAATCGACATGCTCATTTAGACTACAATAGACATGCTCATTTAGACTACAATAGACATCTCATTTAGACTGCAATAGACATGCTCATTTAGACTACAATAGACATGCTCATTTAGACTACAATAGACATGCTCATTTAGACTACAATAGACGTGCTCATTTAGACTGCAATAGACATGCTCATTTAGACTACAATAGACGTGCTCATTTAGACTACAATAGATATGCTCATTTAGACTACAATAGACATCTCATTTAGACTACAATAGACGGTTTCATTTAAACTACAATAGACATGCTCATTTAGACTACAATAGACATCACATTTAGACTGCAATAGACATGCTCATTTAGACTACAATAGACGTGCTCATTTAGACTGCAATAGACATGCTCATTTAGACTACAATAGACGTGCTCATTTAGACTACAATAGACATGCTCATTTAGACTACAATAGAAATCTCATTTAGACTACAATAGACGGTTTCATTTAGACTACAATAGACATGCTCATTTAGACTACAATAGACATCACATTTAGACTGCAATAGACATGCTCATTTAGACTACAATAGACGTGCTCATTTAGACTACAATAGACGTGCACATTTAGACTACAATAGCCGTGCTCATTTAGACTACAATAGACATGCTCATTTACACTACAATAGACATCTCATTTAGCCTACAATAAACATGCTCATTTAGACTACAATAGACATGCTCATTTAGACTTCAATAGACGTGCTCATTTAGACTACAATAGACATGCTCATTTAGACTACAATAGACGTGCTCATTTAGACTACAATAGACAGCTCATTTAGACTACAATAGACTACATTTAGACTACAATAGACATGCTCATTTAGACTACAATAGACATGCTCATTTAGACTTCAATAGACATCTCATATAGACTACAATAGACATCTCATTTAGACAACAATTGATATGCTCATTTAGACTACAAAAGACATGCTCATTTAGACTACAATAGACATGCTCATTTAGACTACAATAGATATCTCATTTAGACTGCAATAGACATGCTCATTTAGACTACAATAGACATGCTCATTTAGACTACAATAGACATGCTCATTTAGACTACAATAGACGTGCTAATTTAGACTACAATAGACATGCTCATTTAGACTACAATAGACATGCTCATTTAGACTTTAGTTGACATGCTCATTTAGACTACAATAGACATGCTCATTTAGACTTTAATAGACATGCTCATTTAGACTACAATAGACATGCTCATTTAGACTTTAATAGACCTGCTCATTTAGACTACAATAGACATCTCATTTAGACAACAATAGACATGCTCATTTAGACTTTAATAGACATGCTCATTTAGACTACAATAGACATCTCATTTAGACTACAACAGAGATCTCATTCAGACTACAATAGACATGCTCATTTAGACTACAATAGACATGCTCATTTAGACTTTGATAGACATGCTCATTTAGACTACAATAGACATGTCATTTAGACTACAATAGACATGCTCATTTAGACTTTAATAAAGAGGCTCATTTAGACTACAATAGACATCTCATTTAGACTACAATAGACATGCTCATTCATACTACAATAGACATCTCATTTAGGCTACAATAGACATCTCATTTAGACTACAATAGACATGCTCATTTAGACTATAATAGACATGCTCATTTAAACTACAATAGACATCTCATTTAGACTACAATAGACATCTCATATAGACTACAATAGACATCTCATTTAGACTGCAATAGACATGCTCATTTAGACTACAATAGACATGCTCATTTAGACTACAATAGACATGCTCATTTAGACTACATCAGACGTGCTTATTTAGACTACAATAGACATGCTCATTTAGACTACAATAGACGTGCTCATTTAGACTACAATAGACATGCTCATTTAGACTACAATAGACATGCTCATTTAGACTACAATAAACATCTCATTTAAAATGCAATAGACATGCTCATTTAGACTACAATTGACATGCTCATTTAGACTACAATAGACATGCTCATTTAGACTACAATAGACGTGCTCATTTAGACTACAATAGACATGCTCATTTAGACTACAATAGACGTGCTCGTTTAGACTTCAAAAGACATGCTCATTCAGACTACAATAGACATCTCATTTAGACTACAATAGACGTGCTCATTTAGACTACAATAGACATGCTCCTGTAGACTACAATAGACATCTCATTTAGACTGCAATAGACATGCTCATTTAGACTACAATAGACGTGCTCATTTAGACTACAATAGACGTGCTCATTTAGACTACAATAGACATGCTCATTTAGACTACAATAAACATGCTCATTTAGACTACAATATACATTGCATTTAGACTACAATAGACATGATCATTTAGTTTACAATAGACGTGCTCATTTAGACTACAATAGACATGCTCATTTAGACTACAATAGACATCTCATTTAGACTACAATAGATATGTTCATTTAGACTACAATAGAAATGCTCATTTAGACTACAATAGACATCTCATTTAGACTACAATACACGTGTTCATTTAGACTACAATAGACATGCTCATTTAGACTACAATAGACATGCTCATTTAGACTACAATAGACATCTCATTTAGACTACAATACACGTGTTCATTTAGACTACAATAGACATGCTCATTTAGACTACAATAGACATGCTCATTTAGACTACAATAGACATCTCATTTAGACTACAATACACGTGTTCATTTAGACTACAATAGACATGCTCATTTAGACTACAATAGACATCTCATTTAGACTACAATACACGTGTTCATTTAGACTACAATAGAAATGCTCATTTAGACTACAATAGACATCTCATTTAGACTACAATACACGTGTTCATTTAGACTACAATAGACATGCTCATTTAGACTACAATAGACATGCTCATTTAGACTACAATAGACATCTCATTTAGACTACAATACACGTGTTCATTTAGACTACAATAGACATGCTCATTTAGACTTTCATAGACATGCTCATTTGGACTTCAATAGACATCTCATTTAGACTACAATAGACATCTCATTTAGACTACAATAGACATGCTCATTTAGACTACAATAGACGTGCTCATTTAGACTACAATAGACATGCTCATTTAGACTACAATAGACATGCTCATTCAGACTACAATAGACGTGCTCATTTAGACTACAATAGACATGCTCATTTAGACTACAATAGACGTGCTCATTTAGACTACAATAGACATGCTCTTTTAGACTACAATAGACATGCTCATTTAGACTACAATAGACGTGCTGATTTAGACTACAATAGACATGCTCATTTAGACTACAATAGACGTGCTCATTTAGACTACAATAGACATGCTCATTTAGACTATAATAGACATCTCATTTAGACTACAATAGACGTGCTCATTTAGGCTACAATAGACATGCTCATTTAGACTACAATAGACATGCTCATTTAGACTACAATGGACATGCTTATATAGACTACAATAGACATGCTCATTTAGACTACAATAGACATGCTCATTTAGACTACAATAGACATATCATTAAGACTACAATAGACATGCTCATTTAGACTACAATAGACATGCTCATTTAGATTACAATAGACATGCTCATTTAGACTACAATAGACATGCTCATTTAGACTTTAATAGACATGCTCATTCAGACTACAATAGACGTGCTCATTTAGACTACAATAGACATGCTCATTTAGACTACAATAGACATCTCATTTAGACTGCAATAGACATGCTAATTTAGACTACAATAGACATGCTCATTTAGACTACAATAGACATGCTCATTTAGACTACAATAGACGTGCTCATTTAGACTACAATAGACATGCTCATTTAGACTACAATAGACGTGCTCATTTACACTACAACAGACATGCTCATTTAGACTACAATAGACATCTCATTTAGACTACAATAGACGGTTTCATTTAGACTACAATAGACATGCTCATTTAGACTACAATAGACATCACATTTAGACTGCAATAGACATGCTCATTTAGACTACAATAGACGTGCTCATTTAGACTACAATAGACGTGCACATTTAGACTACAATAGCCGTGCTCATTTAGACTACAATAGACATGCTCATTTACACTACAATAGACATCTCATTTAGCCTACAATAAACATGCTCATTTAGACTACAATAGACATGCTCATTTAGACTTCAATAGACGTGCTCATTTAGACTACAATAGACATGCTCATTTAGACTACAATAGACGTGCTCATTTAGACTACAATAGACAGCTCATTTAGACTACAATAGACTTCATTTAGACTACAATAGACATGCTCATTTAGACTACAATAGATATGCTCATTTAGACTTCAATAGACATCTCATATAGACTACAATAGACATCTCATTTAGACAACAATAGATATGCTCATTTAGACTACAATAGACATGCTCATTTAGACTACAATAGACATGCTCATTTAGACTACAATAGATATCTCATTTAGACTGCAATAGACATGCTCATTTAGACTACAATAGACATGCTCATTTAGACTACAATAGACATGCTCATTTAGACTACAATAGACGTGCTCATTTAGACTACAATAGACATGCTCATTTAGACTACAATAGACATGCTCATTTAGACTTTAGTAGACATGCTCATTTAGACTACAATAGACATGCTCATTTAGACTTTAATAGACATGCTCATTTAGACTACAATAGACATGCTCATTTAGACTTTAATAGACCTGCTCATTTAGACTACAATAGACATCTCATTTAGACAACAATAGACATGCTCATTTAGACTTTTATAGACATGCTCATTTAGACTACAATAGACATCTCATTTAGACTACAACAGACATCTCATTCAGACTACAATAGACCTGCTCATTTAGACTACAATAGACATGCTCATTTAGACTTTAATAGACATGCTCATTTAGACTACAATAGACATGTCATTTAGACTACAATAGACATGCTCATTTAGACTTTAATAAAGAGGCTCATTTAGACTACAATAGACATGCTCATTTAGACTACAATAGACATCTCATTTAGACTACAATAGACATGCTCATTCATACTACAATAGACATCTCATTTAGGCTACAATAGACATCTCATTTAGACTACAATAGACATGCTCATTTAGACTTTAATAGACATGCTCATTTAAACTACAATAGACATCTCATTTAGACTACAATAGACATCTCATATAGACTACAATAGACATCTCATTTAGACTGCAATAGACATGCTCATTTAGACTACAATAGACATGCTCATTTAGACTACAATAGACATGCTCATTTAGACTACAATAGACGTGCTTATTTAGACTACAATAGACATGCTCATTTAGACTACAATAGACGTGCTCATTCAGACTACAATAGACATGCTCATTTAGACTACAATAGACATGCTCATTCAGACTACAATAGACATCTCATTTAAAATGCAATAGACATGCTCATTTAGACTACAATTGACATGCTCATTTAGACTACAATAGACATGCTCATTTAGACTACAATAGACGTGCTCATTTAGACTACAATAGACATGCTCATTTAGACTACAATAGACGTGCTCGTTTAGACTTCAAAAGACATGCTCATTCAGACTACAATAGACATCTCATTTAGACTACAATAGACGTGCTCATTTAGACTACAATAGACATGCTCATTTAGACTACAATAGACATCTCATTTAGACTGCAATAGACATGCTCATTTAGACTACAATAGACGTGCTCATTTAGACTACAATAGACGTGCTCATTTAGACTACAATAGACATGCTCATTTAGACTACAATAAACATGCTCATTTAGACTACAATAGACATCTCATTTAGACTACAATAGACATGCTCATTTAGACCTTATTAGACATGCTCATTTAGACTACAACAGACATGCTCATTTAGACTTTAATAGACATGCTCATTTAGACTACAATAGACATGCTCATTTAGACTTTAATAGACATGCTCATTTAGACTTTAATAGACATGCTCATTTAGACTACAATAGACATCTCATTTAGCCTACAATAGACATTCTCATTTAGATTTTAATAGACATGCTCATTTAGACTACAATAGACATCTCATTTAGACTATAACAGACATCTCATTTGGACTACAATAGACATGCTCATTTAGACTACAATAGACATGCTCATTTAGACTTTAATAGACATGCTCATTTAGACTACAATAGACATCTCATTTAGACTACAATAGACATGCTCATTTAGACTTTAATAAAGAGGCTCATTTAGACTACAATAGACATCTCATTTAGACTACACTAGACATGCTCATTTAGACTACAATAGACATCTCATTTAGACTACAATAGACATCTAATTTAGACTACAATAGACATGCTCATTTAGACTACAATAGACACGCTCCTTTAGACTACAATAGACATCTCATTTAGACTACAATAGACATGCTCATTTAGACTTTAATAGACATGCTCATTCAGACTACAGTAGACATCTCATTTAGACTACATTAGACATGCTCATTTAGACATTAATAGACATGCTCATTTAGACTACAATAGACATGCTCAATTAGACTACAATAGACGTGCTCATTTAGACTACAATAGACATGCTCATTTAAACTACAATAGACATCTCATTTAGACTACAATAGACATGCTCATTTAGACTTTAATAGATATGCTCATTTAGACTACAATAGACATGCTCATTTAGACTACAATAGACATGCTCATTTAGATTACAATAGATATCTCATTTAGACTACAATAGACATGCTCATTTAGACTTTAATAGACATGCTCATTTAGACTAAAATAGACATGCTCATTTAGACAACAATAGACGTGCTCATTTAGACTACAATAAACATGCTCATTCAGACTACAATAGACATCTCATTTAGACTACAATAGACATGCTCATTTAGACTACAATAGACGTGCTAATTTAGACTACAATAGACATCTCATTTAGACTACAATAGACATGCTCATTTAAACTTTCATAGACATGCTCATTTAGACTAAAATAGACATGCTAATTTAGACAACAATAGACATCTCATTTAGACTACAATAGACATGCTCATTTAGACTTTAATAGACATGCTCATTTAGACTACAATAGACATCTCATTTAGACTACAATAGACATGCTCATTTAGACTTTAATAGACATGCTCATTTAGACTACAATAGACATCTCATTTAGACTACAACAGACATCTCATTCAGACTACAATAGACATGCTCATTTAGACTACAATAGACATGCTCATTTAGACTTTAATATACATGCTCATTTAGACTACAATAGACATGTCATTTAGACTACAATAGACATGCTCATTTAGACTTTAATAATAAGGCTCATTTAGACTACAATAGACATCTCATTTAGACTACAATAGACATGCTCATTTAAACTACAATAGACATCTCATTTAGGCTACAATAGACATCTCATTTAGACTACAATAGACATGCTCATTTAGACTTTGATAGACATGCTCATTTAAACTACAATAGACATCTCATTTAGACTACAATAGACATCTCATATAGACTACAATAGACATCTCATTTAGACTGCAATAGACATGCTCATTTAGACTACAATAGACATGCTCATTTAGACTACAATAGACATGCTCATTTAGACTACAATAGACGTGCTTATTTAGACTACAATAGACATGCTCATTTAGACTACGATAGACGTGCTCATTTAGACTACAATAGACATGCTCATTTAGACTACAATAGACATGCTCATTTAGACTACAATAGACATCTCATTTAAAATGCAATAGACATGCTCATTTAGACTACAATTGACATGCTCATTTAGACTACAATAGACATGCTCATTTAGACTACAATAGACGTGCTCATTTAGACTACAATAGACATGCTCATTTAGACTACAATAGACGTGCTCGTTTAGACTTCAAAAGACATGCTCATTCAGACTACAATAGACATCTCATTTAGACTACAATAGACGTGCTCATTTAGACTACAATAGACATGCTCATTTAGACTACAATAGACATCTCATTTAGACTGCAATAGACATCTCATTTAGACTACAATAGACATCTCATTTAGACTACTATAGATATGCTCATTTAGACTACAATAGACATGCTCATTTAGACTACAATAGACGTGCTCATTTAGACCACAATAGACATGCTCATTTAGACTACAATAGACGTGCTCATTTAGACTACAATAGACATGCTCATTTAGACTACAATAGACATCTCATTTAGACTGCAATAGACATGCTCATTTAGACAACAATAGACATGCACATTTAGACTACAATAGACATGCTCATTTAGACTACAATAGACGTGCTCATTTAGACTACAATAGACATGCTCATTTAGACTACAATAGACATGCTCATTTAGACTACAATTGACATGCTCATTTAGACTACAATAAACATCTCATTTAAAATGCAATAGACATGCTCATTTAGACTACAATTGACATGCTCATTTAGACTACAATAGACATGCTCATTTAGACTACAATAGACGTGCTCATTTAGACTACAATAGACATGCTCATTTAGACTACAATAGACGTGCTCGTTTAGACTTCAAAAGACATGCTCATTCAGACTACAATAGACATCTCATTTAGACTACAATAGACGTGCTCATTTAGACTACAATAGACATGCTCCTTTAGACTACAATAGACATCTCATTTAGACTGCAATAGACATGCTCATTTAGACTACAATAGACGTGCTCATTTAGACTACAATAGACGTGCTCATTTAGACTACAATAGACATGCTCATTTAGACTACAATAAACATGCTCATTTAGACTACAATAGACATTGCATTTAGACTACAATAGACATGATCATTTAGTTTACAATAGACGTGCTCATTTAGACTACAATAGACATGCTCATTTAGACTACAATAGACATCTCATTTAGACTACAATAGATATGTTCATTTAGACTACAATAGAAATGCTCATTTAGACTACAATAGACATCTCATTTAGACTACAATACACGTGTTCATTTAGACTACAATAGACATGCTCATTTAGACTACAATAGACATGCTCATTTAGACTACAAAAGACATCTCATTTAGACTACAATAGAAATGCTCATTTAGACTTTAATAGACATGCTCATTTAGACTTCAATAGACATCTCATTTAGACTACAATAGACATCTCATTTAGACTACAATAGACATGCTCATTTAGACTACAATAGACGTGCTCATTTAGACTACAATAGACATGCTCATTTAGACTACAATAGACATGCTCATTCAGACTACAATAGACGTGCTCATTTAGACTACAATAGACATGCTCATTTAGACTACAATAGACGTGCTCATTTAGACTACAATAGACATGCTCTTTTAGACTACAATAGACATGCTCATTTAGACTACAATAGACGTGCTGATTTAGACTACAATAGACATGCTCATTTAGACTACAATAGACGTGCTCATTTAGACTACAATAGACATGCTCATTTAGACTATAATAGACATCTCATTTAGACTACCATAGACGTGCTCATTTAGGCTACAATAGACATGCTCATTTAGACTACAATAGACATGCTCATTTAGACTACAATGGACATGCTCATATAGACTACAATAGACATGCTCATTTAGACTACAATAGACATGCTCATTTAGACAACAATAGACATATCATTAAGACTACAATAGACATGCTCATTTAGACTAAAATAGACATGCTCATTTAGATTACAATAGACATGCTCATTTAGACTACAATAGACATGCTCATTTAGACTTTAATAGACATGCTCATTCAGACTACAATAGACGTGCTCATTTAGACTACAATAGACATGCTCATTTAGACTACAATAGACATCTCATTTAGACTGCAATAGACATGCTCATTTAGACTACAATAGACATGCTCATTTAGACTACAATAGACATGCTCATTTAGACTACAATAGACGTGCTCATTTAGACTACAATAGACATGCTCATTTAGACTACAATAGACGTGCTCATTTACACTACAATAGACATGCTCATTTAGACTACAATAGACATCTCATTTAGACTACAATAGACGGTTTCATTTAGACTACAATAGACATGCTCATTTAGACTACAATAGACATCACATTTAGACTGCAATAGACATGCTCATTTAGACTACAATAGACGTGCTCATTTAGACTACAATAGACGTGCAGATTTAGACTACAATAGCCGTGCTCATTTAGACTACAATAGACATGCTCATTTACACTACAATAGACATCTCATTTAGCCTACAATAAACATGCTCATTTAGACTACAATAGACATGCTCATTTAGACTTCAATAGACGTGCTCATTTAGACTACAATAGACATGCTCATTTAGACTACAATAGACGTGCTCATTTAGACTACAATAGACAGCTCATTTAGACTACAATAGACTTCATTTAGACTACAATAGACATGCTCATTTAGACTACAATAGATATGCTCATTTAGACTACAATAGACATGCTCATTTAGACCTTATTAGACACGCTCATTTAGACTACAACAGACATGCTCATTTAGACTTTAATAGACATGCTCATTTAGACTACAATAGACATGCTCATTTAGACTTTAATAGACATGCTCATTTAGACTTTAATAGACATGCTCATTTAGACTACAATAGACATCTCATTTAGCCTACAATAGACATTCTCATTTAGATTTTAATAGACATGCTCATTTAGACTACAATAGACATCTCATTTAGACTATAACAGACATCTCATTTGGACTACAATAGACATGCTCATTTAGACTACAATAGACATGCTCATTTAGACTACAATAGACATCTCATTTAGACTACAATAGACGTGCTCATTTAGACTACAATAGACGTGCTCATTAAGACTACAATAGTCATGCTCATTTAGACTACAATAGACATGCTCATTTAGACTACAATAGACATCTCATTTAGACTACAATAGACATGCTCATTTAGACTACAATAGACATGCTCATTTAGACTACAATAGACATCTCATTTAGACTACAATAGACATCTCATTTAGACTACAATAGACATGCTCATTTAGACCTTATTAGACATGCTCATTTAGACTACAACAGACATGCTTATTTAGACTTTAATAGACATGCTCATTTAGACTACAATAGACATGCTCATTTAGACTTTAATAGACATGCTCATTTAGACTTTAATAGACATGCTCATTTAGACTACAATAGACATCTCATTTAGCCTACAATAGACATTCTCATTTAGATTTTAATAGACATGCTCATTTAGACTACAATAGACATCTCATTTAGACTATAACAGACATCTCATTTGGACTACAATAGACATGCTCATTTAGACTACAATAGACATGCTCATTTAGACTTTAATAGACATGCTCATTTAGACTACAATAGACATCTAATTTAGACTACAATAGACATGCTCATTTAGACTTTAATAAAGAGGCTCATTTAGACTACAATAGACATCTCATTTAGACTACACTAGACATGCTCATTTAGACTACAATAGACATCTCATTTAGACTACAATAGACATCTAATTTAGACTACAATAGACATGCTCATTTAGACTACAATAGACACGCTCCTTTAGACTACAATAGACATCTCATTTAGACTACAATAGACATGCTCATTTAGACTTTAATAGACATACTCATTCAGACTACAGTAGACATCTCATTTAGACTACATTAGACATGCTCATTTAGACATTAATAGACATGCTCATTTAAACTACAATAGACATGCTCAATTAGACTACAATAGACGTGCTCATTTAGACTACAATAGACATGCTCATTTAAACTACAATAGACATCTCATTTAGACTACAATAGACATGCTCATTTAGACTTTAATAGATATGCTCATTTAGACTACAATAGACATGCTCATTTAGACTACAATAGACATGCTCATTTGGACTACAATAGACATGTTCATTTAGACTACAATAGACATCTCATTTAGACTGCAATAGACATGCTCATTTAGACTACAATAGACATGCTCATTTAGACTACAATAGACATGCTCATTTAGATTACAATAGACATCTCATTTAGACTACAATAGACATCTCATTTAGACTGCAATAGACATGCTCATTTAGACTACAATAGACATGCTCATTTAGACTACAATAGACATGCTCATTTAGACTACAATAGACGTGCTCATTTAGACTACAATAGACATGCTCATTTAGACTACAATAGACGTGCTCATTTACACTACAATAGACATGCTCATTTAGACTACAATAGACATCTCATTTAGACTACAATAGACGGTTTCATTTAGACTACAATAGACATGCTCATTTAGACTACAATAGACATCACATTTAGACTGCAATAGACATGCTCATTTAGACTACAATAGACGTGCTCATTTAGACTACAATAGACGTGCACATTTAGACTACAATAGCCGTGCTCATTTAGACTACAATAGACATGCTCATTTACACTACAATAGACATCTCATTTAGCCTACAATAAACATGCTCATTTAGACTACAATAGACATGCTCATTTAGACTTCAATAGACGTGCTCATTTAGACTACAATAGACATGTTCATTTAGACTACAATAGACGTGCTCATTTAGACTACAATAGACAGCTCATTTAGACTACAATAGACTTCATTTAGACTACAATAGACATGCTCATTTAGACTACAATAGATATGCTCATTTAGACTTCAATAGACATCTCATATAGACTACAATAGACATCTCATTTAGACAACAATAGATATGCTCATTTAGACTACAATAGACATGCTCATTTAGACTACAATAGACATGCTCATTTAGACTACAATAGATATCTCATTTAGACTGCAATAGACATGCTCATTTAGACTACAATAGACATGCTCATTTAGACTACAATAGACATGCTCATTTAGACTACAATAGACGTGCTCATTTAGACTACAATAGACATGCTCATTTAGACTACAATAGACATGCTCATTTAGACTTTAGTAGACATGCTCATTTAGACTACAATAGACATGCTCATTTAGACTTTAATAGACATGCTCATTTAGACTACAATAGACATGCTCATTTAGACTTTAATAGACCTGCTCATTTAGACTACAATAGACATCTCATTTAGACAACAATAGACATGCTCATTTAGACTTTTATAGACATGCTCATTTAGACTACAATAGACATCTCATTTAGACTACAACAGACATCTCATTCAGACTACAATAGACATGCTCATTTAGACTACAATAGACATGCTCATTTAGACTTTAATAGACATGCTCATTTAGACTACAATAGACATGTCATTTAGACTACAATAGACATGCTCATTTAGACTTTAATAAAGAGGCTCATTTAGACTACAATAGACATGCTCATTTAGACTACAATAGACATCTCATTTAGACTACAATAGACATGCTCATTCATACTACAATAGAAATCTCATTTAGGCTACAATAGACATCTCATTTAGACTACAATAGACATGCTCATTTAGACTACAATAGACATGCTCATTTAAAATACAATAGACATCTCATTTAGACTACAATAGACATCTCATATAGACTACAATAGACATCTCATTTAGACTGCAATAGACATGCTCATTTAGACTACAATAGACATGCTCATTTAGACTACAATAGACATGCTCATTTAGACTACAATAGACGTGCTTATTTAGACTACAATAGACATGCTCATTTAGACTACAATAGACGTGCTCATTTAGACTACAATAGACATGCTCATTTAGACTACAATAGACATGCTCATTCAGACTACAATAGACATCTCATTTAAAATGCAATAGACATGCTCATTTAGACTACAATTGACATGCTCATTTAGACTACAATAGACATGCTCATTTAGACTACAATAGACGTGCTCATTTAGACTACAATAGACATGCTCATATAGACTACAATAGACGTGCTCGTTTAGACTTCAAAAGACATGCTCATTCAGACTACAATAGACATCTCATTTAGACTGCAATAGACGTGCTCATTTAGACTACAATAGACATGCTCATTTAGACTACAATAGACATCTCATTTAGACTGCAATAGACATGCTCATTTAGACTACAATAGACGTGCTCATTTAGACTACAATAGACGTGCTCATTTAGACTACAATAGACATGCTCATTTAGACTACAATAAACATGCTCATTTAGACTACAATAGACATTGCATTTAGACTACAATAGACATGATCATTTAGTTTACAATAGACGTGCTCATTTAGACTACAATAGACATGCTCATTTAGACTACAATAGACATCTCATTTAGACTACAATAGATATGTTCATTTAGACTACAATAGACATGCTCATTTAGACTACAATAGACATCTCATTTAGACTACAATACACGTGTTCATTTAGACTACAATAGACATGCTCATTTAGACTACAATAGACATGCTCATTTAGACTTCAATAGACATCTCATTTAGACTACAATAGACATCTCATTTAGACTACAATAGATATGCTCATTTAGACTACAATAGACATGCTCATTTAGACTACAATAGACGTGCTCATTTAGACTACAATAGACATTCTCATTTAGACTACAATAGACGTGCTCATTTAGACTACAATAGACATGCTCATTTAGACTACAATAGACATGCTCATTCAGACTACAATAGACGTGCTCATTTAGACTACAATAGACATGCTCATTTAGACTACAATAGACGTGCTCATTTAGACTACAATAGACATGCTCATTTAGACTACAATAGACATCTCATTTAGACTACAATAGACGGTTTCATTTAGACTACAATAGACATGCTCATTTAGACTACAATAAACATCTCATTTAGACTGCAATAGACATGCTCATTTAGACTACAATAGACGTGCTCATTTAGACTACAATAGACGTGCACATTTGGACTACAATAGACGTGCTCATTTAGACTACAATAGACATGCTCATTTACACTACAATAGACATCTCATTTAGACTACAATAAACATGCTCATTTAGACTACAATAGACATGCTCATTTTGACTTCAATAGGCGTGCTCATTTAGACTACAATAGACATGCTCATTTAGACTACAATAGACGTGCTCAATAAGACTACAATAGACATCTCATTTAGACTACAATAGACTACATTTAGACTAAAATAGACATGCTCATTTAGACTACAATAGACATGCTCATTTAGACTTCAATAGACATCTCATATAGACTACAATAGATATGCTCATTTAGACTAAAATAGACGTGCTCATTTAGACTACAATTGACGTGCTCATTTAGACTACAATAGACATCTCATTTAGACTACAATAGATATGCTCATTTACCCTAAAATAGACATGCTCATTTAGACTACAATAGACGTGCTCATTTAGACTACAATCGACATGCTCATTTAGACTACAATAGACATGCTCATTTAGACTACAATAGACATCTCATTTAGACTGCAATAGACATGCTCATTTAGACTACAATAGACATGCTCATTTAGACTACAATAGACATGCTCATTTAGACTACAATAGACGTGCTCATTTAGACTGCAATAGACATGCTCATTTAGACTACAATAGACGTGCTCATTTAGATTACAATAGACATGCTCATTTAGACTACAATAGACATCTCATTTAGACTACAATAGACGGTTTCATTTAGACTACAATAGACATGCTCATTTAGACTACAATAGACATCACATTTAGACTGCAATAGACATGCTCATTTAGACTACAATAGACGTGCTCATTTAGACTGCAATAGACATGCTCATTTAAACTACAATAGACGTGCTCATTTAGACTACAATAGACATGCTCATTTAGACTACAATAGACATCTCATTTAGACTACAATAGACGGTTTCATTTAGACTACAATAGACATGCTCATTTAGACTACAATAGACATCACATTTAGACTGCAATAGACATGCTCATTTAGACTACAATAGACGTGCTCATTTAGACTACAATAGACGTGCACATTTAGACTACAATAGCCGTGCTCATTTAGACTACATAGACATGCTCATTTACACTACAATAGACATCTCATTTAGCCTACAATAAACATGCTCATTTAGACTACAATAGACATGCTCATTTAGACTTCAATAGACGTGCTCATTTAGACTACAATAGACATGCTCATTTAGACTACAATAGACGTGCTCATTTAGACTACAATAGACAGCTCATTTAGACTACAATAGACTACATTTAGACTACAATAGACATGCTCATTTAGACTACAATAGACATGCTCATTTAGACTTCAATAGACATCTCATATAGACTACAATAGACATCTCATTTAGACAACAATAGATATGCTCATTTAGACTACAATAGACATGCTCATTTAGACTACAATAGACATGCTCATTTAGACTACAATAGATATCTCATTTAGACTGCAATAGACATGCTCATTTAGACTACAATAGACATGCTCATTTAGACTACAATAGACATGCTCATTTAGACTACAATAGACGTGCTAATTTAGACTACAATAGACATGCTCATTTAGACTACAATAGACATGCTCATTTAGACTTTAGTTGACATGCTCATTTAGACTACAATAGACATGCTCATTTAGACTTTAATAGACATGCTCATTTAGACTACAATAGACATGCTCATTTAGACTTTAATAGACCTGCTCATTTAGACTACAATAGACATCTCATTTAGACAACAATAGACATGCTCATTTAGACTTTAATAGACATGCTCATTTAGACTACAATAGACATCTCATTTAGACTACAACAGAGATCTCATTCAGACTACAATAGACATGCTCATTTAGACTACAATAGACATGCTCATTTAGACTTTGATAGACATGCTCATTTAGACTACAATAGACATGTCATTTAGACTACAATAGACATGCTCATTTAGACTTTAATAAAGAGGCTCATTTAGACTACAATAGACATCTCATTTAGACTACAATAGACATGCTCATTCATACTACAATAGACATCTCATTTAGGCTACAATAGACATCTCATTTAGACTACAATAGACATGCTCATTTAGACTATAATAGACATGCTCATTTAAACTACAATAGACATCTCATTTAGACTACAATAGACATCTCATATAGACTACAATAGACATCTCATTTAGACTGCAATAGACATGCTCATTTAGACTACAATAGACATGCTCATTTAGACTACAATAGACATGCTCATTTAGACTACATCAGACGTGCTTATTTAGACTACAATAGACATGCTCATTTAGACTACAATAGACGTGCTCATTTAGACTACAATAGACATGCTCATTTAGACTACAATAGACATGCTCATTTAGACTACAATAAACATCTCATTTAAAATGCAATAGACATGCTCATTTAGACTACAATTGACATGCTCATTTAGACTACAATAGACATGCTCATTTAGACTACAATAGACGTGCTCATTTAGACTACAATAGACATGCTCATTTAGACTACAATAGACGTGCTCGTTTAGACTTCAAAAGACATGCTCATTCAGACTACAATAGACATCTCATTTAGACTACAATAGACGTGCTCATTTAGACTACAATAGACATGCTCCTGTAGACTACAATAGACATCTCATTTAGACTGCAATAGACATGCTCATTTAGACTACAATAGACGTGCTCATTTAGACTACAATAGACGTGCTCATTTAGACTACAATAGACATGCTCATTTAGACTACAATAAACATGCTCATTTAGACTACAATAGACATTGCATTTAGACTACAATAGACATGATCATTTAGTTTACAATAGACGTGCTCATTTAGACTACAATAGACATGCTCATTTAGACTACAATAGACATCTCATTTAGACTACAATAGATATGTTCATTTAGACTACAATAGAAATGCTCATTTAGACTACAATAGACATCTCATTTAGACTACAATACACGTGTTCATTTAGACTACAATAGACATGCTCATTTAGACTATATTGACATGCTCATTTAGACTACAAAAGACATCTCATTTAGACTACAATAGAAATGCTCATTTAGACTTTAATAGACATGCTCATTTAGACTTCAATAGACATCTCATTTAGACTACAATAGACATCTCATTTAGACTACAATAGACATGCTCATTTAGACTACAATAGACGTGCTCATTTAGACTACAATAGACATGCTCATTTAGACTACAATAGACATGCTCATTCAGACTACAATAGACGTGCTCATTTAGACTACAATAGACATGCTCATTTAGACTACAATAGACGTGCTCATTTAGACTACAATAGACATGCTCTTTTAGACTACAATAGACATGCTCATTTAGACTACAATAGACGTGCTGATTTAGACTACAATAGACATGCTCATTTAGACTACAATAGACGTGCTCATTTAGACTACAATAGACATGCTCATTTAGACTATAATAGACATCTCATTTAGACTACAATAGACGTGCTCATTTAGGCTACAATAGACATGCTCATTTAGACTACAATAGTCATGCTCATTTAGACTACAATGGACATGCTCATATAGACTACAATAGACATGCTCATTTAGACTACAATAGACATGCTCATTTAGACTACAATAGACATATCATTAAGACTACAATAGACATGCTCATTTAGACTACAATAGACATGCTCATTTAGATTACAATAGACATGCTCATTTAGACTACAATAGACATGCTCATTTAGACTTTAATAGACATGCTCATTCAGACTACAATAGACGTGCTCATATAGACTACAATAGACATGCTCATTTAGACTACAATAGACATCTCATTTAGACTGCAATAGACATGCTCATTTAGACTACAATAGACATGCTCATTTAGACTACAATAGACATGCTCATTTAGACTACAATAGACGTGCTCATTTAGACTACAATAGACATGCTCATTTAGACTACAATAGACGTGCTCATTTACACTACAATAGACATGCTCATTTAGACTACAATAGACATGCTCATTTAGACTACAATAGACATCTCATTTAGACTACAATAGACGGTTTCATTTAGACTACAATAGACATGCTCATTTAGACTACAATAGACATCACATTTAGACTGCAATAGACATGCTCATTTAGACTACAATAGACGTGCTCATTTAGACTACAATAGACGTGCACATTTAGACTACAATAGCCGTGCTCATTTAGACTACAATAGACATGCTCATTTACACTACAATAGACATCTCATTTAGCCTACAATAAACATGCTCATTTAGACTACAATAGACGTGCTCATTTAGACTACAATAGACATGCTCATTTACACTACAATAGACATCTCATTTAGCCTACAATAAACATGCTCATTTAGACTACAATAGCCGTGCTCATTTAGACTACAATAGACATGCTCATTTACACTACAATAGACATCTCATTTAGCCTACAATAAACATGCTCATTTAGACTTCAATAGACGTGCTCATTTAGACTACAATAGACATGCTCATTTAGACTACAATAGACGTGCTCATTTAGACTACAATAGACAGCTCATTTAGACTACAATAGACTTCATTTAGACTACAATAGACATGCTCATTTAGACTACAATAGATATGCTCATTTAGACTTCAATAGACATCTCATATAGACTACAATAGACATCTCATTTAGACAACAATAGATATGCTCATTTAGACTACAATAGACATGCTCATTTAGACTACAATAGACATGCTCATTTAGACTACAATAGAT
Source organism: Morinoia aosen (assembly GCA_030386875.1). Classification (NCBI taxonomy): domain Eukaryota; kingdom Metazoa; phylum Arthropoda; class Malacostraca; order Amphipoda; family Talitridae; genus Morinoia; species Morinoia aosen. The sequence continues at coordinate 43,651,248 of CM059565.1, read as the reverse complement.
ATCTCATTTAGACTGCATTAGACATGCTCATTTAGACTACAATAGACATGCTCATTTAGACTACAATAGACATGCTCATTTAGACTACAATAGACGTGCTCATTTAGACTACAATAGACATGCTCATTTAGACTACAATAGACATGCTCATTTAGACTTTAGTAGACATGCTCATTTAGACTACAATAGACATGCTCATTTAGACTTTAATAGACATGCTCATTTAGACTACAATAGACATGCTCATTTAGACTTTAATAGACCTGCTCATTTAGACTACAATAGACATCTCATTTAGACAACAATAGACATGCTCATTTAGACTTTTATAGACATGCTCATTTAGACTACAATAGACATCTCATTTAGACTACAACAGACATCTCATTCAGACTACAATAGACCTGCTCATTTAGACTACAATAGACATGCTCATTTAGACTTTAATAGACATGCTCATTTAGACTACAATAGACATGTCATTTAGACTACAATAGACATGCTCATTTAGACTTTAATAAAGAGGCTCATTTAGACTACAATAGACATGCTCATTTAGACTACAATAGACATCTCATTTAGACTACAATAGACATGCTCATTCATACTACAATAGACATCTCATTTAGGCTACAATAGACATCTCATTTAGACTACAATTGACATGCTCATTTAGACTTTAATAGACATGCTCATTTAAACTACAATAGACATCTCATTTAGACTACAATAGACATCTCATATAGACTACAATAGACATCTCATTTAGACTGCAATAGACATGCTCATTTAGACTACAATAGACATGCTAATGTCTATTGTAGTCTAAATGAGATGTCTATTGTAGTCTAAATGAGCATGTCTAGTGTAGTCTAAATGAGATGTCTATTGTAGTCTAAATGAGCCTCTTTATTAAAGTCTAAATGAGCATGTCTATTGTAGTCTAAATGAGATTATTGTAGTCTAAATGAGCATGTCTATTAAAGTCTAAATGAGCATGTCTATTGTAGTCTAAATGAGCATGTCTATTGTAGTCCAAATGAGATGTCTGTTATAGTCTAAATGAGATGTCTATTGTAGTCTAAATGAGCATGTCTATTAAAATCTAAATGAGAATGTCTATTGTAGGCTAAATGAGCATGTCTATTAAAGTCTAAATGAGCATGTCTATTAAAGTCTGAATGAGCATGTCTATTGTAGTCTAAATGAGCATGTCTATTAAAGTCTAAATGAGCATGTCTGTTGTAGTCTAAATGAGCATGTCTAATAAGGTCTAAATGAGCATGTCTATTGTAGTCTAAATGAGATGTCTATTGTAGTCTAAATGAGATGTCTATTGTAGTCTAAATGAGCATGTCTATTGTAGTCTAAATGAGCATGTCTATTGTAGTCTAAATGAGATGTCTATTGTAGTCTAAATGAGCATGTCTATTGTAGTCTAAATGAGCATGACTATTGTAGTCTTAATGAGCACGTCTATTGTAGTCTAAATGAGCACGTATATTGTAGTCTAAATGAGATGTCTATTGTAGTCTAAATGAGCGTGTCTATTGTAGTCTAAATGAGCATGACTATTGTAGTTTTAATGAGCACGTCTATTGTAGTCTAAATGAGCATGTCTATTGTAGTCTAAATGAGCATGTCTATTGTAGTCTAAATTAGATGTCTATTGTAGTCTAAATGAGATGTCTATTGTAGTCTAAATGAGCATGACTATTGTAGTCTTAATGAGCATGTTTATTGTAGTCTAAATGAGATATCTATTGTAGTGTAAATGAGCATGTCTATTGTAGTCTAAATGAGCACGTCTATTGTAGTCCAAATGTGCACGTCTATTGTAGTCTAAATGAGCACGTCTATTGTAGTCTAAATGAGCATGTCTATTGCAGTCTAAATGAGATGTTTATTGTAGTCTAAATGAGCATGTCTATTGTAGTCTAAATGAAACCGTCTATTGTAGTCTAAATGAGATGTCTATTGTAGTCTAAATGAGCATGTCTATTGTAGTCTAAATGAACACGTCTATTGTAGTCTAAATGAGCATGTCTATTGTAGTCTAAATGAGCACGTCTATTGTAGTCTGAATGAGCATGTCTATTGTAGTCTAAATGAGCATGTCTATTGTAGTCTAAATGAGCACGTCTATTGTAGTCTAAATGAGCATGTCTATTGTAGTCTAAATGAGCACGTCTATTGTAGTCTAAATGAGCATGTCTATTGTAGTCTAAATGAGCATATCTATTGTAGTCTAAATGAGATGTCTATTGTAGTCTAAATGAGATGTCTATTGAAGTCTAAATGAGCATGTCTATTGTAGTCTAAATGAGCATGTCTATTGTAGTCTAAATGAACACGTGTATTGTAGTCTAAATGAGATGTCTATTGTAGTCTAAATGAGCATGTCTATTGTAGTCTAAATGAACATATCTAGTGTAGTCTAAATGAGATGTCTATTGTAGTCTAAATGAGCATGTCTATTGTAGTCTAAATGAGCACGTCTATTGTAAACTAAATGATCATGTCTATTGTAGTCTAAATGCAATGTCTATTGTAGTCTAAATGAGCATGTTTATTGTAGTCTAAATGAGCATGTCTATTGTAGTCTAAATGAGCACGTCTATTGTAGTCTAAATGAGCACGTCTATTGTAGTCTAAATGAGCATGTCTATTGCAGTCTAAATGAGATGTCTATTGTAGTCTAAATGAGCATGTCTATTGTAGTCTAAATGAGCACGTCTATTGTAGTCTAAATGAGATGTCTATTGTAGTCTGAATGAGCATGTCTTTTGAAGTCTAAACGAGCACGTCTATTGTAGTCTAAATGAGCATGTCTATTGTAGTCTAAATGAGCACGTCTATTGTAGTCTAAATGAGCATGTCTATTGTAGTCTAAATGAGCATGTCAATTGTAGTCTAAATGAGCATGTCTATTGCATTTTAAATGAGATGTCTATTGTAGTCTGAATGAGCATGTCTATTGTAGTCTAAATGAGCATGTCTATTGTAGTCTAAATGAGCACGTCTATTGTAGTCTAAATGAGCATGTCTATTGTAGTCTAAATAAGCATGTCTATTGTAGTCTAAATGAGCACGTCTATTGTAGTCTAAATGAGATGTCTATTGTAGTCTGAATGAGCATGTCTTTTGAAGTCTAAACGAGCACGTCTATTGTAGTCTAAATGAGCATGTCTATTGTAGTCTAAATGAGCACGTCTATTGTAGTTTAAATGAGCATGTCTATTAAAGTCTAAATGAGCATGTCTATTGTAGTCTAAATGAGATGTCTATTGTAGCCTAAATGAGATGTCTATTGTAGTATGAATGAGCATGTCTATTGTAGTCTAAATGAGATGTCTATTGTAGTCTAAATGAGCATGTCTATTGTAGTCTAAATGAGCCTCTTTATTAAAGTCTAAATGAGCATGTCTATTGTAGTCTAAATGACATGTCTATTGTAGTCTAAATGAGCATGTCTATTAAAGTCTAAATGAGCATGTCTATTGTAGTCTAAATGAGCAGGTCTATTGTAGTCTGAATGAGATGTCTGTTGTAGTCTAAATGAGATGTCTATTGTAGTCTAAATGAGCATGTCTATAAAAGTCTAAATGAGCATGTCTATTGTTGTCTAAATGAGATGTCTATTGTAGTCTAAATGAGCAGGTCTATTAAAGTCTAAATGAGCATGTCTATTGTAGTCTAAATGAGCATGTCTATTAAAGTCTAAATGAGCATGTCTATTGTAGTCTAAATGAGCATGTCTACTAAAGTCTAAATGAGCATGTCTATTGTAGTCTAAATGAGCATGTCTATTGTAGTCTAAATGAGCACGTCTATTGTAGTCTAAATGAGCATGTCTATTGTAGTCTAAATGAGCATGTCTATTGTAGTCTACATGAGCATGTCTATTGCAGTCTAAATGAGATATCTATTGTAGTCTAAATGAGCATGTCTATTGTAGTCTAAATGAGCATGTCTATTGTAGTCTAAATGAGCATATCTATTGTTGTCTAAATGAGATGTCTATTGTAGTCTATATGAGATGTCTATTGAAGTCTAAATGAGCATATCTATTGTAGTCTAAATGAGCATGTCTATTGTAGTCTAAATGAAGTCTATTGTAGTCTAAATGAGCTGTCTATTGTAGTCTAAATGAGCATGTCTATTAAAGTCTAAATGAGCATGTCTATTGTAGTCTAAATGAGATGTCTATTGTTGTCTAAATTAGCATGTCTATTTTAGTCTAAATGAGCATGTCTATGAAAGTTTTAATGAGCATGTCTATTGTAGTCTAAATGAGATGTCTATTGTAGTCTAAATGAGCACGTCTATTGTAGTCTAAATGAGCATGTCTATTGTAGTCTAAATGAGATGTCTATTGTAGTCTAAATGAGCATGTTTATTGTAGTCTAAATGAGCACGTCTATTGTTGTCTAAATGAGCATGTCTATTTTAGTCTAAATGAGCATGTCTATTAAAATCTAAATGAGCATGTCTATTGTAGTCTAAATGAGATGTCTATTGTAATCTAAATGAGCATGTCTATTGTAGTCTAAATGAGCATGTCTATTGTAGTCTAAATGAGCATGTCTATTGCAGTCTAAATGAGATGTCTATTGTAGTCTAAATGAACATGTCTATTGTAGTCCAAATGAGCATGTCTATTGTAGTCTAAATGAGCATGTCTATTGTAGTCTAAATGAGCATATCTATTAAAGTCTAAATGAGCATGTCTATTGTAGTCTAAATGAGATGTCTATTGTAGTTTAAATGAGCATGTCTATTGTAGTCTAAATTAGCACGTCTATTGTAGTCTAATTGAGCATGTCTATTGTAGTCTAAATGAGCATGTCTATTAATGTCTAAATGAGCATGTCTAATGTAGTCTAAATGAGATGTCTACTGTAGTCTGAATGAGCATGTCTATTAAAGTCTAAATGAGCATGTCTATTGTAGTCTAAATGAGATGTCTATTGTAGTCTAAAGGAGCGTGTCTATTGTAGTCTAAATGAGCATGTCTATTGTAGTCTAAATTAGATGTCTATTGTAGTCTAAATGAGATGTCTATTGTAGTCTAAATGAGCATGTCTAGTGTAGTCTAAATGAGATGTCTATTGTAGTCTAAATGAGCCTCTTTATTAAAGTCTAAATGAGCATGTCTATTGTAGTCTAAATGAGATGTCTATTGTAGTCTAAATGAGCATGTCTATTAAAGTCTAAATGAGCATGTCTATTGTAGTCTAAATGAGCATGTCTATTGTAGTCCAAATGAGATGTCTGTTATAGTCTAAATGAGATGTCTATTGTAGTCTAAATGAGCATGTCTATTAAAATCTAAATGAGAATGTCTATTGTAGGCTAAATGAGATGTCTATTGTAGTCTAAATGAGCATGTCTATTAAAGTCTAAATGAGCATGTCTATTAAAGTCTAAATGAGCATGTCTATTGTAGTCTAAATGAGATGTCTATTGTAGTCTAAATGAGATGTCTATTGTAGTCTAAATGAGCATGTCTATTGTAGTCTAAATGAGCATGTCTATTGTAGTCTAAATGAGATGTCTATTGTAGTCTAAATGAGCATGTCTATTGTAGTCTAAATGAGCATGACTATTGTAGTCTTAATGAGCACGTCTAATGTAGTCTAAATGAGCACGTCTATTGTAGTCTAAATGAGATGTCTATTGTAGTCTAAATGAGCATGTCTATTGTAGTCTAAATGAGCATGACTATTGTAGTTTTAATGAGCACGTCTATTGTAGTCTAAATGAGCATGTCTATTGTAGTCTAAATGAGCATGTCTATTGTAGTCTAAATTAGATGTCTATTGTAGTCTAAATGAGATGTCTATTGTAGTCTAAATGAGCATGTCTAGTGTAGTGTAAATGAGATGTCTATTGTAGTCTAAATGAGCCTCTTTATTAAAGTCTAAATGAGCATGTCTATTGTAGTCTAAATGAGATGTCTATTGTAGTCTAAATGAGCATGTCTATTAAAGTCTAAATGAGCATGTCTATTGTAGTCTAAATGAGCATGTCTATTGTAGTCTAAATGAGATGTCTGTTATAGTCTAAATGAGATGTCTATTGTAGTCTAAATGAGCATGTCTATTAAAATCTAAATGAGAATGTCTATTGTAGGCTAAATGAGATGTCTATTGTAGTCTAAATGAGCATGTCTATTAAAGTCTAAATGAGCATGTCTATTAAAGTCTAAATGAGCATGTCTATTGTAGTCTAAATGAGCATGTCTATTAAAGTCTTAATGAGCATGTCTATTGTATTCTAAATGAGCATGTCTAATAAGGTCTAAATGAGCATGTCTATTGTAGTCTAAATGAGATGTCTATTGTAGTCTAAATGAGATGTCTATTGTAGTCTAAATGAGCATGTCTATTGTAGTCTAAATGAGCATGTCTATTGTAGTCTAAATGAGATGTCTATTGTAGTCTAAATGAGCATGTCTATTGTAGTCTAAATGAGCATTACTATTGTAGTCTTAATGAGCACGTCTATTGTAGTCTAAATGAGCACGTCTATTGTAGTCTAAATGAGATGTCTATTGTAGTCTATATGAGCATGTCTATTGTAGTCTAAATGAGCATGACTATTGTAGTCTTAATGAGCACGTCTATTGTAGTCTAAATGAGATGTCTATTGTAGTCTAAATGAGCATGTCTATTGTAGTCTAAATGAGCATGACTATTGTAGTCTTAATGAGCACGTCTATTGTAGTCTAAATGAGCATGTCTATTAAAGTCTAAATGAGCATGTCTATTGTAGTCTAAATGAGCATGTCTATTAAGGTCTAAATGAGCATGTCTATTGTGGTCTAAATGAGATGTCTATTGTAGTCTAAATGAGCATGTCTATTGTAGTCTAAATGAGCATGACTATTGAAGTCTAAATGAGCACGTCTATTGTATTCTAAATGAGCACGTCTGTTGTAGTCTAAATGAGCATGTCTATTGCAGTCTAAATGAGATGTCTATTGTAGTCTAAATGAGCATGTCTATTGTAGTCTAAATGATCACGTCTATTGTAGTCAAAATGAGATGTCTATTGTAGTCTGAATGAGCATGTCTATTGTAGTCTAAATGAGATGTCTATTGTAGTCTAAATGAGATGTCTGTTATAGTCTAAATGAGATGTCTATTGTAGTCTAAATGAGCATGTCTATTAAAATCTAAATGAGAATGTCTATTGTAGTCTAAATGAGCATGTCTATTGTAGTCTAAATGAACACATCTATTGTAGTCTAATTGCGCATGTCTATTGTAGTCTAAATGAGCATGCCTATTGCAGTCTAAATGAGATGTCTATTGTAGTCTAAATGAGCATGTCTATTGTAGTTTAAATGGGCATGTCTATTGTAGTCTAAATGAGCATGTCTATTGTAGTCTAAAAGAGCATGTCGATTGTAGTCTAAATGAGCACGTCTATTGTAGTCTAAATGAGCATGTCTATTTTAGGGTAAATGAGCATATCTATTGTAGTCTAAATGAGATGTCTATTGTAGTCTAAATGAGCACGTCTATTGTAGTCTAAATGAGCACGTCTATTTTAGTCTAAATGAGCATATCTATTGTAGTCTATATGAGATGTCTATTGAAGTCTAAATGAGCATGTCTATTGTAGTCTAAATGAGCATGTCTATTTTAGTCTAAATGTAGTCTATTGTAGTCTAAATGAGATGTCTATTGTAGTCTTATTGAGCACGTCTATTGTAGTCTAAATGAGCATGTCTATTGTAGTCTAAATGAGCACGTCTATTGAAGTCAAAATGAGCATGTCTATTGTAGTCTAAATGAGCATGTTTATTGTAGTCTAAATGAGATATCTATTGTAGTGTAAATGAGCATGTCTATTGTAGTCTAAATGAGCACGTCTATTGTAGTCCAAATGTGCACGTCTATTGTAGTCTAAATGAGCACGTCTATTGTAGTCTAAATGAGCATGTCTATTGCAGTCTAAATGAGATGTTTATTGTAGTCTAAATGAGCATGTCTATTGTAGTCTAAATGAAACCGTCTATTGTAGTCTAAATGAGATGTCTATTGTAGTCTAAATGAGCATGTCTATTGTAGTCTAAATGAGCACGTCTATTGTAGTCTAAATGAGCATGTCTATTGTAGTCTAAATGAGCACGTCTATTGTAGTCTGAATGAGCATGTCTATTGTAGTCTAAATGAGCATGTCTATTGTAGTCTAAATGAGCACGTCTATTGTAGTCTAAATGAGCATGTCTATTGTAGTCTAAATGAGCACGTCTATTGTAGTCTAAATGAGCATGTCTATTGTAGTCTAAATGAGCATATCTATTGTAGTCTAAATGAGATGTCTATTGTAGTCTAAATGAGATGTCTATTGAAGTCTAAATGAGCATGTCTATTGTAGTCTAAATGAGCATGTCTATTGTAGTCTAAATGAACACGTGTATTGTAGTCTAAATGAGATGTCTATTGTAGTCTAAATGAGCATGTCTATTGTAGTCTAAATGAACATATCTAGTGTAGTCTAAATGAGATGTCTATTTTAGTCTAAATGAGCATGTCTATTGTAGTCTAAATGAGCACGTCTATTGTAAACTAAATGATCATGTCTATTGTAGTCTAAATGCAATGTCTATTGTAGTCTAAATGAGCATGTTTATTGTAGTCTAAATGAGCATGTCTATTGTAGTCTAAATGAGCACGTCTATTGTAGTCTAAATGAGCACGTCTATTGTAGTCTAAATGAGCATGTCTATTGCAGTCTAAATGAGATGTCTATTGTAGTCTAAATGAGCATGTCTATTGTAGTCTAAATGAGCACGTCTATTGTAGTCTAAATGAGATGTCTATTGTAGTCTGAATGAGCATGTCTTTTGAAGTCTAAACGAGCACGTCTATTGTAGTCTAAATGAGCATGTCTATTGTAGTCTAAATGAGCACGTCTATTGTAGTCTAAATGAGCATGTCTATTGTAGTCTAAATGAGCATGTCAATTGTAGTCTAAATGAGCATGTCTATTGCATTTTAAATGAGATGTCTATTGTAGTCTGAATGAGCATGTCTATTGTAGTCTAAATGAGCATGTCTATTGTAGTCTAAATGAGCACGTCTATTGTAGTCTAAATGAGCATGTCTATTGTAGTCTAAATAAGCACGTCTATTGTAGTCTAAATGAGCATGTCTATTGTAGTCTAAATGAGCATGTCTATTGTAGTCTAAATGAGCATGTCTATTGCAGTCTAAATGAGATGTCTATTGTAGTCTATATGAGATGTCTATTGTAGTCTAAATGAGATGTCTATTGTAGTTTAAATGAGCATGTCTATTAAAGTCTAAATGAGCCTGTCTATTGTAGTCTAAATAAGATGTCTATTGTAGCCTAAATGAGATGTCTATTGTAGTATGAATGAGCATGTCTATTGTAGTCTAAATGAGATGTCTATTGTAGTCTAAATGAGCATGTCTATTGTAGTCTAAATGAGCCTCTTTATTAAAGTCTAAATGAGCTTGTCTATTGTAGTCTAAATGACATGTCTATTGTAGTCTAAATGAGCATGTCTATTAAAGTCTAAATGAGCATGTCTATTGTAGTCTAAATGAGCAGGTCTATTGTAGTCTGAATGAGATGTCTGTTGTAGTCTAAATGAGATGTCTATTGTAGTCTAAATGAGCATGTCTATAAAAGTCTAAATGAGCATGTCTATTGTTGTCTAAATGAGATGTCTATTGTAGTCTAAATGAGCAGGTCTATTAAAGTCTAAATGAGCATGTCTATTGTAGTCTAAATGAGCATGTCTATTAAAGTCTAAATGAGCATGTCTATTGTAGTCTAAATGAGCATGTCTACTAAAGTCTAAATGAGCATGTCTATTGTAGTCTAAATGAGCATGTCTATTGTAGTCTAAATGAGCACGTCTATTGTAGTCTAAATGAGCATGTCTATTGTAGTCTAAATGAGCATGTCTATTGTAGTCTAAATGAGCATGTCTATTGCAGTCTAAATGAGATATCTATTGTAGTCTAAATGAGCATGTCTATTGTAGTCTAAATGAGCATGTCTATTGTAGTCTAAATGAGCATATCTATTGTTGTCTAAATGAGATGTCTATTGTAGTCTATATGAGATGTCTATTGAAGTCTAAATGAGCATATCTATTGTAGTCTAAATGAGCATGTCTATTGTAGTCTAAATGAAGTCTATTGTAGTCTAAATGAGCTGTCTATTGTAGTCTAAATGAGCACGTCTATTGTAGTCTAAATGAGCATGTCTATTGTAGTCTAAATGAGCACGTCTATTGAAGTCTAAATGAGCATGTCTATTGTAGTCTAAATGAGCATGTTTATTGTAGGCTAAATGAGATGTCTATTGTAGTGTAAATGAGCATGTCTATTGTAGTCTAAATGAGCACGGCTATTGTAGTCTAAATGTGCACGTCTATTGTAGTCTAAATGAGCACGTCTATTGTAGTCTAAATGAGCATGTCTATTGCAGTCTAAATGTGATGTCTATTGTAGTCTAAATGAGCATGTCTATTGTAGTCTAAATGAAACCGTCTATTGTAGTCTAAATGAGATGTCTATTGTAGTCTAAATGAGCATGTCTGTTGTAGTGTAAATGAGCACGTCTATTGTAGTCTAAATGAGCATGTCTATTGTAGTCTAAATGAGCACGTCTATTGTAGTCTAAATGAGCATGTCTATTGTAGTCTAAATGAGCATGTCTATTGTAGTCTAAATGAGCATGTCTATTGCAGTCTAAATGAGATGTCTATTGTAGTCTAAATGAGCATGTCTATTGTAGTCTAAATGAGCACGTCTATTGTAGTCTGAATGAGCATGTCTATTGAAGTCTAAATGAGCATGTCTATTGTAGTCTAAATGAGCATGTCTATTGTAATCTAAATGAGCATGTCTATTGTAGTCTAAATGAGCATGTCTATTGTAGTCTTAATGATATGTCTATTGTAGTCTAAATGAGCATGTCTATTGTAGTCTAAATGAGCATGTCTATTGTAGTCTATATGAGCATGTCCATTGTAGTCTAAATGAGCATGTCTATTGTAGTCTAAATGAGCATGTCTATTGTAGCCTAAATGAGCACGTCTATTGTAGTCTAAATGAGATGTCTATTATAGTCTAAATGAGCATGTCTATTGTAGTCTAAATGAGCACGTCTATTGTAGTCTAAATGAGCATGTCTATTGTAGTCTAAATCAGCACGTCTATTGTAGTCTAAATGAGCATGTCTATTGTAGTCTAAAAGAGCATGTCTATTGTAGTCTAAATGAGCACGTCTATTGTAGTCTAAATGAGCATGTCTATTGTAGTCTAAATGAGCACGTCTATTGTAGTCTGAATGAGCATGTCTATTGTAGTCTAAATGAGCATGTCTATTGTAGTCTAAATGAGCACGTCTATTGTAGTCTAAATGAGCATGTCTATTGTAGTCTAAATGAGATGTCTATTGTAGTCTAAATGAGATGTCTATTGAAGTCTAAATGAGCATGTCTATTAAAGTCTAAATGAGCATTTCTATTGTAGTCTAAATGAGATGTCTTTTGTAGTCTAAATGAGCATGTCTATTGTAGTCTAAATGAGCATGTCTATTGTAGTCTAAATGAACACGTGTATTGTAGTCTAAATGAGATGTCTATTGTAGTCTAAATGAGCATTTCTATTGTAGTCTAAATGAACATATCTATTGTAGTCTAAATGAGATGTCTATTGTAGTCTAAATGAGCATGTCTATTGTAGTCTAAATGAGCACGTCTATTGTAAACTAAATGATCATGTCTATTGTAGTCTAAATGCAATGTCTATTGTAGTCTAAATGAGCATGTTTATTGTAGTCTAAATGAGCATGTCTATTGTAGTCTAAATGAGCACGTCTATTGTAGTCTAAATGAGCACGTCTATTGTAGTCTAAATGAGCATGTATATTGCAGTCTAAATGAGATGTCTATTGTAGTCTACAGGAGCATGTCTATTGTAGTCTAAATGAGCACGTCTATTGTAGTCTAAATGAGATGTCTATTGTAGTCTGAATGAGCATGTCTTTTGAAGTCTAAACGAGCACGTCTATTGTAGTCTAAATGAGCATGTCTATTGTAGTCTAAATGAGCACGTCTATTGTAGTCTAAATGAGCATGTCTATTGTAGTCTAAATGAGCATGTCAATTGTAGTCTAAATGAGCATGTCTATTGCATTTTAAATGAGATGTTTATTGTAGTCTAAATGAGCATGTCTATTGTAGTCTAAATGAGCATGTCTATTGTAGTCTAAATGAGCACGTCTATTGTAGTCTAAATGAGCATGTCTATTGTAGTCTAAATAAGCACGTCTGATGTAGTCTAAATGAGCATGTCTATTGTAGTCTAAATGAGCATGTCTATTGTAGTCTAAATGAGCATGTCTATTGCAGTCTAAATGAGATGTCTATTGTAGTCTATATGAGATGTCTATTGTAGTCTAAATGAGATGTCTATTGTAGTTTAAATGAGCATGTCTATTATAGTCTAAATGAGCATGTCTATTGTAGTCTAAATGAGATGTCTATTGTAGCCTAAATGAGATGTCTATTGTAGTATGAATGAGCATGTCTATTGTAGTCTAAATGAGATGTCTATTGTAGTCTAAATGAGCCTCTTTATTAAAGTCTAAATGAGCATGTCTATTGTAGTCTAAATGACATGTCTATTGTAGTCTAAATGAGCATGTCTATCAAAGTCTAAATGAGCATGTCTATTGTAGTCTAAATGAGCATGTCTATTGTAGTCTGAATGAGATCTCTGTTGTAGTCTAAATGAGATGTCTATTGTAGTCTAAATGAGCATGTCTATTAAAGTCTAAATGAGCATGTCTATTGTTGTCTAAATGAGATGTCTATTGTAGTCTAAATGAGCAGGTCTATTAAAGTCTAAATGAGCATGTCTATTGTAGTCTAAATGAGCATGTCTATTAAAGTCTAAATGAGCATGTCTATTGTAGTCTAAATGAGCATGTCAACTAAAGTCTAAATGAGCATGTCTATTGTAGTCTAAATGAGCATGTCTATTGTAGTCTAAATTAGCACGTCTATTGTAGTCTAAATGAGCATGTCTATTGTAGTCTAAATGAGCATGTCCATTGTAGTCTAAATGAGCATGTCTATTGCAGTCTAAATGAGATATCTATTGTAGTCTAAATGAGCATGTCTATTGTAGTCTAAATGAGCATGTCTATTGTAGTCTAAATGAGCATATCTATTGTTGTCTAAATGAGATGTCTATTGTAGTCTATATGAGATGTCTATTGAAGTCTAAATGAGCATGTCTATTGTAGTCTAAATGAGCATGTCTATTGTAGTCTAAATGTAGTCTATTGTAGTCTAAATGAGCTGTCTATTGTAGTCTAAATGAGCACGTCTATTGTAGTCTAAATGAGCATGTCTATTGTCATTTAATAGACATGCTCATTTAGACTTTAATAGACATGCTCATTTAGACTACAATAGACATCTCATTTAGCCTACAATAGACATTCTCATTTAGATTTTAATAGACATGCTCATTTAGACTACAATAGACATCTCATTTAGACTATAACAGACATCTCATTTGGACTACAATAGACATGCTCATTTAGACTACAATAGACATGCTCATTTAGACTTTAATAGACATGCTCATTTAGACTACAATAGACATCTCATTTAGACTACAATAGACATGCTCATTTAGACTTTAATAAAGAGGCTCATTTAGACTACAATAGACATCTCATTTAGACTACACTAGACATGCTCATTTAGACTACAATAGACATCTCATTTAGACTACAATAGACATCTAATTTAGACTACAATAGACATGCTCATTTAGACTACAATAGACACGCTCCTTTAGACTACAATAGACATCTCATTTAGACTACAATAGACATGCTCATTTAGACTTTAATAGACATGCTCATTCAGACTACAGTAGACATCTCATTTAGACTACATTAGACATGCTCATTTAGACATTAATAGACATGCTCATTTAGACTACAATAGACATCTCATTTAGACTACAATAGACATCTAATTTAGACTACAATAGACATGCTCATTTAGACTACAATAGACACGCTCCTTTAGACTACAATAGACATCTCATTTAGACTACAATAGACATGCTCATTTAGACTTTAATGGACATGCTCATTCAGACTACAGTAGACATCTCATTTAGACTACATTAGACATGCTCATTTAGACATTAATAGACATGCTCATTTAGACTACAATAGACATGCTCAATTAGACTACAATAGACGTGCTCATTTAGACTACAATAGACATGCTCATTTAAACTACAATAGACATCTCATTTAGACTACAATAGACATGCTCATTTAGACTTTAATAGATATGCTCATTTAGACTACAATAGACATGCTCATTTAGACTACAATAGACATGCTCATTTGGACTACAATAGACATGTTCATTTAGACTACAATAGACATCTCATTTAGACTGCAATAGACATGCTCATTTAGACTACAATAGACATGCTCATTTAGACTACAATAGACATGCTCATTTAGATTACAATAGACATCTCATTTAGACTACAATAGACATGCTCATTTAAACTTTCATAGACATGCTCATTTAGACTAAAATAGACATGCTAATTTAGACAACAATAGACATCTCATTTAGACTACAATAGACATGCTCATTTAGACTTTAATAGACATGCTCATTTAGACTACAATAGACAGCTCATTTAGACTACAATAGACTTCATTTAGACTACAATAGACATGCTCATTTAGACTACAATAGATATGCTCATTTAGACTTCAATAGACATCTCATATAGACTACAATAGACATCTCATTTAGACAACAATAGATATGCTCATTTAGACTACAATAGACATGCTCATTTAGACTACAATAGACATGCTCATTTAGACTACAATAGATATCTCATTTAGACTGCAATAGACATGCTCATTTAGACTACAATAGACATGCTCATTTAGACTACAATAGACATGCTCATTTAGACTACAATAGACGTGCTCATTTAGACTACAATAGACATGCTCATTTAGACTACAATAGACATGCTCATTTAGACTTTAGTAGACATGCTCATTTAGACTACAATAGACATGCTCATTTAGACTTTAATAGACATGCTCATTTAGACTACAATAGACATGCTCATTTAGACTTTAATAGACCTGCTCATTTAGACTACAATAGACATCTCATTTAGACAACAATAGACATGCTCATTTAGACTTTTATAGACATGCTCATTTAGACTACAATAGACATCTCATTTAGACTACAACAGACATCTCATTCAGACTACAATAGACCTGCTCATTTAGACTACAATAGACATGCTCATTTAGACTTTAATAGACATGCTCATTTAGACTACAATAGACATGTCATTTAGACTACAATAGACACGCTCATTTAGACTTTAATAAAGAGGCTCATTTAGACTACAATAGACATGCTCATTTAGCCTACAATAGACATCTCATTTAGACTACAATAGACATGCTCATTCATACTACAATAGACATCTCATTTAGGCTACAATAGACATCTCATTTAGACTACAATAGACATGCTCATTTAGACTTTAATAGACATGCTCATTTAAACTACAATAGACATCTCATTTAGACTACAATAGACATCTCATATAGACTACAATAGACATCTCATTTAGACTGCAATAGACATGCTCATTTAGACTACAATAGACATGCTCATTTAGACTACAATAGACATGCTCATTTAGACTACAATAGACGTGCTTATTTAGACTACAATAGACATGCTCATTTAGACTACAATAGACGTGCTCATTTAGACTACAATAGACATGCTCATTTAGACTACAATAGACATGCTCATTCAGACTACAATAGACATCTCATTTAAAATGCAATAGACATGCTCATTTAAACTACAATTGACATGCTCATTTAGACTACAATAGACATGCTCATTTAGACTACAATAGACGTGCTCATTTAGACTACAATAGACATGCTCATTTAGACTACAATAGACGTGCTCGTTTAGACTTCAAAAGACATGCTCATTCAGACTACAATAGACATCTCATTTAGACTACAATAGACGTGCTCATTTAGACTACAATAGACATGCTCATTTAGACTACAATAGACATCTCATTTAGACTGCAATAGACATGCTCATTTAGACTACAATAGACGTGCTCATTTAGACTACAATAGACGTGCTCATTTAGACTACAATAGACATGCTCATTTAGACTACAATAAACATGCTCATTTAGACTACAATAGACATTGCATTTAGACTACAATAGACATGATCATTTAGTTTACAATAGACGTGCTCATTTAGACTACAATAGACATGCTCATTTAGACTACAATAGACATCTCATTTAGACTACACTAGATATGTTCATTTAGACTACAATAGACATGCTCATTTAGACTACAATAGACATCTCATTTAGACTACAATACACGTGTTCATTTAGACTACAATAGACATGCTCATTTAGACTACAATAGACATGCTCATTTAGACTTCAATAGACATCTCATTTAGACTACAATAGACATCTCATTTAGACTACAATAGATATGCTCATTTAGACTACAATAGACATGCTCATTTAGACTACAATAGACGTGCTCATTTAGACTACAATAGACATGCTCATTTAGACTACAATAGACGTGCTCATTTAGACTACAATAGACATGCTCATTTAGACTACAATAGACATGCTCATTCAGACTACAATAGACGTGCTCATTTAGACTACAATAGACATGCTCATTTAGACTACAATAGACGTGCTCATTTAGACTACAATAGACATGCTCATTTAGACTACAATAGACATCTCATTTAGACTACAATAGACGGTTTCATTTAGACTACAATAGACATGCTCATCTAGACTACAATAAACATCTCATTTAGACTGCAATAGACATGCTCATTTAGACTACAATAGACGTGCTCATTTAGACTACAATAGACGTGCACATTTGGACTACAATAGACGTGCTCATTTAGACTACAATAGACATGCTCATTTACACTACAATAGATATCTCATTTAGACTACAATAAACATGCTCATTTAGACTACAATAGACATGCTCATTTTGACTTCAATAGACGTGCTCATTTAGACTACAATAGACATGCTCATTTAGACTACAATAGACGTGCTCAATAAGACTACAATAGACATCTCATTTAGACTACAATAGACTACATTTAGACTAAAATAGACATGCTCATTTAGACTACAATAGACATGCTCATTTAGACTTCAATAGACATCTCATATAGACTACAATAGATATGCTCATTTAGACTAAAATAGACGTGCTCATTTAGACTACAATAGACGTGCTCATTTAGACTACAATAGACATCTCATTTAGACTACAATAGATATGCTCATTTACCCTAAAATAGACATGCTCATTTAAACTACAATAGACATCTCATTTAGACTACAATAGACATGCTCATTTAGACTTTAATAGATATGCTCATTTAGACTACAATAGACATGCTCATTTAGACTACAATAGACATGCTCATTTGGACTACAATAGACATGTTCATTTAGACTACAATAGACATCTCATTTAGACTGCAATAGACATGCTCATTTAGACTACAATAGACATGCTCATTTAGACTACAATAGACATGCTCATTTAGATTACAATAGACATCTCATTTAGACTACAATAGACATGCTCATTTAGTTTTTAATAGACATGCTCATTTAGACTAAAATAGACATGCTCATTTAGACAACAATAGACGTGCTCATTTAGACTACAATAAACATGCTCATTTAGACTACAATAGACATCTCATTTAGACTACAATAGACATGCTCATTTAGACTACAATAGACGTGCTCATTTAGACTACAATAGACATCTCATTTAGACTACAATAGACATGCTCATTTAAACTTTCATAGACATGCTCATTTAGACTAAAATAGACATGCTAATTTAGACAACAATAGACATCTCATTTAGACTACAATAGACATGCTCATTTAGACTTTAATAGACATGCTCATTTAGACTACAATAGACAGCTCATTTAGACTACAATAGACTTCATTTAGACTACAATAGACATGCTCATTTAGACTACAATAGATATGCTCATTTAGACTTCAATAGACATCTCATATAGACTACAATAGACATCTCATTTAGACAACAATAGATATGCTCATTTAGACTACAATAGACATGCTCATTTAGACTACAATAGACATGCTCATTTAGACTACAATAGATATCTCATTTAGACTGCAATAGACATGCTCATTTAGACTACAATAGACATGCTCATTTAGACTACAATAGACATGCTCATTTAGACTACAATAGACGTGCTCATTTAGACTACAATAGACATGCTCATTTAGACTACAATAGACATGCTCATTTAGACTTTAGTAGACATGCT
Organism: Morinoia aosen; assembly: GCA_030386875.1. Lineage (NCBI taxonomy): Eukaryota > Metazoa > Arthropoda > Malacostraca > Amphipoda > Talitridae > Morinoia > Morinoia aosen. The sequence continues at coordinate 43,632,737 of CM059565.1, read as the reverse complement.
CATTTAGACTACAATAGACATGCTCATTTAGACTTTAATAGACATGCTCATTTAGACTACAATAGACATGCTCATTTAGACTTTAATAGACCTGCTCATTTAGACTACAATAGACATCTCATTTAGACAACAATAGACATGCTCATTTAGACTTTTATAGACATGCTCATTTAGACTACAATAGACATCTCATTTAGACTACAACAGACATCTCATTCAGACTACAATAGACCTGCTCATTTAGACTACAATAGACATGCTCATTTAGACTTTAATAGACATGCTCATTTAGACTACAATAGACATGTCATTTAGACTACAATAGACATGCTCATTTAGACTTTAATAAAGAGGCTCATTTAGACTACAATAGACATGCTCATTTAGCCTACAATAGACATCTCATTTAGACTACAATAGACATGCTCATTCATACTACAATAGACATCTCATTTAGGCTACAATAGACATCTCATTTAGACTACAATAGACATGCTCATTTAGACTTTAATAGACATGCTCATTTAAACTACAATAGACATCTCATTTAGACTACAATAGACATCTCATATAGACTACAATAGACATCTCATTTAGACTGCAATAGACATGCTCATTTAGACTACAATAGACATGCTCATTTAGACTACAATAGACATGCTCATTTAGACTACAATAGACGTGCTTATTTAGACTACAATAGACATGCTCATTTAGACTACAATAGACGTGCTCATTTAGACTACAATAGACATGCTCATTTAGACTACAATAGACATGCTCATTCAGACTACAATAGACATCTCATTTAAAATGCAATAGACATGCTCATTTAGACTACAATTGACATGCTCATTTAGACTACAATAGACATGCTCATCTAGACTACAATAGACGTGCTCATTTAGACTACAATAGACATGCTCATTTAGACTACAATAGACGTGCTCGTTTAGACTTCAAAAGACATGCTCATTCAGACTACAATAGACATCTCATTTAGACTACAATAGACGTGCTCATTTAGACTACAATAGACATGCTCATTTAGACTACAATAGACATCTCATTTAGACTGCAATAGACATGCTCATTTAGACTACAATAGACGTGCTCATTTAGACTACAATAGACGTGCTCATTTAGACTACAATAGACATGCTCATTTAGACTACAATAAACATGCTCATTTAGACTACAATAGACATTGCATTTAGACTACAATAGATATGATCATTTAGTTTACAATAGACGTGCTCATTTAGACTACAATAGACATGCTCATTTAGACTACAATAGACATCTCATTTAGACTACACTAGATATGTTCATTTAGACTACAATAGACATGCTCATTTAGACTACAATAGACATCTCATTTAGACTACAATACACGTGTTCATTTAGACTACAATAGACATGCTCATTTAGACTACAATAGACATGCTCATTTAGACTTCAATAGACATCTCATTTAGACTACAATAGACATCTCATTTAGACTACAATAGATATGCTCATTTAGACTACAATAGACATGCTCATTTAGACTACAATAGACGTGCTCATTTAGACTACAATAGACATGCTCATTTAGACTACAATAGACGTGCTCATTTAGACTACAATAGACATGCTCATTTAGACTACAATAGACATGCTCATTCAGACTACAATAGACGTGCTCATTTAGACTACAATAGACATGCTCATTTAGACTACAATAGACGTGCTCATTTAGACTACAATAGACATGCTCATTTAGACTACAATAGACATCTCATTTAGACTACAATAGACGGTTTCATTTAGACTACAATAGACATGCTCATTTAGACTACAATAAACATCTCATTTAGACTGCAATAGACATGCTCATTTAGACTACAATAGACGTGCTCATTTAGACTACAATAGACGTGCACATTTGGACTACAATAGACGTGCTCATTTAGACTACAATAGACATGCTCATTTACACTACAATAGATATCTCATTTAGACTACAATAAACATGCTCATTTAGACTACAATAGACATGCTCATTTTGACTTCAATAGACGTGCTCATTTAGACTACAATAGACATGCTCATTTAGACTACAATAGACGTGCTCAATAAGACTACAATAGACATCTCATTTAGACTACAATAGACTACATTTAGACTAAAATAGACATGCTCATTTAGGTTACAATAGACATGCTCATTTAGACTTCAATAGACATCTCATATAGACTACAATAGATATGCTCATTTAGACTAAAATAGACGTGCTCATTTAGACTACAATAGACGTGCTCATTTAGACTACAATAGACATCTCATTTAGACTACAATAGATATGCTCATTTACCCTAAAATAGACATGCTCATTTAGACTACAATAGACGTGCTCATTTAGACTACAATCGACATTCTCATTTAGACTACAATAGACATGCTCATTTAGACTACAATAGACATGCCCATTTAAACTACAATAGACATGCTCATTTAGACTACAATAGACATCTCATTTAGACTGCAATAGGCATGCTCATTTAGACTACAATAGACATGCGCAATTAGACTACAATAGATGTGTTCATTTAGACTACAATAGACATGCTCATTTAGACTACAATAGACATTCTCATTTAGATTTTAATAGACATGCTCATTTAGACTACAATAGACATCTCATTTAGACTATAACAGACATCTCATTTAGACTACAATAGACATCTCATTTAGACTACAATAGACATGCTTATTCAGACTACAATAGACATCTCATTTTGACTACAATAGACGTGATCATTTAGACTACAATAGACATGCTCATTTAGACTACAATAGACATCTCATTTAGACTGCAATAGACATGCTCATTTAGACTACAACAGACGTGCTCATTTAGAATACAATAGACGTGCTCATTTAGACTTCAATAGTCATGCTCATTTAGACTACAATAGACATGCTCATTTAGACTACAATAGACATCTCATTTAGACCACAATAGACATGCTCATTTAGACCTTAATAGACATGCTCATTTAGACTACAATAGACATGCTCATTTAGACTTTAATAGACATGCTCATTTAGACTACAATAGACGTGCTCATTAAGACTACAATAGTCATGCTCATTTAGACTACAATAGACATGCTCATTTAGACTACAATAGACATCTCATTTAGACTACAATAGACGTGCTCATTAAGACTACAATAGTCATGCTCATTTAGACTACAATAGACATGCTCATATAGACTACAATAGACATCTCATTTAGACTACAATAGACGTGCTCACTTAGACTACAATAGACGTGCTCATTAAGACTACAATAGTAATGCTCATTTAGACTACAATAGACATGCTCATTTAGACTACAATAGACATCTCATTTAGACTACAATAGACATGCTCATTTAGACTACAATAGACATGCTCATTTAGACTACAATAGACATCTCATTTAGACTACAATAGACATCTCATTTAGACTACAATAGACATGCTCATTTAGACCTTATTAGACATGCTCATTTAGAATACAATAGACATGCTCATTAAGACTTTAATAGACATGCTCATTTAGACTACAATAGACATGCTCATTTAGACTTTAATAGACATGCTCATTTAGACTTTAATAGACATGCTCATTTAGACTACAATAGACATCTCATTTAGCCTACAATAGACATTCTCATTTAGATTTTAATAGACATGCTCATTTAGACTACAATAGACATCTCATTTAGACTATAACAGACATCTCATTTAGACTACAATAGACATGCTCATTTAGACTACAATAGACATGCTCATTTAGACTTTAATAGACATGCTCATTTAGACTACAATAGACATCTCATTTAGACTACAATAGACATGCTCATTTAGACTTTAATAAAGAGGCTCATTTAGACTACAATAGATATCTCATTTACACTACACTAGACATGCTCATTTAGACTACAATAGACATCTCATTTAGACTACAATAGACATCTAATTTAGACTACAATAGACATGCTCATTTAGACTACAATAGACATGCTCATTTAGACTACAATAGACGTGCTCATTAAAACTACAATAGTCATGCTCATTTAGACTACAATAGACATGCTCATTTAGACTACAATAGACATCTCATTTAGACTACAATAGACGTGCTCATTTAGACTACAATAGACGTGCTCATTAAGACTACAATAGTCATGCTCATTTAGACTACAATAGACATGCTCATTTAGACTACAATAGACATCTCATTTAGACTACAATAGACATGCTCATTTAGACTACAATAGACATGCTCATTTAGACTACAATAGACATCTCATTTAGACTACAATAGACATCTCATTTAGACTACAATAGACATGCTCATTTAGACTACAACAGACATGCTCATTTAGACTTTAATAGACATGCTCATTTAGACTACAATAGACATGCTCATTTAGACTTTAATAGACATGCTCATTTAGACTTTAATAGACATGCTCATTTAGACTACAATAGACATCTCATTTAGCCTACAATAGACATTCTCATTTGGATTTTAATAGACATGCTCATATAGACTACAATAGACATCTCATTTAGACTATAACAGACATCTCATTTGGACTACAATAGACATGCTCATTTAGGTTACAATAGACATGCTCATTTAGACTTTAATAGACATGCTCATTTAGACTACAATAGACATCTCATTTAGACTACAATAGACATGCTCATTTAGACTTTAATAAAGAGGCTCATTTAGACTACAATAGACATCTCATTTAGACTACACTAGACATGCTCATTTAGACTACAATAGACATCTCATTTAGACTACAATAGACATCTAATTTAGACTACAATAGACATGCTCATTTAGACTACAATAGACACGCTCCTTTAGACTACAATAGACATCTCATTTAGACTACAATAGACATGCTCATTTAGACTTTAATAGACATGCTCATTCAGACTACAGTAGACATCTCATTTAGACTACATTAGACATGCTCATTTAGACATTAATAGACATGCTCATTTAGACTACAATAGACATGCTCAATTAGACTACAATAGACGTGCTCATTTAGACTACAATAGACATGCTCATTTAAACTACAATAGACATCTCATTTAGACTACAATAGACATGCTCATTTAGACTTTAATAGATATGCTCATTTAGACTACAATAGACATGCTCATTTAGACTACAATAGACATGCTCATTTGGACTACAATAGACATGTTCATTTAGACTACAATAGACATCTCATTTAGACTGCAATAGACATGCTCATTTAGACTACAATAGACATGCTCATTTAGACTACAATAGACATGCTCATTTAGATTACAATAGACATCTCATTTAGACTACAATAGACATGCTCATTTAGACTTTAATAGACATGCTCATTTAGACTAAAATAGACATGCTCATTTAGACAACAATAGACGTGCTCATTTAGACTACAATAAACATGCTCATTTAGACTACAATAGACATCTCATTTAGACTACAATAGACATGCTCATTTAGACTACAATAGACGTGCTCATTTAGACTACAATAGACATCTCATTTAGACTACAATAGACATGCTCATTTAAACTTTCATAGACATGCTCATTTAGACTAAAATAGACATGCTAATTTAGACAACAATAGACATCTCATTTAGACTACAATAGACATGCTCATTTAGACTTTAATAGACATGCTCATTTAGACTACAATAGACATCTCATTTAGACTACAATAGACATGCTCATTTAGACTTTAATAGACATGCTCATTTAGACTACAATAGACATCTCATTTAGACTACAACAGACATCTCATTCAGACTACAATAGACATGCTCATTTAGACTACAATAGACATGCTCATTTAGACTTTAATATACATGCTCATTTAGACTACAATAGACATGTCATTTAGACTACAATAGACATGCTCATTTAGACTTTAATAATAAGGCTCATTTAGACTACAATAGACATCTCATTTAGACTACAATAGACATGCTCATTTAAACTACAATAGACATCTCATTTAGGCTACAATAGACATCTCATTTAGACTACAATAGACATGCTCATTTAGACTTTAATAGACATGCTCATTTAAACTACAATAGACATCTCATTTAGACTACAATAGACATCTCATATAGACTACAATAGACATCTCATTTAGACTGCAAAAGACATGCTCATTTAGACTACAATAGACATGCTCATTTAGACTACAATAGACATGCTCATTTAGACTACAATAGACGTGCTTATTTAGACTACATTAGACATGCTCATTTAGACTACGATAGACGTGCTCATTTAGACTACAATAGACATGCTCATTTAGACTACAATAGACATGCTCATTTAGACTACAATAGACATCTCATTTAAAATGCAATAGACATGCTCATTTAGACTACAATTGACATGCTCATTTAGACTACAATAGACATGCTCATTTAGACTACAATAGACGTGCTCATTTAGACTACAATAGACATGCTCATTTAGACTACAATAGACGTGCTCGTTTAGACTTCAAAAGACATGCTGATTCAGACTACAATAGACATCTCATTTAGACTACAATAGACGTGCTCATTTAGACTACAATAGACATGCTCATTTAGACTACAATATACATCTCATTTAGACTGCAATAGACATCTCATTTAGACTACAATAGACATCTCATTTAGACTACTATAGATATGCTCATTTAGACTACAATAGACATGCTCATTTAGACTACAATAGACGTGCTCATTTAGACCACAATAGACATGCTCATTTAGACTACAATAGACGTGCTCATTTAGACTACAATAGACATGCTCATTTAGACTACAATAGACATCTCATTTAGACTGCAATAGACATGCTCATTTAGACTACAATAGACATGCTCATTTAGACTACAATAGACATGCTCATTTAGACTACAATAGACGGGCTCATTTAGACTACAATAGACATGCTCATTTAGACTACAATAGACATGCTCATTTAGACTACAATTGACATGCTCATTTAGACCACAATAAACATCTCATTTAAAATGCAATAGACATGCTCATTTAGACTACAATTGACATGCTCATTTAGACTACAATAGACATGCTCATTTAGACTACAATAGACGTGCTCATTTAGACTACAATAGACATGCTCATTTAGACTACAATAGACGTGCTCGTTTAGACTTCAAAAGACATGCTCATTCAGACTACAATAGACATCTCATTTAGACTACAATAGACGTGCTCATTTAGACTACAATAGACATGCTCCTTTAGACTACAATAGACATCTCATTTAGACTGCAATAGACATGCTCATTTAGACTACAATAGACGTGCTCATTTAGACTACAATAGACGTGCTCATTTAGACTACAATAGACATGCTCATTTAGACTACAATAAACATGCTCATTTAGACTACAATAGACATTGCATTTAGACTACAATAGACATGATCATTTAGTTTACAATAGACGTGCTCATTTAGACTACAATAGACATGCTCATTTAGACTACAATAGACATCTCATTTAGACTACAATAGATATGTTCATTTAGACTACAATAGAAATGCTCATTTAGACTACAATAGACATCTCATTTAGACTACAATACACGTGTTCATTTAGACTACAATAGACATGCTCATTTAGACTACAATAGACATGCTCATTTAGACTACAAAAGACATCCCATTTAGACTACAATAGAAATGCTCATTTAGACTTTAATAGACATGCTCATTTAGACTTCAATAGACATCTCATTTAGACTACAATAGACATCTCATTTAGACTACAATAGACATGCTCATTTAGACTACAATAGACGTGCTCATTTAGACTACAATAGACATGCTCATTTAGACTACAATAGACATGCTCATTCAGACTACAATAGACGTGCTCATTTAGACTACAATAGACATGCTCATTTAGACTACAATAGACGTGCTCATTTAGACTACAATAGACATGCTCTTTTAGACTACAATAGACATGCTCATTTAGACTACAATAGACGTGCTGATTTAGACTACAATAGACATGCTCATTTAGACTACAATAGACGTGCTCATTTAGACTACAATAGACATGCTCATTTAGACTATAATAGACATCTCATTTAGACTACCATAGACGTGCTCATTTAGGCTACAATAGACATGCTCATTTAGACTACAATAGACATGTACATTTAGACTACAATGGACATGCTCATATAGACTACAATAGACATGCTCATTTAGACTACAATAGACATGCTCATTTAGACTACAATAGACATATCATTAAGACTACAATAGACATGCTCATTTAGACTACAATAGACATGCTCATTTAGATTACAATAGACATGCTCATTTAGACTACAATAGACATGCTCATTTAGACTTTAATAGACATGCTCATTCAGACTACAATAGACGTGCTCATTTAGACTACAATAGACATGCTCATTTAGACTACAATAGACATCTCATTTAGACTGCAATAGACATGCTCATTTAGACTACAATAGACATGCTCATTTAGACTACAATAGACATGCTCATTTAGACTACAATAGACGTGTTCATTTAGACTACAATACACATGCTCATTTAGACTACAATAGACGTGCTCATTTACACTACAATAGACATGCTCATTTAGACTACAATAGACATCTCATTTAGACTACAATAGACGGTTTCATTTAGACTACAATAGACATGCTCATTTAGACTACAATAGACATCACATTTAGACTGCAATAGACATGCTCATTTAGACTACAATAGACGTGCTCATTTAGACTACAATAGACGTGCACATTTAGACTACAATAGCCGTGCTCATTTAGACTACAATAGACATGCTCATTTACACTACAATAGACATCTCATTTAGCCTACAATAAACATGCTCATTTAGACTACAATAGACATGCTCATTTAGACTTCAATAGACGTGCTCATTTAGACTACAATAGACATGCTCATTTAGACTACAATAGACGTGCTCATTTAGACTACAATAGACAGCTCATTTAGACTACAATAGACTTCATTTAGACTACAATAGACATGCTCATTTAGACTACAATAGATATGCTCATTTAGACTACAATAGACATGCTCATTTAGACCTTATTAGACATGCTCATTTAGACTACAACAGACATGCTCATTTAGACTTTAATAGACATGCTCATTTAGACTACAATAGACATGCTCATTTAGACTTTAATAGACATGCTCATTTAGACTTTAATAGACATGCTCATTTAGACTACAATAGACATCTCATTTCGCCTACAATAGACATTCTCATTTAGATTTTAATAGACATGCTCATTTAGACTACAATAGACATCTCATTTATACTATAACAGACATCTCATTTGGACTACAATAGACATGCTCATTTAGACTACAATAGACATGCTCATTTAGACTACAATAGACATCTCATTTAGACTACAATAGACGTGCTCATTTAGACTACAATAGACGTGCTCATTAAGACTACAATAGTCATGCTCATTTAGACTACAATAGACATGCTCATTTAGACTACAATAGACATCTCATTTGGACTACAATAGACATGCTCATTTAGACTACAATAGACATGCTCATTTAGACTACAATAGACATCTCATTTAGACTACAATAGACATCTCATTTAGACTACAATAGACATGCTCATTTAGACCTTATTAGACATGCTCATTTAGACTTTAATAGACATGCTCATTTAGACTACAATAGACATGCTCATTTAGACTTTAATAGACATGCTCAATTAGACTTTAATAGACATGCTCATTTAGACTACAATAGACATCTCATTTAGCCTACAATAGACATTCTCATTTAGATTTTAATAGACATGCTCATTTAGACTACAATAGACATCTCATTTAGACTATAACAGACATCTCATTTGGACTACAATAGACATGCTCATTTAGACTACAATAGACATCTCATTTAGACTACAATAGACATGCTCATTTAGACTACAATAGACATGCTCATTTAGACTACAATAGACATGCTCATTTAGACTACAATAGACATGCTCATTTAGACTACAATAGACATGCTCATTTAGACTACAATAGACATGCTCATTTAGACTACAATAGACATGCTCATTTAGACTACAATAGACATGCTCATTTAGACTACAATAGACATCTCATTTAGACTACAATAGACATGCTCATTTAGACTACAATAGACATGCTCATTTAGACTACAATAGACATGCTCATTTAGACTTTAATAGACATGCTCATTTAGACTACAATAGACATCTCATTTAGACTACAATAGACATGCTCATTTAGACTTTAATAAAGAGGCTCATTTAGACTACAATAGACATCTCATTTAGACTACACTAGACATGCTCATTTAGACTACAATAGACATCTCATTTAGACTACAATAGACATCTAATTTAGACTACAATAGACATGCTCATTTAGACTACAATAGACACGCTCCTTTAGACTACAATAGACATCTCATTTAGACTACAATAGACATGCTCATTTAGACTTTAATAGACATGCTCATTCAGACTACAGTAGACATCTCATTTAGACTACATTAGACATGCTCATTTAGACATTAATAGACATGCTCATTTAGACTACAATAGACATGCTCAATTAGACTACAATAGACGTGCTCATTTAGACTACAATAGACATGCTCATTTAGATTACAATAGACATCTCATTTAGACTACAATAGACATGCTCATTTAGACTTTAATAGACATGCTCATTTAGACTAAAATAGACATGCTCATTTAGACAACAATAGACGTGCTCATTTAGACTACAATAAACATGCTCATTTAGACTACAATAGACATCTCATTTAGACTACAATAGACATGCTCATTTAGACTACAATAGACGTGCTCATTTAGACTACAATAGACATCTCATTTAGACTACAATAGACATGCTCATTTAAACTTTCATAGACATGCTCATTTAGACTAAAATAGACATGCTAATTTAGACAACAATAGACATCTCATTTAGACTACAATAGACATGCTCATTTAGACTTTAATAGACATGCTCATTTAGACTACAATAGACATCTCATTTAGACTACAATAGACATGCTCATTTAGACTTTAATAGACATGCTCATTTAGACTACAATAGACATCTCATTTAGACTACAACAGACATCTCATTCAGACTACAATAGACATGCTCATTTAGACTACAATAGACATGCTCATTTAGACTTTAATATACATGCTCATTTAGACTACAATAGACATGTCATTTAGACTACAATAGACATGCTCATTTAGACTTTAATAATAAGGCTCATTTAGACTACAATAGACATCTCATTTAGACTACAATAGACATGCTCATTTAAACTACAATAGACATCTCATTTAGGCTACAATAGACATCTCATTTAGACTACAATAGACATGCTCATTTAGACTTTAATAGACATGCTCATTTAAACTACAATAGACATCTCATTTAGACTACAATAGACATCTCATATAGACTACAATAGACATCTCATTTAGACTGCAATAGACATGCTCATTTAGACTACAATAGACATGCTCATTTAGACTACAATAGACATGCTCATTTAGACTACAATAGACGTGCTTATTTAGACTACATTAGACATGCTCATTTAGACTACGATAGACGTGCTCATTTAGACTACAATAGACATGCTCATTTAGACTACAATAGACATGCTTATTTAGACTACAATAGACATCTCATTTAAAATGCAATAGACATGCTCATTTAGACTACAATTGACATGCTCATTTAGACTACAATAGACATGCTCATTTAGACTACAATAGACGTGCTCATTTAGACTACAATAGACATGCTCATTTAGACTACAATAGACGTGCTCGTTTAGACTTCAAAAGACATGCTGATTCAGACTACAATAGACATCTCATTTAGACTACAATAGACGTGCTCATTTAGACTACAATAGACATGCTCATTTAGACTACAATATACATCTCATTTAGACTGCAATAGACATCTCATTTAGACTACAATAGACATCTCATTTAGACTACTATAGATATGCTCATTTAGACTACAATAGACATGCTCATTTAGACTACAATAGACGTGCTCATTTAGACCACAATAGACATGCTCATTTAGACTACAATAGACGTGCTCATTTAGACTACAATAGACATGCTCATTTAGACTACAATAGACATCTCATTTAGACTGCAATAGACATGCTCATTTAGACTACAATAGACATGCTCATTTAGACTACAATAGACATGCTCATTTAGACTACAATAGACGTGCTCATTTAGACTACAATAGACATGCTCATTTAGACTACAATAGACATGCTCATTTAGACTACAATTGACATGCTCATTTAGACCACAATAAACATCTCATTTAAAATGCAATAGACATGCTCATTTAGACTACAATTGACATGCTCATTTAGACTACAATAGACATGCTCATTTAGACTACAATAGACGTGCTCATTTAGACTACAATAGACATGCTCATTTAGACTACAATAGACGTGCTCGTTTAGACTTCAAAAGACATGCTCATTCAGACTACAATAGACATCTCATTTAGACTACAATAGACGTGCTCATTTAGACTACAATAGACATGCTCCTTTAGACTACAATAGACATCTCATTTAGACTGCAATAGACATGCTCATTTAGACTACAATAGACGTGCTCATTTAGACTACAATAGACGTGCTCATTTAGACTACAATAGACATGCTCATTTAGACTACAATAAACATGCTCATTTAGACTACAATAGACATTGCATTTAGACTACAATAGACATGATCATTTAGTTTACAATAGACGTGCTCATTTAGACTACAATAGACATGCTCATTTAGACTACAATAGACATCTCATTTAGACTACAATAGATATGTTCATTTAGACTACAATAGAAATGCTCATTTAGACTACAATAGACATCTCATTTAGACTACAATACACGTGTTCATTTAGACTACAATAGACATGCTCATTTAGACTACAATAGACATGCTCATTTAGACTACAAAAGACATCCCATTTAGACTACAATAGAAATGCTCATTTAGACTTTAATAGACATGCTCATTTAGACTTCAATAGACATCTCATTTAGACTACAATAGACATCTCATTTAGACTACAATAGACATGCTCATTTAGACTACAATAGACGTGCTCATTTAGACTACAATAGACATGCTCATTTAGACTACAATAGACATGCTCATTCAGACTACAATAGACGTGCTCATTTAGACTACAATAGACATGCTCATTTAGACTACAATAGACGTGCTCATTTAGACTACAATAGACATGCTCTTTTAGACTACAATAGACATGCTCATTTAGACTACAATAGACGTGCTGATTTAGACTACAATAGACATGCTCATTTAGACTACAATAGACGTGCTCATTTAGACTACAATAGACATGCTCATTTAGACTATAATAGACATCTCATTTAGACTACCATAGACGTGCTCATTTAGGCTACAATAGACATGCTCATTTAGACTACAATAGACATGCTCATTTAGACTACAATGGACATGCTCATATAGACTACAATAGACATGCTCATTTAGACTACAATAGACATGCTCATTTAGACTACAATAGACATATCATTAAGACTACAATAGACATGCTCATTTAGACTACAATAGACATGCTCATTTAGATTACAATAGACATGCTCATTTAGACTACAATAGACATGCTCATTTAGACTTTAATAGACATGCTCATTCAGACTACAATAGACGTGCTCATTTAGACTACAATAGACATGCTCATTTAGACTACAATAGACATCTCATTTAGACTGCAATAGACATGCTCATTTAGACTACAATAGACATGCTCATTTAGACTACAATAGACATGCTCATTTAGACTACAATAGACGTGCTCATTTAGACTACAATAGACATGCTCATTTAGACTACAATAGACGTGCTCATTTACACTACAATAGACATGCTCATTTAGACTACAATAGACATCTCATTTAGACTACAATAGACGGTTTCATTTAGACTACAATAGACATGCTCATTTAGACTACAATAGACATCACATTTAGACTGCAATAGACATGCTCATTTAGACTACAATAGACGTGCTCATTTAGACTACAATAGACGTGCACATTTAGACTACAATAGCCGTGCTCATTTAGACTACAATAGACATGCTCATTTACACTACAATAGACATCTCATTTAGCCTACAATAAACATGTTCATTTAGACTACAATAGACATGCTCATTTAGACTTCAATAGACGTGCTCATTTAGACTACAATAGACATGCTCATTTAGACTACAATAGACGTGCTCATTTAGACTACAATAGACAGCTCATTTAGACTACAATAGACTTCATTTAGACTACAATAGACATGCTCATTTAGACTACAATAGATATGCTCATTTAGACTACAATAGACATGCTCATTTAGACCTTATTGGACATGCTCATTTAGACTACAACAGACATGCTCATTTAGACTTTAATAGACATGCTCATTTAGACTACAATAGACATGCTCATTTAGACTTTAATAGACATGCTCATTTAGACTTTATTAGACATGCTCATTTAGACTACAATAGACATCTCATTTAGCCTACAATAGACATTCTCATTTAGATTTTAATAGACATGCTCATTTAGACTACAATAGACATCTCATTTATACTATAACAGACATCTCATTTGGACTACAATAGACATGCTCATTTAGACTACAATAGACATGCTCATTTAGACTACAATAGACATCTCATTTAGACTACAATAGACGTGCTCATTTAGACTACAATAGACGTGCTCATTAAGACTACAATAGTCATGCTCATTTAGACTACAATAGACATGCTCATTTAGACTACAATAGACATCTCATTTAGACTACAATAGACATGCTCATTTAGACTACAATAGACATGCTCATTTAGACTACAATAGACATCTCATTTAGACTACAATAGACATCTCATTTAGACTACAATAGACATGCTCATTTAGACCTTATTAGACATGCTCATTTAGACTACAACAGACATGCTCATTTAGACTTTAATAGACATGCTCATTTAGACTACAATAGACATGCTCATTTAGACTTTAATAGACATGCTCATTTAGACTTTAATAGACATGCTCATTTAGACTACAATAGACATCTCATTTAGCCTACAATAGACATTCTCATTTAGATTTTAATAGACATGCTCATTTAGACTACAATAGACATCTCATTTAGACTATAACAGACATCTCATTTGGACTACAATAGACATGCTCATTTAGACTACAATAGACATGCTCATTTAGACTTTAATAGACATGCTCATTTAGACTACAATAGACATCTCATTTAGACTACAATAGACATGCTCATTTAGAGTTTAATAAAGAGGCTCATTTAGACTACAATAGACATCTCATTTAGACTACACTAGACATGCTCATTTAGACTACAATAGACATCTCATTTAGACTACAATAGACATATAATTTAGACTACAATAGACATGCTCATTTAGACTACAATAGACACGCTCCTTTAGACTACAATAGACATCTCATTTAGACTACAATAGACATGCTCATTTAGACTTTAATAGACATGCTCATTCAGACTACAGTAGACATCTCATTTAGACTACATTAGACATGCTCATTTAGACATTAATAGACATGCTCATTTAGACTACAATAGACATGCTCAATTAGACTACAATAGACGTGCTCATTTAGACTACAATAGACATGCTCATTTGAACTACAATAGACATCTCATTTAGACTACAATAGACATGCTCATTTAGACTTTAATAGATATGCTCATTTAGACTACAATAGACATGCTCATTTAGACTACAATAGACATGCTCATTTGGACTACAATAGACATGTTCATTTAGACTACAATAGACATCTCATTTAGACTGCAATAGACATGCTCATTCAGACTACAATAGACATGCTCATTTAGACTACAATAGACATGCTCATTTAGATTACAATAGACATCTCATTTAGACTACAATAGACATGCTCATTTAGACTTTAATAGACATGCTCATTTAGACTAAAATAGACATGCTCATTTAGACAACAATAGACGTGCTCATTTAGACTACAATAAACATGCTCATTTAGACTACAATAGACATCTCATTTAGACTACAATAGACATGCTCATTTAGACTACAATAGACGTGCTCATTTAGACTACAATAGACATCTCATTTAGACTACAATAGACATGCTCATTTAAACTTTCATAGACATGCTCATTTAGACTAAAATAGACATGCTAATTTAGACAACAATAGACATCTCATTTAGACTACAATAGACATGCTCATTTAGACTTTAATAGACATGCTCATTTAGACTACAATAGACATCTCATTTAGACTACAATAGACATGCTCATTTAGACTTTAATAGACATGCTCATTTAGACTACAATAGACATCTCATTTAGACTACAACAGACATCTCATTCAGACTACAATAGACATGCTCATTTAGACTACAATAGACATGCTCATTTAGACTTTAATAGACATGCTCATTTAGACTACAATAGACATGTCATTTAGACTACAATAGACATGCTCATTTAGACTTTAATAATAAGGCTCATTTAGACTACAATAGACATCTCATTTAGACTACAATAGACATGCTCATTTAAACTACAATAGACATCTCATTTAGGCTACAATAGACATCTCATTTAGACTACAATAGACATGCTCATTTAGACTTTAATAGACATGCTCATTTAAACTACAATAGACATCTCATTTAGACTACAATAGACATCTCATATAGACTACAATAGACATCTCATTTAGACTGCAATAGACATGCTCATTTAGACTACAATAGACATGCTCATTTAGACTACAATAGACATGCTCATTTAGACTACAATAGACGTGCTTATTTAGACTACAATAGACATGCTCATTTAGACTACGATAGACGTGCTCATTTAGACTACAATAGACATGCTCATTTAGACTACAATAGACATGCTCATTTAGACTACAATAGACATCTCATTTAAAATGCAATAGACATGCTCATTTAGACTACAATTGACATGCTCATTTAGACTACAATAGACATGCTCATTTAGACTACAATAGACGTGCTCATTTAGACTACAATAGACATGCTCATTTAGACTACAATAGACGTGCTCGTTTAGACTTCAAAAGACATGCTCATTCAGACTACAATAGACATCTCATTTAGACTACAATAGACGTGCTCATTTAGACTACAATAGACATGCTCATTTAGACTACAATAGACATCTCATTTAGACTGCAATAGACATCTCATTTAGACTACAATAGACATCTCATTTAGACTACTATAGATATGCTCATTTAGACTACAATAGACATGCTCATTTAGACTACAATAGACGTGCTCATTTAGACCACAATAGACATGCTCATTTAGACTACAATAGACGTGCTCATTTAGACTACAATAGACATGCTCATTTAGACTACAATAGACATCTCATTTAGACTGCAATAGACATGCTCATTTAGACTACAATAGACATGCTCATTTAGACTACAATAGACATGCTCATTTAGACTACAATAGACGTGCTCATTTAGACTACAATAGACATGCTCATTTAGACTACAATAGACATGCTCATTTAGACTACAATTGACATGCTCATTTAGACTACAATAAACATCTCATTTAAAATGCAATAGACATGCTCATTTAGACTACAATTGACATGCTCATTTAGACTACAATAGACATGCTCATTTAGACTACAATAGACGTGCTCATTTAGACTACAATAGACATGCTCATTTAGACTACAATAGACGTGCTCGTTTAGACTTCAAAAGACATGCTCATTCAGACTACAATAGACATCTCATTTAGACTACAATAGACGTGCTCATTTAGACTACAATAGACATGCTCCTTTAGACTACAATAGACAGCTCATTTAGACTGCAATAGACATGCTCATTTAGACTACAATAGACGTGCTCATTTAGACTACAATAGACGTGCTCATTTAGACTACAATAGACATGCTCATTTAGACTACAATAAACATGCTCATATAGACTACAATAGACATTGCATTTAGACTACAATAGACATGATCATTTAGTTTACAATAGACGTGCTCATTTAGACTACAATAGACATGCTCATTTAGACTACAATGAACATCTCATTTAGACTACAATAGATATGTTCATTTAGACTACAATAGAAATGCTCATTTAGACTACAATAGACATCTCATTTAGACTACAATACACGTGTTCATTTAGACTACAATAGACATGCTCATTTAGACTACAATAGACATGCTCATTTAGACTACAAAAGACATCTCATTTAGACTACAATAGAAATGCTCATTTAGACTTTAATAGACATGCTCATTTAGCCTTCAATAGACATCTCATTTAGACTACAATAGACATCTCATTTAGACTACAATAGACATGCTCATTTAGACTACAATAGACGTGCTCATTTAGACTACAATAGACATGCTCATTTAGACTACAATAGACATGCTCATTCAGACTACAATAGACGTGCTCATTTAGACTACAATAGACATGCTCATTTAGACTACAATAGACGTGCTCATTTAGACTACAATAGACATGCTCTTTTAGACTACAATAGACATGCTCATTTAGACTACAATAGACGTGCTGATTTAGACTACAATAGACATGCTCATTTAGACTACAATAGACGTGCTCATTTAGACTACAATAGACATGCTCATTTAGACTATAATAGACATCTCATTTAGACTACCATAGACGTGCTCATTTAGGCTACAATAGACATGCTCATTTAGACTACAATAGACATGCTCATTTAGACTACAATGGACATGCTCATATAGACTACAATAGACATGCTCATTTAGACTACAATAGACATGCTCATTTAGACTACAATAGACATATCATTAAGACTACAATAGACATGCTCATTTAGACTACAATAGACATGCTCATTTAGATTACAATAGACATGCTCATTTAGACTACAATAGACATGCTCATTTAGACTTTAATAGACATGCTCATTCAGACTACAATAGACGTGCTCATTTAGACTACAATAGACATGCTCATTTAGACTACAATAGACATCTCATTTAGACTGCAATAGACATGCTCATTTAGACTACAATAGACATGCTCATTTAGACTACAATAGACATGCTCATTTAGACTACAATAGACGTGTTCATTTAGACTACAATAGACATGCTCATTTAGACTACAATAGACGTGCTCATTTACACTACAATAGACATGCTCATTTAGACTACAATAGACATCTCATTTAGACTACAATAGACGGTTTCATTTAGACTACAATAGACATGCTCATTTAGACTACAATAGACATCACATTTAGACTGCAATAGACATGCTCATTTAGACTACAATAGACGTGCTCATTTAGACTACAATAGACGTGCACATTTAGACTACAATAGCCGTGCTCATTTAGACTACAATAGACATGCTCATTTACACTACAATAGACATCTCATTTAGCCTACAATAAACATGCTCATTTAGACTACAATAGACATGCTCATTTAGACTTCAATAGACGTGCTCATTTAGACTACAATAGACATGCTCATTTAGACTACAATAGACGTGCTCATTTAGACTACAATAGACAGCTCATTTAGACTACAATAGACTTCATTTAGACTACAATAGACATGCTCATTTAGACTACAATAGATATGCTCATTTAGACTTCAATAGACATCTCATATAGACTACAATAGACATCTCATTTAGACAACAATAGATATGCTCATTTAGACTACAATAGACATGCTCATTTAGACTACAATAGACATGCTCATTTAGACTACAATAGATATCTCATTTAGACTGCAATAGACATGCTCATTTAGACTACAATAGACATGCTCATTTAGACTACAATAGACATGCTCATTTAGACTACAATAGACGTGCTCATTTAGACTACAATAGACATGCTCATTTAGACTACAATAGACATGCTCATTTAGACTTTAGTAGACATGCTCATTTAGACTACAATAGACATGCTCATTTAGACTTTAATAGACATGCTCATTTAGACTACAATAGACATGCTCATTTAGACTTTAATAGACCTGCTCATTTAGACTACAATAGACATCTCATTTAGACAACAATAGACATGCTCATTTAGACTTTTATAGACATGCTCATTTAGACTACAATAGACATCTCATTTAGACTACAACAGACATCTCATTCAGACTACAATAGACATGCTCATTTAGACTACAATAGACATGCTCATTTAGACTTTAATAGACATGCTCATTTAGACTACAATAGACATGTCATTTAGACTACAATAGACATGCTCATTTAGACTACAATAGACATCACATTTAGACTGCAATAGACATGCTCATTTAGACTACAATAGACGTGCTCATTTAGACTACAATAGACGTGCACATTTAGACTACAATAGCCGTGCTCATTTAGACTACAATAGACATGCTCATTTACACTACAATAGACATCTCATTTAGCCTACAATAAACATGCTCATTTAGACTACAATTGACATGCTCATTTAGACTTCAATAGACGTGCTCATTTAGACTACAATAGACATGCTCATTTAGACTACAATAGACGTGCTCATTTAGACTACAATAGACAGCTCATTTAGACTACAATAGACTTCATTTAGACTACAATAGACATGCTCATTTAGACTACAATAGATATGCTCATTTAGACTTCAATAGACATCTCATATAGACTACAATAGACATCTCATTTAGACAACAATAGATATGCTCATTTAGACTACAATAGACATGCTCATTTAGACTACAATAGACATGCTCATTTAGACTACAATAGATATCTCATTTAGACTGCAATAGACATGCTCATTTAGACTACAATAGACATGCTCATTTAGACTACAATAGACATGCTCATTTAGACTACAATAGACGTGCTCATTTAGACTACAATAGACATGCTCATTTAGACTACAATAGACATGCTCATTTAGACTTTAGTAGACATGCTCATTTAGACTACAATAGACATGCTCATTTAGACTTTAATAGACATGCTCATTTAGACTACAATAGACATGCTCATTTAGACTTTAATAGACCTGCTCATTTAGACTACAATAGACATCTCATTTAGACAACAATAGACATGCTCATTTAGACTTTTATAGACATGCTCATTTAGACTACAATAGACATCTCATTTAGACTACAACAGACATCTCATTCAGACTACAATAGACATGCTCATTTAGACTACAATAGACATGCTCATTTAGACTTTAATAGACATGCTCATTTAGACTACAATAGACATGTCATTTAGACTACAATAGACATGCTCATTTAGACTTTAATAAAGAGGCTCATTTAGACTACAATAGACATGCTCATTTAGACTACAATAGACATCTCATTTAGACTACAATAGACATGCTCATTCATACTACAATAGAAATCTCATTTAGGCTACAATAGACATCTCATTTAGACTACAATAGACATGCTCATTTAGACTTTAATAGACATGCTCATTTAAAATACAATAGACATCTCATTTAGACTACAATAGACATCTCATATAGACTACAATAGACATCTCATTTAGACTGCAATAGACATGCTCATTTAGACTACAATAGACATGCTCATTTAGACTACAATAGACATGCTCATTTAGACTACAATAGACGTGCTTATTTAGACTACAATAGACATGCTCATTTAGACAACAATAGACGTGCTCATTTAGACTACAATAGACATGCTCATTTAGACTACAATAGACATGCTCATTCAGACTACAATAGACATCTCATTTAAAATGCAATAGACATGCTCATTTAGACTACAATTGACATGCTCATTTAGACTACAATAGACATGCTCATTTAGACTACAATAGACGTGCTCATTTAGACTACAATAGACATGCTCATTTAGACTACAATAGACGTGCTCGTTTAGACTTCAAAAGACATGCTCATTCAGACTACAATAGACATCTCATTTAGACTGCAATAGACGTGCTCATTTAGACTACAATAGACATGCTCATTTAGACTACAATAGACATGCTCATTTAGACTACAATAGACGTGCTAATTTAGACTACAATAGACATGCTCATTTAGACTACAATAGACATGCTCATTTAGACTTTAGTTGACATGCTCATTTAGACTACAATAGACATGCTCATTTAGACTTTAATAGACATGCTCATTTAGACTACAATAGACATCTCATTTAGACTACAATAGACGGTTTCATTTAGACTACAATAGACATGCTCATTTAGACTACAATAAACATCTCATTTAGACTGCAATAGACATGCTCATTTAGACTACAATAGACGTGCTCATTTAGACTACAATAGACGTGCACATTTGGACTACAATAGACGTGCTCATTTAGACCACAATAGACATGCTCATTTACACTATAATAGACATCTCATTTAGACTACAATAAACATGCTCATTTAGACTACAATAGACATGCTCATTTTGACTTCAATAGGCGTGCTCATTTAGACTACAATAGACATGCTCATTTAGACTACAATAGACGTGCTCAATAAGACTACAATAGACATCTCATTTAGACTACAATAGACTACATTTAGACTAAAATAGACATGCTCATTTAGACTACAATAGACATGCTCATTTAGACTTCAATAGACATCTCATATAGACTACAATAGATATGCTCATTTAGACTAAAATAGACGTGCTCATTTAGACTACAATAGACGTGCTCATTTAGACTACAATAGACATCTCATTTAGACTACAATAGATATGCTCATTTACCCTAAAATAGACATGCTCATTTAGACTACAATAGACGTGCTCATTTAGACTACAATCGACATGCTCATTTAGACTACAATAGACATGCTCATTTAGACTACAATAGACGTGCTCATTTAGACTGCAATAGACATGCTCATTTAGACTACAATAGACGTGCTCATTTAGACTACAATAGACATGCTCATTTAGACTACAATAGACATCTCATTTAGACTACAATAGACGGTTTCATTTAGACTACAATAGACATGCTCATTTAGACTACAATAGACATCACATTTAGACTGCAATAGACATGCTCATTTAGACTACAATAGACGTGCTCATTTAGACTACAATAGACGTGCACATTTAGACTACAATAGCCGTGCTCATTTAGACTACAATAGACATGCTCATTTACACTACAATAGACATCTCATTTAGCCTACAATAAACATGCTCATTTAGACTACAATAGACATGCTCATTTAGACTTCAATAGACGTGCTCATTTAGACTACAATAGACATGCTCATTTAGACTACAATAGACGTGCTCATTTAGACTACAATAGACAGCTCATTTAGACTACAATAGACTACATTTAGACTACAATAGACATGCTCATTTAGACTACAATAGACATGCTCATTTAGACTTCAATAGACATCTCATATAGACTACAATAGACATCTCATTTAGACAACAATAGCTATGCTCATTTAGACTACAATAGACATGCTCATTTAGACTACAATAGACATGCTCATTTAGACTACAATAGATATCTCATTTAGACTGCAATAGACATGCTCATTTAGACTACAATAGACATGCTCATTTAGACTACAATAGACATGCTCATTTAGACTACAATAGACGTGCTAATTTAGACTACAATAGACATGCTCATTTAGACTACAATAGACATGCTCATTTAGACTTTAGTTGACATGCTCATTTAGACTACAATAGACATGCTCATTTAGACTTTAATAGACATGCTCATTTAGACTACAATAGACATGCTCATTTAGACTTTAATAGACATGCTCATTTAGACTACAATAGACATCTCATTTAGACTACAACAGAGATCTCATTCAGACTACAATAGACATGCTCATTTAGACTACAATAGACATGCTCATTTAGACTTTGATAGACATGCTCATTTAGACTACAATAGACATGTCATTTAGACTACAATAGACATGCTCATTTAGACTTTAATAAAGAGGCTCATTTAGACTACAATAGACATCTCATTTAGACTACAATAGACATGCTCATTCATACTACAATAGACATCTCATTTAGGCTACAATAGACATCTCATTTAGACTACAATAGACATGCTCATTTAGACTATAATAGACATGCTCATTTAAACTACAATAGACATCTCATTTAGACTACAATAGACATCTCATATAGACTACAATAGACATCTCATTTAGACTGCAATAGACATGCTCATTTAGACTACAATAGACATGCTCATTTAGACTACAATAGACATGCTCATTTAGACTACATCAGACGTGCTTATTTAGACTACAATAGACATGCTCATTTAGACTACAATAGACGTGCTCATTTAGACTACAATAGACATGCTCATTTAGACTACAATAGACATGCTCATTTAGACTACAATAAACATCTCATTTAAAATGCAATAGACATGCTCATTTAGACTACAATTGACATGCTCATTTAGACTACAATAGACATGCTCATTTAGACTACAATAGACGTGCTCATTTAGACTACAATAGACATGCTCATTTAGACTACAATAGACGTGCTCGTTTAGACTTCAAAAGACATGCTCATTCAGACTACAATAGACATCTCATTTAGACTACAATAGACATGCTCATTTAGACTTTAATAGACATGCTCATTTAGACTACAATAGACATGCTCATTTAGACTTTAATAGACATGCTCATTTAGACTACAATAGACATGCTCATTTAGACTTTAATAGACATGCTCATTTAGACTACAATAGACATGCCATTTAGACTACAATAGACATGCACATTTAGACTTTAATAAAGAGGCTCATTTAGACTACAATAGACATCTCATTTAGACTACAATAGACATGCTCATTTAGACTACAATAGGCATCTCATTTAGACTACAATAGACATCTCATTTAGACTACAATAGACATGCTCATTTAGACTTTAATAGACATGCTCATTTAGACTACAATAGACATCTCATTTAGACTACAATAGACATCTCATTTAGACTGCACTAGATATGCTCATTCAGACTACAATAGACATGCTCATTTAGACTACAGTAGACGTGCTCATTTAGACTGCAATAGACATGCTCATTTAGACTACAATAGACGTGCTCATTTAGACTACAATAGACATGCTCATTTAGACTACAAAAACGTGCTCATTTAGACTACAATAGACATGCTCGTTTAGACTACAATAGACATCTCATTTAGACTACAATAGACATGCTCATTCAGACTACAATAGACATGCTCATTTAGACTTCAATAGACGTGTTCATTTAGACTACAATAGACATGCTCATTTAGACTACAATAGACGTGCTCATTTAGACTACAATAGACATCTCATTTAGACTACAATAGACATCTCATTTAGACTACAATAGACATGCTCATCTAGACTACAACAGACATGCTCATTTAGACTACAATAGACATCTCATTTAGACTACAATAGACATCTCATTTAGACTACAATAGATATGCTCATTTAGACTTCAATAGACATGCTCATTTAGACTACAATAGACGTGCTCATTTAGACTACAATGGACATGCTCATTTAGACTACAATAGACGTGCTCATTCAGACTACAATAGACATGCTCATTTAGACTACAATAGACATGCTCATTTAGACTACAATAGACATCTCATTTAGACTGCAATAGACATGCTCATTTAGACTACAATAGACATGCTCATTTAGACTACAATAGACATGCTCATTTAGACTACAATAGACGTGCTCATTTAGACTACAATAGACATGCTCATTTAGACTACAATAGACGTGCTCGTTTAGACTTCAATAGACATGCTCATTCAGACTACAATAGACATTTCATTTAGACTACAATAGACGTGCTCATTTAGACTACAATAGACATGCTCATTTAGACTACAATAGACATCTCATTTAGACTGCAATAGACATGCTCATTTAAACTTCAATAGACGTGCTCATTTAGACTACAATAGACGTGTTCATTTAGACTACAATAGACATGCTCATTTAGACTACAATAGACGTGCTCATTTAGACTGCAATAGACATGCTCATTTAATCTACAATAGACGTGCTCATTTAGACTACAATATACGTGCTCATTTAGACTACAATAGACATGCTCATTTAGACTACAATAGACGTGCTCATTTAGACTACAATTGACATGCTCATTTAGACTACAAAAGACGGGCTCGTTTAGACTTCAATAGACATGCTCATTCAGACTACAATAGACATCTCATTTAGACTACAATAGACGTGCTCATTTAGACTACAATAGACATGCTTATTTAGACTACAATAGACATCTCATTCAGACTGCAATAGACATGCTCATTTAGACTACAATAGACGTGCTCATTTAGACTACAATAGACGTGCTCATTTAGACTACAATAGACATGCTCATTTAGACTACAATAAACGTGCTCATTTAGACTACAATAGACATCTCATTTAGACTACAATAGACATGCTCATTTAGACTACAATAGACGTGCTCATTTAGACTACAATAGACAGCTCATTTCGACTACAATAGACATGCTCATTTAGACTTTAGTAGACATGCTCATTTAGACTACAATAGACAGGCTCATTTAGACTTTAATAGACATGCTCATTTAGACTACAATAGACATGCTCATTTAGACTACAATAGACGTGCTCATTTAGACTACAATAGACATGCTCATTTAGACTACAATAGACATGTTTATTTAGACTATAATAAACGTGCTCATTTAGACTACAATAGACATCTCATTTAGACTACAATAGACATGCTCATTTAGACTACAATAGACATGCTCATTAAGACTACAAAAGACGTGCTCATTTAGACTACAATAGACATGCTTATTTAGACTATAATAAACGTGCTCATTTAGACTACAATAGACATCTCATTTAGACTACAATAGACATGCTCATTTAGACTACAATAGACGCGCTCATTTAGACTACAATAGACATGCTCATTTAGACTACAATAGACATGCTCATTTAGACTTTAGTAGACATGCTCATTTAGACTACAATAGACATGCTCATTTAGACTTTAATAGACATGCTCATTTAGACTACAATAGACATCTCATTTAGACTACAACAGACATCTCATCCAGACTACAATAGACATGCTCATTTAGACTACAATAGACATGCTCATTTAGACTTTAATAGACATGCTCATTTAGACTACAATAGACATGTCATTTAGACTACAATAGACATGCTCATTTAGACTTTAATAAAGAGGCTCATTTAGACTGCAATAGACATCTCATTTAGACTACAAAAGACATGCTCATTTAGACTAAAATAGACATCTCATTTAAAATGCAATAGACATGCTCATTTAGACTACAATAGACATGCTCATTTAGACTACAATAGACATGCTCATTTAGACTACAAAAGACATGCTCATTTAGACTACAATAGACATCTCATTTAGACTACGAGAGACATCTCATTTAGACTACAATAGACATGCTCATTTAGACTAAAATAGACATGCTCCTTCAGACTACAATAGACATCTCATTTAGACTACAATAGACATGCTCATTTAGACTTTAACAGACATGCTCATTCAGACAACAATAGACATGCTCATTTAGACTACAATAGACGTGCTCATTTAAACTACAACAGACATCTCATTTAGACTACAATAGACATCTCATTCAGACTGCACTAGATATGCTCATTCAGACTACAATAGACATGCTCATTTAGACTACAGTAGACGTGCTCATTTAGACTGCAATAGACATGCTCATTTAGACTACAATAGACATCTCATTCAGACAACAATAGACGTGCTCATTTAGACTACAATAGACATGCTCATTTAGACTACAATAGACATCTCGTTTAGACTGCAATAGACATGCTCATTTAGACTACAATAGACGTGCTCATTTAGACTACAATAGACATGCTCATTTAGAATACAAAATACGTGCTCATTTAGACTACAATAGACATGCTCATTTAGACTACAACAGACATCTCATTTAGACTACAATTGACATGTTCATTTAGACTACAACAGACATCTCATTTAGACTACAATTGACATGCTCATTTAGACTAAAATAGACATGCTCATTTAGACTTCAATAGACGTGCTCATTCAGACAACAATAGACGTGCTCATTTAGACTTCAATAGACGTGCTCATTTAAACTACAATAGACATCTCATTTAGACTACAATAGACATCTCATTTAGACTACAATAGATATGCTTATTTAGACTACAATAGACATGTTTATTTAGACTACAATAGACGTGCTCATTTAGACTACAATAAACATGCTCATTTAGACTACAATAGACGTGCTCATTTAGACTACAATAGACATGCTCATTTAGACTACAATAGACATGCTCATTTAAACTACAATAGACATCTCATTTAGACTGCAATAGACATGCTCATTTAGACTACAATAGACAAGCTCATTTAGACTACAATTGACATGCTCATTTAGACTACAATAGACGTGCTCATTTAGACTACAATAGACATGCTCATTTAGACTACAATAGACGTGCTCGTTTAGACTTCAATAGACATGCTCATTCAGACACAATAGACATCTCATTTAGACTACAATAGACGTGGTCATTTAGACTACAATAGACATGCTCATTTAGACTACAATAGACATCTCATTTAGACTGCAATAGACATGCTCATTTAGACTACAATAGACGTGCTCATTTAGACTACAATAGACGTGCTCATTTAGACTACAATAGACATGCTCATTTAGACTACAATAGACATGCTCATTTAGACTACAATAGACATCTCATTTAGACTAAAATAGACATGCTCATTTAGACTACAATAGACGTGCTCATTTAGACTACAATAGACATGCTCATTTAGACTACAATAGACATGCTCATTTAGACTTTAATAGACATGCTCATTTAGACTACAATAGACATGCTCATTTAGACTTTAATAGACATGCTCATTTAGACTACAATAGACATGCTCATTTAGACTTTAATAGACATGCTTATTTAGACTACAATAGACATGCCATTTAGACTACAATAGACATGCTCATTTAGACTTTAATAAAGAGGCTCATTTAGACTACAATAGACATCTCATTTAGGCTACAATAGACATGCTCATTTAGACTACAATAGACATCTCATTTAGACTACAATAGACATCTCATTTAGACTACAATAGACATGCTCATTTAGACTGCAATAGACATCTCATTTAGACTACAATAGACATGCTCATCTAGACTACAACAGACATGCTCATTTAGACTACAACAGACATGCTCATTTAGACTACAATAGACATCTCATTTAGACTACAATAGACATCTCATTTAGACTACAATAGATATGCTCATTTAGACTTCAATAGACATGCTCATTTAGACTACAATAGACGTGCTCATTTAGACTACAATGAAGATGCTCATTTAGACTACAATAGACGTGCTCATTCAGACTACAATAGACATGCTCATTTAGACTACAATAGACATGCTCATTTAGACTACAATAGACATCTCATTTAGACTGCAATAGACATGCTCATTTAGACTACAATAGACATGCTCATTTAGACTACAATAGACATGCTCATTTAGACTACAATAGACGTGCTAATTTAGACTACAATAGACATGCTCATTTAGACTACAATAGACGTGCTCGTTTAGACTTCAATAGACATGCTCATTCAGACTACAATAGACATTTCATTTAGACTACAATAGACGTGCTCATTTAGACTACAATAGACATGCTCATTTAGACTACAATAGACATCTCATTTAGACTGCAATAGACATGCTCATTTAAACTACAATAGACGTGCTCATTTAGACTACAATAGACGTGTTCATTTAGACTACAAAAGACATGCTCATTTAGACTACAATAGACATCTCATTTAGACTACGATAGACATCTCATTTAGACTACAATAGACATGCTCATTTAGACTACAATAGACATGCTCCTTCAGACTACAATAGACATCTCATTTAGACTACAATAGACATGCTCATTTAGACTTTAACAGACATGCTCATTCAGACAACAATAGACATGCTCATTTAGACAACAATAGACGTGCTCATTTAAACTACAATAGACATCTCATTTAGACTACAATAGACATCTCATTTAGACTGCACTAGATATGCTCATTCAGACTACAATAGACATGCTCATTTAGACTACAGTAGACGTGCTCATTTAGACTGCAATAGACATGCTCATTTAGACTACAATAGACATCTCATTCAGACAACAATAGACGTGCTCATTTAGACTACAATAGACATGCTCATTTAGACTACAATAGACATCTCGTTTAGACTGCAATAGACATGCTCATTTAGACTACAATAGACGTGCTCATTTAGACTACAATAGACATGCTCATTTAGAATACAAAATACGTGCTCATTTAGACTACAATAGACATGCTCATTTAGACTACAACAGACATCTCATTTAGACTACAATTGACATGTTCATTTAGACTACAACAGACATCTCATTTAGACTACAATTGACATGCTCATTTAGACTAAAATAGACATGCTCATTTAGACTTCAATAGACGTGCTCATTCAGACAACAATAGACGTGCTCATTTAGACTTCAATAGACGTGCTCATTTAAACTACAATAGACATCTCATTTAGACTACAATAGACATCTCATTTAGACTACAATAGATATGCTTATTTAGACTACAATAGACATGCTTATTTAGACTACAATAGACGTGCTCATTTAGACTACAATAAACATGCTCATTTAGACTACAATAGACGTGCTCATTTAGACTACAATAGACATGCTCATTTAGACTACAATAGACATGCTCATTTAAGTTACAATAGACATCTCATTTAGACTGCAATAGACATGCTCATTTAGACTACAATAGACAAGCTCATTTAGACTACAATAGACATGCTCATTTAGACTATAATAGACGTGCTCATTTAGACTACAATAGACATGCTCATTTAGACTACAATAGACGTGCTCGTTTAGACTTCAATAGACATGCTCATTCAGACTACAATAGACATCTCATTTAGACTACTATAGACGTGGTCATTTAGACTACAATAGACATGCTCATTTTGACTACAATAGACATCTCATTTAGACTGCAATAGACATGCTCATTTAGACTACAATAGACGTGCTCATTTAGACTACAATAGACGTGCTCATTTAGACTACAATAGACATGCTCATTTAGACTACAATAGACATGCTCATTTAGACTACAATAGACATCTCATTTAGACTAAAATAGACATGCTCATTTAGACTACAATAGACGTGCTCATTTAGACTACAATAGACATGCTCATTTAGACTACAATAGACATGCTCATTTAGACTTTAATAGACATGCTCATTTAGACTACAATAGACATGCTCATTTAGACTTTAATAGACATGCTCATTTAGACTACAATAGACATGCTCATTTAGACTTTAATAGACATGCTCATTTAGACTACAATAGACATGCCATTTAGACTACAATAGACATGCTCATTTAGACTTTAATAAAGAGGCTCATTTAGACTACAATAGACATCTCATTTAGGCTACAATAGACATGCTCATTTAGACTACAATAGACATCTCATTTAGACTACAATAGACATCTCATTTAGACTACAATAGACATGCTCATTTAGACTTTAATAGACATGCTCATTTAGACTACAATAGACATCTCATTTAGACTACAATAGACATCTCATTTAGACTGCACTAGATATGCTCATTCAGACTACAATAGACATGCTCATTTAGACTACAGTAGACGTGCTCATTTAGACTGCAATAGACATGCTCATTTAGACTACAATAGACATCTCATTTAGACAACAATAGACGTGCTCGTTTAGACTACAATAGACATGCTCATTTAGACTACAATAGACATCTCGTTTAGACTGCAATAGACATGCTCATTTAGACTACAATAGACGTGCTCATTTAGACTACAATAGACATGCTCATTTAGAATACAAAATACGTGCTCATTTAGACTACAATAGACATGCTCATTTAGACTTTAACAGACATGCTCATTCAGACAACAATAGACATGCTCATTTAGACTACAATAGACATCTCATTTAGACTGCACTAGATATGCTCATTCAGACTACAATAGACATGCTCATTTAGACTACAGTAGACGTGCTCATTTAGACTGCAATAGACATGCTCATTTAGACTACAATAGACATCTCATTCAGACAACAATAGACGTGCTCATTTAGACTACAATAGACATGCTCATTTAGACTACAATAGACATCTCGTTTAGACTGCAATAGACATGCTCATTTAGACTACAATAGACGTGCTCATTTAGACTACAATAGACATGCTCATTTAGAATACAAAATACGTGCTCATTTAGACTACAATAGACATGCTCATTTAGACTACAACAGACATCTCATTTAGACTACAATTGACATGTTCATTTAGACTGCAATAGACATGCTCATTTAGACTACAATAGACAAGCTCATTTAGACTACAATAGACATGCTCATTTAGACTACAATAGACGTGCTCATTTAAACTACAATAGACATGCTTATTTAGACTACAATAGACGTGCTCGTTTAGACTTCAATAGACATGCTCATTCAGACTACAATAGACATCTCATTTAGACTACAATAGACGTGGTCATTTAGACTACAATAGACATGCTCATTTAGACTACAATAGACATCTCATTTAGACTGCAATAGACATGCTCATTTAGACTACAATAGACGTGCTCATTTAGACTACAATAGACGTGCTCATTTAGACTACAATAGACATGCTCATTTAGACTACAATAGACATGCTCATTTAGACTAAAATAGACATCTCATTTAGACTAAAATAGACATGCTCATTTAGACTACAATAGACGTGCTCATTTAGACTACAATAGACATGCTCATTTAGACTACAATAGACATGCTCATTTAGACTTTAATAGACATGCTAATTTAGACTACAATAGACATGCTCATTTAGACTTTAATAGACATGCTCATTTAGACTACAATAGACATGCTCATTTAGACTTTTATAGACATGCTCATTTAGACTACAATAGACATGCCATTTAGACTACAATAGACATGCTCATTTAGACTTTAATAAAGAGGCTCATTTAGACTACAATAGACATCTCATTTAGGCTACAATAGACATGCTCATTTAGACTACAATAGACATCTCATTTAGACTACAATAGACATCTCATTTAGACTACAATAGACATGCTCATTTAGACTTTAATGGACATGCTCATTTAGACTACAATAGACATCTCATTTAGACTACAATAGACATCTCATTTAGACTGCACTAGATATGCTCATTCAGACTACAATAGACATGCTCATTTAGAATACAGTAGACGTGCTCATTTAGACTGCAATAGACATGCTCATTTAGACTACAATAGACATCTCATTTAGACAACAATAGACGTGCTCGTTTAGACTACAATAGACATGCTCATTTAGACTACAATAGACATCTCGTTTAGACTGCAATAGACATGCTCATTTAGACTACAATAGACGTGCTCATTTAGACTACAATAGACATGCTCATTTAGAATACAAAATACGTGCTCATTTAGACTACAATAGACATGCTCATTTAGACTACAACAGACATCTCATTTAGACTACAATTGACATGTTCATTTAGACTAAAATAGACATGCTCATTTAGACTTCAATAGATGTGCTCATTCAGACAACAATAGACGTGCTCATTTAGACTACAATAGACGTGCTCATTTAAACTACAATAGACATCTCATTTAGACTACAATAGACATCTCATTTAGACTACAATAGATATGCTCATTTAGACTACAATAGACATGCTCATTTAGACTACAATAGACGTGCTCATTTAGACTACAATAAACATGCTCATTTAGACTACAATAGACGTGCTCATTTAGACTACAATAGACATGCTCATTTAGACTACAATAGACATGCTCATTTAGACTACAATAGACATCTCATTTAGACTAAAATAGACATGCTCATTTAGATTACAATAGACGTGCTCATTTAGACTACAATAGACATGCTCATTTAGACTACAATAGACATGCTCATTTAGACTTTAATAGACATGCTCATTTAGACTACAATAGACATGCTCATTTAGACTTTAATAGACATGCTCATTTAGACTACAATAGACATGCTCATTTAGACTTTAATAGACATGCTCATTTAGACTACAATAGACATGCTCATTTAGACTTTAATAAAGAGGCTCATTTAGACTACAATAGACATCTCATTTAGGCTACAATAGACATGCTCATTTAGACTACAATAGACATCTCATTTAGACTACAATAGACATCTCATTTAGACTACAATAGACATGCTCATTTAGACTTTAATAGACATGCTCATTTAGACTACAATAGATATCTCATTTAGACTACAATAGACATCTCATTTAGACTGCACTAGATATGCTCATTCAGACTACAATAGACATGCTCATTTAGACTACAGTAGACGTGCTCATTTAGACTGCAATAGACATGCTCATTTAGACTACAATAGACATCTCATTTAGACAACAATAGACGTGCTCATTTAGACTACAATAGACATGCTCATTTAGACTACAATAGACATCTCGTTTAGACTGCAATAGACATGCTCATTTAGACTACAATAGACGTGTTCATTTAGACTACAATAGACATGCTCATTTAGAATACAAAATACGTGCTCATTTAGACTACAATAGACATGCTCATTTAGACTACAACAGACATTTCATTTAGACTACAATTGACATGTTCATTTAGACTAAAATAGACATGCTCATTTAGACTTCAATAGACGTGCTCATTCAGACAACAATAGACGTGCTCATTTAAACTACAATAGACGTGCTCATTTAAACTACAATAGACATCTCATTTAGACTACAATAGACATCTCATTTAGACTACAATAGATATGCTCATTTAGACTACAATAGACATGCTCATTTAGACTACAATAGACGTGCTCATTTAGACTACAATAAACATGCTCATTTAGACTACAATAGACGTGCTCATTTAGACTACAATAGACATGCTCATTTAGACTACAATAGACATGCTCATTTAGACTACAATAGACATCTCATTTAGACTGCAATAGACATGCTCATTTAGACTACAATAGACATGCTCATTTAGACTACAATAGACGTGCTCATTTAGACTACAATAGACATGCTCAATTAGACTACAATAGACGTGCTCGTTTAGACTTCAATAGACATGCTCATTCAGACTACAATAGACATCTCATTTAGACTACAATAGACGTGGTCATTTAGACTACAATAGACATGCTCATTTAGACTACAATAGACACCTCATTTAGACTGCAATAGACATGCTCATTTAGACTACAATAGACGTGCTCATTTAGACTACAATAGACGTGCTCATTTAGACTACAATAGACATGCTCATTTAGACTACAATAGACATGCTCATTTAGACTACAATAGACATCTCATTTAGACTACAATAGACATGCTCATTTAGACTACAATAGACGTGCTCATTTAGACTACAATAGACATGCTCATTTAGACTACAATAGACATGCTCATTTAGACTTTAATAGACATGCTCATTTAGACTACAATAGACATGCTCATTTAGACTTTAATAGACATGCTCACTTAGACTACAATAGACATGCTCATTTAGACTTTAATAGACATGCTCATTTAGACTACAATAGACATGTCATTTAGACTACAATAGACATGCACATTTAGACTTTAATAAAGAGGCTCATTCAGACTACAATAGACATCTCATTTAGACTACAATAGACATGCTCATTTAGACTACAATAGACATCTCATTTAGACTACAATAGACATCTCATTTAGACTACAATAAACATGCTCATTTAGACTTTAATAGACATGCTCATTTAGACTACAATAGACATCTCATTTAGACTACAATAGACATCTCATTTAGACTGCACTAGATATGCTCATTCAGACTACAATAGACATGCTCATTTAGACTACAATAGACATTTCATTTAGACTACAATAGACGTGCTCATTTAGACTGCAATAGACATGCTCATTTAGACTACAATAGACGTGCTCATTTAGACTACAATAGACATGCTCATTTAGACTACAAAAACGTGTTCATTTAGACTACAATAGACATGCTCGTTTAGACTACAATAGACATCTCATTTAGACTACAATAGACATGCTCATTCAGACTACAATAGACATGCTCATTTAGACTTCAATAGACGTGTTCATTTAGACTACAATAGACATGCTCATTTAGACTACAATAGACGTGCTCATTTAGACTACAATAGACATCTCATTTAGAATACAATAGACATCTCATTCAGACTACAATAGACATGCTCATCTAGACTACAACAGACATGCTCATTTAGACTACAATAGACATCTCATTTAGACTACAATAGACATCTCATTTAGACTACAATAGATATGCTCATTTAGACTTCAATAAACATGCTCATTTAAACTACAATAGACATCTCGTTTAGACTGCAATAGACATGCTCATTTAGACTACAATAGACGTGCTCATTTAGACTACAATAGACATGCTCATTTAGAATACAAAATACGTGCTCATTTAGACTACAATAGACATGCTCATTTAGACTACAACAGACATCTCATTTAGACTACAATTGACATGTTCATTTAGACTAAAATAGACATGCTCATTTAGACTTCAATAGACGTGCTCATTCAGACAACAATAGACGTGCTCATTTAGACTACAATAGACGTGCTCATTTAAACTACAATAGACATCTCATTTAGACTACAATAGATATGCTCATTTAGACTACAATAGACATGCTCATTTAGACTACAATAGACGTGCTCATTTAGACTACAATAAACATGCTCATTTAGACTACAATAGACGTGCTCATTTAGACTACAATAGACATGCTCATTTAGACTACAACAGACATCTCATTTAGACTACAATTGACATGTTCATTTAGACTAAAATAGACATGCTCATTTAGACTTCAATAGACGTGCTCATTCAGACAACAATAGACGTGCTCATTTAAACTACAATAGACGTGCTCATTTAAACTACAATAGACATCTCATTTAGACTACAATAGACATCTCATTTAGACTACAACAGACATCTCATTTAGACTACAATTGACATGTTCATTTAGACTACAACAGACATCTCATTTAGACTTTAATAGACATGCTCATTTAGACTACAATAGACATCTTATTTAGACTACAATAGATATGCTCATTTAGACTACAATAGACATGCTCATTTAGACTACATTAGACGTGCTCATTTAGACTACAATAGACATGCTCATTTAGACCACAATAGACGTGCTCATTTAGACTACAATAGACATGCTCATTTAGACTACAACAGACATCTCATTTAGACTACAATTGACATGTTCATTTAGACTACAACAGACATCTCATTTAGACTACAATTGACATGCTCATTTAGACTAAAATAGACATGCTCATTTAGACTTCAATAGACGTGCTCATTCAGACAACAATAGACGTGCTCATTTAGACTTCAATAGACGTGCTCATTTAAACTACAATAGACATCTCATTTAGACTACAATAGACATCTCATTTAGACTACAATAGATATGCTTATTTAGACTACAATAGACATGTTTATTTAGACTACAATAGACGTGCTCATTTAGACTACAATAAACATGCTCATTTAGACTACAATAGACGTGCTCATTTAGACTACAATAGACATGCTCATTTAGACTACAATAGACATGCTCATTTAAACTACAATAGACATCTCATTTAGACTGCAATAGACATGCTCATTTAGACTACAATAGACAAGCTCATTTAGACTACAATTGACATGCTCATTTAGACTACAATAGACGTGCTCATTTAGACTACAATAGACATGCTCATTTAGACTACAATAGACGTGCTCGTTTAGACTTCAATAGACATGCTCATTCAGACACAATAGACATCTCATTTAGACTACAATAGACGTGGTCATTTAGACTACAATAGACATGCTCATTTAGACTAGAATAGACATCTCATTTAGACTGCAATAGACATGCTCATTTAGACTACAATAGACGTGCTCATTTAGACTACAATAGACGTGCTCATTTAGACTACAATAGACATGCTCATTTAGACTACAATAGACATGCTCATTTAGACTACAATAGACATCTCATTTAGACTAAAATAGACATGCTCATTTAGACTACAATAGACGTGCTCATTTAGACTACAATAGACATGCTCATTTAGACTACAATAGACATGCTCATTTAGACTTTAATAGACATGCTCATTTAGACTACAATAGACATGCTCATTTAGACTTTAATAGACATGCTCATTTAGACTACAATAGACATGCTCATTTAGACTTTAATAGACATGCTTATTTAGACTACAATAGACATGCCATTTAGACTACAATAGACATGCTCATTTAGACTTTAATAAAGAGGCTCATTTAGACTACAATAGACATCTCATTTAGGCTACAATAGACATGCTCATTTAGACTACAATAGACATCTCATTTAGACTACAATAGACATCTCATTTAGACTACAATAGACATGCTCATTTAGACTGCAATAGACATCTCATTTAGACTACAATAGACATGCTCATCTAGACTACAACAGACATGCTCATTTAGACTACAACAGACATGCTCATTTAGACTACAATAGACATCTCATTTAGACTACAATAGACATCTCATTTAGACTACAATAGATATGCTCATTTAGACTTCAATAGACATGCTCATTTAGACTACAATAGACGTGCTCATTTAGACTACACTGGACATGCTCATTTAGACTACAATAGACGTGCTCATTCAGACTACAATAGACATGCTCATTTAGACTACAATAGACATGCTCATTTAGACTACAATAGACATCTCATTTAGACTGCAATAGACATGCTCATTTAGACTACAATAGACATGCTCATTTAGACTACAATAGACATGCTCATTTAGACTACAATGGACGTGCTAATTTAGACTACAATAGACATGCTCATTTAGACTACAATAGACGTGCTCGTTTAGACTTCAATAGACATGCTCATTCAGACTACAATAGACATTTCATTTAGACTACAATAGACGTGCTCATTTAGACTACAATAGACATGCTCATTTAGACTACAATAGACATCTCATTTAGACTGCAATAGACATGCTCATTTAAACTACAATAGACGTGCTCATTTAGACTACAATAGACGTGTTCATTTAGACTACAAAAGACATGCTCATTTAGACTACAATAGACATCTCATTTAGACTACGATAGACATCTCATTTAGACTACAATAGACATGCTCATTTAGACTACAATAGACATGCTCCTTCAGACTACAATAGACATCTCATTTAGACTACAATAGACATGCTCATTTAGACTTTAACAGACATGCTCATTCAGACAACAATAGACATGCTCATTTAGACAACAATAGACGTGCTCATTTAAACTACAATAGACATCTCATTTAGACTACAATAGACATCTCATTTAGACTGCACTAGATATGCTCATTCAGACTACAATAGACATGCTCATTTAGACTACAGTAGACGTGCTCATTTAGACTGCAATAGACATGCTCATTTAGACTACAATAGACATCTCATTCAGACAACAATAGACGTGCTCATTTAGACTACAATAGACATGCTCATTTAGACTACAATAGACATCTCGTTTAGACTGCAATAGACATGCTCATTTAGACTACAATAGACGTGCTCATTTAGACTACAATAGACATGCTCATTTAGAATACAAAATACGTGCTCATTTAGACTACAATAGACATGCTCATTTAGACTACAACAGACATCTCATTTAGACTACAATTGACATGTTCATTTAGACTACAACAGACATCTCATTTAGACTACAATTGACATGCTCATTTAGACTAAAATAGACATGCTCATTTAGACTTCAATAGACGTGCTCATTCAGACAACAATAGACGTGCTCATTTAGACTTCAATAGACGTGCTCATTTAAACTACAATAGACATCTCATTTAGACTACAATAGACATCTCATTTAGACTACAATAGATATGCTTATTTAGACTACAATAGACATGCTTATTTAGACTACAATAGACGTGCTCATTTAGACTACAATAAACATGCTCATTTAGACTACAATAGACGTGCTCATTTAGACTACAATAGACATGCTCATTTAGACTACAATAGACATGCTCATTTAAACTACAATAGACATCTCATTTAGACTGCAATAGACATGCTCATTTAGACTACAATAGACAAGCTCATTTAGACTACAATAGACATGCTCATTTAGACTATAATAGACGTGCTCATTTAGACTACAATAGACATGCTCATTTAGACTACAATAGACGTGCTCGTTTAGACTTCAATAGACATGCTCATTCAGACTACAATAGACATCTCATTTAGACTACTATAGACGTGGTCATTTAGACTACAATAGACATGCTCATTTAGACTACAATAGACATCTCATTTAGACTGCAATAGACATGCTCATTTAGACTACAATAGACGTGCTCATTTAGACTACAATAGACGTGCTCATTTAGACTACAATAGACATGCTCATTTAGACTACAATAGACATGCTCATTTAGACTACAATAGACATCTCATTTAGACTAAAATAGACATGCTCATTTAGACTACAATAGACGTGCTCATTTAGACTACAATAGACATGCTCATTTAGACTACAATAGACATGCTCATTTAGACTTTAATAGACATGCTCATTTAGACTACAATAGACATGCTCATTTAGACTTTAATAGACATGCTCATTTAGACTACAATAGACATGCTCATTTAGACTTTAATAGACATGCTCATTTAGACTACAATAGACATGCCATTTAGACTACAATAGACATGCTCATTTAGACTTTAATAAAGAGGCTCATTTAGACTACAATAGACATCTCATTTAGGCTACAATAGACATGCTCATTTAGACTACAATAGACATCTCATTTAGACTACAATAGACATCTCATTTAGACTACAATAGATATGCTTATTTAGACTACAATAGACATGCTTATTTAGACTACAATAGACGTGGTCATTTAGACTACAATAGACATGCTCATTTAGACTACAATAGACATCTCATTTAGACTGCAATAGACATGCTCATTTAGACTACAATAGACGTGCTCATTTAGACTACAATAGACGTGCTCATTTAGACTGCAATAGACATGCTCATTTAGACTACAATAGACATGCTCATTTAGACTACAATAGACATCTCATTTAGACTATAATAGACGTGCTCATTTAGACTAAAATAGACATGCTCATTTAGACTACAATAGACGTGCTCATTTAGACTACAATAGACATGCTCATTCAGACTACAATAGACATCTCATTTAGACTTTAATAGACATGCTCATTTAGACTACAATAGACATGCTCATTTACACTTTAATAGACATGCTCATTTAGACTACAATAGACATGCTCATTTAGACTTTAATAGACATGCTCATTTAGACTACAATAGACATGCCATTTAGACTACAATAGACATGCTCATTCAGACTTTAATAAAGAGGCTCATTTAGACTACAATAGACATCTCATTTAGGCTACAATAGACATGCTCATTTAGACTACAATAGACATCTCATTTAGACTACAATAGACATCTCATTTAGACTACAATAGACATGCTCATTTAGACTTTAATAGACATGCTCATTTAGACTACAATAGACATCTCATTTAGACTACAATAGACATCTCATTTAGACTGCACTAGATATGCTCATTCAGACTACAATAGACATGCTCATTTAGACTACAGTAGACGTGCTCATTTAGACTGCAATAGACATGCTCATTTAGACTACAATAAACATCTCATTTAGACAACAATAGACGTGCTCGTTTAGACTACAATAGACATGCTCATTTAGACTACAATAGACATCTCGTTTAGACTGCAATAGACATGCTCATTTAGACTACAATAGACGTGCTCATTTAGACTACAATAGACATGCTCATTTAGAATACATAATACGTGCTCATTTAGACTACAATAGACATGCTCATTTAGACTTTAACAGACATGCTCATTCAGACAACAATAGACATGCTCATTTAGACTACAATAGACATCTCATTTAGACTGCACTAGATATGCTCATTCAGACTACAATAGACATGCTCATTTAGACTACAGTAGACGTGCTCATTTAGACTGCAATAGACATGCTCATTTAGACTACAATAGACATCTCATTCAGACAACAATAGACGTGCTCATTTAGACTACAATAGCCATGCTCATTTACACTACAATAGACATCTCGTTTAGACTGCAATAGACATGCTCATTTAGACTACAATAGACGTGCTCATTTAGACTACAATAGACATGCTCATTTAGAATACAAAATACGTGCTCATTTAGACTACAATAGACATGCTCATTTAGACTACAACAGACATCTCATTTAGACTACAATTGACATGTTCATTTAGACTACAACAGACATCTCATTTAGACTACAATTGACATGCTCATTTAGACTAAAATAGACATGCTCATTTAGACTTCAATAGACGTGCTCATTCAGACAACAATAGACGTGCTCATTTAGACTTCAATAGACGTGCTCATTTAAACTACAATAGACATCTCATTTAGACTACAATAGACATCTCATTTAGACTACAATAGATATGCTTATTTAGACTACAATAGACATGCTTATTTAGACTACGATAGACGTGCTCATTTAGACTACAATAAACATGCTCATTTAGACTACAATAGACGTGCTCATTTAGACTACAATAGACATGCTTATTTAGACTACAATAGACATGCTCATTTAAACTACAATAGACATCTCATTTAGACTGCAATAGACATGCTCATTTAGACTACAATAGACAAGCTCATTTAGACTACAATAGACATACTCATTTAGACTACAATAGACGTGCTCATTTAAACTACAATAGACATGCTTATTTAGACTACAATAGACGTGCTCGTTTAGACTTCAATAGACATGCTCATTCAGACTACAATAGACATCTCATTTAGACTACAATAGACGTGGTCATTTAGACTACAATAGACATGCTCATTTAGACTACAATAGACATCTCATTTAGACTGCAATAGACATGCTCATTTAGACTACAATAGACGTGCTCATTTAGACTACAATAGACGTGCTCATTTAGAATACAATAGACATGCTCATTTAGACTACAATAGACATGCTCATTTAGACTAAAATAGACATCTCATTTAGACTAAAATAGACATGCTCATTTAGACTACAATAGACGTGCTCATTTAGACTACAATAGACATGCTCATTTAGAC
Source organism: Morinoia aosen (assembly GCA_030386875.1). Taxonomy (NCBI): domain Eukaryota; kingdom Metazoa; phylum Arthropoda; class Malacostraca; order Amphipoda; family Talitridae; genus Morinoia; species Morinoia aosen. The sequence continues at coordinate 43,588,742 of CM059565.1, read as the reverse complement.
TACAATAGACATGCTCATTTAGACTTTAATAGACATGCTCATTTAGACTACAATAGACATGCTCATTTAGACTTTAATAGACATGCTCATTTAGACTACAATAGACATGCTCATTTAGACTTTTATAGACATGCTCATTTAGACTACAATAGACATGCCATTTAGACTACAATAGACATGCTCATTTAGACTTTAATAAAGAGGCTCATTTAGACTACAATAGACATCTCATTTAGGCTACAATAGACATGCTCATTTAGACTACAATAGACATCTCATTTAGACTACAATAGACATCTCATTTAGACTACAATAGACATGCTCATTTAGACTTTAATGGACATGCTCATTTAGACTACAATAGACATCTCATTTAGACTACAATAGACATCTCATTTAGACTGCACTAGATATGCTCATTCAGACTACAATAGACATGCTCATTTAGAATACAGTAGACGTGCTCATTTAGACTGCAATAGACATGCTCATTTAGACTACAATAGACATCTCATTTAGACAACAATAGACGTGCTCGTTTAGACTACAATAGACATGCTCATTTAGACTACAATAGACATCTCGTTTAGACTGCAATAGACATGCTCATTTAGACTACAATAGACGTGCTCATTTAGACTACAATAGACATGCTCATTTAGAATACAAAATACGTGCTCATTTAGACTACAATAGACATGCTCATTTAGACTACAACAGACATCTCATTTAGACTACAATTGACATGTTCATTTAGACTAAAATAGACATGCTCATTTAGACTTCAATAGACGTGCTCATTCAGACAACAATAGACGTGCTCATTTAGACTACAATAGACGTGCTCATTTAAACTACAATAGACATCTCATTTAGACTACAATAGACATCTCATTTAGACTACAATAGATATGCTCATTTAGACTACAATAGACATGCTCATTTAGACTACAATAGACGTGCTCATTTAGACTACAATAAACATGCTCATTTAGACTACAATAGACGTGCTCATTTAGACTACAATAGACATGCTCATTTAGACTACAATAGACATGCTCATTTAGACTACAATAGACATCTCATTTAGACTAAAATAGACATGCTCATTTAGATTACAATAGACGTGCTCATTTAGACTACAATAGACATGCTCATTTAGACTACAATAGACATGCTCATTTAGACTTTAATAGACATGCTCATTTAGACTACAATAGACATGCTCATTTAGACTTTAATAGACATGCTCATTTAGACTACAATAGACATGCTCATTTAGACTTTAATAGACATGCTCATTTAGACTACAATAGACATGCTCATTTAGACTTTAATAAAGAGGCTCATTTAGACTACAATAGACATCTCATTTAGGCTACAATAGACATGCTCATTTAGACTACAATAGACATCTCATTTAGACTACAATAGACATCTCATTTAGACTACAATAGACATGCTCATTTAGACTTTAATAGACATGCTCATTTAGACTACAATAGATATCTCATTTAGACTACAATAGACATCTCATTTAGACTGCACTAGATATGCTCATTCAGACTACAATAGACATGCTCATTTAGACTACAGTAGACGTGCTCATTTAGACTGCAATAGACATGCTCATTTAGACTACAATAGACATCTCATTTAGACAACAATAGACGTGCTCATTTAGACTACAATAGACATGCTCATTTAGACTACAATAGACATCTCGTTTAGACTGCAATAGACATGCTCATTTAGACTACAATAGACGTGTTCATTTAGACTACAATAGACATGCTCATTTAGAATACAAAATACGTGCTCATTTAGACTACAATAGACATGCTCATTTAGACTACAACAGACATCTCATTTAGACTACAATTGACGTGTTCATTTAGACTAAAATAGACATGCTCATTTAGACTTCAATAGACGTGCTCATTCAGACAACAATAGACGTGCTCATTTAAACTACAATAGACGTGCTCATTTAAACTACAATAGACATCTTATTTAGACTACAATAGACATCTCATTTAGACTACAATAGATATGCTCATTTAGACTACAATAGACATGCTCATTTAGACTACAATAGACGTGCTCATTTAGACTACAATAAACATGCTCATTTAGACTACAATAGACGTGCTCATTTAGACTACAATAGACATGCTCATTTAGACTACAATAGACATGCTCATTTAGACTACAATAGACATCTCATTTAGACTGCAATAGACATGCTCATTTAGACTACAATAGACATGCTCATTTAGACTACAATAGACGTGCTCATTTAGACTACAATAGACATGCTCATTTAGACTACAATAGACGTGCTCGTTTAGACTTCAATAGACATGCTCATTCAGACTACAATAGACATCTCATTTAGACTACAATAGACGTGGTCATTTAGACTACAATAGACATGCTCATTTAGACTACAATAGACACCTCATTTAGACTGCAATAGACATGCTCATTTAGACTACAATAGACGTGCTCATTTAGACTACAATAGACGTGCTCATTTAGACTACAATAGACATGCTCATTTAGACTACAATAGACATGCTCATTTAGACTACAATAGACATCTCATTTAGACTACAATAGACATGCTCATTTAGACTACAATAGACGTGCTCATTTAGACTACAATAGACATGCTCATTTAGACTACAATAGACATGCTCATTTAGACTTTAATAGACATGCTCATTTAGACTACAATAGACATGCTCATTTAGACTTTAATAGACATGCTCACTTAGACTACAATAGACATGCTCATTTAGACTTTAATAGACATGCTCATTTAGACTACAATAGACATGTCATTTAGACTACAATAGACATGCACATTTAGACTTTAATAAAGAGGCTCATTCAGACTACAATAGACATCTCATTTAGACTACAATAGACATGCTCATTTAGACTACAATAGACATCTCATTTAGACTACAATAGACATCTCATTTAGACTACAATAAACATGCTCATTTAGACTTTAATAAACATGCTCATTTAGACTACAATAGACGTGCTCATTTAGACTACAATAGACATGCTTATTTAGACTACAATAGACATGCTCATTTAAACTACAATAGACATCTCATTTAGACTGCAATAGACATGCTCATTTAGACTACAATAGACAAGCTCATTTAGACTACAATAGACATACTCATTTAGACTACAATAGACGTGCTCATTTAAACTACAATAGACATGCTTATTTAGACTACAATAGACGTGCTCGTTTAGACTTCAATAGACATGCTCATTCAGACTACAATAGACATCTCATTTAGACTACAATAGACGTGGTCATTTAGACTACAATAGACATGCTCATTTAGACTACAATAGACATCTCATTTAGACTGCAATAGACATGCTCATTTAGACTACAATAGACGTGCTCATTTAGACTACAATAGACGTGCTCATTTAGAATACAATAGACATGCTCATTTAGACTACAATAGACATGCTCATTTAGACTAAAATAGACATCTCATTTAGACTAAAATAGACATGCTCATTTAGACTACAATAGACGTGCTCATTTAGACTACAATAGACATGCTCATTTAGACTACAATAGACATGCTCATTTAGACTTTAATAGACATGCTCATTTAGACTACAATAGACATGCTCATTTAGACTTTAATAGACATGCTCATTTAGACTACAATAGACATGCTCATTTAGACTTTTATAGACATGCTCATTTAGACTACAATAGACATGCCATTTAGACTACAATAGACATGCTCATTTAGACTTTAATAAAGAGGCTCATTTAGACTACAATAGACATCTCATTTAGGCTACAATAGACATGCTCATTTAGACTACAATAGACATCTCATTTAGACTACAATAGACATCTCATTTAGACTACAATAGACATGCTCATTTAGACTTTAATGGACATGCTCATTTAGACTACAATAGACATCTCATTTAGACTACAATAGACATCTCATTTAGACTGCACTAGATATGCTCATTCAGACTACAATAGACATGCTCATTTAGAATACAGTAGACGTGCTCATTTAGACTGCAATAGACATGCTCATTTAGACTACAATTGACATCTCATTTAGACAACAATAGACGTGCTCGTTTAGACTACAATAGACATGCTCATTTAGACTACAATAGACATCTCGTTTAGACTGCAATAGACATGCTCATTTAGACTACAATAGACGTGCTCATTTAGACTACAATAGACATGCTCATTTAGAATACAAAATACGTGCTCATTTAGACTACAATAGACATGCTCATTTAGACTACAACAGACATCTCATTTAGACTACAATTGACATGTTCATTTAGACTAAAATAGACATGCTCATTTAGACTTCAATAGACGTGCTCATTCAGACAACAATAGACGTGCTCATTTAGACTACAATAGACGTGCTCATTTAAACTACAATAGACATCTCATTTAGACTACAATAGACATCTCATTTAGACTACAATAGATATGCTCATTTAGACTACAATAGACATGCTCATTTAGACTACAATAGACGTGCTCATTTAGACTACAATAAACATGCTCATTTAGACTACAATAGACGTGCTCATTTAGACTACAATAGACATGCTCATTTAGACTACAATAGACATGCTCATTTAGACTACAATAGACATCTCATTTAGACTAAAATAGACATGCTCATTTAGATTACAATAGACGTGCTCATTTAGACTACAATAGACATGCTCATTTAGACTACAATAGACATGCTCATTTAGACTTTAATAGACATGCTCATTTAGACTACAATAGACATGCTCATTTAGACTTTAATAGACATGCTCATTTAGACTACAATAGACATGCTCATTTAGACTTTAATAGACATGCTCATTTAGACTACAATAGACATGCTCATTTAGACTTTAATAAAGAGGCTCATTTAGACTACAATAGACATCTCATTTAGGCTACAATAGACATGCTCATTTAGACTACAATAGACATCTCATTTAGACTACAATAGACATCTCATTTAGACTACAATAGACATGCTCATTTAGACTTTAATAGACATGCTCATTTAGACTACAATAGATATCTCATTTAGACTACAATAGACATCTCATTTAGACTGCACTAGATATGCTCATTCAGACTACAATAGACATGCTCATTTAGACTACAGTAGACGTGCTCATTTAGACTGCAATAGACATGCTCATTTAGACTACAATAGACATCTCATTTAGACAACAATAGACGTGCTCATTTAGACTACAATAGACATGCTCATTTAGACTACAATAGACATCTCGTTTAGACTGCAATAGACATGCTCATTTAGACTACAATAGACGTGTTCATTTAGACTACAATAGACATGCTCATTTAGAATACAAAATACGTGCTCATTTAGACTACAATAGACATGCTCATTTAGACTACAACAGACATCTCATTTAGACTACAATTGACATGTTCATTTAGACTAAAATAGACATGCTCATTTAGACTTCAATAGACGTGCTCATTCAGACAACAATAGACGTGCTCATTTAAACTACAATAGACGTGCTCATTTAAACTACAATAGACATCTTATTTAGACTACAATAGACATCTCATTTAGACTACAATAGATATGCTCATTTAGACTACAATAGACATGCTCATTTAGACTACAATAGACGTGCTCATTTAGACTACAATAAACATGCTCATTTAGACTACAATAGACGTGCTCATTTAGACTACAATAGACATGCTCATTTAGACTACAATAGACATGCTCATTTAGACTACAATAGACATCTCATTTAGACTGCAATAGACATGCTCATTTAGACTACAATAGACATGCTCATTTAGACTACAATAGACGTGCTCATTTAGACTACAATAGACATGCTCATTTAGACTACAATAGACGTGCTCGTTTAGACTTCAATAGACATGCTCATTCAGACTACAATAGACATCTCATTTAGACTACAATAGACGTGGTCATTTAGACTACAATAGACATGCTCATTTAGACTACAATAGACACCTCATTTAGACTGCAATAGACATGCTCATTTAGACTACAATAGACGTGCTCATTTAGACTACAATAGACGTGCTCATTTAGACTACAATAGACATGCTCATTTAGACTACAATAGACATGCTCATTTAGACTACAATAGACATCTCATTTAGACTACAATAGACATGCTCATTTAGACTACAATAGACGTGCTCATTTAGACTACAATAGACATGCTCATTTAGACTACAATAGACATGCTCATTTAGACTTTAATAGACATGCTCATTTAGACTACAATAGACATGCTCATTTAGACTTTAATAGACATGCTCACTTAGACTACAATAGACATGCTCATTTAGACTTTAATAGACATGCTCATTTAGACTACAATAGACATGTCATTTAGACTACAATAGACATGCACATTTAGACTTTAATAAAGAGGCTCATTCAGACTACAATAGACATCTCATTTAGACTACAATAGACATGCTCATTTAGACTACAATAGACATCTCATTTAGACTACAATAGACATCTCATTTAGACTACAATAAACATGCTCATTTAGACTTTAATAGACATGCTCATTTAGACTACAATAGACATCTCATTTAGACTACAATAGACATCTCATTTAGACTGCACTAGATATGCTCATTCAGACTACAATAGACATGCTCATTTAGACTACAATAGACATTTCATTTAGACTACAATAGACGTGCTCATTTAGACTGCAATAGACATGCTCATTTAGACTACAATAGACGTGCTCATTTAGACTACAATAGACATGCTCATTTAGACTACAAAAACGTGCTCATTTAGACTACAATAGACATGCTCGTTTAGACTACAATAGACATCTCATTTAGACTACAATAGACATGCTCATTCAGACTACAATAGACATGCTCATTTAGACTTCAATAGACGTGTTCATTTAGACTACAATAGACATGCTCATTTAGACTACAATAGACGTGCTCATTTAGACTACAATAGACATCTCATTTAGAATACAATAGACATCTCATTTAGACTACAATAGACATGCTCATCTAGACTACAACAGACATGCTCATTTAGACTACAATAGACATCTCATTTAGACTACAATAGACATCTCATTTAGACTACAATAGATATGCTCATTTAGACTTCAATAAACATGCTCATTTAAACTACAATAGACATCTCGTTTAGACTGCAATAGACATGCTCATTTAGACTACAATAGACGTGCTCATTTAGACTACAATAGACATGCTCATTTAGAATACAAAATACGTGCTCATTTAGACTACAATAGACATGCTCATTTAGACTACAACAGACATCTCATTTAGACTACAATTGACATGTTCATTTAGACTAAAATAGACATGCTCATTTAGACTTCAATAGACATGCTCATTCAGACAACAATAGACGTGCTCATTTAGACTACAATAGACGTGCTCATTTAAACTACAATAGACATCTCATTTAGACTACAATAGATATGCTCATTTAGACTACAATAGACATGCTCATTTAGACTACAATAGACGTGCTCATTTAGACTACAATAAACATGCTCATTTAGACTACAATAGACGTGCTCATTTAGACTACAATAGACATGCTCATTTAGACTACAACAGACATCTCATTTAGACTACAATTGACATGTTCATTTAGACTAAAATAGACATGCTCATTTAGACTTCAATAGACGTGCTCATTCAGACAACAATAGACGTGCTCATTTAAACTACAATAGACGTGCTCATTTAAACTACAATAGACATCTCATTTAGACTACAATAGACATCTCATTTAGACTACAATAGATATGCTCATTTAGACTACAATAGACATGCTCATTTAGACTACAATAGACGTGCTCATTTAGACTACAATAAACATGCTCATTTAGACTACAATAGACGTGCTCATTTAGACTACAATAGACATGCTCATTTAGACTACAATAGACATGCTCATTTAGACTACAATAGACATCTCATTTAGACTGCAATAGACATGCTCATTTAGACTACAATAGACATGCTCATTTAGACTACAATAGACGTGCTCATTTAGACTACAATAGACATGCTCATTTAGACTACAATAGACGTGCTCGTTTAGACTTCAATAGACATGCTCATTCAGACTACAATAGACATCTCATTTAGACTACAATAGACGTGGTCATTTAGACTACAATAGACATGCTCATTTAGACTACAATAGACACCTCATTTAGACTGCAATAGACATGCTCATTTAGACTACAATAGACGTGCTCATTTAGACTACAATAGACGTGCTCATTTAGACTACAATAGACATGCTCATTTAGACTACAATAGACATGCTCATTTAGACTACAATAGACATCTCATTTAGACTACAATAGACATGCTCATTTAGACTACAATAGACGTGCTCATTTAGACTACAATAGACATGCTCATTTAGACTACAATAGACATGCTCATTTAGACTTAAATAGACATGCTCATTTAGATTACAATAGACATGCTCATTTAGACTTTAATAGACATGCTCACTTAGACTACAATAGACATGCTCATTTAGACTTTAATAGACATGCTCATTTAGACTACAATAGACATGTCATTTAGACTACAATAGACATGCACATTTAGACTTTAATAAAGAGGCTCATTCAGACTACAATAGACATCTCATTTAGACTACAATAGACATGCTCATTTAGACTACAATAGACATCTCATTTAGACTACAATAGACATCTCATTTAGACTACAATAAACATGCTCATTTAGACTTTAATAGACATGCTCATTTAGACTACAATAGACATCTCATTTAGACTACAATAGACATCTCATTTAGACTGCACTAGATATGCTCATTCAGACTACAATAGACATGCTCATTTAGACTACAATAGACATTTCATTTAGACTACAATAGACGTGCTCATTTAGACTGCAATAGACATGCTCATTTAGACTACAATAGACGTGCTCATTTAGACTACAATAGACATGCTCATTTAGACTACAAAAACGTGCTCATTTAGACTACAATAGACATGCTCGTTTAGACTACAATAGACATCTCATTTAGACTACAATAGACATGCTCATTCAGACTACAATAGACATGCTCATTTAGACTTCAATAGACGTGTTCATTTAGACTACAATAGACATGATCATTTAGACTACAATAGACGTGCTCATTTAGACTACAATAGACATCTCATTTAGAATACAATAGACATCTCATTTAGACTACAATAGACATGCTCATCTAGACTACAACAGACATGCTCATTTAGACTACAATAGACATCTCATTTAGACTACAATAGACATCTCATTTAGACTACAATAGATATGCTCATTTAGACTTCAATAAACATGCTCATTTAAACTACAATAGACATCTCGTTTAGACTGCAATAGACATGCTCATTTAGACTACAATAGACGTGCTCATTTAGACTACAATAGACATGCTCATTTAGAATACAAAATACGTGCTCATTTAAACTACAATAGACATGCTCATTTAGACTACAACAGACATCTCATTTAGACTACAATTGACATGTTCATTTAGACTAAAATAGACATGCTCATTTAGACTTCAATAGACGTGCTCATTCAGACAACAATAGACGTGCTCATTTAGACTACAATAGACGTGCTCATTTAAACTACAATAGACATCTCATTTAGACTACAATAGATATGCTCATTTAGACTACAATAGACATGCTCATTTAGACTACAATAGACGTGCTCATTTAGACTACAATAAACATGCTCATTTAGACTACAATAGACGTGCTCATTTAGACTACAATAGACATGCTCATTTAGACTACAATAGACATCTCATTTAGACTGCAATAGACATGCTCATTTAGACTACAATAGACATGCTCATTTAGACTACAATAGACGTGCTCATTTAGACTACAATAGACATGCTCATTTAGACTACAATAGACGTGCTCGTTTAGACTTCAATAGACATGCTCATTCAGACTACAATAGACATCTCATTTAGACTACAATAGACGTGGTCATTTAGACTACAATAGACATGCTCATTTAGACTACAATAGACATCTCATTTAGACTGCAATAGACATGCTCATTTAGACTACAATAGACATGCTCATTTAGACTACAATAGACATGCTCATTTAGACTACAATAGACATCTCATTTAGACTACAATAGACATGCTCATTTAGACTACAATAGACGTGCTCATTTAGACTACAATAGACATGCTCATTTAGACTACAATAGACATGCTCATTTAGACTTTAATAGACATGCTCATTTAGACTACAATAGACATGCTCATTTAGACTTCAATAGACATGCTCATTTAGACTACAATAGACATGCTCATTTAGACTTTAATAGACATGCTCATTTAGACTACAATAGACATGTCATTTAGACTACAATAGACATGCACATTTAGACTTCAATAAAGAGGCTCATTCAGACTACAATAGACATCTCATTTAGACTACAATAGACATGCTCATTTAGACTACAATAGACATCTCATTTAGACTACAATAGACATCTCATTTATACTACAATAGACATGCTCATTTAGACTTTAATAGACATGCTCATTTAGACTACAATAGACATCTCATTTAAACTACAATAGACATCTCATTTAGACTGCACTAGATATGCTCATTCAGACTACAATAGACATGCTCATTTAGACTACAATAGACATTTCATTTAGACTACAATAGACGTGCTCATTTAGACTGCAATAGACATGCTCATTTAGACTACAATAGACGTGCTCATTTAGACTACAATAGAAATGCTCATTTAGACTACAAAAACGTGCTCATTTAGACTACAATAGACATGCTCGTTTAGACTACAATAGACATCTCATTTAGACTACAATAGACATGCTCATTCAGACTACAATAGACATGCTCATTTAGACTTCAATAGACGTGTTCATTTAGACTACAATAGACATGCTCATTTAGACTACAATAGACGTGCTCATTTAGACTACAATAGACATCTCATTTAGACTACAATAGACATCTCATTTAGACTACAATAGACATGCTCATCTAGACTACAACAGACATGCTCATTTAGACTACAATAGACATCTCATTTAGACTACAATAGATATCTCATTTAGACTACAATAGATATGCTCATTTAGACTTCAATAAACATGCTCATTTAAACTACAATAGACGTGCTCATTTAGACTACAATAGACATGCTCATTTAGACTACAATAGACGTGCTCATTTAGACTACAATAGACATGCTCATTTAGACTACAATAGACATGCTCATTTAGACTACAATAGACATGTCATTTAGACTACAATAGACATGCTCATTTAGACTTTAATAAAGAGGCTCATTTAGACTACAATAGACATCTCATTTAGGCTACAACAGACATGCTCATTTAGACTACAATAGACATCTCATTTAGACTACAATAGACATCTCATTTAGACTACAATAGACATGCTCATTTAGACTTTAATAGACATGCTCATTTAGACTACAATAGACATCTCATTTAGACTACAATAGACATCTCATTTAGACTGCACTAGATATGCTCATTCAGACTACAATAGACATGCTCATTTAGACTACAGTAGACGTGCTCATTTAGACTGCAATAGACATGCTCATTTAGACTACAATAGACATCTCATTTAGACAACAATAGACGTGCTCATTTAGACTACAATAGACATGCTCATTTAGACTACAATAGACATCTCGTTTAGACTGCAATAGACATGCTCATTTAGACTACAATAGACGTGCTCATTTAGACTACAATAGACATGCTCATTTAGAATACAAAATACGTGCTCATTTAGACTACAATAGACATGCTCATTTAGACTACAACAGACATCTCATTTAGACTACAATTGACATGTTCATTTAGACTAAAATAGACATGCTCATTTAGACTTCAATAGACGTGCTCATTCAGACAACAATAGACGTGTTCATTTAGACTACAATAGACGTGCTCATTTAAACTACAATAGACATCTCATTTAGACTACAATAGACATCTCATTTAGACTACAATAGATATGCTCATTTAGACTACAATAGACATGCTCATTTAGACTACAATAGACGTGCTCATTTAGACTACAATAAACATGCTCATTTAGACTACAATAGACGTGCTCATTTAGACTACAATAGACATGCTCATTTAGACTACAATAGACGTGCTCATTTAGACTACAATAGACATCTCATTTAGACTACAATAGACATGCTCATTTAGACTTCAATAGACATGCTCATTTAGACTACAATAGACATGCTCATTTAGACTACAATAGACGTGCTCATTTAGACTACAATAGACATGCTCATTTAGACTACAATAGACGTGCTCGTTTAGACTTCAATAGACATGCTCATTCAGATTACAATAGACATCTCATTTAGACTACAATAGACGTGGTCATTTAGACTACAATAGACATGCTCATTTAGACTACAATAGACATCTCATTTAGACTGCAATAGACATGCTCATTTAGACTACAATAGACGTGCTCATTTAGACTACAATAGACGTGCTCATTTAGACTACAATAGACATGCTCATTTAGACTACAATAGACATGCTCATTTAGACTACAATAGACGTGCTCATTTAGACTACAATAGACATGCTCATTTAGACTACAATAGACATGCTCATTTAGACTTTAATAGACATGCTCATTTAGACTACAATAGACATGCTCATTTAGACTTTAATAGACATGCTCATTTAGACTACAATAGACATGCTCATTTAGACTTTAATAGACATGCTCATTTAGACTACAATAGACATGTCATTTAGACTACAATAGACATGCACATTTAGACTTTAATAAAGAGGCTCATTCAGACTACAATAGACATCTCATTTAGACTACAATAGACATGCTCATTTAGACTACAATAGACATCTCATTTAGACTACAATAGACATCTCATTTAGACTACAATAGACATGCTCATTTAGACTTTAATAGACATGCTCATTTAGACTACAATAGACATCTCATTTAGACTACAATAGACATCTCATTTAGACTGCACTAGATATGCTCATTCAGACTACAATAGACATGCTCATTTAGACTACAATAGACATTTCATTTAGACTACAATAGACGTGCTCATTTAGACTGCAATAGACATGCTCATTTAGACTACAATAGACGTGCTCATTTAGACTACAATAGACATGCTCATTTAGACTACAAAAACGTGCTCATTTAGACTTCAATAGACATGCTCGTTTAGACTACAATAGACATCTCATTTAGACTACAATAGACATGCTCATTCAGACTACAATAGACATGCTCATTTAGACTTCAATAGACGTGTTCATTTAGACTACAATAGACATGCTCATTTAGACTACAATAGACGTGCTCATTTAGACTACAATAGACATCTCATTTAGAATACAATAGACATCTCATTTAGACTACAATAGACATGCTCATCTAGACTACAACAGACATGCTCATTTAGACTACAATAGACATCTCATTTAGACTACAATAGACATCTCATTTAGACTACAATAGATATGCTCATTTAGACTTCAATAAACATGCTCATTTAAACTACAATAGACATCTCGTTTAGACTGCAATAGACATGCTCATTTAGACTACAATAGACGTGCTCATTTAGACTACAATAGACATGCTCATTTAGAATACAAAATACGTGCTCATTTAGACTACAATAGACATGCTCATTTAGACTACAACAGACATCTCATTTAGACTACAATTGACATGTTCATTTAGACTAAAATAGACGTGCTCATTCAGACAACAATAGACGTGCTCATTTAGACTACAATAGACGTGCTCATTTAAACTACAATAGACATCTCATTTAGACTACAATAGACATCTCATTTAGACTACAATAGATATGCTCATTTAGACTACAATAGACATGCTCATTTAGACTACAATAGACGTGCTCATTTAGACTACAATAAACATGCTCATTTAGACTACAATAGACGTGCTCATTTAGACTACAATAGACATGCTCATTTAGACTACAATAGACATGCTCATTTAGACTACAATAGACATCTCATTTAGACTGCAATAGACATGCTCATTTAGACTACAATAGACATGCTCATTTAGACTACAATAGACGTGCTCATTTAGACTACAATAGACATGCTCATTTAGACTACAATTGACGTGCTCGTTTAGACTTCAATAGACATGCTCATTCAGACTACAATAGACATCTCATTTAGACTACAATAGACGTGGTCATTTAGACTACAATAGACATGCTCATTTAGACTACAATAGACATCTCATTTAGACTGCAATAGACATGCTCATTTAGACTACAATAGACATGCTCATTTAGACTACAATAGACATGCTCATTTAGACTACAATAGACATCTCATTTAGACTACAATAGACATGCTCATTTAGACTACAATAGACGTGCTCATTTAGACTACAATAGACATGCTCATTTAGACTACAATAGACATGCTCATTTAGACTTTAATAGACATGCTCATTTAGACTACAATAGACATGCTCATTTAGACTTCAATAGACATGCTCATTTAGACTACAATAGACATGCTCATTTAGACTTTAATAGACATGCTCATTTAGACTACAATAGACATCTCATTTAGACTACAATAGACATGCTCATTTAGACTACAATAGACATCTCATTTAGACTACAATAGACATCTCATTTATACTACAATAGACATGCTCATTTAGACTTTAATAGACATGCTCATTTAGACTACAATAGACATCTCATTTAAACTACAATAGACATCTCATTTAGACTGCACTAGATATGCTCATTCAGACTACAATAGACATGCTCATTTAGACTACAATAGACATTTCATTTAGACTACAATAGACGTGCTCATTTAGACTGCAATAGACATGCTCATTTAGACTACAATAGACGTGCTCATTCAGACTACAATAGACATGCTCATTTAGACTACAAAAACGTGCTCATTTAGACTACAATAGACATGCTCGTTTAGACTACAATAGACATCTCATTTAGACTACAATAGACATGCTCATTCAGACTACAATAGACATGCTCATTTAGACTTCAATAGACGTGTTCATTTAGACTACAATAGACATGCTCATTTAGACTATAATAGACGTGCTCATTTAGACTACAATAGACATCTCATTTAGACTACAATAGACATCTCATTTAGACTACAATAGACATGCTCATCTAGACTACAACAGACATGCTCATTTAGACTACAATAGACATCTAATTTAGACTACAATAGATATCTCATTTAGACTACAATAGATATGCTCATTTAGACTTCAATAAACATGCTCATTTAAACTACAATAGACGTGCTCATTTAGACTACAATAGACATGCTCATTTAGACTACAATAGACGTGCTCATTTAGACTACAATAGACATGCTCATTTAGACTACAATAGACATGCTCATTTAGACTACAATAGACATGTCATTTAGACTACAATAGACATGCTCATTTAGACTTTAATAAAGAGGCTCATTTAGACTACAATAGACATCTCATTTAGGCTACAATAGACATGCTCATTTAGACTACAATAGACATCTCATTTAGACTACAATAGACATCTCATTTAGACTACAATAGACATGCTCATTTAGACTTTAATAGACATGCTCATTTAGACTACAATAGACATCTCATTTAGACTACAATAGACATCTCATTTAGACTGCACTAGATATGCTCATTCAGACTACAATAGACATGCTCATTTAGACTACAGTAGACGTGCTCATTTAGACTGCAATAGACATGCTCATTTAGACTACAATAGACATCTCATTTAGACAACAATAGACGTGCTCATTTAGACTACAATAGACATGCTCATTTAGACTACAATAGACATCTCGTTTAGACTGCAATAGACATGCTCATTTAGACTACAATAGACGTGCTCATTTAGACTACAATAGACATGCTCATTTAGAATACAAAAAACGTGCTCATTTAGACTACAATAGACATGCTCATTTAGACTAACACAGACATCTCATTTAGACTACAATTGACATGTTCATTTAGACTAAAATAGACATGCTCATTTAGACTTCAATAGACGTGCTCATTCAGACAACAATAGACGTGTTCATTTAGACTACAATAGACGTGCTCATTTAAACTACAATAGACATCTCATTTAGACTACAATAGACATCTCATTTAGACTACAATAGATATGCTCATTTAGACTACAATAGACATGCTCATTTAGACTACAATAGACGTGCTCATTTAGACTACAATAAACATGCTCATTTAGACTACAATAGACGTGCTCATTTAGACTACAATAGACATGCTCATTTAGACTACAATAGACATGCTCATTTAGACTACAATAGACATCTCATTTAGACTGCAATAGACATGTTCATTTAGACTACAATAGACATGCTCATTTAGACTACAATAGACGTGCTCATTTAGACTACAATAGACATGCTCATTTAGACTACAATAGACGTGCTCGTTTAGACTTCAATAGACATGCTCATTCGGACTACAATAGACATCTCATTTAGACTACAATAGACGTGATCATTTAGACTACAATAGACATGCTCATTTAGACTACAATAGACATCTCATTTAGACTGCAATAGACATGCTCATTTAGACTACAATAGACGTGCTCATTTAGACTACAATAGACGTGCTCATTTGGACTACAATAGACATGCTCATGTAGACTACAATAGACATGCTCATTTAGACTACAATAGACATCTCATTTAGACTACAATAGACATGCTCATTTAGACTACAATAGACGTGCTCATTTAGACTACAATAGACATGCTCATTTAGACTACAATAGACATGCTCATTTAGACTTTAATAGACATGCTCATTTAGACTACAATAGACATGCTCATTTAGACTTTAATAGACATGCTCATTTAGACTACAATAGACATGCTCATTTAGACTTTAATAGACATGCTCATTTAGACTACAATAGACATGTCATTTAGACTACAATAGACATGCACATTTAGACTTTAATAAAGAGGCTCATTCAGACTACAATAGACATCTCATTTAGACTACAATAGACATGCTCATTTAGACTACAATAGACATCTCATTTAGACTACAATAAACATCTCATTTAGACTACAATAGACATGCTCATTTAGACTTTAATAGACATGCTCATTTAGACTACAATAGACATCTCATTTAAACTACAATAGACATCTCATTTAGACTGCACTAGATATGCTCATTCAGACTACAATAGACATGCTCATTTAGACTACAATAGACATTTCATTTAGACTACAATAGACGTGCTCATTTAGACTGCAATAGACATGCTCATTTAGACTACAATAGACATGCTCATTTAGACTACAAAAACGTGCTCATTTAGACTACAATAGACATGCTCGTTTAGACTACAATAGACATCTCATTTAGACTACAATAGACATGCTCATTCAGACTACAATAGACATGCTCATTTAGACTTCAATAGACGTGTTCATTTAGACTACAATAAACATGCTCATTTAGACTACAATAGACGTGCTCATTTAGACCACAATAGACATCTCATTTAGACTACAATAGACATCTCATTTAGACTACAATAGACATGCTCATCTAGACTACAACAGACATGCTCATTTAGACTACAATAGACATCTCATTTAGACTACAATAGATATCTCATTTAGACTACAATAGATATGCTCATTTAGACTTCAATAAACATGCTCATTTAAACTACAATAGACGTGCTCATTTAGACTACAATAGACATGCTCATTTAGACTACAATAGACGTGCTCATTTAGACTACAATAGACATGCTCATTTAGACTACAATAGACATGCTCATTTAGACTACAATAGACATCTCATTTAGACTGCAATAGACATGCTCATTTGGACTACAATAGACATGCTCATTTAGACTACAATAGACATGCTCATTTAGACTACAATAGACGTGCTCATTTAGACTACAATAGACATGCTCATTTAGACTACAATAGACGTGCTCGTTTAGACTTCAATAGACATGCTCATTCAGACTACAATAGACATTCCATTTAGACTACAATAGACGTGCTCATTTAGACTACAATAGACATGCTCATTTAGACTACAATAGACATCTCATTTAGACTGCAATAGACATGCTCATTTAGACTACAATAGACGTGCTCATTTAGACTACAATAGACGTGTTCATTTAGACTACAATAGACATGCTCATTTAGACTACAATAGACATGCTCATTTAGACTACAATAGACGTGCTCATTTAGACTACAATAGACATGCTCATTTAGACTACAATAGACGTGCTCATTTAGACTACAATTGACATGCTCATTTAGACTACAATAGACATGCTCATTTAGACTACAATAGACATGCTCATTTAATCTACAATAGACGTGCTCATTTAGACTACAATAGACGTGCTCATTTAGACTACAATAGACATGCTCATTTAGACTACAATAGACGTGCTCATTTAGACTACAATTGACATGCTCATTTAGACTACAATAGACGTGCTCGTTTAGACTTCAATAGACATGCTCATTCAGACTACAATAGACATCTACTTTAGACTACAATAGACGTGCTCATTCAGACTACAATAGACATGCTTATTTAGACTACAATAGACATCTCATTCAGACTGCAATAGACATGCTCATTTAGACTACAATAGACGTGCTCATTTAGACTACAATAGACATCTCATTTAGACTACCATCGACATGCTCATTTAGACTACAATAGACGTGCTCATTTAGACTACAATAGACATGCTCATTTCGACTACAATAGACATGCTCATTTAGACTTTAGTAGACATGCTCATTTGGACTACAATAGACAGGCTCATTTAGACTTTAATAGACATGCTCATTTAGACTGCAATAGACATGCTCATTTAGACTACAATAGACGTGCTCATTTAGACTACAATAGACATGCTCATTTAGACTACAATAGACATGCTTATTTAGACTATAATAAACGTGCTCATTTAGACTACAATAGACATCTCATTTAGACTACAATAGACATGCTCATTTAGACTACAATAGACGCGCTCATTTAGACTACAATAGACATGCTCATTTAGACTACAATAGACATGCTCATTTAGACTTTAGTAGACATGCTCATTTAGACTACAATAGACATGCTCATTTAGACTTTATTAGACATGCTCATTTAGACTACAATAGACATCTCATTTAGACTACAACAGACATCTCATCCAGACTACAATAGACATGCTCATTTAGACTACAATACACATGCTCATTTAGACTTTAATAGACATGCTCATTTAGACTACAATAGACATGTCATTTAGACTACAATAGACATGCTCATTTAGACTTTAATAAAGAGGCTCATTTAGACTGCAATAGACATCTCATTTAGACTACAAAAACATGCTCATTTAGACCACAATAGACATCTCATTTAAAATGCAATAGACATGCTCATTTAGACTACAATAGACATGCTCATTTAGACTACAATAGACATGCTCATTTAGACTACAAAAGACATGCTCATTTAGACTACAATAGACATCTCATTTAGACTACAATAGACATCTCATTTAGACTACAATAGACATGCTCATTTAGACTACAATAGACATGCTCCTTCAGACTACAATAGACATCTCATTTAGACTACAATAGACATGCTCATTTAGACTTTAACAGACATGCTCATTTAGACTACAATAGACGTGCTCATTTAGACTACAATAGACATGCTCATTTAGACTACAATAGACATGCTCATTTAGACTACAATAGACGTGCTCATTTAGACTACAATAGACATGCTCATTTAGACTACAATGGACATCTCATTTGGGCTACAATAGACATGCTCATTTAGACTTTAATAGACATGCACATTTAGACTACAATAGACGTGTTCATTTAGACAACAATAGACATGCTCATTTAGACTACAATAGACATGCTCATTTAGACTCCAATAGATATCTCATTTAGGCTACAATAGACATGCTCATTTAGACTTTAATAGACATGCTCATTTAGACTACAATAGACATCTCATCTATACTACAATAGACATGCTCATTTAAACTTTGATAGACATGCTCATTTAGACTTTAATAGACATGCTCATTTAGACTACAATAGACATCTCATTTAGACTACAATAAAAATCTCCTTTAGACTACAATAGACATGCTCATTTAGACTACAATAGACATGCCCATTTAGACTACAATAGACGTGCTCATTTAGACTACAATAGACATGCTCATTTCGACTACAATAGACATCTCATTTAGACTACAATAGACATGCTCATTTAGACTACAATAGACATGCTCATTTATACTACAATAGACATGCTTATTTAGACTTTAATAGACATGCTCATTTAGACTACAATAGACGTGCTCATTTAGACTACAATAGACATGCTCATTTAGACTACTATAGACATGCTCCTTTAGACTACAATAGACATGCTCATTTAGACTACAATAGACATCTCATTTAGACTACAATAGACATCTCATTTAGACTACAATAGACATGCTCATTTAGACTACAATAGACATGCCCATTCAAACTACAATAGACGTGCTCATTTAGACTACAATAGACATGCTCATTTAGACAACAATAGACATCTCATTTAGACTACAATAGACATGCTCATTTAGACTACAATAGACATGCTCATATAGACTTTAATATACATGCTCATTTAGACTACAGTAGACATGCTCATTTAGACTACAATAGACATTTCATTTAGACTGCAATAGACATGCTCATTTAGACTACAATAGACGTGCTCATTCAGACTACATTAGACGTGCTCATTTAGACTACAATTGACATGCTCATTTAGACTACAATAGACATCTCATTTAGACTACAATAGACATGCTCATTTAGACTTTAATACACATGCTCATTTAGACTTTAATAGACATGCTCATTTAGACTACAATAGACATGCTTATTTAGACTTTAATAGACATGCTTATTTAGACTACAATAGACGTGCTCATTTAGACTACAATAGATATGCTCATTTGGACTACTATAGACATGCTCATTTAGACTACAATAGACAGCTCATTTAGACTACAATAGACATCTCATTTAGACTACAATAGACATGCTCATTTAGACTACAATAGACATGCCCAATTAGACTACAATAGACGTGCTCATTTAGACTACAATAGACATGCTCATTTAGACTACAATAGACATCTCATTTAGACCACAATAGACATGCTCATTTAGACTACAATAGACATGCTCACTTAGACTACAATAGACATGCTCATTTAGACTACAATAGACATGCTCATTTAGACTACATTAGACGTGCTCATTTAGACTACAATAGACATGCTCATTTAGACTACAATAGACATGCCCAATTAGACTACAATAGACATGCTCATTTAGACTACATTAGACGTGCTCATTTAGACTACAATAGACATGCTCATTTAGACTACAATAGACGTGCTCATTTAGACTACAATAGACATGCTCATTTAGACTTCAATAGACATGCTCATTCAAACAACAATAGACGTGCTCATTTAGACTACAATAGACGTGCTCATTTGAACTACAATAGACATCTCATTTAGACTACAATAGACATCTCATTTAGACTACAATAGATATGCTCATTTAGACTACAATAGACATCTCATTTAGACTGCAATAGACATGCTCATTTAGACTACAATAGACATGCTCATTTAGACTACAATAGACATGCTCATTTAGACTACAATAGACGTGCTCATTTAGACTACAATAGACATGCTCATTCAGACTACAATAGACGTGCTCGTTTAGACTTCAATAGACATGCTCATTTAGACTACAATGGACATCTCATTTGGGCTACAATAGACATGCTCATTTAGACTTTAATAGACATGCACATTTAGACTACAATAGACGTGTTCATTTAGACAACAATAGACATGCTCATTTAGACTACAATAGACATGCTCATTTAGACTCCAATAGATATCTCATTTAGGCTACAATAGACATGCTCATTTAGACTTTAATAGACATGCTCATTTAGACTACAATAGACATCTCATCTATACTACAATAGACATGCTCATTTAAACTTTGATAGACATGCTCATTTAGACTACAATAGACATCTCATTTAGACTACAATAGACATGCTCATTTAGACTTTAATAGACATGCTCATTTAGACTGCAATAGACATCTCATTTAGACTACAATAGAAATCTCCTTTAGACTACAATAGACATGCTCATTTAGACTACAATAGACATGCCCATTTAGACTACAATAGACGTGCTCATTTAGACTACAATAGACATGCTCATTTCGACTACAATAGACATCTCATTTAGACTACAATAGACATGCTCATTTAGACTACAATAGACATGCTCATTTATACTAAAATAGACATGCTTATTTAGACTTTAATAGACATGCTCATTTAGACTACAATAGACGTGCTCATTTAGACTACAATAGACATGCTCATTTAGACTACTATAGACATGCTCCTTTAGACTACAATAGACATGCTCATTTAGACTACAATAGACATGCTCATTTAGACTACAATAGACATGCACATTTAGACTACAATAGACGTGTTCATTTAGACAACAATAGACATGCTCATTTAGACTACAATAGACATGCTCATTTAGACTCCAATAGATATCTCATTTAGGCTACAATAGACATGCTCATTTAGACTTTAATAGACATGCTCATTTAGACTACAATAGACATCTCATCTATACTACAATAGACATGCTCATTTAAACTTTGATAGACATGCTCATTTAGACTTTAATAGACATGCTCATTTAGACTACAATAGACATCTCATTTAGACTACAATAAAAATCTCCTTTAGACTACAATAGACATGCTCATTTAGACTACAATAGACATGCCCATTTAGACTACAATAGACGTGCTCATTTAGACTACAATAGACATGCTCATTTCGACTACAATAGACATCTCATTTAGACTACAATAGACATGCTCATTTAGACTACAATAGACATGCTCATTTATACTACAATAGACATGCTTATTTAGACTTTAATAGACATGCTCATTTAGACTACAATAGACGTGCTCATTTAGACTACAATAGACATGCTCATTTAGACTACTATAGACATGCTCCTTTAGACTACAATAGACATGCTCATTTAGACTACAATAGACATCTCATTTAGACTACAATAGACATCTCATTTAGACTACAATAGACATGCTCATTTAGACTACAATAGACATGCCCATTCAAACTACAATAGACGTGCTCATTTAGACTACAATAGACATGCTCATTTAGACAACAATAGACATCTCATTTAGACTACAATAGACATGCTCATTTAGACTACAATAGACATGCTCATATAGACTTTAATATACATGCTCATTTAGACTACAGTAGACATGCTCATTTAGACTACAATAGACATTTCATTTAGACTGCAATAGACATGCTCATTTAGACTACAATAGACGTGCTCATTCAGACTACATTAGACGTGCTCATTTAGACTACAATTGACATGCTCATTTAGACTACAATAGACATCTCATTTAGACTACAATAGACATGCTCATTTAGACTTTAATACACATGCTCATTTAGACTTTAATAGACATGCTCATTTAGACTACAATAGACATGCTTATTTAGACTTTAATAGACATGCTTATTTAGACTACAATAGACGTGCTCATTTAGACTACAATAGATATGCTCATTTGGACTACTATAGACATGCTCATTTAGACTACAATAGACAGCTCATTTAGACTACAATAGACATCTCATTTAGACTACAATAGACATGCTCATTTAGACTACAATAGACATGCCCAATTAGACTACAATAGACGTGCTCATTTAGACTACAATAGACATGCTCATTTAGACTACAATAGACATCTCATTTAGACCACAATAGACATGCTCATTTAGACTACAATAGACATGCTCACTTAGACTACAATAGACATGCTCATTTAGACTACAATAGACATGCTCATTTAGACTACATTAGACGTGCTCATTTAGACTACAATAGACATGCTCATTTAGACTACAATAGACATGCCCAATTAGACTACAATAGACATGCTCATTTAGACTACATTAGACGTGCTCATTTAGACTACAATAGACATGCTCATTTAGACTACAATAGACGTGCTCATTTAGACTACAATAGACATGCTCATTTAGACTTCAATAGACATGCTCATTCAAACAACAATAGACGTGCTCATTTAGACTACAATAGACGTGCTCATTTAAACTACAATAGACATCTCATTTAGACTACAATAGACATCTCATTTAGACTACAATAGATATGCTCATTTAGACTACAATAGACATCTCATTTAGACTGCAATAGACATGCTCATTTAGACTACAATAGACATGCTCATTTAGACTACAATAGACATGCTCATTTAGACTACAATAGACGTGCTCATTTAGACTACAATAGACATGCTCATTCAGACTACAATAGACGTGCTCGTTTAGACTTCAATAGACATGCTCATTTAGACTACAATGGACATCTCATTTGGGCTACAATAGACATGCTCATTTAGACTTTAATAGACATGCACATTTAGACTACAATAGACGTGTTCATTTAGACAACAATAGACATGCTCATTTAGACTACAATAGACATGCTCATTTAGACTCCAATAGATATCTCATTTAGGCTACAATAGACATGCTCATTTAGACTTTAATAGACATGCTCATTTAGACTACAATAGACATCTCATCTATACTACAATAGACATGCTCATTTAAACTTTGATAGACATGCTCATTTAGACTACAATAGACATCTCATTTAGACTACAATAGACATGCTCATTTAGACTTTAATAGACATGCTCATTTAGACTGCAATAGACATCTCATTTAGACTACAATAGAAATCTCCTTTAGACTACAATAGACATGCTCATTTAGACTACAATAGACATGCCCATTTAGACTACAATAGACGTGCTCATTTAGACTACAATAGACATGCTCATTTCGACTACAATAGACATCTCATTTAGACTACAATAGACATGCTCATTTAGACTACAATAGACATGCTCATTTATACTAAAATAGACATGCTTATTTAGACTTTAATAGACATGCTCATTTAGACTACAATAGACGTGCTCATTTAGACTACAATAGACATGCTCATTTAGACTACTATAGACATGCTCCTTTAGACTACAATAGACATGCTCATTTAGACTACAATAGACATCTCATTTAGACTACAATAGACATCTCATTTAGACTACAATAGACATGCTCATTTAGACTACAATAGACATGCCCATTTAAACTACAATAGACGTGCTCATTTAGACTACAATAGACATGCTCATTTAGACAACAATAGACATCTCATTTAGACTACAATAGACATGCTCATTTAGACTACAATAGACATGCTCATTTAGACTTTAATATACATGCTCATTTAGACTACAGTAGACATGCTCATTTAGACTACAATAGACATTTCATTTAGACTGCAATAGACATGCTCATTTAGACTACAATAGACGTGCTCATTCAGACTACATTAGACGTGCTCATTTAGACTACAATTGACATGCTCATTTAGACTACAATAGACATCTCATTTAGAC
The DNA here is from genome assembly GCA_030386875.1 of Morinoia aosen. Lineage (NCBI taxonomy): Eukaryota > Metazoa > Arthropoda > Malacostraca > Amphipoda > Talitridae > Morinoia > Morinoia aosen. The sequence goes on along the minus strand of CM059565.1, from coordinate 43,562,745 downwards.
TACAATAGACATGCTCATTTAGACTTTAATACACATGCTCATTTAGACTTTAATAGACATGCTCATTTAGACTACAATAGACATGCTTATTTAGACTTTAATAGACATGCTTATTTAGACTACAATAGACGTGCTCATTTAGACTACAATAGACATGCTCATTTAGACTACTATAGACATGCTCCTTTAGACTACAATAGACATGCTCATTTAGACTACAATAGACATCTCATTTAGACTACAATAGACATCTCATTTAGACTACAATAGAAATGCTCATTTAGACTACAATAGACATGCCCATTCAAACTACAATAGACGTGCTCATTTAGACTACAATAGACATGCTCATTTAGAAAACAATAGACATCTCATTTAGACTACAATAGACATGCTCATTTAGACTACAATAGACATGCTCATTTAGACTACAATAGACATGCTCATTTAGACTACATTAGACGTGCTCATTTAGACTACAATAGACATGCTCATTTAGACTACAATAGACATGCCCAATTAGACTACAATAGACATGCTCATTTAGACTACATTAGACGTGCTCATTTAGACTACAATAGACATGCTCATTTAGACTACAATAGACGTGCTCATTTAGACTACAATAGACATGCTCATTTAGACTTCAATAGACATGCTCATTCAAACAACAATAGACGTGCTCATTTAGACTACAATAGACGTGCTCATTTAGACTACAATAGACATCTCATTTAGACTACAATAGACATCTCATTTAGACTACAATAGATATGCTCATTTAGACTACAATAGACATCTCATTTAGACTGCAATAGACATGCTCATTTAGACTACAATAGACATGCTCATTTAGACTACAATAGACATGCTCATTTAGACTACAATAGACGTGCTCATTTAGACTACAATAGACGTGCTCGTTTAGACTTCAATAGACATGCTCATTTAGACTACAATGGACATCTCATTTGGGCTACAATAGACATGCTCATTTAGACTTTAATAGACATGCACATTTAGACTACAATAGACGTGTTCATTTAGACAACAATAGACATGCTCATTTAGACTACAATAGACATGCTCATTTAGACTCTAATAGATATCTCATTTAGGCTACAATAGACATGCTCATTTAGACTTTAATAGACATGCTCATTTAGACTACAATAGACATCTCATCTATACTACAATAGACATGCTCATTTAAACTTTGATAGACATGCTCATTTAGACTACAATAGACATCTCATTTAGACTACAATAGACATGCTCATTTAGACTTTAATAGACATGCTCATTTAGACTACAATAGACATCTCATTTAGACTACAATAGAAATCTCCTTTAGACTACAATAGACATGCTCATTTAGACTACAATAGACATGCCCATTTAGACTACAATAGACGTGCTCATTTAGACTACAATAGACATGCTCATTTCGACTACAATAGACATCTCATTTAGACTACAATAGACATGCTCATTTAGACTACAATAGACATGCTCATTTATACTACAATAGACATGCTTATTTAGACTTTAATAGACATGCTCATTTAGACTACAATAGACGTGCTCATTTAGACTACAATAGACATGCTCATTTAGACTACTATAGACATGCTCCTTTAGACTACAATAGACATGCTCATTTAGACTACAATAGACATCTCATTTAGACTACAATAGACATCTCATTTAGACTACAATAGACATGCTCATTTAGACTACAATAGACATGCCCATTTAAACTACAATAGACGTGCTCATTTAGACTACAATAGACATGCTCATTTAGACAACAATAGACATCTCATTTAGACTACAATAGACATGCTCATTTAGACTACAATAGACATGCTCATTTAGACTTTAATATACATGCTCATTTAGACTACAGTAGACATGCTCATTTAGACTACAATAGACATTTCATTTAGACTGCAATAGACATGCTCATTTAGACTACAATAGACGTGCTCATTCAGACTACATTAGACGTGCTCATTTAGACTACAATTGACATGCTCATTTAGACTACAATAGACATCTCATTTAGACTACAATAGACATGCTCATTTAGACTTTAATACACATGCTCATTTAGACTTTAATAGACATGCTCATTTAGACTACAATAGACATGCTTATTTAGACTTTAATAGACATGCTTATTTAGACTACAATAGACGTGCTCATTTAGACTACAATAGATATGCTCATTTGGACTACTATAGACATGCTCATTTAGACTACAATAGACAGCTCATTTAGACTACAATAGACATCTCATTTAGACTACAATAGACATGCTCATTTAGACTACAATAGACATGCCCAATTAGACTACAATAGACGTGCTCATTTAGACTACAATAGACATGCTCATTTAGACTACAATAGACATCTCATTTAGACCACAATAGACATGCTCATTTAGACTACAATAGACATGCTCATTTAGACTACAATAGACATGCTCATTTAGACTACAATAGACATGCTCATTTAGACTACATTAGACGTGCTCATTTAGACTACAATAGACATGCTCATTTAGACTACAATAGACATGCCCAATTAGACTACAATAGACATGCTCATTTAGACTACATTAGACGTGCTCATTTAGACTACAATAGACATGCTCATTTAGACTACAATAGACGTGCTCATTTAGACTACAATAGACATGCTCATTTAGACTTCAATAGACATGCTCATTCAAACAACAATAGACGTGCTCATTTAGACTACAATAGACGTGCTCATTTAAACTACAATAGACATCTCATTTAGACTACAATAGACATCTCATTTAGACTACAATAGATATGCTCATTTAGACTACAATAGATATCTCATTTAGACTGCAATAGACATGCTCATTTAGACTACAATAGACATGCTCATTTAGACTACAATAGACATGCTCATTTAGACTACAATAGACGTGCTCATTTAGACTACAATAGACATGCTCATTCAGACTACAATAGACGTGCTCGTTTAGACTTCAATAGACATGCTCATTCAGACTACAATAGACATCTCATTTAGACTACAATAGACGTGGTCATTTAGACTACAATAGACATGCGCATTTAGACTACAATAGACATCTCATTTAGACTGCAATAGACATGCTCATTTAGACTACAATAGATGTGCTCATTTAGACTACAATAGACATGCTCATTTAGACTACAATAGACATGCTCATTTAGACTACAATAGACATCTCATTTAGACTACAATAGACATGCTCATTTAGACTACAATAGACGTGATTATTTAGACTACAATAGACATGCTCATTTAGACTACAATAGACATGCTCATTTAGACTACAATAGACATCTCATTTAGACTACAATAGACATCTCATCTAGACTACAATAGACATGCTCATTTAGACTTTAATAGACATGCTCATTTAGACTACAATAGACATCTCATTTAGACTACAATAGACATCTCATTTAGACTGCACTAGATATGCTCATTCAGACTACAATAGACATGCTCATTTAGACTACAGTAGACGTGCTCATTTAGACTGCAATAGACATGCTCATTTAGACTACAATAGACATCTCATTTAGACTACAATAGACGTGCTCATTTAGACTACAATTGACATGCTCATTTAGACTACAATAGACGTGCTCATTTAGACTACAATAAACATGCTCATTTAGACTACAATAGACGTGCTCATTTAGACTACAATAGACGTGCTCATTTAAACTAAAATAGACATCTCATTTAGACTACAATAGACATCTCATTTAGACTACAATAGATATGCTCATTTAGACTACAATAGACATGCTCATTTAGACTACAATAGACGTGCTCATTTAGACTACAATAAACATGCTCATTTAGACTACAATAGACGTGCTCATTTAGACTACAATAGACATGTTCATTTAGACTACAATAGACACGCTCATTTGGACTACAATAGACATCTCATTTAGACTGCAATATACATGCTCATTTAGACTACAATAGACATGCTCATTTAGACTACAATAGACATGCTCATTTAGACTACAATAGACGTGCTCATTTAGACTACAATAGACATGCTCATTTAGACTACAATAGACGTGCTCGTTTAGACTTCAATAGACATGCTCATTTAGACTACAATAGACATCTCATTTAGACTACAATAGACATGCTCATTTAGACTACAATAGACGTGCTCATTTAGACTACAATAGACGTGCTCATTTAGACTACAATAGACATGCTCATTTAGACTACAATAGACGTGCTCGTTTAGACTTCAATAGACATGCTCATTTAGACTACAATAGACATCTCATTTAGACTACAATAGACGTGGTCATTTAGACTACAACAGACATGCTCATTTAGACTACAATAGACATCTCATTTAGACTGCAATAGACATGCTCATTTAGACTACAATAGACGTGCTCATTTAGACTACAATAGACGTGCTCATTTAGACTACAATAGGCATGCTCATTTAGACTACAATAGACATGCTCATTTAGACTACAATAGACATCTCATTTAGACTACAATAGACATGCTCATTTAGACTACAATAGACGTGCTCATTTAGACTACAATAGACATGCTCATTTAGACTACAATAGACATGCTCATTTAGACTTCAATAGACATGCTCATTTAGACTACAATAGATATCTCATTTAGGCTACAATAGACATGCTCATTTAGACTTTAATAGACATGCTCATTTAGACTACAATAGACATCTCATCTATACTACAATAGACATGCTCATTTAAACTTTGATAGACATGCTCATTTAGACTACAATAGACATCTCATTTAGACTACAATAGACATGCTCATTTAGACTTTAATAGACATGCTCATTTAGACTGCAATAGACATCTCATTTAGACTACAATAGAAATCTCCTTTAGACTACAATAGACATGCTCATTTAGACTACAATAGACATGCCCATTTAGACTACAATAGACGTGCTCATTTAGACTACAATAGACATGCTCATTTCGACTACAATAGACATCTCATTTAGACTACAATAGACATGCTCATTTAGACTACAATAGACATGCTCATTTATACTAAAATAGACATGCTTATTTAGACTTTAATAGACATGCTCATTTAGACTACAATAGACGTGCTCATTTAGACTACAATAGACATGCTCATTTAGACTACTATAGACATGCTCCTTTAGACTACAATAGACATGCTCATTTAGACTACAATAGACATCTCATTTAGACTACAATAGACATCTCATTTAGACTACAATAGACATGCTCATTTAGACTACAATAGACATGCCCATTTAAACTACAATAGACGTGCTCATTTAGACTACAATAGACATGCTCATTTAGACAACAATAGACATCTCATTTAGACTACAATAGACATGCTCATTTAGACTACAATAGACATGCTCATTTAGACTTTAATATACATGCTCATTTAGACTACAGTAGACATGCTCATTTAGACTACAATAGACATTTCATTTAGACTGCAATAGACATGCTCATTTAGACTACAATAGACGTGCTCATTCAGACTACATTAGACGTGCTCATTTAGACTACAATTGACATGCTCATTTAGACTACAATAGACATCTCATTTAGACTACAATAGACATGCTCATTTAGACTTTAATACACATGCTCATTTAGACTTTAATAGACATGCTCATTTAGACTACAATAGACATGCTTATTTAGACTTTAATAGACATGCTTATTTAGACTACAATAGACGTGCTCATTTAGACTACAATAGACATGCTCATTTAGACTACTATAGACATGCTCCTTTAGACTACAATAGACATGCTCATTTAGACTACAATAGACATCTCATTTAGACTACAATAGACATCTCATTTAGACTACAATAGAAATGCTCATTTAGACTACAATAGACATGCCCATTCAAACTACAATAGACGTGCTCATTTAGACTACAATAGACATGCTCATTTAGAAAACAATAGACATCTCATTTAGACTACAATAGACATGCTCATTTAGACTACAATAGACATGCTCATTTAGACTACAATAGACATGCTCATTTAGACTACATTAGACGTGCTCATTTAGACTACAATAGACATGCTCATTTAGACTACAATAGACATGCCCAATTAGACTACAATAGACATGCTCATTTAGACTACATTAGACGTGCTCATTTAGACTACAATAGACATGCTCATTTAGACTACAATAGACGTGCTCATTTAGACTACAATAGACATGCTCATTTAGACTTCAATAGACATGCTCATTCAAACAACAATAGACGTGCTCATTTAGACTACAATAGACGTGCTCATTTAGACTACAATAGACATCTCATTTAGACTACAATAGACATCTCATTTAGACTACAATAGATATGCTCATTTAGACTACAATAGACATCTCATTTAGACTGCAATAGACATGCTCATTTAGACTACAATAGACATGCTCATTTAGACTACAATAGACATGCTCATTTAGACTACAATAGACGTGCTCATTTAGACTACAATAGACGTGCTCGTTTAGACTTCAATAGACATGCTCATTTAGACTACAATGGACATCTCATTTGGGCTACAATAGACATGCTCATTTAGACTTTAATAGACATGCACATTTAGACTACAATAGACGTGTTCATTTAGACAACAATAGACATGCTCATTTAGACTACAATAGACATGCTCATTTAGACTCTAATAGATATCTCATTTAGGCTACAATAGACATGCTCATTTAGACTTTAATAGACATGCTCATTTAGACTACAATAGACATCTCATCTATACTACAATAGACATGCTCATTTAAACTTTGATAGACATGCTCATTTAGACTACAATAGACATCTCATTTAGACTACAATAGACATGCTCATTTAGACTTTAATAGACATGCTCATTTAGACTACAATAGACATCTCATTTAGACTACAATAGAAATCTCCTTTAGACTACAATAGACATGCTCATTTAGACTACAATAGACATGCCCATTTAGACTACAATAGACGTGCTCATTTAGACTACAATAGACATGCTCATTTCGACTACAATAGACATCTCATTTAGACTACAATAGACATGCTCATTTAGACTACAATAGACATGCTCATTTATACTACAATAGACATGCTTATTTAGACTTTAATAGACATGCTCATTTAGACTACAATAGACGTGCTCATTTAGACTACAATAGACATGCTCATTTAGACTACTATAGACATGCTCCTTTAGACTACAATAGACATGCTCATTTAGACTACAATAGACATCTCATTTAGACTACAATAGACATCTCATTTAGACTACAATAGACATGCTCATTTAGACTACAATAGACATGCCCATTTAAACTACAATAGACGTGCTCATTTAGACTACAATAGACATGCTCATTTAGACAACAATAGACATCTCATTTAGACTACAATAGACATGCTCATTTAGACTACAATAGACATGCTCATTTAGACTTTAATATACATGCTCATTTAGACTACAGTAGACATGCTCATTTAGACTACAATAGACATTTCATTTAGACTGCAATAGACATGCTCATTTAGACTACAATAGACGTGCTCATTCAGACTACATTAGACGTGCTCATTTAGACTACAATTGACATGCTCATTTAGACTACAATAGACATCTCATTTAGACTACAATAGACATGCTCATTTAGACTTTAATACACATGCTCATTTAGACTTTAATAGACATGCTCATTTAGACTACAATAGACATGCTTATTTAGACTTTAATAGACATGCTTATTTAGACTACAATAGACGTGCTCATTTAGACTACAATAGATATGCTCATTTGGACTACTATAGACATGCTCATTTAGACTACAATAGACAGCTCATTTAGACTACAATAGACATCTCATTTAGACTACAATAGACATGCTCATTTAGACTACAATAGACATGCCCAATTAGACTACAATAGACGTGCTCATTTAGACTACAATAGACATGCTCATTTAGACTACAATAGACATCTCATTTAGACCACAATAGACATGCTCATTTAGACTACAATAGACATGCTCATTTAGACTACAATAGACATGCTCATTTAGACTACAATAGACATGCTCATTTAGACTACATTAGACGTGCTCATTTAGACTACAATAGACATGCTCATTTAGACTACAATAGACATGCCCAATTAGACTACAATAGACATGCTCATTTAGACTACATTAGACGTGCTCATTTAGACTACAATAGACATGCTCATTTAGACTACAATAGACGTGCTCATTTAGACTACAATAGACATGCTCATTTAGACTTCAATAGACATGCTCATTCAAACAACAATAGACGTGCTCATTTAGACTACAATAGACGTGCTCATTTAAACTACAATAGACATCTCATTTAGACTACAATAGACATCTCATTTAGACTACAATAGATATGCTCATTTAGACTACAATAGATATCTCATTTAGACTGCAATAGACATGCTCATTTAGACTACAATAGACATGCTCATTTAGACTACAATAGACATGCTCATTTAGACTACAATAGACGTGCTCATTTAGACTACAATAGACATGCTCATTCAGACTACAATAGACGTGCTCGTTTAGACTTCAATAGACATGCTCATTCAGACTACAATAGACATCTCATTTAGACTACAATAGACGTGGTCATTTAGACTACAATAGACATGCGCATTTAGACTACAATAGACATCTCATTTAGACTGCAATAGACATGCTCATTTAGACTACAATAGATGTGCTCATTTAGACTACAATAGACATGCTCATTTAGACTACAATAGACATGCTCATTTAGACTACAATAGACATCTCATTTAGACTACAATAGACATGCTCATTTAGACTACAATAGACGTGATTATTTAGACTACAATAGACATGCTCGTTTAGACTACAATAGACATGCTCATTTAGACTACAATAGACATCTCATTTAGACTACAATAGACATCTCATCTAGACTACAATAGACATGCTCATTTAGACTTTAATAGACATGCTCATTTAGACTACAATAGACATCTCATTTAGACTACAATAGACATCTCATTTAGACTGCACTAGATATGCTCATTCAGACTACAATAGACATGCTCATTTAGACTACAGTAGACGTGCTCATTTAGACTGCAATAGACATGCTCATTTAGACTACAATAGACATCTCATTTAGACTACAATAGACGTGCTCATTTAGACTACAATTGACATGCTCATTTAGACTACAATAGACGTGCTCATTTAGACTACAATAAACATGCTCATTTAGACTACAATAGACGTGCTCATTTAGACTACAATAGACGTGCTCATTTAAACTAAAATAGACATCTCATTTAGACTACAATAGACATCTCATTTAGACTACAATAGATATGCTCATTTAGACTACAATAGACATGCTCATTTAGACTACAATAGACGTGCTCATTTAGACTACAATAAACATGCTCATTTAGACTACAATAGACGTGCTCATTTAGACTACAATAGACATGTTCATTTAGACTACAATAGACACGCTCATTTGGACTACAATAGACATCTCATTTAGACTGCAATATACATGCTCATTTAGACTACAATAGACATGCTCATTTAGACTACAATAGACATGCTCATTTAGACTACAATAGACGTGCTCATTTAGACTACAATAGACATGCTCATTTAGACTACAATAGACGTGCTCGTTTAGACTTCAATAGACATGCTCATTTAGACTACAATAGACATCTCATTTAGACTACAATAGACATGCTCATTTAGACTACAATAGACGTGCTCATTTAGACTACAATAGACGTGCTCATTTAGACTACAATAGACATGCTCATTTAGACTACAATAGACGTGCTCGTTTAGACTTCAATAGACATGCTCATTTAGACTACAATAGACATCTCATTTAGACTACAATAGACGTGGTCATTTAGACTACAACAGACATGCTCATTTAGACTACAATAGACATCTCATTTAGACTGCAATAGACATGCTCATTTAGACTACAATAGACGTGCTCATTTAGACTACAATAGACGTGCTCATTTAGACTACAATAGGCATGCTCATTTAGACTACAATGGACATGCTCATTTAGACTACAATAGACATCTCATTTAGACTACAATAGACATGCTCATTTAGACTACAATAGACGTGCTCATTTAGACTACAATAGACATGCTCATTTAGACTACAATAGACATGCTCATTTAGACTTCAATAGACATGCTCATTTAGACTACAATAGATATGCTCATTTAGACTTTTTTAGACATGCTCATTCAGACTACAATGGACATTTCATTTAGACTACAATAGACGTGCTCATTTAGACTACAATAGACATGCTCATTTAAACTACAATAGACGTGCTCATTTAGACTACAATGGACGTGTTCATTTATACTACAATAGACATGCTCATTTAGACTACAATAGACGTGCTCATTTAGACTGCAATAGACATGCTCATTTAATCTACAATAGACGTGCTCATTTAGACTACAATAGACGTGCTCATTTAGACTACAATAGACATGCTCATTTAGACTACAATAGACGTGCTCATTTAGACTACAATTGACATGCTCATTTAGACTACAATAGACGTGCTCGTTTAGACTTCAATAGACATGCTCATTCAGACTACAATAGACATCTCATTTAGACTACAATAGACGTGCTCATTTAGACTACAATAGACATGCTTATTTAGACTACAATAGACATCTCATTTAGACTGCAATAGACATGCTCATTTAGACTACAATAGACGTGTTCATTTAGACTACAATAGACGTGCTCATTTAGACTACAATAGACATGCTCATTTAGACTACAATAAACGTGCTCATTTAGACTACAATAGACATTTCATTTAGACTACAATAGACATGCTCATTTAGACTACAATAGACGTGCTCATTTAGACTACAATACACATGCTCATTTCGACTACAATAGACATGCTCATTTAGACTTTAGTAGACATGCTCATTTAGACTACAATAGACAGGCTCATTTAGACTTTAATAGACATGCTCATTTAGACTACAATAGACATGTTCATTTAGACTTTAATAGACCTGCTTATTTAGACTACAATAGACATCTCATTTAGACTACAATAGACGTGCTCATTTAGACTACAATAGAAATGCTCATTTAGACTACAATAGACATCTCGTTTAGACTGCAATAGACATGTTCATTTAGACTACAATAGACGTGCTCATTTAGACTACAATAGACATGCTCATTAAGACTACGAAAGATGTGCTCATTTAGACTACAATAGACATGCTCATTTAGACTATAATAAACGTGCTCATTTAAACTACAATAGACATCTCATTTAGACTACAATAGACATGCTCATTTAGACTACAATAGACGCGCTCATTTAGACTACAATAGACATGCTCATTTAGACTACAATAGACTTGCTCATTCAGACTTTAGTAGACATGTTCATTTAGACTACAATTGACATGCTCATTTAGACTTTAATAGACATGCTCATTTAGACTACAATAGACATCTCATTTAGACTACAACAGACATCTCATCCAGACTACAATAGACATCCTCATTTAGACTACAATAGACATGCTCATTTAGACTTTAATAGACATGCTCATTTAGACTACAATAGACATGTCTTTTAGACTACAATAGACATGCTCATTTAGACTTTAATAAAGAGGCTCATTTAGACTGCAATAGACATCTCATTTAGACTACAAAAGACATGCTCATTTAGACTACAATAGACATCTCATTTAAAATGCAATAGACATGCTCATTTAGACTACAATAGACATGCTCATTTAGACTACAATAAACATGCTCATTTAGACTACAAAAGACATGCTCATTTAGACTACAATAGACATCTCATTTAGACTACAATAGACATCTCATTTAGACTACAATAGACATGCTCATTTAGACTACAATAGACATGCTCCTTTAGACTACAATAGACATCTCATTTAGACTACAATAGACATGCTCATTTAGACTTTAATAGACGTGCTCATTTAGACTACAATAGACGTGCTCATTTAGACTACAATAGACATGCTCATTTAGACTACAATAGACATGCTCATTTAGACTACAATAGACATCTCATTTAGACTACAATATACATGCTCAGTTAGACTACAATAGACATGCTCATTTAGACTTCAATAGACGTGCTCATTTAGACTACAATAGACATCTCATTTAGACTACAATAGACAAGCTCATTTAGACTTCAATAGACGTGCTCATTTAGACTACAATAGACATCTCATTTAGACTACAATAGACATGCTCATTTAGACTTCAATAGACGTGCTCATTTAGACTACAATAGACATCTCATTTAGACTACAATAGACATGCTCATTTAGACTTTTATAGACATGCTCATTTAGACTACAATAGACATGTTAATTTCGACAACAATAGACATCTCATTTAGACTACAATAGACAAGCTCATTTAGACTTTATTAGACATGCTCATTTAGACTACAATAGACACCTCATTTAGACTACAATAGACATGCTCATTTAGACTTTAATAGACATGCTCATTTAGACTACAATAGACATCTCATTTAGACTACATTAGACATCTCATTTAGACTACAACAGACATGCTCATTTAGACTTTAATAGACATGCTCATTTAGATTACAATTGACTTCTCATTTAGACTACAATAGACATGCTCATTTAGACTTTATTAGACATGCTCATTTAGACTACAATAGACATCTCATTTAGACTACAATAGACATGCTCATTTAGACTTTTATAGACATGCTCATTTAGACTACAATAGACATGCTAATTTAGACAACAATAGACATCTCATTTAGACTACAATAGACATGCTCATTTAGACTTTAATAGACATGCTCATTTAGACTACAATAGACATCTCATTTAGACTACAATAGATATGCTTATTTAGACTACAATAGACATGCTCATTTAGACTACAATAGACGTGCTCATTTAGACTACAATAGACATGCTCATTTAGACTACAATAGACGTGCTCATTTAGACTACAATAGACATGCTCATTTAGACTACAATAGACATGCTCATTTAGACTACAATAGACATCTCATTTAGACTGCAATAGACATGCTCATTTAGACTACAATAGACATGCTCATATAGACTACAATAGACATGCTCATTTAGACTACAATAGACGTGCTCATTTAGACTACAATAGACATGCTCATTTAGACTACAATAGACGTGCTCGTTTAGACTTCAATAGACATGCTCATTCAGACTACAATAGACATCTCATTTAGACTACAATAGACGTGCTCATTTAGACTACACTAGACGTGCTCATTTAGACTACAATAGACATGCTCATTCAGACTACAATAGACATCTCATTTAGACTGCAATAGACATGCTCATTTAGACTACAATAGACGTGCTCATTTAGACTACAATAGACATGCTTATTTAGACTACAATATACATGCTCATTTAGACTACAATAAAAATCTCATTTAGACTACAATAGACATGCTCATCTAGACTACAATATACGTGCTCATTTAGACTACAATAGACATGCTCATTTAGACTTTAATAGACATGCTCATATAGACTACAATAGACATCTCATATAGACTTCAATAGACATGCTCATTTAGACTACAATAGACATGTCATTTAGACTACAATAGACATGCTCATTTAGACTTTAATAAAGAGGCTCATTTAGACTACAATAGACATCTCATTTAGACTACAATAGACATGCTCATTTAGACTACAATAGACATCTCATTTAGACTACAATAGACATCTTATTTAAACTACAATAGACATGCTCATTTAGACTTTAATAGACATCTCATTTAGACTACAATAGATATGCTCATTCAGACTACAATAGACATGCTCATTTAGACTACAATAGACGTGCTCATTTAGACTGCAATAGTCATGCTCATTTAATCTACAATAGACATGCTCATTTAGACTACAATAGACATGCTCATTTAGACTACAAAAGACGTGCTCATTTAGACTACAATAGACATGCTCATTCAAACTACAATAGACATCTCATTTAGACTGCAATAGACATGCTCATTTAGACTACAATAGACATGCTCATTTAGACTTCATTAGACGTGCTCATTTAGACTACAGTAAACATGCTCATTTAGATTACAATAGACATCTCATTTAGACTACAATAGACATGCTCATTTAGACTACAATAGACGTGCTCATTTAGACTACAATAGACATCTCATTTAGACTACAATAGACATGCTCATTTAGACTTTTATAGACATGCTCATTTAGACTACAATAGACATGTTAATTTAGACAACAATAGACATCTCATTTAGACTACAATAGACATGCTCATTTAGGCTTTAATAGACATGCTCATTTAGACTACAATAGAGATCTCATTTAGACTACAATAGACATCTCATTTAGACTACAGCAGACATGCTCATTTAGAGTTTAATAGACATGCTAATTTAAACTACAATAGACATCTCATTTAGACTACAATAGACATGCTCATTTAGACTTTAATAGACATGCTCATTTAGACTACAATAGATATCTCATTTAGACTACAATAGACATGCTCATTTAGACTTTTATAGACACGCTCATTTAGACTACAATAGACATGCTAATTTAGACAACAATAGACATCTCATTTAGACTACAATAGACATGCTCATTTAGACTTTAATAGACATGCTCATTTAGACTACAGTAGACACCTCATTTAGACTACAATAGACATGTTCATTTAGACTACAACAGACATGCTCATTTAGACTTTAATAGACATGCTTATTTAGATTACAATAGACATCTCATTCAGACTACAATAGACATGCTCATTTAGACTTTAATAGAAATGCTCATTTAGACTACAACAGACATCTCATTTAGACTACAATAGACATGCTCATTTAGACTTTTATAGACATGCTCATTTAGACTACAATAGACATGCTAATTTAGACAACAATAGACATCTCATTTAGACTACAATAGACATGCTCATTTAGACTTTAATAGACATGCTCATTTAGACTACAATAGACATCTTATTTAGACTACAATAGATATGCTCATTTAGACTACAATAGACATGCTCATTTAGACTACATTAGACGTGCTCATTTAGACTACAATAGACATGCTCATTTAGACCACAATAGACGTGCTCATTTAGACTACAATAGACATGTTCATTTAGACTACAATAGACATGCTCATTTAGACTACAATAGACATGCTCATTTAGACCACAATAGACGTGCTCATTTAGACTACAATAGACATGCTCATTTAGACTACAAAAGACGTGCTCATTTAGACTACAATAGACATGCTCATTTAGACTACAATAGACATGCTCATTTAGACTACAATAGACATGCTCATTTAGACTTCATTAGACGTGCTCATTTAAACTACAGTAAACATGCTCATTTAGATTACAATAGACATCTCATTTAAACTACAATAGACATGCTCATTTAGACTACAATAGACGTGCTCATTTAGACTACAATAGACATCTCATTTAGACTACAATGGACATGCTCATTTAGACTTTTATAGACATGCTCATTTAGACTACAATAGACATGTTAATTTAGACAACAATAGACATCTCATTTAGACTACAATAGACATGCTCATTTAGACTTTAATAGACATGCTCATTTAGACTACAATAGAGATCTCATTTAGACTCCAATAGACATCTCATTTAGACTACAGCAGACATGCTCATTTAGAGTTTAATAGACATGCTAATTTAAACTACAATAGACATCTCATTTAGACTCCAATAGACATGCTCATTTAGACTTCAATAGACATGCTCATTTAGACTACAATAGACATGCTCATTTAGACTACAATAGACGTTCTCATTTAGACTACAATAGACATGCTCATTTAGACTACAATAGACATGCTCATTTAGACTACAATAGACATCTCATTTAGACTGCAATAGACATGCTCATTCAGACTACAATAGACATCTCATTTAGACTACAATAGACATTCTCATTTAGACTACAATAGACATGCTCATTTAGACTACAATAGACGTGCTCATTTAGACAACAATAGACATCTCATGTAGACTACAATAAAAATGCTCATTTAGACTTTAATGAACAGGCTCATTCAGACTACAATAGACATTTCATTTAGACTACAATAGACATGCTCATTTAGACTGCAATATACATGCTCATTTAGACTACAATAGACATGCTCATTTAGACTACAATAGACATGCTCATTTAGACTACAATAGACATCTCATTTAGACTACAATAGACATGCTCATTTAGACTTTAAAAGACATGCTCATTTAGACTACAATAGACATGCTCATTTAGACAACAATAGACGTGCTGATTTCGACTACAGTAAACATGCTCATTTAGATTACAATAGAGATCTCATTTAGACTACCATAGACATGCTAATTTAGACTTCAATAGACGTGCTCATTTAGACTACAATAGACATCTCATTTAGACTACAATAGACATGCTCATTTAGACTTTTATTGACATGCTCATTTAGACTACAATAGACATGTTAATTTAGACAACAATAGACATCTCATTTAGACTACAATAGACATGCTCATTTAGACTTTAATAGACATGCTCATTTAGACTACAATAGACACCTCATTTAGACAACAATAGACATGCTCATTTAGACTACAACAGACATGCTCATTTAGACTTTAATAGACATGCTCATTTAGATTACAATAGACATCTCATTTAGACTACAATAGACATGCTCATTTAGACTTTAATAGACATCTCATTTAGACTACAATGGACATGCTCATTTAGACTTTTATAGACATGCTCATTTAGACTACAATAGACATGCTAATTTAGACAACAATAGACATCTCATTTAGACTACAATAGACATGCTCATTTAGACTTTAATAGACATGCTCATTTAGACTACAATAGACATCTCATTTAGACTACAATAGATATGCTCATTTAGACTACAATAGACATGCTCATTTAGACTACAATAGACATGCTCATTTAGACTACAATATACATGCTCATTTAGACTACAATAGACATGCTCATTTAGACTACAATAGACGTGCTCATTTAGACTACAATAGACGTGCTCATTTAGACTACAATAGACATGCTAATTTAGACAACAATAGACATGTCATTTAGACTACAATAGACATGCTCATTTAGACTTTAATAGACATGCTCATTTAGACTACAATAGACATCTCATTTAGACTACAATAGATATGCTCATTTAGACTACAATAGACATGCTCATTTAGACTACAATAGACGTGCTCATTTAGACTACAATAGACATACACATTTAGACTAGAATAGACATGCTCATTTAGACTACAATAGACATCTCATTTAGACTGCAATAGACATGCTCATTTAGACTACAATAGACATGCTCATATAGACTACAATAGACATGCTCATTTAGACTACAATTGACGTGCTCATTTAAACTACAATAGACATGCTCATTTAGACTACAATAGACGTGCTCGTTTAGACTTCAAAAGACATGCTCATTCAGACTACAATAGACATCTCATTTAGACTACAATAGACGTGCTCATTTAGACTACAATAGACATGCTCATTCAGACTACAATAGACATCTCATTTAGACTGCAATAGACATGCTCATTTAGACTACAATAGACGTGCTCATTTAGACTACAATTGACGTGCTCATTTAGACTACAATAGACATGCCTATTTAGACTACAATATATATGCTCATTTAGACTACAATAAACATCTCATTTAGACTACAATAGACATGCTCATCTAGACTACAATAGACATGCTCATTTAGACTACAATAGACATGCTCATTTAGACTACAATAGACGTGCTTATTTAGACTACAATAGACATGCTCATTTAGACTTTAATAGACATGCTCATTGAGACTACAATAGACATCTCATTTAGACTTCAATAGACATGCTAATTTAGACTACAATAGACATGCTCATCTAGACTACAATAGACGTGCTCATTTAGACTACAATAGACATGCTCATTTAGACTTTAATAGACATGCTCATTTAGACTACAATAGACATCTCATTTAGACTTCAATAGACATGCTCATTTAGACTACAATAGACATGCTCATCTAGACTACAATAGACGTGCTCATTTAGACTACAATAGACATGCTCATTTAGACTTTAATAGACATGCTCATTTAGACTACAATAGACATCTCATTTAGACTTCAATAGACATGCTCATTTAGACTACAATAGACATGCTCATTTAGACTTTAATAAAGAGGCTCATTTAGACTACAATAGACATCTCATTTAGACTTCAATAGACATGCTCATTTAGACTACAATAGACATGCTCATTTAGACTTTAATAAAGAGGCTCATTTAGACTGCAATAGACATGCTCATTTAGACTACAATAGACATCTCATTCAGACAACAATAGACGTGCTCATTTAGACTACAATAGACATGCTCATTTAGACTACAATAGACATCTCGTTTAGACTGCAATAGACATGCTCATTTAGACTACAATAGACGTGCTCATTTAGACTACAATAGACATGCTCATTTAGAATACAAAATACGTGCTCATTTAGACTACAACAGACATCTCATTTAGACTACAATTGACATGCTCATTTAGACTAAAATAGACATGCTCATTTAGACTTCAATAGACGTGCTCATTCAGACAACAATAGACGTGCTCATTTAGACTTCAATAGACGTGCTCATTTAAACTACAATAGACATCTCATTTAGACTACAATAGACATCTCATTTAGACTACAATAGATATGCTTATTTAGACTACAATAGACATGCTTATTTAGACTACAATAGACGTGCTCATTTAGACTACAATAAACATGCGCATTTAGACTACAATAGACGTGCTCATTTAGACTACAATAGACATGCTCATTTAGACTACAATAGACATGCTCATTTAAACTACAATAGACATCTCATTTAGACTGCAATAGACATGCTCATTTAGACTACAATAGACAAGCTCATTTAGACTACAATTGACATGCTCATTTAGACTACAATAGACGTGCTCATTTAGACTACAATAGACATGCTCATTTAGACTACAATAGACGTGCTCGTTTAGACTTCAATAGACATGCTCATTCAGACTACAACAGACATCTCATTTAGACTACAATAGACGTGGTCATTTAGACTACAATAGACATGCTCATTTAGACTGCAATAGACGTGCTCATTTAAACTACAATAGACATCTCATTTAGACTGCAATAGACATGCTCATTTAGACTACAATAGACATGCTCATTTAGACTACAATAGACGTGCTCATTTAAACTACAATAGACATCTCATTTAGACTGCAATAGACATGCTCATTTAGACTACAATAGACATCTCATTTAGACTACAATAGACGTGCTCATTTAAACTACAATAGACATCTCATTTAGACTGCAATAGACATGCTCATTTAGACTACAATAGACATGCTCATTTAGACTACAATAGACGTGCTCATTTAAACTACAATAGACATCTCATTTAGACTGCAATAGACATGCTCATTTAGACTACAATAGACGTGCTCATTTAGACTACAATAGACGTGCTCATTTAGACTACAATAGACATGCTCATTTAGACTACAATAGACATGCTCATTTAGACTACAATAGACATCTCATTTAGACTAAAATAGACATGCTCATTTATACTACAATAGACGTGCTCATTTAGACTACAATAGACATGCTCATTTAGACTACAATAGACATGCTCATTTAGACTTTAATAGACATGCTCATTTAGACTACAATAGACATGCTCATTTAGACTTTAATAGACATGCTCATTTAGACTACAATAGACATGCTCATTTAGACTTTAATAGACATGCTCATTTAGACTACAATAGACATGCCATTTAGACTACAATAGACATGCTCATTTAGACTTTAATGAAGAGGCTCATTTAGACTACAATAGACATCTCATTTAGGCTACAATAGACATGCTCATTTAGACTACAATAGACATCTCATTTAGACTACAATAGACATCTCATTTAGACTACAATAGACATGCTCATTTAGACTGCAATAGACGTGCTCATTTAAACTACAATAGACATCTCATTTAGACTGCAATAGACATGCTCATTTAGACTACAATAGACATGCTCATTTAGACTACAATAGACGTGCTCATTTAAACTACAATAGACGTGCTCATTTAGACTACAATAGACATGCTCATTTAGACTACAATAGACATGCTCATTTAGACTTCAATAGACATGCTCATTTAGACTACAATAGATATGCTCATTTAGACTTTTTTAGACATGCTCATTCAGACTACAATGGACATTTCATTTAGACTACAATAGACGTGCTCATTTAGACTACAATAGACATGCTCATTTAAACTACAATAGACGTGCTCATTTAGACTACAATGGACGTGTTCATTTATACTACAATAGACATGCTCATTTAGACTACAATAGACGTGCTCATTTAGACTGCAATAGACATGCTCATTTAATCTACAATAGACGTGCTCATTTAGACTACAATAGACGTGCTCATTTAGACTACAATAGACATGCTCATTTAGACTACAATAGACGTGCTCATTTAGACTACAATTGACATGCTCATTTAGACTACAATAGACGTGCTCGTTTAGACTTCAATAGACATGCTCATTCAGACTACAATAGACATCTCATTTAGACTACAATAGACGTGCTCATTTAGACTACAATAGACATGCTTATTTAGACTACAATAGACATCTCATTTAGACTGCAATAGACATGCTCATTTAGACTACAATAGACGTGTTCATTTAGACTACAATAGACGTGCTCATTTAGACTACAATAGACATGCTCATTTAGACTACAATAAACGTGCTCATTTAGACTACAATAGACATTTCATTTAGACTACAATAGACATGCTCATTTAGACTACAATAGACGTGCTCATTTAGACTACAATACACATGCTCATTTCGACTACAATAGACATGCTCATTTAGACTTTAGTAGACATGCTCATTTAGACTACAATAGACAGGCTCATTTAGACTTTAATAGACATGCTCATTTAGACTACAATAGACATGTTCATTTAGACTTTAATAGACCTGCTTATTTAGACTACAATAGACATCTCATTTAGACTACAATAGACGTGCTCATTTAGACTACAATAGAAATGCTCATTTAGACTACAATAGACATCTCGTTTAGACTGCAATAGACATGTTCATTTAGACTACAATAGACGTGCTCATTTAGACTACAATAGACATGCTCATTAAGACTACGAAAGATGTGCTCATTTAGACTACAATAGACATGCTCATTTAGACTATAATAAACGTGCTCATTTAAACTACAATAGACATCTCATTTAGACTACAATAGACATGCTCATTTAGACTACAATAGACGCGCTCATTTAGACTACAATAGACATGCTCATTTAGACTACAATAGACTTGCTCATTCAGACTTTAGTAGACATGTTCATTTAGACTACAATTGACATGCTCATTTAGACTTTAATAGACATGCTCATTTAGACTACAATAGACATCTCATTTAGACTACAACAGACATCTCATCCAGACTACAATAGACATCCTCATTTAGACTACAATAGACATGCTCATTTAGACTTTAATAGACATGCTCATTTAGACTACAATAGACATGTCTTTTAGACTACAATAGACATGCTCATTTAGACTTTAATAAAGAGGCTCATTTAGACTGCAATAGACATCTCATTTAGACTACAAAAGACATGCTCATTTAGACTACAATAGACATCTCATTTAAAATGCAATAGACATGCTCATTTAGACTACAATAGACATGCTCATTTAGACTACAATAAACATGCTCATTTAGACTACAAAAGACATGCTCATTTAGACTACAATAGACATCTCATTTAGACTACAATAGACATCTCATTTAGACTACAATAGACATGCTCATTTAGACTACAATAGACATGCTCCTTTAGACTACAATAGACATCTCATTTAGACTACAATAGACATGCTCATTTAGACTTTAATAGACGTGCTCATTTAGACTACAATAGACGTGCTCATTTAGACTACAATAGACATGCTCATTTAGACTACAATAGACATGCTCATTTAGACTACAATAGACATCTCATTTAGACTACAATATACATGCTCAGTTAGACTACAATAGACATGCTCATTTAGACTTCAATAGACGTGCTCATTCAGACTACAATAGACATCTCATTTAGACTACAATAGACAAGCTCATTTAGACTTCAATAGACGTGCTCATTTAGACTACAATAGACATCTCATTTAGACTACAATAGACATGCTCATTTAGACTTCAATAGACGTGCTCATTTAGACTACAATAGACATCTCATTTAGACTACAATAGACATGCTCATTTAGACTTTTATAGACATGCTCATTTAGACTACAATAGACATGTTAATTTCGACAACAATAGACATCTCATTTAGACTACAATAGACAAGCTCATTTAGACTTTATTAGACATGCTCATTTAGACTACAATAGACACCTCATTTAGACTACAATAGACATGCTCATTTAGACTTTAATAGACATGCTCATTTAGACTACAATAGACATCTCATTTAGACTACATTAGACATCTCATTTAGACTACAACAGACATGCTCATTTAGACTTTAATAGACATGCTCATTTAGATTACAATTGACTTCTCATTTAGACTACAATAGACATGCTCATTTAGACTTTATTAGACATGCTCATTTAGACTACAATAGACATCTCATTTAGACTACAATAGACATGCTCATTTAGACTTTTATAGACATGCTCATTTAGACTACAATAGACATGCTAATTTAGACAACAATAGACATCTCATTTAGACTACAATAGACATGCTCATTTAGACTTTAATAGACATGCTCATTTAGACTACAATAGACATCTCATTTAGACTACAATAGATATGCTTATTTAGACTACAATAGACATGCTCATTTAGACTACAATAGACGTGCTCATTTAGACTACAATAGACATGCTCATTTAGACTACAATAGACGTGCTCATTTAGACTACAATAGACATGCTCATTTAGACTACAATAGACATGCTCATTTAGACTACAATAGACATCTCATTTAGACTGCAATAGACATGCTCATTTAGACTACAATAGACATGCTCATATAGACTACAATAGACATGCTCATTTAGACTACAATAGACGTGCTCATTTAGACTACAATAGACATGCTCATTTAGACTACAATAGACGTGCTCGTTTAGACTTCAATAGACATGCTCATTCAGACTACAATAGACATCTCATTTAGACTACAATAGACGTGCTCATTTAGACTACACTAGACGTGCTCATTTAGACTACAATAGACATGCTCATTCAGACTACAATAGACATCTCATTTAGACTGCAATAGACATGCTCATTTAGACTACAATAGACGTGCTCATTTAGACTACAATAGACATGCTTATTTAGACTACAATATACATGCTCATTTAGACTACAATAAAAATCTCATTTAGACTACAATAGACATGCTCATCTAGACTACAATATACGTGCTCATTTAGACTACAATAGACATGCTCATTTAGACTTTAATAGACATGCTCATATAGACTACAATAGACATCTCATATAGACTTCAATAGACATGCTCATTTAGACTACAATAGACATGTCATTTAGACTACAATAGACATGCTCATTTAGACTTTAATAAAGAGGCTCATTTAGACTACAATAGACATCTCATTTAGACTACAATAGACATGCTCATTTAGACTACAATAGACATCTCATTTAGACTACAATAGACATCTTATTTAAACTACAATAGACATGCTCATTTAGACTTTAATAGACATCTCATTTAGACTACAATAGATATGCTCATTCAGACTACAATAGACATGCTCATTTAGACTACAATAGACGTGCTCATTTAGACTGCAATAGTCATGCTCATTTAATCTACAATAGACATGCTCATTTAGACTACAATAGACATGCTCATTTAGACTACAAAAGACGTGCTCATTTAGACTACAATAGACATGCTCATTCAAACTACAATAGACATCTCATTTAGACTGCAATAGACATGCTCATTTAGACTACAATAGACATGCTCATTTAGACTTCATTAGACGTGCTCATTTAGACTACAGTAAACATGCTCATTTAGATTACAATAGACATCTCATTTAGACTACAATAGACATGCTCATTTAGACTACAATAGACGTGCTCATTTAGACTACAATAGACATCTCATTTAGACTACAATAGACATGCTCATTTAGACTTTTATAGACATGCTCATTTAGACTACAATAGACATGTTAATTTAGACAACAATAGACATCTCATTTAGACTACAATAGACATGCTCATTTAGGCTTTAATAGACATGCTCATTTAGACTACAATAGAGATCTCATTTAGACTACAATAGACATCTCATTTAGACTACAGCAGACATGCTCATTTAGAGTTTAATAGACATGCTAATTTAAACTACAATAGACATCTCATTTAGACTACAATAGACATGCTCATTTAGACTTTAATAGACATGCTCATTTAGACTACAATAGATATCTCATTTAGACTACAATAGACATGCTCATTTAGACTTTTATAGACACGCTCATTTAGACTACAATAGACATGCTAATTTAGACAACAATAGA
This sequence comes from Morinoia aosen, assembly GCA_030386875.1. NCBI lineage: Eukaryota > Metazoa > Arthropoda > Malacostraca > Amphipoda > Talitridae > Morinoia > Morinoia aosen. Next base: position 43,537,720 of record CM059565.1, on the reverse strand, counting down.
CATCTCATTTAGACTACAATAGACATGCTCATTTAGACTTTAATAGACATGCTCATTTAGACTACAGTAGACACCTCATTTAGACTACAATAGACATGTTCATTTAGACTACAACAGACATGCTCATTTAGACTTTAATAGACATGCTTATTTAGATTACAATAGACATCTCATTCAGACTACAATAGACATGCTCATTTAGACTTTAATAGAAATGCTCATTTAGACTACAACAGACATCTCATTTAGACTACAATAGACATGCTCATTTAGACTTTTATAGACATGCTCATTTAGACTACAATAGACATGCTAATTTAGACAACAATAGACATCTCATTTAGACTACAATAGACATGCTCATTTAGACTTTAATAGACATGCTCATTTAGACTACAATAGACATCTTATTTAGACTACAATAGATATGCTCATTTAGACTACAATAGACATGCTCATTTAGACTACATTAGACGTGCTCATTTAGACTACAATAGACATGCTCATTTAGACCACAATAGACGTGCTCATTTAGACTACAATAGACATGTTCATTTAGACTACAATAGACATGCTCATTTAGACTACAATAGACATGCTCATTTAGACCACAATAGACGTGCTTATTTAGACTACAATAGACATGCTCATTTAGACTACAAAAGACGTGCTCATTTAGACTACAATAGACATGCTCATTTAGACTACAATAGACATGCTCATTTAGACTACAATAGACATGCTCATTTAGACTTCATTAGACGTGCTCATTTAAACTACAGTAAACATGCTCATTTAGATTACAATAGACATCTCATTTAAACTACAATAGACATGCTCATTTAGACTACAATAGACGTGCTCATTTAGACTACAATAGACATCTCATTTAGACTACAATGGACATGCTCATTTAGACTTCTATAGACATGCTCATTTAGACTACAATAGACATGTTAATTTAGACAACAATAGACATCTCATTTAGACTACAATAGACATGCTCATTTAGACTTTAATAGACATGCTCATTTAGACTACAATAGAGATCTCATTTAGACTCCAATAGACATCTCATTTAGACTACAGCAGACATGCTCATTTAGAGTTTAATAGACATGCTAATTTAAACTACAATAGACATCTCATTTAGACTACAATAGACATGCTCATTTAGACTTCAATAGACATGCTCATTTAGACTACAATAGACATGCTCATTTAGACTACAATAGACGTTCTCATTTAGACTACAATAGACATGCTCATTTAGACTACAATAGACATGCTCATTTAGACTACAATAGACATCTCATTTAGACTGCAATAGACATGCTCATTCAGACTACAATAGACATCTCATTTAGACTACAATAGACATTCTCATTTAGACTACAATAGACATGCTCATTTAGACTACAATAGACGTGCTCATTTAGACAACAATAGACATCTCATGTAGACTACAATAAAAATGCTCATTTAGACTTTAATGAACAGGCTCATTCAGACTACAATAGACATTTCATTTAGACTACAATAGACATGCTCATTTAGACTGCAATATACATGCTCATTTAGACTACAATAGACATGCTCATTTAGACTACAATAGACATGCTCATTTAGACTACAATAGACATCTCATTTAGACTACAATAGACATGCTCATTTAGACTTTAAAAGACATGCTCATTTAGACTACAATAGACATGCTCATTTAGACAACAATAGACGTGCTGATTTCGACTGCAATAGACATGCTCATTTAGACTACAATAGACATGCTCATATAGACTTTAATGAACAGGCTCATTCAGACTACAATAGACATTTCATTTAGACTACAATAGACATTTCATTTAGACTACAATAGACATGCTCATTTAGACTGCAATATACATGCTCATTTAGACTACAATAGACATGCTCATTTAGACTACAATAGACATGCTCATTTAGATTACAATAGAGATCTCATTTAGACTACAATAGACATGCTAATTTAGACTTCAATAGACGTGCTCATTTAGACTACAATAGACATCTCATTTAGACTACAATAGACATGCTCATTTAGACTTTTATTGACATGCTCATTTAGACTACAATAGACATGTTAATTTAGACAACAATAGACATCTCATTTAGACTACAATAGACATGCTCATTTAGACTTTAATAGACATCTCATTTAGACTACAATGGACATGCTCATTTAGACTTTTATAGACATGCTCATTTAGACTACAATAGACATGCTAATTTAGACAACAATAGACATCTCATTTAGACTACAATAGACATGCTCATTTAGACTTTAATAGACATGCTCATTTAGACTACAATAGACATCTCATTTAGACTACAATAGATATGCTCATTTAGACTACAATAGACATGCTCATTTAGACTACAATAGACATGCTCATTTAGACTACAATATACATGCTCATTTAGACTACAATAGACATGCTCATTTAGACTACAATAGACGTGCTCATTTAGACTACAATAGACGTGCTCATTTAGACTACAATAGACATGCTAATTTAGACAACAATAGACATCTCATTTAGACTACAATAGACATGCTCATTTAGACTTTAATAGACATGCTCATTTAGACTACAATAGACATCTCATTTAGACTACAATAGATATGCTCATTTAGACTACAATAGACATGCTCATTTAGACTACAATAGACGTGCTCATTTAGACTACAATAGACATACTCATTTAGACTAGAATAGACATGCTCATTTAGACTACAATAGACATCTCATTTAGACTGCAATAGACATGCTCATTTAGACTACAATAGACATGCTCATATAGACTACAATAGACATGCTCATTTAGACTACAATTGACGTGCTCATTTAAACTACAATAGACATGCTCATTTAGACTACAATAGACGTGCTCGTTTAGACTTCAAAAGACATGCTCATTCAGACTACAATAGACATCTCATTTAGACTACAATAGACGTGCTCATTTAGACTACAATAGACATGCTCATTCAGACTACAATAGACATCTCATTTAGACTGCAATAGACATGCTCATTTAGACTACAATAGACGTGCTCATTTAGACTACAATTGACGTGCTCATTTAGACTACAATAGACATGCCTATTTAGACTACAATATATATGCTCATTTAGACTACAATAAACATCTCATTTAGACTACAATAGACATGCTCATCTAGACTACAATAGACATGCTCATTTAGACTACAATAGACATGCTCATTTAGACTACAATAGACGTGCTCATTTAGACTACAATAGACATGCTCATTTAGACTTTAATAGACATGCTCATTGAGACTACAATAGACATCTCATTTAGACTTCAATAGACATGCTAATTTAGACTACAATAGACATGCTCATCTAGACTACAATAGACGTGCTCATTTAGACTACAATAGACATGCTCATTTAGACTTTAATAGACATGCTCATTTAGACTACAATAGACATCTCATTTAGACTTCAATAGACATGCTCATTTAGACTACAATAGACATGCTCATCTAGACTACAATAGACGTGCTCATTTAGACTACAATAGACATGCTCATTTAGACTTTAATAGACATGCTCATTTAGACTACAATAGACATCTCATTTAGACTTCAATAGACATGCTCATTTAGACTACAATAGACATGCTCATTTAGACTTTAATAAAGAGGCTCATTTAGACTACAATAGACATCTCATTTAGACTTCAATAGACATGCTCATTTAGACTACAATAGACATGCTCATTTAGACTTTAATAAAGAGGCTCATTTAGACTGCAATAGACATGCTCATTTAGACTACAATAGACATCTCATTCAGACAACAATAGACGTGCTCATTTAGACTACAATAGACATGCTCATTTAGACTACAATAGACATCTCGTTTAGACTGCAATAGACATGCTCATTTAGACTACAATAGACGTGCTCATTTAGACTACAATAGACATGCTCATTTAGAATACAAAATACGTGCTCATTTAGACTACAACAGACATCTCATTTAGACTACAATTGACATGCTCATTTAGACTAAAATAGACATGCTCATTTAGACTTCAATAGACGTGCTCATTCAGACAACAATAGACGTGCTCATTTAGACTTCAATAGACGTGCTCATTTAAACTACAATAGACATCTCATTTAGACTACAATAGACATCTCATTTAGACTACAATAGATATGCTTATTTAGACTACAATAGACATGCTTATTTAGACTACAATAGACGTGCTCATTTAGACTACAATAAACATGCGCATTTAGACTACAATAGACGTGCTCATTTAGACTACAATAGACATGCTCATTTAGACTACAATAGACATGCTCATTTAAACTACAATAGACATCTCATTTAGACTGCAATAGACATGCTCATTTAGACTACAATAGACAAGCTCATTTAGACTACAATTGACATGCTCATTTAGACTACAATAGACGTGCTCATTTAGACTACAATAGACATGCTCATTTAGACTACAATAGACGTGCTCGTTTAGACTTCAATAGACATGCTCATTCAGACTACAACAGACATCTCATTTAGACTACAATAGACGTGGTCATTTAGACTACAATAGACATGCTCATTTAGACTGCAATAGACGTGCTCATTTAAACTACAATAGACATCTCATTTAGACTGCAATAGACATGCTCATTTAGACTACAATAGACATGCTCATTTAGACTACAATAGACGTGCTCATTTAAACTACAATAGACATCTCATTTAGACTGCAATAGACATGCTCATTTAGACTACAATAGACATCTCATTTAGACTACAATAGACGTGCTCATTTAAACTACAATAGACATCTCATTTAGACTGCAATAGACATGCTCATTTAGACTACAATAGACATGCTCATTTAGACTACAATAGACGTGCTCATTTAAACTACAATAGACATCTCATTTAGACTGCAATAGACATGCTCATTTAGACTACAATAGACGTGCTCATTTAGACTACAATAGACGTGCTCATTTAGACTACAATAGACATGCTCATTTAGACTACAATAGACATGCTCATTTAGACTACAATAGACATCTCATTTAGACTAAAATAGACATGCTCATTTATACTACAATAGACGTGCTCATTTAGACTACAATAGACATGCTCATTTAGACTACAATAGACATGCTCATTTAGACTTTAATAGACATGCTCATTTAGACTACAATAGACATGCTCATTTAGACTTTAATAGACATGCTCATTTAGACTACAATAGACATGCTCATTTAGACTTTAATAGACATGCTCATTTAGACTACAATAGACATGCCATTTAGACTACAATAGACATGCTCATTTAGACTTTAATGAAGAGGCTCATTTAGACTACAATAGACATCTCATTTAGGCTACAATAGACATGCTCATTTAGACTACAATAGACATCTCATTTAGACTACAATAGACATCTCATTTAGACTACAATAGACATGCTCATTTAGACTACAATAGACATCTCATTTAGACTACAATAGACATGCTCATCTAGACTACAACAGACATGCTCATTTAGACTACAACAGACATGCTCATTTAGACTACAATAGACATCTCATTTAGACTACAATAGACATCTCATTTAGACTACAATAGATATGCTCATTTAGACTTCAATAGACATGCTCATTTAGACTACAATAGACGTGCTCATTTAGACTACAATGGACATGCTCATTTAGACTACAATAGACGTGCTCATTCAGACTACAATAGACATGCTCATTTAGACTACAATAGACATGCTCATTTAGACTACAATAGACATCTCATTTAAACTGCAATAGACATGCTCATTTAGACTACAATAGACATGCTCATTTAGACTACAATAGACATGCTCATTTAGACTACAATAGACGTGCTCATTTAGACTACAATAGACATGCTCATTTAGACTACAATAGACGTGCTCGTTTAGACTTCAATAGACATGCTCATTCAGACTACAATAGACATTTCATTTAGACTACAATAGACGTGCTCATTTAGACTACAATAGACATGCTCATTTAGACTACAATAGACATCTCATTTAGACTGCAATAGACATGCTCATTTAAACTACAATAGACGTGCTCATTTAGGCTACAATAGACGTGTTCATTTAGACTACAATAGACATGCTCATTTAGACTACAATAGACGTGCTCATTTAGACTGCAATAGACATGCTCATTTAATCTACAATAGACGTGCTCATTTAGACTACAATATACGTGCTCATTTAGACTACAATAGACATGCTCATTTAGACTACAATAGACGTGCTCATTTAGACTACAATTGACATGCTCATTTAGACTACAATAGACGTGCTCGTTCAGACTTCAATAGACATGCTCATTCAGACTACAATAGACATCTCATTTAGACTACAATAGACGTGCTCATTTAGACTACAATAGACATGCTTATTTAGACTACAATAGACATCTCATTCAGACTGCAATAGACATGCTCATTTAGACTACAATAGACGTGCTCATTTAGACTACAATAGACGTGCTCATTTAGACTACAATAGACATGCTCATTTAGACTACAATAAACGTGCTCATTTAGACTACAATAGACATCTCATTTAGACTACAATAGACATGCTCATTTAGACTACAGTAGACGTGCTCATTTAGACTACAATAGACAGCTCATTTCGACTACAATAGACATGCTCATTTAGACTTTAGTAGACATGCTCATTTAGACTACAATAGACAGGCTCATTTAGACTTTAATAGACATGCTCATTTAGACTACAATAGACATGCTCATTTAGACTACAATAGACGTGCTCATTTAGACTACAATAGACATGCTCATTTAGACTACAATAGACATGTTTATTTAGACTATAATAAACGTGCTCATTTAGACTACAATAGACATCTCATTTAGACTACAATAGACATGCTCATTTAGACTACAATAGACATGCTCATTAAGACTACAAAAGACGTGCTCATTTAGACTACAATAGACATGCTTATTTAGACTATAATAAACGTGCTCATTTAGACTACAATAGACATCTCATTTAGACTACAATAGACATGCTCATTTAGACTACAATAGACGCGCTCATTTAGACTACAATAGACATGCTCATTTAGACTACAATAGACATGCTCATTTAGACTTTAGTAGACATGCTCATTTAGACTACAATAGACATGCTCATTTAGACTTTAATAGACATGCTCATTTAGACTACAATAGACATCTCATTTAGACTACAACAGACATCTCATCCAGACTACAATAGACATGCTCATTTAGACTACAATAGACATGCTCATTTAGACTTTAATAGACATGCTCATTTAGACTACAATAGACATGTCATTTAGACTACAATAGACATGCTCATTTAGACTTTAATAAAGAGGCTCATTTAGACTGCAATAGACATCTCATTTAGACTACAAAAGACATGCTCATTTAGACTACAATAGACATCTCATTTAAAATGCAATAGACATGCTCATTTAGACTACAATAGACATGCTCATTTAGACTACAATAAACATGCTCATTTAGACTACAAAAGACATGCTCATTTAGACTACAATAGACATCTCATTTAGACTACGATAGACATCTCATTTAGACTACAATAGACATGCTCATTTAGACTACAATAGACATGCTCCTTCAGACTACAATAGACATCTCATTTAGACTACAATAGACATGCTCATTTAGACTTTAACAGACATGCTCATTCAGACAACAATAGACATGCTCATTTTGACAACAATAGACGTGCTCATTTAAACTACAATAGACATCTCATTTAGACTACAATAGACATCTCATTTAGACTGCACTAGATATGCTCATTCAGACTACAATAGACATGCTCATTTAGACTACAGTAGTCGTGCTCATTTAGACTGCAATAGACATGCTCATTTAGACTACAATAGACATCTCATTCAGACAACAATAGACGTGCTCATTTAGACTACAATAGATATGCTCATTTAGACTACAATAGACATCTCGTTTAGACTGCAATAGACATGCTCATTTAGACTACAATAGACGTGCTCATTTAGACTACAATAGACATGCTCATTTAGAATACAAAATACGTGCTCATTTAGACTACAATAGACATGCTCATTTAGACTACAACAGACATCTCATTTAGACTACAATTGACATGTTCATTTAGACTACAACAGACATCTCATTTAGACTACAATTGACATGCTCATTTAGACTAAAATAGACATGCTCATTTAGACTTCAATAGACGTGCTCATTCAGACAACAATAGACGTGCTCATTTAGACTTCAATAGACGTGCTCATTTAAACTACAATAGACATCTCATTTAGACTACAATAGACATCTCATTTAGACTACAATAGATATGCTTATTTAGACTACAATAGACATGCTTATTTAGACTACAATAGACGTGCTCATTTAGACTACAATAAACATGCTCATTTAGACTACAATAGACGTGCTCATTTAGACTACAATAGACATGCTCATTTAGACTACAATAGACATGCTCATTTAAACTACAATAGACATCTCATTTAGACTGCAATAGACATGCTCATTTAGACTACAATAGACAAGCTCATTTAGACTACAGTAGACATGCTCATTTAGACTACAATAGACATCTCATTTAGACTACAATAGACATCTCATTTAGACTACAATAGACATGCTCATTTAGACTTTAATAGACATGCTCATTTAGACTACAATAGACATCTCATTTAGACTACAATAGACATCTCATTTAGACTGCACTAGATATGCTCATTCAGACTACAATAGACATGCTCATTTGGACTACAGTAGACGTGCTCATTTAGACTGCAATAGACATGCTCATTTAGACTACAATAGACATCTCATTTAGACAACAATAGACGTGCTCGTTTAGACTACAATAGACATGCTCATTTAGACTACAATAGACATCTCGTTTAGACTGCAATAGACATGCTCATTTAGACTACAATAGACGTGCTCATTTAGACTTTAATAGACATGCTCATTTAGACTACAATAGACATCTCATTTAGACTACAACAGACATCTCATCCAGACTACAATAGACATGCTCATTTAGACTACAATAGACATGCTCATTTAGACTTTAATAGACATGCTCATTTAGACTACAATAGACATGTCATTTAGACTACAATAGACATGCTCATTTAGACTTTAATAAAGAGGCTCATTTAGACTGCAATAGACATCTCATTTAGACTACAAAAGACATGCTCTTTTAGTCTACAATAGACATCTCATTTAAAATGCAATAGACATGCTCATTTAGACTACAATAGACATGCTCATTTAGACTACAATAGACATGCTCATTTAGACTACAAAAGACATGCTCATTTAGACTACAATAGACATCTCATTTAGACTACGATAGACATCTCATTTAGACTACAATAGACATGCTCATTTAGACTACAATAGACATGCTCCTTCAGACTACAATAGACATCTCATTTAGACTACTATAGACATGCTCATTTAGACTTTAACAGACATGCTCATTCAGACAACAATAGACATGCTCATTTTGACAACAATAGACGTGCTCATTTAAACTACAATAGACATCTCATTTAGACTACAATAGACATCTCATTTAGACTGCACTAGATATGCTCATTCAGACTACAATAGACATGCTCATTTAGACTACAGTAGACGTGCTCATTTAGACTGCAATAGACATGCTCATTTAGACTACAATAGACATCTCATTCAGACAACAATAGACGTGCTCATTTAGACTACAATAGACATGCTCATTTAGACTACAATAGACATCTCGTTTAGACTGCAATAGACATGCTCATTTAGACTACAATAGACGTGCTCATTTAGACTACAATAGACATGCTCATTTAGAATACAAAATACGTGCTCATTTAGACTACAATAGACATGCTCATTTAGACTACAACAGACATCTCATTTAGACTACAATTGACATGTTCATTTAGACTACAACAGACATCTCATTTAGACAACAATTTACATGCTCATTTAGACTAAAATAGACATGCTCATTTAGACTTCAATAGACGTGCTCATTCAGACAACAATAGACGTGCTCATTTAGACTTCAATAGACGTGCTCATTTAAACTACAATAGACATCTCATTTAGACTACAATAGACATCTCATTTAGACTACAATAGATATGCTTATTTAGACTACAATAGACATGCTTATTTAGACTACAATAGACGTGCTCATTTAGACTACAATAAACATGCTCATTTAGACTACAATAGACGTGCTCATTTAGACTACAATAGACATGCTCATTTAGACTACAATAGACATGCTCATTTAAACTACAGTAGACATCTCATTTAGACTGCAATAGACATGCTCATTTAGACTACAATAGACAAGCTCATTCAGACTACAATAGACATGCTCATTTAGACTATAATAGACGTGCTCATTTAGACTACAATAGACATGCTCATTTAGACTACATTAGACGTGCTCGTTTAGACTTCAATAGACATGCTCATTCAGACTACAATAGACATCTCATTTAGACTACTATAGACGTGGTCATTTAGACTACAATAGACATGCTCATTTAGACTACAATAGACATCTCATTTAGACTGCAATAGACATGCTCATTTAGACTACAATAGACGTGCTCATTTAGACTACAATAGACGTGCTCATTTAGACTACAATAGACATGCTCATTTAGACTACAATAGACATGCTCATTTAGACTACAATAGACATCTCATTTAGACTAAAATAGACATGCTCATTTAGACTACAATAGACGTGCTCATTTAGACTACAATAGACATGCTAATTTAGACTACAATAGACATGCTCATTTAGACTTTAATAGACATGCTCATTTAGACTACAATAGACATGCTCATTTAGACTTTAATAGACATGCTCATTTAGACTACAATAGACATGCTCATTTAGACTTTAATACACATGCTCATTTAGACTACAATAGACATGCCATTTAGACTACAATAGACATGCTCATTTAGACTTTAATAAAGAGGCTCATTTAGACTACAATAGACATCTCATTTAGGCTACAATAGACATGCTCATTTAGACTACAATAGACATCTCATTTAGACTACAATAGACATCTCATTTAGACTACAATAGACATGCTCATTTAGACTTTAATAGACATGCTCATTTGGACTACAATAGACATCTCATTTAGACTACAATAGACATCTCATTTAGACTGCACTAGATATGCTCATTCAGACTACAATAGACATGCTCATTTGGACTACAGTAGACGTGCTCATTTAGACTGCAATAGACATGCTCATTTAGACTACAATAGACATCTCATTTAGACAACAATAGACGTGCTCGTTTAGACTACAATAGACATGCTCATTTAGACTACAATAGACATCTCGTTTAGACTGCAATAGACTTTCTCATTTAGACTACAATAGACGTGCTCATTTAGACTACAATAGACATGCTCATTTAGAATACAAAATACGTGCTCATTTAGACTACAATAGACATGCTCATTTAGACTTTAACAGACATGCTCATTCAGACAACAATAGACATGCTCATTTAGACTACAATAGACGTGCTCATTTAAACTACAATAGACATCTCATTTAGACTACAATAGACATCTCATTTAGACTGCACTAGATATGCTTATTCAGACTACAATAGACATGCTCATTTAGACTACAGTAGACGTGCTCATTTAGACTGCAATAGACATGCTCATTTAGACTACAATAGACATCTCATTCAGACAACAATAGACGTGCTCATTTAGACTACAATAGACATGCTCATTTAGACTACAATAGACATCTCGTTTAGACTGCAATAGACATGCTCATTTAGACTACAATAGACGTGCTCATTTAGACTACAATAGACATGCTCATTTAGAATACAAAATACGTGCTCATTTAGACTACAATAGACATCCTCATTTAGACTACAACAGACATCTCATTTAGACTACAATTGACATGTTCATTTAGACTACAACAGACATCTCATTTAGACTACAATTGACATGCTCATTTAGACTAAAATAGACATGCTCATTTAGACTTCAATAGACGTGCTCATTCAGACAACAATAGACGTGCTCATTTAGACTTCAATAGACGTGCTCATTTAAACTACAATAGACATCTCATTTAGACTACAATAGACATCTCATTTAGACTACAATAGATATGCTTATTTAGACTACAATAGACATGCTTATTTAGACTACAATAGACGTGCTCATTTAGACTACAATAAACATGCTCATTTAGACTACAATAGACGTGCTCATTTAGACTACAATAGACATGCTCATTTAGACTACAATAGACATGCTCATTTAAACTACAATAGACATCTCATTTAGACTGCAATAGACATGCTCATTTAGACTACAATAGACAAGCTCATTTAGACTACAATAGACATGCTCATTTAGACTACAATAGACGTGCTCATTTAAACTACAATTGACATGCTTATTTAGACTACAATAGACGTGCTCGTTTAGACTTCAATAGACATGCTCATTCAGACTACAATAGACATCTCATTTAGACTACAATAGACGTGGTCATTTAGACTACAATAGACATGCTCATTTAGACTACAATAGACATCTCATTTAGACTGCAATAGACATGCTCATTTAGACTACAATAGACGTGCTCATTTAGACTACAATAGACGTGCTCATTTAGACTACAATAGACATGCTAATTTAGACTACAATAGACATGCTCATTTAGACTACAATAGACATCTCATTTAGACTAAAATAGACATGCTCATTTAGACTACAATAGACGTGCTCATTTAGACTACAATAGACATGCTCATTTAGACTACAATAGACATGCTCATTTAGACTTTAATAGACATGCTCATTTAGACTACAATAGACATGCTCATTTAGACTTTAATAGACATGCTCATTTAGACTACAATAGACATGCTCATTTAGACTTTAATAGACATGCTCATTTAGACTACAATAGACATGCCATTTAGACTACAATAGACATGCTCATTTAGACTTTAATAAAGAGGCTCATTTAGACTACAATAGACATCTCATTTAGGCTACAATAGACATGCTCATTTAGACTACAATAAACATCTCATTTAGACTACAATAGACATCTCATTTAGACTACAATAGACATGCTCATTTAGACTTTAATGGACATGCTCATTTAGACTACAATAGACATCTCATTTAGACTACAATAGACATCTCATTTAGACTGCACTAGATATGCTCATTCAGACTACAATAGACATGCTCATTTAGAATACAGTAGACGTGCTCATTTATACTGCAATAGACATGCTCATTTAGACTACAATAGACATCTCATTTAGACAACAATAGACGTGCTCGTTTAGACTACAATAGACATGCTCATTTAGACTACAATAGACATCTCGTTTAGACTGCAATAGACATGCTCATTTAGACTACAATAGACGTGCTCATTTAGACTACAATAGACATGCTCATTTAGAATACAAAATACGTGCTCATTTAGACTACAATAGACATGCTCATTTAGACTACAACAGACATCTCATTTAGACTACAATTGACATGTTCATTTAGACTAAAATAGACATGCTCATTTAGACTTCAATAGACGTGCTCATTCAGACAACAATAGACGTGCTCATTTAGACTACAATAGACGTGCTCATTTAAACTACAATAGACATCTCATTTAGACTACAATAGACATCTCATTTAGACTACAATAGATATGCTCATTTAGACTACAATAGACATGCTCATTTAGACTACAATAGACGTGCTCATTTAGACTACAATAAACATGCTCATTTAGACTACAATAGACGTGCTCATTTAGACTACAATAGACATGCTCATTTAGACTACAATAGACATGCTCATTTAGACTACAATAGACATCTCATTTAGACTAAAATAGACATGCTCATTTACACTACAATAGACGTGCTCATTTAGACTACAATAGACATTTCATTTAGACTACAATAGACGTGCTCATTTAGACTGCAATAGACATGCTTATTTAGACTACAATAGACGTGCTCATTTAGACAACAATAGACATGCTCATTTAGACTACAAAAACGTGCTCATTTAGACTACAATAGACATGCTCGTTTAGACTACAATAGACATCTCATTTAGACTACAATAGACATGCTCATTCAGACTACAATAGACATGCTCATTTAAACTTCAATAGACGTGTTCATTTAGACTACAATAGACATGCTCATTTAGACTACAATAGACGTGCTCATTTAGACTACAATAGACATCTCATTTAGACTACAATAGACATCTCATTTAGACTACAATAGACATCTCATTTAGACTACAATAGATATGCTCATTTAGACTTCAATAAACATGCTCATTCAAACTACAATAGACATCTCGTTTAGACTGCAATAGACATGCTCATTTAGACTACAATAGACGTGCTCATTTAGACTACAATAGACATGCTCATTTAGAATACAAAATACGTGCTCATTTAGACTACAATAGACATTCTCATTTAGACTACAACAGACATCTCATTTAGACTACAATTGACATGTTCATTTAGACTAAAATAGACATGCTCATTTAGACTTCAATAGACGTGCTCATTCAGACAACAATAGACGTGCTCATTTAGACTACAATAGACGTGCTCATTTAAACTACAATAGACATCTCATTTAGACTACAATAGACATCTCATTTAGACTACAATAGATATGCTCATTTAGACTACAATAGACATGCTCATTTAGACTACAATAGACGTGCTCATTTAGACTACAATAAACATGCTCATTTAGACTACAATAGACATGCTCATTTAGACTTTAATAGACATGCTCATTTAGACTACAATAGACATGCTCATTTAGAATTTAATAGACATGCTCATTTAGACTACAATAGACATGCTCATTTAGACTTTAATAGACATGCTCATTTAGACTACAATAGACATGCCATTTAGACTACAATAGACATGCTCATTTAGACTTTAATAAAGAGGCTCATTTAGACTACAATAGACCTCTAATTTAGGCTACAATAGACATGCTCATTTAGACTACAATAGACATCTCATTTAGACTACAATAGACATCTCATTTAGACTACAATAGACATGCCCATTTAGACTTTAATAGACATGCTCATTTAGACTACAATAGACATCTCATTTAGACTACAATAGACATCTCATTTATACTGCACTAGATATGCTCATTCAGACTACAATAGACATGCTCATTTAGACTACAGTAGACGTGCTCATTTAGACTGCAATAGACATGCTCATTTAGACTACAATAGACATCTCATTTAGACAACAATAGACGTGCTCATTCAGACTACAATAGACATGCTCATTTAGACTACAATAGACATCTCGTTTAGACTGCAATAGACATGCTCATTTAGACTACAATAGACGTGCTCATTTAGACTACAATAGACATGCTCATTTAGAATACAAAATACGTGCTCATTTAGACTACAATAGACATGCTCATTTAGACTACAACAGATATCTCATTTAGACTACAATTGACATGTTCATTTAGACTAAAATAGACATGCTCATTTAGACTTCAATAGACGTGCTCATTCAGACAACAATAGACGTGCTCATTTAGACTACAATAGACGTGCTCATTTAAACTACAATAGACATCTCATTTAGACTACAATAGACATCTCATTTAGACTACAATAGATATGCTCATTTAGACTACAATAGACATGCTCATTTAGACTACAATAGACGTGCTCATTTAGACTACAATAAACATGCTCATTTAGACTACAATAGACGTGCTCATTTAGACTACAATAGACATGCTCATTTAGACTACAATAGACATGCTCATTTAGACTACAATAGACATCTCATTTAGACTGCAATAGACATGCTCATTTAGACTACAATAGACATGCTCATTTAGACTACAATAGACGTGCTCATTTAGACTACAATAGACATGCTCATTTAGACTACAATAGACGTGCTCGTTTAGACTTCAATAGACATGCTCATTCAGACTACAATAGACATCTCATTCAGACTACAATAGACGTGGTCATTTAGACTACAATAGACATGCTCATTTAGACTACAATAGACATCTCATTTAGACTGCAATAGACATGCTCATTTAGACTACAATAGACGTGCTCATTTAGACTACAATAGACGTGCTCATTTAGACTACAATAGACATGCTCATTTAGACTACAATAGACATGCTCATTTAGACTACAATAGACATCTCATTTAGACTACAATAGACATGCTCATTTAGACTACAATAGACGTGCTCATTTAGACTACAATAGACATGCTCATTTAGACTACAATAGACATGCTCAATTAGACTTTAATAGACATGCTCATTTAGACTACAATAGACATGCTCATTTAGACTTTAATAGACATGCTCATATAGACTACAATAGACATGCTCATTTAGACTTTAATAGACATGCTCATTTAGACTACAATAGACACGTCATTTAGACTACAATAGACATGCACATTTAGACTTTAATAAAGAGGCTCATTCAGACTACAATAGACATCTCATTTAGACTACAATAGACATGCTCATTTAGACTACAATAGACCTCTCATTTAGACTACAATAGACATCTCATTTAGACTACAATAGACATGCTCATTTAGACTTTAATAGACATGCTCATTTAGACTACAATAGACATCTCATTTAGACTACAATAGACATCTCATTTAGACTGCACTAGATATGCTCATTCAGACTACAATAGACATGCTCATTTAGACTACAATAGACATTTCATTTAGACTACAATAGACGTGCTCATTTAGACTGCAATAGACATGCTCATTTAGACTACAATAGACGTGCTCATTTAGACTACAATAGACATGCTCATTTAGACTACAAAAACGTGCTCATTTAGACTACAATAGACATGCTCGTTTAGACTACAATAGACATCTCATTTAGACTACAATAGACATGCTCATTCAGACTACAATAGACATGCTCATTTAGACTTCAATAGACGTGTTCATTTAGACTACAATAGACATGCTCATTTAGACTACAATAGACGTGCTCATTTAGACTACAATAGACATCTCATTTAGACTACAATAGACATGTCATTTAGACTACAATAGACATGCTCATCTAGACTACAACAGACATGCTCATTTAGACTACAATAGACATCTCACTTAGACTACAATAGACATCTCATTTAGACTACAATAGATATGCTCATTTAGACTTCAATAAACATACTCATTTAAACTACAATAGACGTGCTCATTTAGACTACAATAGACATGCTCATTTAGACTACAATAGACGTGCTCATTTAGACTACAATAGACATGCTCATTTAGACTACAATAGACATGCTCATTTAGACTACAATAAACATCTCATTTAGACTGCAATAGACATGCTCATTTAGACTACAATAGACATGCTCATTTAGACTACAATAGACATGCTCATTTAGACTACAATAGACGTGCTCATTTAGACTACAATAGACATGCTCATTTAGACTACAATAGACGTGCTCGTTTAGACTTCAATAGACATGCTCATTCAGACTACAATAGACATTTCATTTAGACTACAATAGACGTGCTCATTTAGACTACAATAGACATGCTCATTTAGACTACAATAGACATCTCATTTAGACTGCAATTGACATGCTCATTTAAACTACAATAGACGTGCTCATTTAGACTACAATAGACGTGTTCATTTAGACTACAATAGACATGCTCATTTAGACTACAATAGACGTGCTCATTTAGACTACAATAGACATCTCATTTAGACTAAAATAGACATGCTCATTTAGACTACAATAGACGTGCTCATTTAGACTACAATAGACATGCTCATTTAGACTACAATAGACATGCTCATTTAGACTTTAATAGACATGCTCATTTAGACTACAATAGACATGCTCATTTAGACTTTAATAGACATGCTCATTTAGACTACAATAGACATGCTCATTTAGACTTTAATAGACATGCCCATTTAGACTACAATAGACATGCCATTTAGACTACAATAGACATGCTCATTTAGACTTTAATAAAGAGGCTCATTTAGACTACAATTGACATCTCATTTAGGCTACAATAGACATGCTCATTTAGACTACAATAGACATCTCATTTAGACTACAATAGACATCTCATTTAGACTACAATAGACATGCTCATTTAGACTTTAATAGACATGCTCATTTAGACTACAATAGACATCTCATTTAGACTACAATAGACATCTCATTTAGACTGCACTAGATATGCTCATTCAGACTACAATAGACATGCTCATTTAGACTACAGTAGACGTGCTCATTTAGACTGCAATAGACATGCTCATTTAGACTACAATAGACATCTCATTTAGACAACAATAGACGTGCTCGTTTAGACTACAATAGACATGCTCATTTAGACTACAATAGACATCTCGTTTAGACTGCAATAGACATGCTCATTTAGACTACAATAGACATGCTCATTTAGACTACAATAGACATGCTCATTTAGAATACAAAATACGTGCTCATTTAGACTACAATAGACATGCTCATTTAGACTACAACAGACATCTCATTTAGACTACAATTGACATGTTCATTTAGACTAAAATAGACATGCTCATTTAGACTTCAATAGACGTGCTCATTCAGACAACAATAGACGTGCTCATTTAGACTACAATAGACGTGCTCATTTAAACTACAATAGACATCTCATTTAGAGTACAATAGACATCTCATTTAGACTACAATAGATATGCTCATTTAGACTACAATAGACATGCTCATTTAGACTACAATAGACGTGCTCATTTAGACTACAATAAACATGCTCATTTAGACTACAATAGACGTGCTCATTTAGACTACAATAGACATGCTCATTTAGACTACAATAGACATGCTCATTTAGACTACAATAGACATCTCATTTAGACTAAAATAGACATGCTCATTTAGACTACAATAGACGTGCTCATTTAGACTACAATAGACATGCTCATTTAGACTACAATAGACATGCTCATTTAGACTTTAATAGACATGCTCATTTAGACTACAATAGACATGCTCATTTAGACTTTAATAGACATGCTCATTTAGACTACAATAGACATGCTCATTTAGACTTTAATAGACATGCTCATTTAGACTACAATAGACATGTCATTTAGACTACAATTGACATGCTCATTTAGACTTTAATAAAGAGGCTCATTTAGACTACAATAGACATCTCATTTAGGCTACAATAGACATGCTCATTTAGACTACAATAGACATCTCATTTAGACTACAATAGACATCTCATTTAGACTACAATAGACATGCTCATTTAGACTTTAATAGACATGCTCATTTAGACTACAATAGACATCTCATTTAGACTACAATAGACATCTCATTTAGACTGCACTAGATATGCTCATTCAGACTACAATAGACATGCTCATTTAGACTACAGTAGACGTGCTCATTTAGACTGCAATAGACATGCTCATTTAGACTACAATAGACATCTCATTTAGACAACAATAGACGTGCTCATTTAGACTACAATAGACATGCTCATTTAGACTACAATAGACATCTCGTTTAGACTGCAATAGACATGCTCATTTAGACTACAATCGACGTGCTCATTTAGACTACAATAGACATGCTCATTTAGAATACAAAATACGTGCTCATTTAGACTACAATAGACATGCTCATTTAGACTACAACAGACATCTCATTTAGACTACAATTGACATGTTCATTTAGACTAAAAAAGACATGCTCATTTAGACTTCAATAGACGTGCTCATTCAGACAACAATAGACGTGTTCATTTAGACTACAATAGACGTGCTCATTTAAACTACAATAGACATCTCATTTAGACTACAATAGACATCTCATTTAGACTACAATAGATATGCTCATTTAGACTACAATAGACATGCTCATTTAAACTACAATAGACGTGCTCATTTAGACTACAATAAACATGCTCATTTAGACTACAATAGACGTGCTCATTTAGACTACAATAGACATGCTCATTTAGACTACAATAGACATGCTCATTTAGACTACAATAGACATCTCATTTAGACTGCAATAGACATGTTCATTTAGACTACAATAGACATGCTCATTTAGACTACAATAGACGTGCTCATTTAGACTACAATAGACATGCTCATTTAGACTACAATAGACGTGCTCGTTTAGACTTCAATAGACATGCTCATTCAGACTACAATAGACATCTCATTTAGACTACAATAGACGTGATCATTTAGACTACAATAGACATGCTCATTTAGACTACAATAGACATCTCATTTAGACTGCAATAGACATGCTCATTTAGACTACAATAGACGTGCTCATTTAGACTACAATAGACGTGCTCATTTGGACTACAATAGACATGCTCATTTAGACTACAATAGACATGCTCATTTAGACTACAATAGACATCTCATTTAGACTACAATAGACATGCTCATTTAGACTACAATAGACGTGCTCATTTAGACTACAATAGACATGCTCATTTAGACTACAATAGACATGCTCATTTAGACTTTAATAGACATGCTCATTTAGACTACAATAGACATGCTCATTTAGACTTTAATAGACATGCTCATTTAGACTACAATAGACATGCTCATTTAGACTTTAATAGACATGCTCATTTAGACTACAATAGACATGTCATTTAGACTACAATAGACATGCACATTTAGACTTTAATAAAGAGGCTCATTCAGACTACAATAGACATCTCATTTAGACTACAATAGACATGCTCATTTAGACTACAATAGACATCTCATTTAGACTACAATAGACATCTCATTTATACTACAATAGACATGCTCATTTAGACTTTAATAGACATGCTCATTTAGACTACAATAGACATCTCATTTAAACTACAATAGACATCTCATTTAGACTGCACTAGATATGCTCATTCAGACTACAATAGACATGCTCATTTAGACTACAATAGACATTTCATTTAGACTACAATAGACGTGCTCATTTAGACTGCAATAGACATGCTCATTTAGACTACAATAGACGTGCTCATTTAGACTACAATAGACATGCTCATTTATGCTACAAAAACGTGCTCATTTAGACTACAATAGACATGCTCGTTTAGACTACAATAGACATCTCATTTAGACTACAATAGACATGCTCATTCAGACTACAATAGACATGCTCATTTAGACTTCAATAGACGTGTTCATTTAGACTACAATAGACATGCTCATTTAGACTACAATAGACGTGCTCATTTAGACTACAATAGACATCTCATTTAGACTACCATAGACATCTCATTTAGACTACAATAGACATGCTCATCTAGACTACAACAGACATGCTCATTTAGACTACAATAGACATCTCATTTAGACTACAATAGATATCTCATTTAGACTACAATAGATATGCTCATTTAGACTTCAATAAACATGCTCATTTAAACTACAATAGACGTGCTCATTTAGACTACAATAGACATGCTCATTTAGACTACAATAGACGTGCTCATTTAGACTACAATAGACATGCTCATTTAGACTACAATAGACATGCTCATTTAGACTACAATAGACATGTCATTTAGACTACAATAGACATGCTCATTTAGACTTTAATAAAGAGGCTCATTTAGACTACAATAGACATCTCATTTAGGCTACAATAGACATGCTCATTTAGACTACAATAGACATCTCATTTAGACTACAATAGACATCTCATTTAGACTACAATAGACATGCTCATTTAGACTTTAATAGACATGCTCATTTAGACTACAATAGACATCTCATTTAGACTACAATAGACATCTCATTTAGACTGCACTAGATATGCTCATTCAGACTACAATAGACATGCTCATTTAGACTACAGTAGACGTGCTCATTTAGACTGCAATAGACATGCTCATTTAGACTACAATAGACATCTCATTTAGACAACAATAGACGTGCTCATTTAGACTACAATAGACATGCTCATTTAGACTACAATAGACATCTCGTTTAGACTGCAATAGACATGCTCATTTAGACTACAATAGACGTGCTCATTTAGACTACAATAGACATGCTCATTTAGAATACAAAATACGTGCTCATTTAGACTACAATAGACATGCTCATTTAGACTACAACAGACATCTCATTTAGACTACAATTGACATGTTCATTTAGACTAAAATAGACATGCTCATTTAGACTTCAATAGACGTGCTCATTCAGACAATAGACGTGTTCATTTAGACTACAATAGACGTGCTCATTTAAACTACAATAGACATCTCATTTAGACTACAATAGACATCTCATTTAGACTACAATAGATATGCTCATTTAGACTACAATAGACATGCTCATTTAGACTACAATAGACGTGCTCATTTAGACTACAATAAACATGCTCATTTAGACTACAATAGACGTGCTCATTTAGACTACAATAGACATGCTCATTTAGACTACAATAGACATGCTCATTTAGACTACAATAGACATCTCATTTAGACTGCAATAGACATGTTCATTTAGACTACAATAGACATGCTCATTTAGACTACAATAGACGTGCTCATTTAGACTACAATAGACATGCTCATTTAGACTACAATAGACGTGCTCGTTTAGACTTCAATAGACATGCTCATTCAGACTACAATAGACATCTCATTTAGACTACAATAGACATCTCATTTAGACTACAATAGACATGCTCATTTAGACTACAATAGACGTGCTCATTTAGACTACAATAGACATGCTCATTTAGACTACAATAGACATGCTCATTTAGACTACAATAGACATCTCATTTAGACTGCAATAGACATGCTCATTTAGACTACAATAGACGTGCTCATTCAGACTACAATAGACGTGATCATTTAGACTACAATAGACATGCTCATTTAGACTACAATAGACATCTCATTTAGACTGCAATAGACATGCTCATTTAGACTACAATAGACGTGCTCATTTAGACTACAATAGACGTGCTCATTTGGACTACAATAGACATGCTCATTTAGACTACAATAGACATGCTCATTTAGACTACAATAGACATCTCATTTAGACTACAATAGACATGCTCATTTAGACTACAATAGACGTGCTCATTTAGACTACAATAGACATGCTCATTTAGACTACAATAGACATGCTCATTTAGACTTTAATAGACATGCTCATTTAGACTACAATAGACATGCTCATTTAGACTTTAATAGACATGCTCATTTAGACTACAATAGACATGCTCATTTAGACTTTAATAGACATGCTCATTTAGACTACAATAGACATGCTCATTTAGACTTTAATAGACATGCTCATTTAGACTACAATAGACATGTCATTTAGACTACAATAGACATGCACATTTAGACTTTAATAAAGAGGCTCATTCAGACTACAATAGACATCTCATTTAGACTACAATAGACATGCTCATTTAGACTACAATAGACATCTCATTTAGACTACAATAGACATCTCATTTAGACTACAATAGACATGCTCATTTAGACTTTAATAGACATGCTCATTTAGACTACAATAGACATCTCATTTAAACTACAATAGACATCTCATTTAGACTGCACTAGATATGCTCATTCAGACTACAATAGACATGCTCATTTAGACTACAATAGACATTTCATTTAGACTACAATAGACGTGCTCATTTAGACTGCAATAGACATGCTCATTTAGACTACAATAGACGTGCTCATTTAGACTACAATAGACATGCTCATTTAGACTACAAAAACGTGCTCATTTAGACTACAATAGACATGCTCGTTTAGACTACAATAGACATCTCATTTAGACTACAATAGACATGCTCATTCAGACTACAATAGACATGCTCATTTAGACTTCAATAGACGTGTTCATTTAGACTACAATAGACATGCTCATTTAGACTACAATAGACGTGCTCATTTAGACTACAATAGACATCTCATTTAGACTACAATAGACATCTCATTTAGACTACAATAGACATGCTCATCTAGACTACAACAAACATGCTCATTTAGACTACAATAGACATCTCATTTAGACTACAATAGATATCTCATTTAGACTACAATAGATATGCTCATTTAGACTTCAATAAACATGCTCATTTAAACTACAATAGACGTGCTCATTTAGACTACAATAGACATGCTCATTTAGACTACAATAGACGTGCTCATTTAGACTACAATAGACATGCTCATTTAGACTACAATAGACATGCTCATTTATACTACAATAGACATCTCATTTAGACTGCAATAGACATGCTCATTTAGACTACAATAGACATGCTCATTTAGACTACAATAGACATGCTCATTTAGACTACAATAGACGTGCTCATTTAGACTACAATAGACATGCTCATTTAGACTACAATAGACGTGCTCGTTTAGACTTCAATAGACATGCTCATTCAGACTACAATAGACATTTCATTTAGACTACAATAGACGTGCTCATTTAGACTACAATAGACATGCTCATTTAGACTACAATAGACATCTCATTTAGACTGCAATAGACATGCTCATTTAAACTACAATAGACGTGCTCATTTAGACTACAATAGACGTGTTCATTTAGACTACAATAGACATGCTCATTTAGACTACAATAGACATGCTCATTTAGACTACAATAGACGTGCTCATTTAGACTACAATAGACATGCTCATTTAGACTACAATAGACGTGCTCATTTAGACTACAATTGACATGCTCATTTAGACTACAATAGACATGCCCATTTAGACTACAATAGACATGCTCATTTAATCTACAATAGACGTGCTCATTTAGACTACAATAGACGTGCTCATTTAGACTACAATAGACATGCTCATTTAGACTACAATAGACGTGCTCATTTAGACTACAATTGACATGCTCATTTAGACTACAATAGACGTGCTCGTTTAGACTTCAATAGACATGCTCATTCAGACTACAATAGACATCTCCTTTAGACTACAATAGACGTGCTCATTCAGACAACAATAGACGTGTTCATTTAGACTACAATAGACGTGCTCATTTAAACTACAATAGACATCTCATTTAGACTACAATAGACATCTCATTTAGACTACAATAGATATGCTCATTTAGACTACAATAGACATGCTCATTTAGACTACAATAGACATGCTCATCTAGACTACAACAGACATGCTCATTTAGACTACAATAGACATCTCATTTAGACTACAATAGATATCTCATTTAGACTACAATAGATATGCTCATTTAGACTTCAATAAACATGCTCATTTAAACTACAATAGACGTGCTCATTTAGACTACAATAGACATGCTCATTTAGACTACAATAGACGTGCTCATTTAGACTACAATAGACATGCTCATTTAGACTACAATAGACATGCTCATTTAGACTACAATAGACATGTCATTTAGACTACAATAGACATGCTCATTTAGACTTTAATAAAGAGGCTCATTTAGACTACAATAGACATCTCATTTAGGCTACAATAGACATGCTCATTTAGACTACAATAGACATCTCATTTAGACTACAATAGACATCTCATTTAGACTACAATAGACATGCTCATTTAGACTTTAATAGACATGCTCATTTAGACTACAATAGACATCTCATTTAGACTACAATAGACATCTCATTTAGACTGCACTAGATATGCTCATTCAGACTACAATAGACATGCTCATTTAGACTACAGTAGACGTGCTCATTTAGACTGCAATAGACATGCTCATTTAGACTACAATAGACATCTCATTTAGACAACAATAGACGTGCTCATTTAGACTACAATAGACATGCTCATTTAGACTACAATAGACATCTCGTTTAGACTGCAATAGACATGCTCATTTAGACTACAATAGACGTGCTCATTTAGACTACAATAGACATGCTCATTTAGAATACAAAATACGTGCTCATTTAGACTACAATAGACATGCTCATTTAGACTACAACAGACATCTCATTTAGACTACAATTGACATGTTCATTTAGACTAAAATAGACATGCTCATTTAGACTTCAATAGACGTGCTCATTCAGACAATAGACGTGTTCATTTAGACTACAATAGACGTGCTCATTTAAACTACAATAGACATCTCATTTAGACTACAATAGACATCTCATTTAGACTACAATAGATATGCTCATTTAGACTACAATAGACATGCTCATTTAGACTACAATAGACGTGCTCATTTAGACTACAATAAACATGCTCATTTAGACTACAATAGACGTGCTCATTTAGACTACAATAGACATGCTCATTTAGACTACAATAGACATGCTCATTTAGACTACAATAGACATCTCATTTAGACTGCAATAGACATGTTCATTTAGACTACAATAGACATGCTCATTTAGACTACAATAGACGTGCTCAT
The DNA here is from genome assembly GCA_030386875.1 of Morinoia aosen. Taxonomy (NCBI): domain Eukaryota; kingdom Metazoa; phylum Arthropoda; class Malacostraca; order Amphipoda; family Talitridae; genus Morinoia; species Morinoia aosen. The sequence continues at coordinate 43,510,964 of CM059565.1, read as the reverse complement.
TTAGACTACAATAGACATGCTCATTTAGACTACAATAGACGTGCTCGTTTAGACTTCAATAGACATGCTCATTCAGACTACAATAGACATCTCATTTAGACTACAATAGACGTGATCATTTAGACTACAATAGACATGCTCATTTAGACTACAATAGACATCTCATTTAGACTGCAATAGACATGCTCATTTAGACTACAATAGACGTGCTCATTTAGACTACAATAGACGTGCTCATTTGGACTACAATAGACATGCTCATTTAGACTACAATAGACATGCTCATTTAGACTGCAATAGACATCTCATTTAGACTACAATAGACATGCTCATTTAGACTACAATAGACGTGCTCATTTAGACTACAATAGACATGCTCATTTAGACTACAATAGACATGCTCATTTAGACTTTAATAGACATGCTCATTTAGACTACAATAGACATGCTCATTTAGACTTTAATAGACATGCTCATTTAGACTACAATAGACATGCTCATTTAGACTTTAATAGACATGCTCATTTAGACTACAATAGACATGTCATTTAGACTACAATAGACATGCACATTTAGACTTTGATAAAGAGGCTCATTCAGACTACAATAGACATCTCATTTAGACTACAATAGACATGCTCATTTAGACTACAATAGACATCTCATTTAGACTACAATAGACATCTCATTTAGACTACAATAGACATGCTCATTTAGACTTTAATAGACATGCTCATTTAGACTACAATAGACATCTCATTTAAACTACAATAGACATCTCATTTAGACTGCACTAGATATGCTCATTCAGACTACAATAGACATGCTCATTTAGACTACAATAGACATTTCATTTAGACTACAATAGACGTGCTCATTTAGACTGCAATAGACATGCTCATTTAGACTACAATAGACGTGCTCATTTAGACTACAATAGACATGCTCATTTAGACTACAAAAACGTGCTCATTTAGACTACAATAGACATGCTCGTTTAGACTACAATAGACATCTCATTTAGACTACAATAGACATGCTCATTCAGACTACAAAAGACATGCTCATTTAGACTTCAATAGACGTGTTCATTTAGACTACAATAGACATGCTCATTTAGACTACAATAGACGTGCTCATTTAGACTACAATAGACATCTCATTTAGACTACAATAGACATCTCATTTAGACTACAATAGACATGCTCATCTAGACTACAACAGACATGCTCATTTAGACTACAATAGACATCTCATTTAGACTACAATAGATATCTCATTTAGACTACAATAGATATGCTCATTTAGACTTCAATAAACATGCTCATTTAAACTACAATAGACGTGCTCATTTAGACTACAATAGACATGCTCATTTAGACTACAATAGACGTGCTCATTTAGACTACAATAGACATGCTCATTTAGACTACAATAGACATGCTCATTTATACTACAATAGACATCTCATTTAGACTGCAATAGACATGCTCATTTAGACTACAATAGACATGCTCATTTAGACTACAATAGACATGCTCATTTAGACTACAATAGACGTGCTCATTTAGACTACAATAGACATGCTCATTTAGACTACAATAGACGTGCTCGTTTAGACTTCAATAGACATGCTCATTCAGACTACAATAGACATTTCATTTAGACTACAATAGACGTGCTCATTTAGACTACAATAGACATGCTCATTTAGACTACAATAGACATCTCATTTAGACTGCAAATGACATGCTCATTTAAACTACAATAGACGTGCTCATTTAGACTACAATAGACGTGTTCATTTAGACTACAATAGACATGCTCATTTAGACTACAATAGACATGCTCATTTAGACTACAATAGACGTGCTCATTTAGACTACAATAGACATGCTCATTTAGACTACAATAGACGTGCTCATTTAGACTACAATTGACATGCTCATTTAGACTACAATAGACATGCTCATTTAGACTACAATAGACATGCTCATTTAATCTACAATAGACGTGCTCATTTAGACTACAATAGACGTGCTCATTTAGACTACAATAGACATGCTCATTTAGACTACAATAGACGTGCTCATTTAGACTACAATTGACATGCTCATTTAGACTACAATAGACGTGCTCGTTTAGACTTCAATAGACATGCTCATTCAGACTACAATAGACATCTCCTTTAGACTACAATAGACGTGCTCATTCAGACTACAATAGACATGCTTATTTAGACTACAATAGACATCTCATTCAGACTGCAATAGACATGCTCATTTAGACTACAATAGACGTGCTCATTTAGACTACAATAGACGTGCTCATTTAGACTACAATAGACATGCTCATTTAGACTACAATAAACGTGCTCATTTAGACTACAATAGACATCTCATTTAGACTACCATAGACATGCTCATTTAGACTACAATAGACGTGCTCATTTAGACTACAATAGACATGCTCATTTCGACTACAATAGACATGCTCATTTAGACTTTAGTAGACATGCTCATTTGGACTACAATAGACAGGCTCATTTAGACTTTAATAGACATGCTCATTTAGACTGCAATAGACATACTCATTTAGACTACAATAGACGTGCTCATTTAGACTACAATAGACATGCTCATTTAGACTACAATAGACATGCTTATTTAGACTATAATAAACGTGCTCATTTAGACTACAATAGACATCTCATTTAGACTACAATAGACATGCTCATTTAGACTACAATAGACGCGCTCATTTAGACTACAATAGACATGCTCATTTAGACTACAATAGACATGCTCATTTAGACTTTAGTAGACATGCTCATTTAGACTACAATAGACATGCTCATTTAGACTTTATTAGACATGCTCATTTAGACTACAATAGACATCTCATTTAGACTACAACAGACATCTCATCCAGACTACAATAGACATGCTCATTTAGACTACAATACACATGCTCATTTAGACTTTAATAGACATGCTCATTTAGACTTTAATAAAGAGGCTCATTTAGACTACAATAGACATGTCATTTAGACTACAATAGACATGCTCATTTAGACTTTAATAAAGAGGCTCATTTAGACTGCAATAGACATCTCATTTAGACTACAAAAACATGCTCATTTAGACTACAATAGACATCTCATTTAAAATGCAATAGACATGCCCATTTAGACTACAATAGACATGCTCATTTAGACTACAATAGACATGCTCATTTAGACTACAAAAGACATGCTCATTTAGACTACAATAGACATCTCATTTAGACTACAATAGACATCTCATTTAGACTACAATAGACATGCTCATTTAGACTACAATAGACATGCTCCTTCAGACTACAATAGACATCTCATTTAGACTACAATAGACATGCTCATTTAGACTTTAACAGACATGCTCATTTAGACTACAATAGACGTGCTCATTTAGACTACAATAGACATGCTCATTTAGACTACAATAGACATGCTCATTTAGACTACAATAGACGTGCTCATTTAGACTACAATAGACATGCTCATTTAGACTACAATGGACATCTCATTTGGGCTACAATAGACATGCTCATTTAGACTTTAATAGACATGCACATTTAGACTACAATAGACGTGTTCATTTAGACAACAATAGACATGCTCATTTAGACCACAATAGACATGCTCATTTAGACTCCAATAGATATCTCATTTAGACTACAATAGACATGCTCATTTAGACTTTAATAGACATGCTCATTTAGACTACAATAGACATCTCATCTATACTACAATAGACATGCTCATTTAAACTTTGATAGACATGCTCATTTAGACTACAATAGACATCTCATTTAGACTACAATAGACATGCTCATTTAGACTTTAATAGACATGCTCATTTAGACTACAATAGACATCTCATTTAGACTACAATTGAAATCTCCTTTAGACAACAATAGACATGCTCATTTAGACTACAATAGACATGCCCATTTAGACTACAATAGACGTGCTCATTTAGACTACAATAGACATGCTCATTTCGACTACAATAGACATCTCATTTAGACTACAACAGACATGCTCATTTAGACTACAATAGACATGCTCATTTATACTACAATAGACATGCTTATATAGACTTTAATAGACATGCTCATTTAGACTACAATAGACGTGCTCATTTAGACTACAATAGACATGCTCATTCAGACTACTATAGACATGCTCCTTTAGACTACAATAGACATGCTCATTTAGACTACAATAGACATCTCATTTAGACTACAATAGACATCTCATTTAGACTACAATAGACATGCTCATTTAGACTACAATAGACATGCCCATTTAAACTACAATAGACGTGCTCATTTAGACTCCAATAGACATGCTCTTTTAGACAACAATAGACATCTCATTTAGACTACAATAGACATGCTCATTTAGACTACAATAGACATGCTCATTTAGACTTTAATATACATGCTCATTTAGACTACAGTAGACATGCTCATTTAGACTACAATAGACATTTCATTTAGACTGCAATAGACATGCTCATTTAGACTACAATAGACGTGCTCATTCAGACTACATTAGACGTGCTCATTTAGACTACAATTGACATGCTCATTTAGACTACAATAGACATCTCATTTAGACTACAATAGACATGCTCATTTAGACTTTAATACACATGCTCATTTAGACTTTAATAGACATGCTCATTTAGACTACAATAGACATGCTCATTTACACTACAATAGACATGCTCATTTAGACTACAATAGACATGCTTATTTAGACTTTAATAGACATGCTTATTTAGACTACAATAGACGTGCTCATTTAGACTACAATAGATATGCTCATTTGGACTACTATAGACATGCTCATTTAGACTACAATAGACAGCTCATTTAGACTACAATAGACATCTCATTTAGACTACAATAGACATGCTCATTTAGACTACAATAGACATGCCCAATTAGACTACAATAGACGTGCTCATTTAGACTACAATAGACATGCTCATTTAGACTACAATAGACATCTCATTTAGACCACAATAGACATGCTCATTTAGACTACAATAGACATGCTCATTTAGACTACAATAGACATGCTCATTTAGACTACAATAGACATGCTCATTTAGACTACATTAGACGTGCTCATTTAGACTACAATAGACATGCTCATTTAGACTACAATAGACATGCCCAATTAGACTACAATAGACATGCTCATTTAGACTACATTAGACGTGCTCATTTAGACTACAATAGACATGCTCATTTAGACTACAATAGACATGCCCAATTAGACTACAATAGACATGCTCATTTAGACTACATTAGACGTGCTCATTTAGACTACATTAGACGTGCTCATTTAGACTACAATAGACGTGCTCATTTAGACTACAATAGACGTGCTCATTTAAACTACAATAGACATCTCATTTAGACTACAATAGACATCTCATTTAGACTACAATAGATATGCTCATTTAGACTACAATAGACATCTCATTTAGACTGCAATAGACATGCTCATTTAGACTACAATAGACATGCTCATTTAGACTACAATAGACATGCTCATTTAGACTACAATAGACGTGCTCATTTAGACTACAATAGACATGCTCATTCAGACTACAATAGACGTGCTCGTTTAGACTTTAATAGACATGCTCATTCAGACTACAATAGACATCTCATTTAGACTACAATAGACGTGGTCATTTAGACTACAATAGACATGCTCATTTAGACTACAATAGACATCTCATTTAGACTGCAATAGACATGCTCATTTAGACTACAATAGACGTGCTCATTTAGACTACAATAGACGTGCTCATTTAGACTACAATAGACATGCTCAATTAGACTACAATAGACATGCTCATTTAGACTACAATAGACATCTCATTTAGACTACAATAGACATGCTCATTTAGACTACAATAGACGTGCTCATTTAGACTACAATAGACATGCTCATTTAGACTACAATAGACATGCTCATTTAGACTTTAATATACATGCTCATTTAGACTACAGTAGACATGCTCATTTAGACTACAATAGACATTTCATTTAGACTGCAATAGACATGCTCATTTAGACTACAATAGACGTGCTCATTCAGACTACATTAGACGTGCTCATTTAGACTACAATTGACATGCTCATTTAGACTACAATAGACATCTCATTTAGACTACAATAGACATGCTCATTTAGACTTTAATACACATGCTCATTTAGACTTTAATAGACATGCTCATTTAGACTACAATAGACATGCTCATTTACACTACAATAGACATGCTCATTTAGACTACAATAGACATGCTTATTTAGACTTTAATAGACATGCTTATTTAGACTACAATAGACGTGCTCATTTAGACTACAATAGATATGCTCATTTGGACTACTATAGACATGCTCATTTAGACTACAATAGACAGCTCATTTAGACTACAATAGACATCTCATTTAGACTACAATAGACATGCTCATTTAGACTACAATAGACATGCCCAATTAGACTACAATAGACGTGCTCATTTAGACTACAATAGACATGCTCATTTAGACTACAATAGACATCTCATTTAGACCACAATAGACATGCTCATTTAGACTACAATAGACATGCTCATTTAGACTACAATAGACATGCTCATTTAGACTACAATAGACATGCTCATTTAGACTACATTAGACGTGCTCATTTAGACTACAATAGACATGCTCATTTAGACTACAATAGACATGCCCAATTAGACTACAATAGACATGCTCATTTAGACTACATTAGACGTGCTCATTTAGACTACAATAGACATGCTCATTTAGACTACAATAGACATGCCCAATTAGACTACAATAGACATGCTCATTTAGACTACATTAGACGTGCTCATTTAGACTACATTAGACGTGCTCATTTAGACTACAATAGACGTGCTCATTTAGACTACAATAGACGTGCTCATTTAAACTACAATAGACATCTCATTTAGACTACAATAGACATCTCATTTAGACTACAATAGATATGCTCATTTAGACTACAATAGACATCTCATTTAGACTGCAATAGACATGCTCATTTAGACTACAATAGACATGCTCATTTAGACTACAATAGACATGCTCATTTAGACTACAATAGACGTGCTCATTTAGACTACAATAGACATGCTCATTCAGACTACAATAGACGTGCTCGTTTAGACTTTAATAGACATGCTCATTCAGACTACAATAGACATCTCATTTAGACTACAATAGACGTGGTCATTTAGACTACAATAGACATGCTCATTTAGACTACAATAGACATCTCATTTAGACTGCAATAGACATGCTCATTTAGACTACAATAGACGTGCTCATTTAGACTACAATAGACGTGCTCATTTAGACTACAATAGACATGCTCAATTAGACTACAATAGACATGCTCATTTAGACTACAATAGACATCTCATTTAGACTACAATAGACATGCTCATTTAGACTACAATAGACGTGCTCATTTAGACTACAATAGACATGCTCATTTAGACTACAATAGACATGCTCATTTAGACTACAATAAACATCTCATTTAGACTACAATAGACATCTCATCTAGACTACAATAGACATGCTCATTTAGACTTTAATAGACATGCTCATTTAGACTACAATAGACATCTCATTTAGACTACAATAGACATCTCATTTAGACTGCACTAGATGTGCTCATTCAGACTACAATAGACATGCTCATTTAGACTACAGTAGACGTGCTCATTTAGACTGCAATAGACATGCTCATTTAGACTACAATAGCCATCTCATTTAGACTACAATAGACGTGCTCATTTAGACTACAATAGACATGCTCATTTAGACTACAATAGACATCTCGTTTAGACTGCAATAGACATGCTCATTTAGACTACAATAGACGTGCTCATTTAGACTACAATAGACATGCTCATTTAGAATACAAAATACGTGCTCATTTAGACTACAATAGACATGCTCATTTAGACTACAACAGACATCTCATTTAGACTACAATTGACATGTTCATTTAGACTTCAATAGACGTGCTCATTTAGAATACAAAATACGTGCTCATTTAGACTACAATAGACATGCTCATTTAGACTACAACAGACATCTCATTTAGACTAAAATAGACATGCTCATTTAGACTTCAATAGACGTGCTCATTCAGAAAACAATAGACGTGCTCATTTAGACTACAATAGACGTGCTCATTTAAACTAAAATAGACATCTCATTTAGACTACAATAGACATCTCATTTAGACTACAATAGATATGCTCATTTAGACTACAATTGACATGCTCATTTAGACTACAATAGACGTGCTCATTTAGACTACAATAAACATGCTCATTTAGACTACAATAGACGTGCTCATTTAGACTACAATAGACATGCTCATTTAGACTACAATAGACATGCTCATTTAGACTACAATAGACATCTCATTTAGACTGCAATATACATGCTCATTTAGACTACAATAGACATGCTCATTTAGACTACAATAGACATGCTCATTTAGACTACAATAGACGTGCTCATTTAGACTACAATAGACATGCTCATTTAGACTACAATAGACGTGCTCGTTTAGACTTCAATAGACATGCTCATTCAGACTACAATAGACATCTCATTTAGACTACAATAGACGTGGTCATTTAGACTACAACAGACATGCTCATTTAGACTACAATAGACATCTCATTTAGACTGCAATAGACATGCTCATTTAGACTACAATAGACGTGCTCATTTAGACTACAATAGACGTGCTCATTTAGACTACAATAGGCATGCTCATTTAGACTACAATAGACATGCTCATTTAGACTACAATAGACATCTCATTTAGACTACAATAGACATGCTCATTTAGACTACAATAGACGTGCTCATTTAGACTACAATAGACATGCTCATTTAGACTACAATAGACATGCTCATTTAGACTTTAATAGACATGCTCATTTAGACTACAATAGACATGCTCATTTAGACTTTTTTAGACATGCTCATTTGTACTACAATAGACATGCTCATTTAGACTTTAATAGACATGCTCATTTAGACTACAATAGACATGCCATTTAGACTACAATAGACATGCTGATTTAGACTTTAATAAAGAGGCTCATTTAGACTACAATAGACATCTCATTTAGACTACAATAGACATGCTCATTTAGACTACAATAGACATCTCATTTAGACTACAATAGACATCTCATTTAGACTCCAATAGACATGCTCATTCAGACTTTAATAGACATGCTCATTTAGACTACAATAGACATCTCATTTAGACTACAATAGACATCTCATTTAGACTGCACTAGATATGCTCATTCAGACTACAATAGACATGCTCATTTAGACTACAGTAGACGTGCTCATTTAGACTGCAATAGACATGCTCATTTAGACTACAATAGACGTGCTCATTTAGACTACAATAGACATGCTCATTTAGACTACAAAAACGTGCTCATTTAGACTACAATAGACATGCTCATTTAGACTACAATAGACATCTCATTTAGACTACAATAGACATGCTCATTTAGACTAAAATAGACATGCTCATTTAGACTACAATAGACGTGCTCATTAAGACTACAATAGTCATGCTCATTTAGACTACAATAGACATGCTCATTTAGACTACAATAGACATGCTCATTTAGACTTTAATAGACATGCTCATTTAGACTACAATAGACATGTCATTTAGACTACAATAGACATGCTCATTTAGACTTTAATAAAGAGGCTCATTTAGACTACAATAGACATCTCATTTAGACTACAATAGACATGCTCATTCATACTACAATAGACATCTCATTTAGGCTACAATAGACATCTCATTTAGACTACAATAGACATGCTCATTTAGACTTTAATAGACATGCTCATTTAAACTACAATAGACATCTCATTTAGACTACAATAGACATCTCATATAGACTACAATAGACATCTCATTTAGACTGCAATAGACATGCTCATTTAGACTACAATAGACATGCTTATTTAGACTACAATAGACATGCTCATTTAGACTACAATAGACGTGCTTATTTAGACTACAATAGACATGCTCATTTAGACTACAATAGACGTGCTCATTTAGACTACAATAGACATGCTCATTTAGACTACAATAGACATGCTCATTTAGACTACAATAGACATCTCATTTAAAATGCAATAGACATGCTCATTTAGACTACAATTGACATGCTCATTTAGACTACAATAGACATGCTCATTTAGACTACAATAGACGTGCTCATTTAGACTACAATAGACATGCTCATTTAGACTACAATAGACGTGCTCGTTTAGACTTCAAAAGACGTGCTCATTCAGACTACAATGGACATCTCATTTAGACTACAATAGACGTGCTCATTTAGACTACAATAGACATGCTCATTTAGACTACAATAGACATCTCATTTAGACTGCAATAGACATGCTCATTTAGACTACAATAGACGTGCTCATTTAGACTACAATAGACGTGCTCATTTAGACTACAATAGACATGCTCATTTAGACTACAATAAACATGCTCATTTAGACTACAATAGACATCTCATTTAGACTACAATAGACATGCTCATTTAGACTACAATAGACATCTCATTTAGACAACAATAGACATGCTCATTTAGACTTTAATAGACATGCTCATTTAGACTACAATAGACATCTCATTTAGACTACAACAGACATCTCATTCAGACTACAATAGACATGCTCATTTAGACTACAATAGACATGCTCATTTAGACTTTAATAGACATGCTCATTTAGACTACAATAGACATGTCATTTAGACTACAATAGACATGCTCATTTAGACTTTAATAAAGAGGCTCATTTAGACTACAATAGACATCTCATTTAGACTACAATAGACATGCTCATTCATACTACAATAGACATCTCATTTAGGCTACAATAGACATCTCATTTAGACTACAATAGACATGCTCATTTAGACTTTAATAGACATGCTCATTTAAACTACAATAGACATCTCATTTAGACTACAATAGACATCTCATATAGACTACAATAGACATCTCATTTAGACTGCAATAGACATGCTCATTTAGACTACAATAGACATGCTTATTTAGACTACAATAGACATGCTCATTTAGACTACAATAGACGTGCTTATTTAGACTACAATAGACATGCTCATTTAGACTACAATAGACGTGCTCATTTAGACTACAATAGACATGCTCATTTAGACTACAATAGACATGCTCATTTAGACAACAATAGACATCTCATTTAAAATGCAATAGACATGCTCATTTAGACTACAATTGACATGCTCATTTAGACTACAATAGACATGCTCATTTAGACTACAATAGACGTGCTCATTTAGACTACAATAGACATGCTCATTTAGACTACAATAGACGTGCTCGTTTAGACTTCAAAAGACGTGCTCATTCAGACTACAATAGACATCTCATTTAGACTACGATAGACGTGCTCATTTAGACTACAATAGACATGCTCATTTAGACTACAATAGACATCTCATTTAGACTGCAATAGACATGCTCATTTAGACTACAATAGACGTGCTCATTTAGAATACAATAGACGTGCTCATTTAGACTACAATAGACATGCTCATTTAGACTACAATAAACATGCTCATTTAGACTACAATTGACATCTCATTTAGACTACAATAGACATGCTCATTTAGACTACAATAGACGTGCTCATTTAGACTACAATAGACATGCTCATTTAGACTACAATAGACATCTCATTTAGACTACAATAGATATGTTCATTTAGACAACAATAGACATGCTCATTTAGACTACAATAGACATCTCATTTAGACTACAATACACGTGCTCATTTAGACTACAATAGACACGCTCATTTAGACTACAATAGACATGCTCATTTAGACTACAAAAGACATCTCATTTAGACTACAATAGAAATGCTCATTCAGACTTTAATAGACATGCTCATTTAGACTTCAATAGACATCTCATTTAGACTACAATAGACATCTCATTTAGACTACAATAGATATGCTCATTTAGACTACAATAGACATGCTCATTTAGACTACAATAGACGTGCTCATTTAGACTACAATAGACATGCTCATTTAGACTACAATAGACGTGCTCATTTAGACTACAATAGACATGCTCATTTAGACTACAATAGACATGCTCATTCAGACTACAATAGACGTGCTCATTTAGACTACAATAGACATGCTCATTTAGACTACAATAGACGTGCTCATTTAGACTACAATAGACATGCTCATTTAGACTACAATAGACATCTCATTTAGACTACAATAGACGGTTTCATTTAGACTACAATAGACATGCTCATTTAGACTACAATAAACATCTCATTTAGACTGCAATAGACATGCTCATTTAGACTACAATAGACGTGCTCATTTAGACTACAATAGACGTGCACATTTGGACTACAAAAGACGTGCTCATTTAGACTACAATAGACATGCTCATTTACACTACAATAGACATCTCATTTAGACTACAATAAACATGCTCATTTAGACTACAATAGACATGCTCATTTTGACTTCAATAGACGTGCTCATTTAGACTACAATAGACATGCTCATTTAGACTACAATAGACGTGCTCAATAAGACTACAATAGACATCTCATTTAGACTACAATAGACTACATTTAGACTAAAATAGACATGCTCATTTAGACTACAATAGACATGCTCATTTAGACTTCAATAGACATCTCATATAGACTACAATAGACATCTCATTTAGACTACAATAGATATGCTCATTTAGACTAAAATAGACATGCTCATTTAGACTACAATAGACGTGCTCATTTAGACTACAATAGACATGCTCATTTAGAGTACAATAGACATGCTCATTTAGACTACAATAGACATGCCCATTTAAACTACAATAGACATGCTCATTTAGACTACAATAGACATCTCATTTAGACTGCAATAGGCATGCTCATTTAGACTACAATAGACATGCGCAATTAGACTACAATAGATGTGTTCATTTAGACTACAATAGACATGCTCATTTAGACTACAATAGACATTCTCATTTAGATTTTAATAGACATGCTCATTTAGACTACAATAGACATCTCATTTAGACTATAACAGACATCTCATTTAGACTACAATAGACATCTCATTTAGACTACAATAGACATGCGCATTTAGACTATAATAGACATGCTCATTTAGACTACAATTGACGTGCTCATTTAGACTACAATAGACATGCTCGTTTAGACTACAATAGACGTGCTCGTTTAGACTACAATAGACATGCTCATTCAGACTACAATAGACATCTCATTTTGACTACAATAGACGTGATCATTTAGACTACAATAGACATGCTCATTTAGACTACAATAGACATCTCATTTAGACTGCAATAGACATGCTCATTTAGACTACAACAGACGTGCTCATTTAGAATACAATAGACGTGCTCATTTAGACTTCAATAGTCATGCTCATTTAGACAACAATAGACATGCTCATTTAGACTACAATAGACATCTCATTTAGACCACAATAGACATGCTCATTTAGACCTTAATAGACATGCTCATTTAGACTACAATAGACATGCTCATTTAGACTTTAATAGACATGCTCATTTAGACTACAATAGACGTGCTCATTTAGACTACAATAGGCATGCTCATTTAGACTACAATAGACATGCTCATTTAGACTACAATAGACATCTCATTTAGACCACAATAGACATGCTCATTTAGACTACAATAGACGTGCTCATTTAGACTACAATAGACATGCTCATTTAGACTACAATAGACATGCTCATTTAGACTTTAATAGACATGCTCATTTAGACTACAATAGACATGCTCATTTAGACTTTTTTAGACATGCTCATTTAGACTACAATAGACATGCTCATTTAGACTTTATTAGACATGCTCATTTAGACTACAATAGACATGCCATTTAGACTACAATAGACATGCTGATTTAGACTTTAATAAAGAGGCTCATTTAGACTACAATAGACATCTCATTTAGACTACAATAGACATGCTCATTTAGACTACAATAGACATCTCATTTAGACTACAATAGACATCTCATTTAGACTACAATAGACATGCTCATTCAGACTTTAATAGACATGCTCATTTAGACTACAATAGACATCTCATTTAGACTACAATAGACATCTCATTTAGACTGCACTAGATATGCTCATTCAGACTACAATAGACATGCTCATTTAGACTACAGTAGACGTGCTCATTTAGACTGCAATAGACGTGCTCATTTAGACTACAATAGACGTGCTCATTTAGACTACAATAGACATGCTCATTTAGACTACAAAAACGTGCTCATTTAGACTACAATAGACATGCTCATTTAGACTACAATAGACATCTCATTTAGACTACAATAGACATGCTCATTTAGACTACAATAGACATGCTCATTTAGACTACAATAGACGTGCTCATTAAGACTACAATAGTCATGCTCATTTAGACTACAATAGACATGCTCATTTAGACTACAATAGACATGCTCATTTAGACTTTAATAGACATGCTCATTAAGACTACAATAGACATGTCATTTAGACTACAATAGACATGCTCATTTAGACTTTAATAAAGAGGCTCATTTAGACTACAATAGACATCTCATTTAGACTACAATAGACATGCTCATTCATACTACAATAGACATCTCATTTAGGCTACAGTAGACATCTCATTTAGACTACAATAGACATGCTCATTTAGATTTTAATAGACATGCTCATTTAAACTACAATAGACATCTCATTTAGACTACAATAGACATCTCATATAGACTACAATAGACATCTCATTTAGACTGCAATAGACATGCTCATTTAGACTACAATAGACATGCTTATTTAGACTACAATAGACATGCTCATTTAGACTACAATAGACGTGCTTATTTAGACTACAATAGACATGCTCATTTAGACTACAATAGACGTGCTCATTTAGACTACAATAGACATGCTCATTTAGACTACAATAGACATGCTCATTTAGACTACAATAGACATCTCATTTAAAATGCAATAGACATGCTCATTTAGACTACAATTGACATGCTCATTTAGACTACAATAGACATGCTCATTTAGACTACAATAGACGTGCTCATTTAGACTACAATAGACATGCTCATTTAGACTACAATAGACGTGCTCGTTTAGACTTCAAAAGACGTGCTCATTCAGACTACAATGGACATCTCATTTAGACTACAATAGACGTGCTCATTTAGACTACAATAGACATGCTCATTTAGACTACAATAGACATCTCATTTAGACTGCAATAGACATGCTCATTTAGACTACAATAGACGTGCTCATTTAGACTACAATAGACGTGCTCATTTAGACTACAATAGACATGCTCATTTAGACTACAATAAACATGCTCATTTAGACTACAATAGACATCTCATTTAGACTACAATAGACATGCTCATTTAGACTACAATAGACATCTCATTTAGACAACAATAGACATGCTCATTTAGACTTTAATAGACATGCTCATTTAGACTACAATAGACATCTCATTTAGACTACAACAGACATCTCATTCAGACTACAATAGACATGCTCATTTAGACTACAATAGACATGCTCATTTAGACTTTAATAGACATGCTCATTTAGACTACAATAGACATGTCATTTAGACTACAATAGACATGCTCATTTAGACTTTAATAAAGAGGCTCATTTAGACTACAATAGACATCTCATTTAGACTACAATAGACATGCTCATTCATACTACAATAGACATCTCATTTAGGCTACAATAGACATCTCATTTAGACTACAATAGACATGTTCATTTAGACTTTAATAGACATGCTCATTTAAACTACAATAGACATCTCATTTAGACTACAATAGACATCTCATATAGACTACAATAGACATCTCATTTAGACTGCAATAGACATGCTCATTTAGACTACAATAGACATGCTTATTTAGACTACAATAGACATGCTCATTTAGACTACAATAGACGTGCTTATTTAGACTACAATAGACATGCTCATTTAGACTACAATAGACGTGCTCATTTAGACTACAATAGACATGCTCATTTAGACTACAATAGACATGCTCATTTAGACTACAATAGACATCTCATTTAAAATACAATAGAAATGCTCATTTAGACTACAATTGACATGCTCATTTAGACTACAATAGACATGCTCATTTAGACTACAATAGACGTGCTCATTTAGACTACAATAGACATGCTCATTTAGACTACAATAGACGTGCTCGTTTAGACTTCAAAAGACGTGCTCATTCAGACTACAATAGACATCTCATTTAGACTACAATAGACGTGCTCATTTAGACTACAATAGACATGCTCATTTAGACTACAATAGACATCTCATTTAGACTGCAATAGACATGCTCATTTAGACTACAATAGACGTGCTCATTTAGACTACAATAGACGTGCTCATTTAGACTACAATAGACATGCTCATTTAGACTACAATAAACATGCTCATTTAGACTACAATTGACATCTCATTTAGACTACAATAGACATGCTCATTTAGACTACAATAGACGTGCTCATTTAGACTACAATAGACATGCTCATTTAGACTACAATAGACATCTCATTTAGACTACAATAGATATGTTCATTTAGACAACAATAGACATGCTCATTTAGACTACAATTGACATCTCATTTAGACTACAATACACGTGCTCATTTAGACTACAATAGACACGCTCATTTAGACTACAATAGACATGCTCATTTAGACTACAAAAGACATCTCATTTAGACTACAATAGAAATGCTCATATAGACTTTAATAGACATGCTCATTTAGACTTCAATAGACATCTCATTTAGACTACAATAGACATCTCATTTAGACTACAATAGATATGCTCATTTAGACTAGAATAGACATGCTCATTTAGACTACAATAGACGTGCTCATTTAGACTACAATAGACATGCTCATTTAGACTACAATAGACGTGCTCATTTAGACTACAATAGACATGCTCATTTAGACTACAATAAACATGCTCATTCAGACTACAATAGACGTGCTCATTTAGACTACAATAGACATGCTCATTTAGACTACAATAGACGTGCTCATTTAGACTACAATAGACATGCTCATTTAGACTACAATAGACATCTCATTTAGACTACAATAGACGGTTTCATTTAGACTACAATAGACATGCTCATTTAGACTACAATAAACATCTCATTTAGACTGCAATAGACATGCTCATTTAGACTACAATAGACGTGCTCATTTAGACTACAATAGACGTGCACATTTGGACTACAATAGACGTGCTCATTTAGAATACAATAGACATGCTCATTTACACTACAATAGACATCTCATTTAGACTACAATAAACATGCTCATTTAGACTACAATAGACATGCTCATTTTGACTTCAATAGACGTGCTCATTTAGACTACAATAGACATGCTCATTTAGACTACAATAGACGTGCTCAATAAGACTACAATAGACATCTCATTTAGACTACAATAGACTACATTTAGACTAAAATAGACATGCTCATTTAGACTACAATAGACATGCTCATTTAGACTTCAATAGACATCTCATATAGACTACAATAGACATCTCATTTAGACTACAATAGATATGCTCATTTAGACTAAAATAGACATGCTCATTTAGACTACAATAGACGTGCTCATTTAGACTACAATAGACATGCTCATTTAGACTACAATAGACATGCTCATTTAGACTACAATAGACATGCCCATTTAAACTACAATAGACATGCTCATTTAGACTACAATAGACATCTCATTTAGACTGCAATAGGCATGCTCATTTAGACTACAATAGACATGCGCAATTAGACTACAATAGATGTGTTCATTTAGACTACAATAGACATGCTCATTTAGACTACAATAGACATTCTCATTTAGATTTTAATAGATATGCTCATTTAGACTACAATAGACATCTCATTTAGACTATAACAGACATCTCATTTAGACTACAATAGACATCTCATTTAGACTACAATAGACATGCGCATTTAGACTATAATAGACATGCTCATTTAGACTACAATTGACGTGCTCATTTAGACTACAATAGACATGCTCGTTTAGACTACAATAGACGTGCTCGTTTAGACTACAATAGACATGCTCATTCAGACTACAATAGACATCTCATTTTGACTACAATAGACGTGATCATTTAGACTACAATAGACATGCTCATTTAGACTACAATAGACATCTCATTTAGACTACAATAGACATGCTCATTTAGACTACAACAGACGTGCTCATTTAGAATACAATAGACGTGCTCATTTAGACTTCAATAGTCATGCTCATTTAGACAACAATAGACATGCTCATTTAGACTACAATAGACATCTCATTTAGACCACAATAGACATGCTCATTTAGACCTTAATAGACATGCTCATTTAGACTACAATAGACATGCTCATTTAGACTTTAATAGACATGCTCATTTAGACTACAATAGACGTGCTCATTAAGAATACAATAGTCATGCTCATTTAGACTACAATAGACATGCTCATTTAGACTACAATAGACATCTCATTTAGACTACAATAGACGTGCTCATTAAGACTACAATAGTCATGCTCATTTAGACTACAATAGACATGCTCATTTAGACTACAATAGACATCTCATTTAGACTACAATAGACGTGCTCATTTAGACTACAATAGACGTGCTCATTAAGACTACAATAGTCATGCTCATTTAGACTACAATAGACATGCTCATTTAGACTACAATAGACATCTCATTTAGACTACAATAGACATGCTCATTTAGACTACAATAGACATGCTCATTTAGACTACAATAGACATCTCATTTAGACTACAATAGACATCTCATTTAGACTACAATAGACATGCTCATTTAGACCTTATTAGACATGCTCATTTAGACTACAATAGACATGCTCATTTAGACTTTAATAGACATGCTCATTTAGACTACAATAGACATGCTCATTTAGACTTTAATAGACATGCTCATTTAAACTTTAATAGACATGCTCATTTAGACTAAAATAGACATCTCATTTAGCCTAAAATAGACATTCTCATTTAGATTTTAAAAGACATGCTCATTTAGACTACAATAGACATCTCATTTAGACTATAACAGACATCTCATTTAGACTACAATAGACATGCTCATTTAGACTACAATAGACATGCTCATTTAGACTTTAATAGACATGCTCATTTAGACTACAATAGACATCTCATTTAGACTACAATAGACATGCTCATTTAGACTTTAATAAAGAGGCTCATTTAGACTACAATAGACATCTCATTTAGACTACACTAGACATGCTCATTTAGACTACAATAGACATCTCATTTAGACTACAATAGACATCTCATTTAAAATGCAATAGACATGCTCATTTAGACTACAATTGACATGCTCATTTAGACTACAATAGACATGCTCATTTAGACTACAATAGACGTGCTCATTTAGACTACAATAGACATGCTCATTTAGACTACAATAGACGTGCTCGTTTAGACTTCAAAAGACATGCTCATTCAGACTACAATAGACATCTCATTTAGACTACAATAGACGTGCTCATTTAGACTACAATAGACATGCTCATTTAGACTACAATAAACATCTCATTTAGACTGCAATAGACATGCTCATTTAGACTACAATAGACGTGCTCATTTAGACTACAATAGACGTGCTCATTTAGACTACAATAGACATGCTCATTTAGACTACAATAAACATGCTCATTTAGACTACAATAGACATCTCATTTAGACTACAATAGACATGCTCATTTAGACTACAATAGACGTGCTCATTTAGACTACAATAGACATGCTCATTTAGACTACAATAGACATCTCATTTAGACTACAATAGATATGTTCATTTAGACTACAATAGATATGCTCATTTAGACTACAATAGACATCTCATTTAGACTACAATACACGTGCTCATTTAGACTACAATAGACATGCTCATATAGACTACAATAGACATGCTCATTTAGACTACAAAAGACATCTCATTTATACTACAATAGAAATGCTCATTTAGACTTTAATAGACATGCTCATTTAGACTTCAATAGACATCTCATTTAGACTACAATAGACATCTCATTTAGACTACAATAGATATGCTCATTTAGACTACAATAGACATGCTCATTTAGACTACAATAGACGTGCTCATTTAGACTACAATAGACATGCTCATTTAGACTACAATAGACGTGCTCATTTAGACTACAATAGACATGCTCATTTAGACTACAATAGACATGCTCATTCAGACTACAATAGACGTGCTCATTTAGATTACAATAGACATGCTCATTTACACTACAATAGACGTGCTCATTTAGACTACAATAGACATGCTCATTTAGACTACAATAGACATCTCATTTAGACTACAATAGACGGTTTCATTTAGACTACAATAGACATGCTCATTTAGACTACAATAAACATCTCATTTAGAATGCAATAGACATGCTCATTTAGACTACAATAGACGTGCTCATTTAGACTACAATAGACGTGCACATTTGGACTACAATAGACGTGCTCATTTAGACTACAATAGACATGCTCATTTACACTACAATAGACATCTCATTTAGACTACAATAAACATGCTCATTTAGACTACAATAGACATGCTCATTTTGACTTCAATAGACGTGCTCATTTAGACTACACTAGACATGCTCATTTAGACTACAATAGACGTGCTCAATAAGACTACAATAGACATCTCATTTAGACTACAATAGACTACATTTAGACTAAAATAGACATGCTCATTTAGACTACAATAGACATGCTCATTTAGACTTCAATAGACATCTCATATAGACTACAATAGACATCTCATTTAGACTACAATAGATATGCTCATTTAGACTAAAATAGACATGCTCATTTAGACTACAATAGACGTGCTCATTTAGACTACAATAGACGTGCTCATTTAGACTACAATAGACGTGCTCATTAAGACTACAATAGTCATGCTCATTTAGACTACAATAGACATGCTCATTTAGACTACAATAGACATCTCATTTAGACTACAATAGACATGCTCATTTAGACTACAATAGACATGCTCATTTAGACTACAATAGACATCTCATTTAGACTACAATAGACATCTCATTTAGACTACAATAGACATGCTCATTTAGACCTTATTAGACATGCTCATTTAGACTACAATAGACATGCTCATTTAGACTTTAATAGACATGCTCATTTAGACTACAATAGACATGCTCATTTAGACTTTGATAGACATGCTCATTTAGACTTTAATAGACATGCTCATTTAGACTACAATAGACATCTCATTTAGCCTACAATAGACATTCTCATTTAGATTTTAATAGACATGCTAATTTAGACTACAATAGACATCTCATTTAGACTATAACAGACATCTCATTTAGACTACAATAGACATGCTCATTTAGACTACAATATACATGCTCATTTAGACTTTAATAGACATGCTCATTTAGACTACAATAGACATCTCATTTAGACTACAATAGACATGCTCATTTAGACTTTAATAAAGAGGCTCATTTAGACTACAATAGACATCTCATTTAGACTACACTAGACAGGCTCATTTAGACTACAATAGACATCTCATTTAGACTACAATAGACATCTAATTTAGACTACAATAGACATGCTCATTTAGACTACAATAGACATGCTCATTTAGACTACAATAGACGTGCTCATTAAGACTACAATAGTCATGCTCATTTAGACTACAATAGACATGCTCATTTAGACTACAATAGACATCTCATTTAGACTACAATAGACGTGCTCATTTAGACTACAATAGACGTGCTCATTAAGACTACAATAGTCATGCTCATTTAGACTACAATAGACATGCTCATTTAGACTACAATAGACATGCTCATTTAGACTACAATAGACGTGCTCATTAAGACTACAATAGTCATGCTCATTTAGACTACAATAGACATCTCATTTAGACTACAATAGACATGCTCATTTAGACTACAATAGACATGCTCATTTAGACTACAATAGACATCTCATTTAGACTACAATAGACATCTCATTTAGACTACAATAGACATGCTCATTTAGACCTTATTAGACATGCTCATTTAGACTACAACAGACATGCTCATTTAGACTTTAATAGACATGCTCATTTAGACTACAATAGACATGCTCATTTAGACTTTAATAGACATGCTCATTTAGACTTTAATAGACATGCTCATTTAGACTACAATAGACATCTCATTTAGCCTACAATAGACATTCTCATTTAGATTTTATTAGACATGCTCATTTAGACTACAATAGACATCTCATTTAGACTATAACAGACATCTCATTTAGACTACAATAGACATGCTCATTTAGACTACAATAGACATGCTCATTTAGACTTTAATAGACATGTTCATTTAGACTACGATAGACATCTCATTTAGACTACAATAGACATGCTCATTTAGACTACAATAGACGTGCTCGTTTAGACTTCAATAGACATGCTCATTCAGACTACAATAGACATCTCATTTAGACTACAATAGACGTGCTCATTTAGACTACAATAGACAGGCTCATTCAGACTACAATAGACATCTCATTTAGACTGCAATAGACATGCTCATTTAGACTACAATAGACGTGCTCATTTAGACTACAATAGACGTGCTCATTTAGACTACAATAGACATGCTTATTTAGACTACAATATACATGCTCATTTAGACTACAATAAACATCTCAATTAGACTACAATAGACATGCTCATCTAGACTACAATAGACATGCTCATTTAGACTACAATAGACATGCTCATTTAGACTACAATAGACGTGCTCATTTAGACTACAATAGACATGCTCATTTAGACTTTAATAGACATGCTCATTTAGACTACAATAGACATCTCATTTAGACTTCAATAGACATGCTCATTTAGACTACAATAGACATGCTCATCTAGACTACAATAGACGTGCTCATTTAGACTACATTAGACATGCTCATTTAGACTTTAATAGACATGCTCATTTAGACTACAATAGACATCTCATTTAGACTTCAATAGACATGCTCATTTAGACTACAATAGACATGCTCATTTAGACTTTAATAAAGAGGCTCATTTAGACTACAATAGACATCTCATTTAGACTTCAATAGACATGCTCATTTAGACTACAATAGACATCTCATTTAGACTACACTAGACATCTTATTTAGACTACAATAGACATGCTCATTTAGGCTTTAATAGACATGCTCATTTAGACTACAATAGACATCTCATTTAGACTACAATAGACATCTCATTTAGACTACAATAGATATGCTCATTTAGACTTTAATAGACATGCTCATTTAGACTACAATAGACATCTCATTTAGACTGCAATAGACATGCTCATTTAGACTACAATAGACATGCTCATATAGACTACAATAGACATGCTCATTTAGACTACAATAGACGTGCTCATTTAGACTACAATAAACATGCTCATTTAGACTACAATAGACGTGCTCGTTTAGACTTCAATAGACATGCTCATTCAGACTACAATAGACATCTCATTTAGACTACAATAGACGTGCTCATTTAGACTACAATAGACATGCTCATTCAGACTACAATTGACATCTCATTTAGACTGCAATAGACATGCTCATTTAAACTACAATAGACGTGCTCATTTAGACGACAATAGACATGCTCATTTAGACTACAATATACATGCACATTTAGACTACAATAAACATCTCATTTAGACTATAATAGACATGCTCATCTAGACTACAATAGACCTGCTCATTTAGACTACAATAGACATGCTCATTTAGACTACAATAGACATGCTCATTTAGACTTTAATAGACATGCTCATTCAGACTACAATAGACATGCTCATTTAGACTTTAAAAGACATGCTCATTTAGACTACAATAGACATGCTCATTTAGACTTTAATAAAGAGGCTCATTTAGACTACGATAGACATGCTCATTTAGACTTTAATAAAGAGGCTCATTTAGACTACAATAGACATCTCATTTAGACTACAATAGACATGCTCATTTAGACTACAATAGACATCTCATTTAGACTAAAATTGACATCTTATTTAGACTACAATAGACATGCTCATTTAGACTTTAATAGACATGCTCATTTAGACTACAATAGACATCTCATTTAGACTACAATAGACATCTCATTTAGACTGCAATAGATATGCTCATTCAGACTACAATAGACATGCTCATTTAGACTACAATAGACGTGCTCATTTAGACTGCAATAGACATGCTCATTTAGACTACAATAGACGTGCTCATTTAGACTACAATAGACATGCTCATTTAGACTACAAAAGACGTGCTCATTTAGACTACAATATACATGCTCATTTAGACTACAATAGACATCTCATTTAGACTACAATAGACATGCTCATTTAGACTACAATAGACATGCTCATTTAGACTTCATTAGACGTGCTCATTTAGACTACAATTGACATGCTCATTTAGACTACAATAGACGTGCTCATTTAGATTACAATAGACATCTCATTTAGACTACAATAGACATCTTATTTAGACTACAATAGACATGCTCATCTAGACTACAACAGACATGCTCATTTAGACTACAATAGACATCTCATTTAGGCTACAATAGACATCTCATTTAGACAACAATAGATATGCTCATTTAGACTACAATAGACATGCTCATTTAGACTACAATAGACGTGCTCATTTAGACTACAATAGATATGCTCATTTAGACTACAATAGACATGCTCATTTAGACTACAATAGACATGCTCATTTAGACTACAATAGATATCTCATTTAGACTGCAATAGACATGCTCATTTAGACTACAATAGACATGCTCATTTAGACTACAATAGACATGCTCATTTAGACTACAATAGACGTGCTCATTTAGACTACAATAGACATGCTCATTTAGACTACAATAGACATGCTCATTTAGACTTTAGTAGACATGCTCATTTAGACTACAATAGACATGCTCATTTAGACTTTAATAGACATGCTCATTTAGACTACAATAGACATGCTCATTTAGACTTTAATAGACATGCTCATTTAGACTACAATAGACATGCTCATTTAGACTACAATAGACATGCTCATTTAGACTACAATAGACATCTCATTTAGACAACAATATACATGCTCATTTAGACTTTAATAGACATGCTCATTTAGACTACAATAGACATGCTCATTTAGACTTTAATAGACATGCTCATTTAGACTACAATAGACATGTCATTTAGACTACAATAGACATGCTCATTTAGACTTTAATAAAGAGGCTCATTTAGACTACAATAGACATCTCATTTAGACTACAATAGACATGCTCATTCATACTACAATAGACATCTCATTTAGGCTACAATAGACATCTCATTTAGACTACAATAGACATGCTCATTTAGACTTTAATAGACATGCTCATTTAAACTACAATAGACATCTCATTTAGACTACAATAGACATCTCATATAGACTACAATAGACATCTCATTTAGACTGCAATAGACATGCTCATTTAGACTACAATAGACATGCTCTTTTAGACTACAATAGACATGCTCATTTAGACTACAATAGACGTGCTTATTTAGACTACAATAGACATGCTCATTTAGACTACAATAGACGTGCTCATTTAGACTACAATAGACATGCTCATTTAGACTACAATAGACATGCTCATTTAGACTACAATAGACATCTCATTTAAAATGCAATAGACATGCTCATTTAGACTACAATTGACATGCTCATTTAGACTACAATAGACATGCTCATTTAGACTACAATAGACGTGCTCATTTAGACTACAATAGACATGCTCATTTAGACTACAATAGACGTGCTCGTTTAGACTTCAAAAGACGTGCTCATTCAGACTACAATAGACATCTCATTTAGACTACAATAGACGTGCTCATTTAGACTACAATAGACATGCTCATTTAGACTACAATAGACATCTCATTTAGACTGCAATAGACATGCTCATTTAGACTACAATAGACGTGCTCATTTAGACTACAATAGACGTGCTCATTTAGACTACAATAGACATGCTCATTTAGACTACAATAAACATGCTCATTTAGACTACAATAGAAATCTCATTTAGACTACAATAGACATGCTCATTTAGACTACAATAGACGTGCTCATTTAGACTACAATAGACATGCTCATTTAGACTACAATAGACATCTCATTTAGACTACAATAGATATGTTCATTTAGACAACAATAGACATGCTCATTTAGACTACAATAGACATCTCATTTAGACTACAATACACGTGCTCATTTAGACTACAATAGACACGCTCATTTAGACTACAATAGACATGCTCATTTAGACTACAAAAGACATCTCATTTAGACTACAATAGAAATGCTCATTTAGACTTTAATAGACATGCTCATTTAGACTTCAATAGAGATCTCATTTAGACTACAATAGACATCTCATTTAGACTACATTAGATATGCTCATTTAGACTACAATAGACATGCTCATTTAGACTACAATAGACGTGCTCATTTAGACTACAATAGACATGCTCATTTAGACTACAATAGACGTGCTCATTTAGACTACAATAGACATGCTCATTTAGACTACAATAGACATGCTCATTCAGACTACAATAGACGTGCTCATTTAGACTACAATAGACATGCTCATTTAGACTACAATAGACGTGCTCATTTAGACTACAATAGACATGCTCATTTAGACTACAATAGACATCTCATTTAGACTACAATAGACGGTTTCATTTAGACTACAATAGACATGCTCATTTAGACTACAATAAACATCTCATTTAGACTGCAATAGACATGCTCATTTAGACTACAATAGACGTGCTCATTTAGACTACAATAGACGTGCACATTTGGACTACAATAGACGTGCTCATTTAGACTACAATAGACATGCTCATTTACACTACAATAGACATCTCATTTAGACTACAATAAACATGCTCATTTAGACTACAATAGACATGCTCATTTTGACTTCAATAGACGTGCTCATTTAGACTACAATAGACATGCTCATTTAGACTACAATAGACGTGCTCAATAAGACTACAATAGACATCTCATTTAGACTACAATAGACTACATTTAGACCAAAATAGACATGCTCATTTAGACTACAATAGACATGCTCATTTAGACTTCAATAGACATCTCATATAGACTACAATAGACATCTCATTTAGACTACAATAGATATGCTCATTTAGACTAAAATAGACATGCTCATTTAGACTACAATAGACGTGCTCATTTAGACTACAATAGACATGCTCATTTAGACTACAATAGACATGCTCATTTAGACTACAATAGACATGCCCATTTAATCTACAATAGACATGCTCATTTAGACTACAATAGACATCTCATTTAGACTGCAATAGGCATGCTCATTTAGACTACAATAGACATGCGCAATTAGACTACAATAGATGTGTTCATTTAGACTACAATAGACATGCTCATTTAGACTACAATAGACATTCTCATTTAGATTTAATAGACATGCTCATTTAGACTATAATAGACATCTCATTTAGACTATAACAGACATCTATCTCATTTAGACTACAATAGACATCTCATTTAGACTACAATAGACATGCGCATTTAGACTATAATAGACATGCTCATTTAGACTACAATTGACGTGCTCATTTAGACTACAATAGACATGCTCGTTTAGACTACAATAGACGTGCTCGTTTAGACTACAATAGACATGCTCATTCAGACTACAAGACACATCTCATTTTGACTACAATAGACGTGATCATTTAGACTACAATAGACATGCTCATTTAGACTACAATAGACATCTCATTTAGACTGCAATAGACATGCTCATTTAGACTACAACAGACGTGCTCATTTAGAATACAATAGACGTGCTCATTTAGACTTCAATAGTCATGCTCATTTAGACAACAATAGACATGCTCATTAAGACTACAATAGACATCTCATTTAGACCACAATAGACATGCTCATTTAGACCTTAATAGACATGCTCATTTAGACTACAATAGACATGCTCATTTAGACTTTAATAGACATGCTCATTTAGACTACAATAGACGTGCTCATTAAGACTACAATAGTCATGCTCATTTAGACTACAATAGACATGCTCATTTAGACTACAATAGACATCTCATTTAGACTACAATAGACGTGCTCATTAAGACTACAATAGTCATGCTCATTTAGACTACAATAGACATGCTCATTTAGACTACAATAGACATCTCATTTAGACTACAATAGACGTGCTCATTTAGACTACAATAGACGTGCTCATTAAGACTACAATAGTCATGCTCATTTAGACTACAATAGACATGCTCATTTAGACTACAATAGACATCTCATTTAGACTACAATAGACATGCTCATTTAGACTACAATAGACATGCTCATTTAGACTACAATAGACATCTCATTTAGACTACAATAGACATCTCATTTAGACTACAATAGACATGCTCATTTAGACCTTATTAGACATGCTCATTTAGACTACAATAGACATGCTCATTTAGACTTTAATAGACATGCTCATTTAGACTACAATAGACATGCTCATTTAGACTTCAATAGACATGCTCATTTAAACTTTAATAGACATGCTCATTTAGACTACAATAGACATCTCATTTAGCCTAAAATAGACATTCTCATTTAGATTTTAATAGACATGCTCATTTAGACTACAATAGACATCTCATTTAGACTATAACAGACATCTCATTCAGACTACAATAGACATCTCATTTAGACTACACTAGACATGCTCATTTAGACTACAATAGACATCTCATTTAGACTACAATAGACATCTCATTTAAAATGCAATAGACATGCTCATTTAGACTACAATTGACATGCTCATTTAGACTACAATAGACATGCTCATTTAGACTACAATAGACGTGCTCATTTAGACTACAATAGACATGCTCATTTAGACTACAATAGACGTGCCCGTTTAGACTTCAAAAGACATGCTCATTCAGACTACAATAGACATCTCATTTAGACTACAATAGACGTGCTCATTTAGACTACAATAGACATGCTCATTTAGACTACAATAAACATCTCATTTAGACTGGAATAGACATGCTCATTTAGACTACAATAGACGTGCTCATTTAGACTACAATAGACGTGCTCATTTAGACTACAATAGACATGCTCATTTAGACTACAATAAACATGCTCATTTAGACTACAATAGACATCTCATTTAGACTACAATAGAAATGCTCATTTAGACTACAATAGACGTGCTCATTTAAACTACAATAGACATGCTCATTTAGACTACAATAGACATCTCATTTAGACTACAATAGATATGTTCATTTAGACTACAATAGACATGCTCATTTAGACTACAATAGACATCTCATTTAGACTACAATACACGTGCTCATTTAGACTACAATTGACATGCTCATTTAGACTACAATAGACATGCTCATTTAGACTACAAAAGACATCTCATTTAGACTACAATAGAAATGCTCATTTAGACTTTAATAGACATGCTCATTTAGACTTCAATAGACATCTCATTTAGACTACAATAGACATCTCATTTAGACTACAATAGATATGCTCATTTAGACTACAATAGACATGCTCATTTAGACTACAATAGACGTGCTCATTTAGACTACAATAGACATGCTCATTTAGACTACAATAGACGTGCTCATTTAGACTACAATAGACATGCTCATTTAGACTACAATAGACATGCTCATTCAGACTACAATAGACGTGCTCATTTAGATTACAATAGACATGCTCATTTAGACTACAATAGACGTGCTCATTTAGACTACAATAGACATGCTCATTTAGACTACAATAGACATCTCATTTAGACTACAATAGACGGTTTCATTTAGACTACAATAGACATGCTCATTTAGACTACAATAAACATCTCATTTAGACTGCAATAGACATGCTCATTTAGACTACAATAGACGTGCTCATTTAGACTACAATAGACGTGCACATTTGGACTACAATAGACGTGCTCATTTAGACTACAATAGACATGCTCATTTACACTACAATAGACATCTCATTTAGACTACAATAAACATGCTCATTTAGACTACAATAGACATGCTCATTTTGACTTCAATAGACGTGCTCATTTAGACTACAATAGACATGCTCATTTAGACTACAATAGACGTGCTCAATAAGACTACAATAGACATCTCATTTAGACTACAATAGACTACATTTAGACTAAAATAGACATGCTCATTTAGACTACAATAGACATGCTCATTTAGACTTCAATAGACATCTCATATAGACTACAATAGACATCTCATTTAGACTACAATAGATATGCTCATTTAGACTAAAATAGACATGCTCATTTAGACTACAATAGACGTGCTCATTTAGACTACAATAGACGTGCAAATTTAGACTACAATAGACGTGCTCATTAAGACTACAATAGTCATGCTCATTTAGACTACAATAGACATGCTCATTTAGACTACAATAGACATCTCATTTAGACTACAATAGACATGCTCATTTAGACTACAATAGACATGCTCATTTAGACTACAATAGACATCTCATTTAGACTACAATAGACATCTCATTTAGACTACAATAGACATGCTCATTTAGACCTTATTAGACATGCTCATTTAGACTACAATAGACATGCTCATTTAGACTTTAATAGACATGCTCATTTAGACTACAATAGACATGCTCATTTAGACTTTAATAGACATGCTCATTTAGACTTTAATAGACATGCTCATTTAGACTACAATAGACATCTCATTTAGCCTACAATAGACATTCTCATTTAGATTTTAATAGACATGCTCATTTAGACTACAATAGACATCTCATTTAGACTATAACAGACATCTCATTTAGACTACAATAGACATGCTCATTTAGACTACAATATACATGCTCATTTAGACTACAATAGACATCTCATTTAGACTACAATAGACATGCTCATTTAGACTTTAATAAAGAGGCTCATTCAGACTACAATAGACATCTCATTTAGACTACACTAGACATGCTCATTTAGACTACAATAGACATCTCATTTAGACTACAATAGACATCTAATTTAGACTACAATAGACATGCTCATTTAGACTACAATAGACATGCTCATTTAGACTACAATAGACGTGCTCATTAAGACTACAATAGACATGCTCATTTAGACTACAATAGACATCTCATTTAGACTACAATAGACATGCTCATTTAGACTACAATAGACGTGCTCATTAAGACTACAATAGTCATGCTCATTTAGACTACAATAGACATGCTCATTTAGACTACAATAGACATGCTCATTTAGACTACAATAGACGTGCTCATTAAGACTACAATAGTCATGCTCATTTAGACTACAATAGACATCTCATTTAGACTACAATAGACATGCTCATTTAGACTACAATAGATATGCTCATTTAGACTACAATAGACATCTCATTTAGACTACAATAGACATCTCATTTAGACTACATTAGACATGCTCATTTAGACCTTATTAGACATGCTCATTTAGACTACAACAGACATGCTCATTTAGACTTTAATAGACATGCTCATTTAGACTACAATAGACATGCTCATTTAGACTTTAATAGACATGCTCATTTAGACTTTAATAGACATGCTCATTTAGACTACAATAGACATCTCATTTAGCCTACAATAGACATTCTCATTTAGATTTTAATAGACATGCTCATTTAGACTACAATAGACATCTCATTTAGACTATAACAGACATCTCATTTAGACTACAATAGACATGCTCATTTAGACTACAATAGACATGCTCATTTAGACTTTAATAGACATGCTCATTTAGACTACGATAGACATCTCATTTAGACTACAATAGACATGCTCATTTAGACTACAATAGACGTGCTCGTTTAGACTTCAATAGACATGCTCATTCAGACTACAATAGACATCTCATTTAGACTACAATAGACGTGCTCATATAGACTACAATAGACATGCTCATTCAGACTACAATAGACATCTCATTTAGACTGCAATAGACATGCTCATTTAGACTACAATAGACGTGCTCATTTAGACTACAATAGACGTGCTCATTTAGACTACAATAGACATGCTTATTTAGACTACAATATACATGCTCATTTAGACTACAATAAACATCTCAATTAGACTACAATAGACATGCTCATCTAGACTACAATAGACATGCTCATTTAGACTACAATAGACATGCTCATTTAGACTACAATAGACGTGCTCATTTAGACTACAATAGATATGCTCATTTAGACTTTAATAGACATGCTCATTTAGACTACAATAGACATCTCATTTAGACTGCAATAGACATGCTCATTTAGACTACAATAGACATGCTCATATAGACTACAATAGACATGCTCATTTAGACTACAATAGACGTGCTCATTTAGACTACAATAAACATGCTCATTTAGACTACAATAGACGTGCTCGTTTAGACTTCAATAGACATGCTCATTCAGACTACAATAGACATCTCATTTAGACTACAATAGACGTGCTCATTTAGACTACAATAGACATGCTCATTCAGACTACAATAGACATCTCATTTAGACTGCAATAGACATGCTCATTTAAACTACAATAGACGTGCTCATTTAGACGACAATAGACATGCTCATTTAGACTACAATATACATGCTCATTTAGACTACAATAAACATCTCATTTAGACTATAATAGACATGCTTATCTAGACTACAATAGACGTGCTCATTTAGACTACAATAGACATGCTCATTTAGACTACAATAGACATGCTCATTTAGACTTTAATAGACATGCTCATTTGGACTACAATAGACATGCTCATTTAGACTTTAAAAGACATGCTCATTTAGACTACAATAGACATGCTCATTTAGACTTTAATAAAGAGGCTCATTTAGACTACAATAGACTTGCTCATTTAGACTTTAATAAAGAGGCTCATTTAGACTACAATAGACATCTCATTTAGACTACAATAGACATGCTCATTTAGACTACAATAGACATCTCATTTAGACTAAAATAGACATCTTATTTAGACTACAATAGACATGCTCATTTAGACTTTAATAGACATGCTCATTTAGACTACAATAG
The DNA here is from genome assembly GCA_030386875.1 of Morinoia aosen. NCBI lineage: Eukaryota > Metazoa > Arthropoda > Malacostraca > Amphipoda > Talitridae > Morinoia > Morinoia aosen. The sequence goes on along the minus strand of CM059565.1, from coordinate 43,477,239 downwards.
ACATCTCATTTAGACTACAATAGACATCTCATTTAGACTGCAATAGATATGCTCATTCAGACTACAATAGACATGCTCATTTAGACTACAATAGACGTGCTCATTTAGACTGCAATAGACATGCTCATTTAGACTACATAGACGTGCTCATTTAGACTACAATAGACATGCTCATTTAGACTACAAAAGACGTGCTCATTTAGACTACAATATACATGCTCATTTAGACTACAATAGACATCTCATTTAGACTACAATAGACATGCTCATTTAGACTACAATAGACGTGCTCGTTTAGACTTCAAAAGACGTGCTCATTCAGACTACAATAGACATCTCATTTAGACTACAATAGACGTGCTCATTTAGACTACAATAGACATGCTCATTTAGACTACAATAGACATCTCATTTAGACTGCAATAGACATGCTCATTTAGACTACAATAGACGTGCTCATTTAGACTACAATAGACGTGCTCATTTAGACTACAATAGACATGCTCATTTAGACTACAATAAACATGCTCATTTAGACTACAATTGACATCTCATTTAGACTACAATAGACATGCTCATTTAGACTACAATAGACGTGCTCATTTAGATTACAATAGACATGCTCATTTAGACTACAATAGACATCTCATTTAGACTACAATAGATATGTTCATTTAGACAACAATAGACATGCTCATTTCGACTACAATAGACATCTCATTTAGACTACAATACACGTGCTCATTTAGACTACAATAGACACGCTCATTTAGACTACAATAGACATGCTCATTTAGACTACAAAAGACATCTCATTTAGACTACAATAGAAATGCTCATTTAGACTTTAATAGACATGCTCATTTAGACTTCAATAGACATCTCATTTAGACTACAATAGACATCTCATTTAGACTACAATAGATATGCTCATTTAGACTACAATAGACATGCTCATTTAGACTACAATAGACGTGCTCATTTAGACTACAATAGACATGCTCATTTAGACTACAATAGACGTGCTCATTTAGACTACAATAGACATGCTCATTTAGACTACAATAGACATGCTCATTCAGACTACAATAGACGTGCTCATTTAGACTACAATAGACATGCTCATTTAGACTACAATAGACGTGCTCATTTAGACTACAATAGACATGCTCATTTAGACTACAATAGACATCTCATTTAGACTACAATAGACGGTTTCATTTAGACTACAATAGACATGCTCATTTAGACTACAATAAACATCTCATTTAGACTGCAATAGACATGCTCATTTAGACTACAATAGACGTGCTCATTTAGACTACAATAGACGTGCACATTTGGACTACAATAGACGTGCTCATTTAGACTACAATAGACATGCTCATTTACACTACAATAGACATCTCATTTAGACTACAATAAACATGCTCATTTAGACTACAATAGACATGCTCATTTTGACTTTAATAGACGTGCTCATTTAGACTACAATAGACATGCTCATTTAGACTACAATAGACGTGCTCAATAAGACTACAATAGACATCTCATTTAGACTACAATAGACTACATTTAGACTAAAATAGACATGCTCATTTAGACTACAATAGACATGCTCATTTAGACTTCAATAGACATCTCATATAGACTACAATAGACATCTCATTTAGACTACAATAGATATGCTCATTTAGACTAAAATAGACATGCTCATTTAGACTACAATAGACGTGCTCATTTAGACTACAATAGACATGCTCATTTAGACTACAATAGACATGCTCATTTAGACTACAATAGACATGCCCATTTAAACTACAATAGACATGCTCATTTAGACTACAATAGACATCTCATTTAGACTGCAATAGGCATGCTCATTTAGACTACAATAGACATGCGCAATTAGACTACAATAGATGTGTTCATTTAGACTACAATAGACATGCTCATTTAGACTACAATAGACATTCTCATTTAGATTTTAATAGACATGCTCATTTAGACTACAATAGACATCTCATTTAGACTATAACAGACATCTCATTTAGACTACAATAGACATCTCATTTAGACTACAATAGACATGCACATTTAGACTATAATAGACATGCTCATTTAGACTACAATTGACGTGCTCATTTAGACTACAATAGACATGCTCGTTTAGACTACAATAGACGTGCTCGTTTAGACTACAATAGACATGCTCATTCAGACTACAATAGACATTTCATTTTGACTACAATAGACGTGATCATTTAGACTACAATAGACATGCTCATTTAGACTACAATAGACATCTCATTTAGACTGCAATAGACATGCTCATTTAGACTACAACAGACGTGCTCATTTAGAATACAATAGACGTGCTCATTTAGACTTCAATAGTCATGCTCATTTAGACAACAATAGACATGCTCATTTAAACTACAATAGACATCTCATTTAGACCACAATAGACATGCTCATTTAGACCTTAATAGACATGCTCATTTAGACTACAATAGACATGCTCATTTAGACTTTAATAGACATGCTCATTTAGACTACAATAGACGTGCTCATTAAGACTACAATAGTCATGCTCATTTAGACTACAATAGACATGCTCATTTAGACTACAATAGACATCTCATTTAGACTACAATAGACGTGCTCATTAAGACTACAATAGTCATGCTCATTAACACTACAATAGACATGCTCATTTAGACTACAATAGACATCTCATTTAGACTACAATAGACGTGCTCATTTAGACTACAATAGACGTGCTCATTAAGACTACAATAGTCATGCTCATTTAGACTACAATAGACATGCTCATTTAGACTACAATAGACATCTCATTTAGACTACAATAGACATGCTCATTTAGACTACAATAGACATGCTCATTTAGACTACAATAGACATCTCATTTAGACTACAATAGACATCTCATTTAGACTACAATAGACATGCTCATTTAGACCTTATTAGACATGCTCATTTAGACTACAATAGACATGCTCATTTAGACTTTAATAGACATGCTCATTTAGACTACAATAGACATGCTCATTTAGACTTTAATAGACATGCTCATTTAAACTTTAATAGACATGCTCATTTAGACTACAATAGACATCTCATTTAGCCTAAAATAGACATTCTCATTTAGATTTTAAAAGACATGCTCATTTAGACTACAATAGACATCTCATTTAGACTATAACAGACATCTCATTTAGACTACAATAGACATGCTCATTTAGACTACAATAGACATGCTCATTTAGACTACAATAGACATCTCATTTAGACTACAATAGACATGCTCATTTAGACTTTAATAAAGAGGCTCATTTAGACTACAATAGACATCTCATTTAGACTACACTAGACATGCTCATTTAGACTACAATAGACATCTCATTTAGACTACAATAGACATGCTCATTTAGACTACAATAGACATGCTCATTTAGACTACAATGGACGTGCTCATTTAGACTACAATAGACATGCTCATTTAGACTACAATAGACGTGCTCGTTTAGACTTCAAAAGACATGCTCATTCAGACTACAATAGACATCTCATTTAGACTACAATAGACGTGCTCATTTAGACTACAATAGACATGCTCATTTAGACTACAATAAACATCTCATTTAGACTGCAATAGACATGCTCATTTAGACTACAATAGACGTGCTCATTTAGACTACAATAGACGTGCTCATTTAGACTACAATAGACATGCTCATTTAGACTACAATAAACATGCTCATTTAGACTACAATAGACATCTCATTTAGACTACAATAGACATGCTCATTTAGACTACAATAGACGTGCTCATTTAGACTACAATAGACATGCTCATTTAGACTACAATAGACATCTCATTTAGACTACAATAGATATGTTCATTTAGACTACAATAGACATGCTCATTTAGACTACAATAGACATCTCATTTAGACTACAATACACGTGCTCATTTAGACTACAATAGACATGCTCATATAGACTACAATAGACATGCTCATTTAGACTACAAAAGACATCTCATTTATACTACAATAGAAATGCTCATTTAGACTTTAATAGACATGCTCATTTAGACTTCAATAGACATCTCATTTAGACTACAATAGACATCTCATTTAGACTACAATAGATATGCTCATTTAGACTACAATAGACATACTCATTTAGACTACAATAGACGTGCTCATTTAGACTACAATAGACATGCTCATTTAGACTACAATAGACGTGCTCATTTAGACTACAATAGACATGCTCATTTAGACTACAATAGACATGCTCATTCAGACTACAATAGACGTGCTCATTTAGATTACAATAGACATGCTCATTTAGACTACAATAGACGTGCTCATTTAGACTACAATAGACATGCTCATTTAGACTACAATAGACATCTCATTTAGACTACAATAGACGGTTTCATTTAGACTACAATAGACATGCTCATTTGGACTACAATAAACATCTCATTTAGACTGCAATAGACATGCTCATTTAGACTACAATAGACGTGCTCATTTAGACTACAATAGACGTGCACATTTGGACTACAATAGACGTGCTCATTTAGACTACAATAGACATGCTCATTAACACTACAATAGACATCTCATTTAGACTACAATAAACATGCTCATTTAGACTACAATAGACATGCTCATTTTGACTTCAATAGACGTGCTCATTTAGACTACACTAGACATGCTCATTTAGACTACAATAGACGTGCTCAATAAGACTACAATAGACATCTCATTTAGACTACAATAGACTACATTTAGATTAAAATAGACATGCTCATTTAGACTACAATAGACATGCTCATTTAGACTTCAATAGACATCTCATATAGACTACAATAGACATCTCATTTAGACTACAATAGATATGCTCATTTAGACTAAAATAGACATGCTCATTTAGACTACAATAGACGTGCTCATTTAGACTACAATAGACGTGCTCATTTAGACTACAATAGACGTGCTCATTAAGACTACAATAGTCATGCTCATTTAGACTACAATAGACATGCTCATTTAGACTACAATAGACATCTCATTTAGACTACAATAGACATGCTCATTTAGACTACAATAGACATGCTCATTTAGACTACAATAGACATCTCATTTAGACTACAATAGACATCTCATTTAGACTACAATAGACATGCTCATTTAGACCTTATTAGACATGCTCATTTAGACTACAATAGACATGCTCATTTAGACTTTAATAGACATGCTCATTTAGACTACAATAGACATGCTCATTTAGACTTTGATAGACATGCTCATTTAGACTTTAATAGACATGCTCATTTAGACTACAATAGACATCTCATTTAGCCTACAATAGACATTCTCATTTAGATTTTAATAGACATGCTAATTTAGACTACAATAGACATCTCATTTAGACTATAACAGACATCTCATTTAGACTACAATAGACATGCTCATTTAGACTACAATATACATGCTCATTTAGACTTTAATAGACATGCTCATTTAGACTACAATAGACATCTCATTTAGACTACAATAGACATGCTCATTTAGACTTTAATAAAGAGGCTCATTTAGACTACAATAGACATCTCATTTAGACTACACTAGACATGCTCATTTAGACTACAATAGACATCTCATTTAGACTACAATAGACATCTAATTTAGACTACAATAGACATGCTCATTTAGACTACAATAGACATGCTCATTTAGACTACAATAGACGTGCTCATTAAGACTACAATAGTCATGCTCATTTAGACTACAATAGACATGCTCATTTAGACTACAATAGACATCTCATTTAGACTACAATAGATGTGCTCATTTAGACTACAATAGACGTGCTCATTAAGACTACAATAGTCATGCTCATTTAGACTACAATAGACATGCTCATTTAGACTACAATAGACATGCTCATTTAGACTACAATAGACGTGCTCATTAAGACTACAATAGTCATGCTCATTTAGACTACAATAGACATCTCATTTAGACTACAATAGACATGCTCATTTAGACTACAATAGACATGCTCATTTAGACTACAATAGACATCTCATTTAGACTACAATAGACACCTCATTTAGACTACAATAGACATGCTCATTTAGACCTTATTAGACATGCTCATTTAGACTACAACAGACATGCTCATTTAGACTTTAATAGACATGCTCATTTAGACTACAATAGACATGCTCATTTAGACTTTAATAGACATGCTCATTTAGACTTTAATAGACATGCTCATTTAGACTACAATAGACATCTCATTTAGCCTACAATAGACATTCTCATTTAGATTTTAATAGACATGCTCATTTAGACTACAATAGACATCTCATTTAGACTATAACAGACATCTCATTTAGACTACAATAGACATGCTCATTTAGACTACAATAGACATGCTCATTTAGACTTTAATAGACATGCTCATTTAGACTACGATAGACATCTCATTTAGACTACAATAGACATGCTCATTTAGACTACAATAGACGTGCTCGTTTAGACTTCAATAGACATGCTCATTTAGACTACAATAAACATCTCAATTAGACTACAATAGACATGCTCATCTAGACTACAATAGACATGCTCATCTAGACTACAATAGACGTGCTCATTTAGACTACATTAGACATGCTCATTTAGACTTTAATAGACATGCTCATTTAGACTACAATAGACATCTCATTTAGACTTCAATAGACATGCTCATTTAGACTACAATAGACATGCTCATTTAGACTTTAATAAAGAGGCTCATTTAGACTACAATAGACATCTCATTTAGACTTCAATAGACATGCTCATGTAGACTACAATAGACATCTCATTTAGACTACAATAGACATCTTATTTAGACTACAATAGACATGCTCATTTAGACTTTAATAGACATGCTCATTTAGACTACAATAGACATCTCATTTAGACTACAATAGACATCTCATTTAGACTACAATAGATATGCTCATTTAGACTTTAATAGACATGCTCATTTAGACTACAATAGACATCTCATTTAGACTGCAATAGACATGCTCATTTAGACTACAATAGACATGCTCATATAGACTACAATAGACATGCTCATTTAGACTACAATAGACGTGCTCATTTAGACTACAATAAACATGCTCATTTAGACTACAATAGACGTGCTCGTTTAGACTTCAATAGACATGCTCATTCAGACTACAATAGACATCTCATTTAGACTACAATAGACGTGCTCATTTAGACTACAATAGACATGCTCATTCAGACTACAATAGACATCTCATTTAGACTGCAATAGACATGCTCATTTAAACTACAATAGACGTGCTCATTTAGACGACAATAGACATGCTCATTTAGACTACAATATACATGCTCATTTAGACTACAATAAACATCTCATTTAGACTATAATAGACATGCTCATCTAGACTACAATAGACGTGCTCATTTAGACTACAATAGACATGCTCATTTAGACTACAATAGACATGCTCATTTAGACTTTAATAGACATGCTCATTTAGACTACAATAGACATGCTCATTTAGACTTTAAAAGACATGCTCATTTAGACTACAATAGACATGCTCATTTAGACTTTAATAAATAGGCTCATTTAGACTACGATAGACATGCTCATTTAGACTTTAATAAAGAGGCTCATTTAGACTACAATAGACATCTCATTTAGACTACAATAGACATGCTCATTTAGACTACAATAGACATCTCATTTAGACTAAAATTGACATCTTATTTAGACTACAATAGACATGCTCATTTAGACTTTAATAGACATGCTCATTTAGACTACAATAGACATCTCATTTAGACTACAATAGACATCTCATTTAGACTGCAATAGATATGCTCATTCAGACTACAATAGACATGCTCATTTAGACTACAATAGACGTGCTCATTTAGACTGCAATAGACATGCTCATTTAGACTACAATAGACGTGCTCATTTAGACTACAATAGACATGCTCATTTAGACTACAAAAGACGTGCTCATTTAGACTACAATATACATGCTCATTTAGACTACAATAGACATCTCATTTAGACTACAATAGACATGCTCATTTAGACTACAATAGACATGCTCATTTAGACTTCATTAGACGTGCTCATTTAGACTACAATTGACATGCTCATTTAGACTACAATAGACGTGCTCATTTAGATTACAATAGACATCTCATTTAGACTACAATAGACATCTCATCTAGACTACAACAGACATGCTCATTTAGACTACAATAGACATCTCATTTAGGCTACAATAGACATCTCATTTAGACAACAATAGATATGCTCATTTAGACTACAATAGACATGCTCATTTAGACTACAATAGACGTGCTCATTTAGACTACAATAGATATGCTCATTTAGACTACAATAGACATGCTCATTTAGACTACAATAGACATGCTCATTTAGACTACAATAGATATCTCATTTAGACTGCAATAGACATGCTCATTCAGACTACAATAGACATGCTCATTTAGACTACAATAGACATGCTCATTTAGACTACAATAGACGTGCTCATTTAGACTTTAATAAAGAGGCTCATTTAGACTACAATAGACATCTCATTTAGACTTCAATAGACATGCTCATTTAGACTACAATAGACATCTCATTTAGACTACAATAGACATCTTATTTAGACTACAATAGACATGCTCATTTAGACTTTAATAGACATGCTCATTTAGACTACAATAGACATCTCATTTAGACTACAATAGACATCTCATTTAGACTACAATAGATATGCTCATTTAGACTTTAATAGACATGCTCATTTAGACTACAATAGACATCTCATTTAGACTGCAATAGACATGCTCATTTAGACTACAATAGACATGCTCATATAGACTACAATAGACATGCTCATTTAGACTACAATAGACGTGCTCATTTAGACTACAATAAGCATGCTCATTTAGACTACAATAGACGTGCTCGTTTAGACTTCAATAGACATGCTCATTCAGACTACAATAGACATCTCATTTAGACTACAATAGACGTGCTCATTTAGACTACAATAGACATGCTCATTCAGACTACAATAGACATCTCATTTAGACTGCAATAGACATGCTCATTTAAACTACAATAGACGTGCTCATTTAGACGACAATAGACATGCTCATTTAGACTACAATATACATGCTCATTTAGACTACAATAAACATCTCATTTAGACTATAATAGACATGCTCATCTAGACTACAATAGACGTGCTCATTTAGACTACAATAGACATGCTCATTTAGACTATAATAGACATGCTCATTTAGACTTTAATAGACATGCTCATTTAGACTACAATAGACATGCTCATTTAGACTTTAAAAGACATGCTCATTTAGACTACAATAGACATGCTCATTTAGACTTTAATAAAGAGGCTCATTTAGACTACGATAGACATGCTCATTTAGACTTTAATAAAGAGGCTCATTTAGACTACAATAGACATCTCATTTAGACTACAATAGACATGCTCATTTAGACTACAATAGACATCTCATTTAGACTAAAATTGACATCTTATTTAGACTACAATAGACATGCTCATTTAGACTTTAATAGACATGCTCATTTAGACTACAATAGACATCTCATTTAGACTACAATAGACATCTCATTTAGACTGCAATAGATATGCTCATTCAGACTACAATAGACATGCTCATTTAGACTACAATAGACGTGCTCATTTAGACTGCAATAGACATGCTCATTTAGACTACAATAGACGTGCTCATTTAGACTACAATAGACATGCTCATTTAGACTACAAAAGACGTGCTCATTTAGACTACAATATACATGCTCATTTAGACTACAATAGACATCTCATTTAGACTACAATAGACATGCTCATTTAGACTACAATAGACATGCTCATTTAGACTTCATTAGACGTGCTCATTTAGACTACAATTGACATGCTCATTTAGACTACAATAGACGTGCTCATTTAGATTACAATAGACATCTCATTTAGACTACAATAGACATCTCATCTAGACTACAACAGACATGCTCATTTAGACTACAATAGACATCTCATTTAGGCTACAATAGACATCTCATTTAGACAACAATAGATATGCTCATTTAGACTACAATAGACATGCTCATTTAGACTACAATAGACGTGCTCATTTAGACTACAATAGATATGCTCATTTAGACTACAATAGACATGCTCATTTAGACTACAATAGAAATGCTCATTTAGACTACAATAGATATCTCATTTAGACTGCAATAGACATGCTCATTCAGACTACAATAGACATGCTCATTTAGACTACAATAGACATGCTCATTTAGACTACAATAGACGTGCTCATTTAGACTACAATAGACATGCTCATTTAGACTACAATAGACATGCTCATTTAGACTTTAGTAGACATGCTCATTTAGACTACAATAGACATGCTCATTTAGACTTTAATAGACATGCTCATTTAGACTACAATAGACATGCTCATTTAGACTTTAATAGACATGCTCATTTAGACTACAATAGACATGCTCATTTAGACTACAATAGACATGCTCATTTAGACTACAATAGACATCTCATTTAGACAACAATAGACATGCTCATTTAGACTTTAATAGACATGCTCATTTAGACTACAATAGACATGCTCATTTAGACTTTAATAGACATGCTCATTTAGACTACAATAGACATGTCATTTAGACTACAATAGACATGCTCATTTAGACTTTAATAAAGAGGCTCATTTAGACTACAATAGACATCTCATTTAGACTACAATAGACATGCTCATTCATACTACAATAGACATCTCATTTAGGCTACAATAGACATCTCATTTAGACTACAATAGACATGCTCATTTAGACTTTAATAGACATGCTCATTTAAACTACAATAGACATCTCATTTAGACTACAATAGACATCTCATATAGACTACAATAGACATCTCATTTAGACTGCAATAGACATGCTCATTTAGACTACAATAGACATGCTCATTTAGACTACAATAGACATGCTCATTTAGACTACAATAGACGTGCTTATTTAGACTACAATAGACATGCTCATTTAGACTACAATAGACGTGCTCATTTAGACTACAATAGACATGCTCATTTAGACTACAATAGACATGCTCATTTAGACTACAATAGACATCTCATTTAAAATGCAATAGACATGCTCATTTAGACTAAAATTGACATGCTCATTTAGACTACAATAGACATGCTCATTTAGACTACAATAGACGTGCTCATTTAGACTACAATAGACATGCTCATTTAGACTACAATAGACGTGCTCGTTTAGACTTCAAAAGACGTGCTCATTCAGACTACAATAGACATCTCATTTAGACTACAATAGACGTGCTCATTTAGACTACAATAGACATGCTCATTTAGACTACAATAGACATCTCATTTAGACTGCAATAGACATGCTCATTTAGACTACAATAGACGTGCTCATTTAGACTACAATAGACGTGCTCATTTAGACTACAATAGACATGCTCATTTAGACTACAATAAACATGCTCATTTAGACTACAATAGACATCTCATTTAGACTACAATAGACATGCTCATTTAGACTACAATAGACGTGCTCATTTAGACTACAATAGACATGCTCATTTAGACTACAATAGACATCTCATTTAGACTACAATAGATATGTTCATTTAGACAACAATAGACATGCTCATTTAGACTACAATAGACATCTCATTTAGACTACAATACACGTGCTCATTTAGACTACAATAGACACGCTCATTTAGACTACAATAGACATGCTCATTTAGACTACAAAAGACATCTCATTTAGACTACAATAGAAATGCTCATTTAGACTTTAATAGACATGCTCATTTAGACTTCAATAGACATTTCATTTAGACTACAATAGACATCTCATTTAGACTACAATAGATATGCTCATTTAGACTACAATAGACATGCTCATTTAGACTACAATAGACGTGCTCATTTAGACTACAATAGACATGCTCATTTAGACTACAATAGACGTGCTCATTTAGACTACAATAGACATGCTCATTTAGACTACAATAGACATGCTCATTCAGACTACAATAGACGTGCTCATTTAGACTACAATAGACATGCTCATTTAGACTACAATAGACGTGCTCATTTAGACTACAATAGACATGCTCATTTAGACTACAATAGACATCTCATTTAGACTACAATAGACGGTTTCATTTAGACTACAATAGACATGCTCATTTAGACTACAATAAACATCTCATTTAGACTGCAATAGACATGCTCATTTAGACTACAATAGACGTGCTCATTTAGACTACAATAGACGTGCACATTTGGACTACAATAGACGTGCTCATTTAGACTACAATAGACATGCTCATTTACACTACAATAGACATCTCATTTAGACTACAATAAACATGCTCATTTAGACTACAATAGACATGCTCATTTTGACTTCAATAGACGTGCTCATTTAGACTACAATAGACATGCTCATTTAGACTACAATAGACGTGCTCAATAAGACTACAATAGACATCTCATTTAGACTACAATAGACTACATTTAGACTAAAATAGACATGCTCATTTAGACTACAATAGACATGCTCATTTAGACTTCAATAGACATCTCATATAGACTACAATAGACATCTCATTTAGACTACAATAGATATGCTCATTTAGACTAAAATAGACATGCTCATTTAGACTACAATAGACGTGCTCATTTAGACTACAATAGACATGCTCATTTAGACTACAATAGACATGCTCATTTAGACTACAATAGACATGCCCATTTAAACTACAATAGACATGCTCATTTAGACTACAATAGAAATCTCATTTAGACTGCAATAGGCATGCTCATTTAGACTACAATAGACATGCGCAATTAGACTACAATAGATGTGTTCATTTAGACTACAATAGACATGCTCATTTAGACTACAATAGACATTCTCATTTAGATTTTAATAGACATGCTCATTTAGACTACAATAGACATCTCATTTAGACTATAACAGACATCTCATTTAGACTACAATAGACATCTCATTTAGACTACAATAGACATGCGCATTTAGACTATAATAGACATGCTCATTTAGACTACAATTGACGTGCTCATTTAGACTACAATAGACATGCTCGTTTAGACTACAATAGACGTGCTCGTTTAGACTACAATAGACATGCTCATTCAGACTACAAGACACATCTCATTTTGACTACAATAGACGTGATCATTTAGACTACAATAGACATGCTCATTTAGACTACAATAGACATCTCATTTAGACTGCAATAGACATGCTCATTAAGACTACAACAGACGTGCTCATTTAGAATACAATAGACGTGCTCATTTAGACTTCAATAGTCATGCTCATTTAGACAACAATAGACATGCTCATTTAGACTACAATAGACATCTCATTTAGACCACAATAGACATGCTCATTTAGACCTTAATAGACATGCTCATTTAGACTACAATAGACATGCTCATTTAGACTTCAATAGACATGCTCATTTAAACTTTAATAGACATGCTCATTTAGACTACAATAGACATCTCATTTAGCCTAAAATAGACATTCTCATTTAGATTTTAATAGACATGCTCATTTAGACTACAATAGACATCTCATTTAGACTATAACAGACATCTCATTTAGACTACAATAGACATCTCATTTAGACTACACTAGACATGCTCATTTAGACTACAATAGACATCTCATTTAGACTACAATAGACATCTCATTTAAAATGCAATAGACATGCTCATTTAGACTACAATTGACATGCTCATTTAGACTACAATAGACATGCTCATTTAGACTACAATAGACGTGCTCATTTAGACTACAATAGACATGCTCATTTAGACTACAATAGACGTGCCCGTTCAGACTTCAAAAGACATGCTCATTCAGACTACAATAGACATCTCATTTAGACTACAATAGACGTGCTCATTTAGACTACAATAGACATGCTCATTTAGACTACAATAAACATCTCATTTAGACTGCAATAGACATGCTCATTTAGACTACAATAGACGTGCTCATTTAGACTACAATAGACGTGCTCATTTAGACTACAATAGACATGCTCATTTAGACTACAATAAACATGCTCATTTAGACTACAATAGACATCTCATTTAGACTACAATAGACATGCTCATTTAGACTACAATAGACGTGCTCATTTAAACTACAATAGACATGCTCATTTAGACTACAATAGACATCTCATTTAGACTACAATAGATATGTTCATTTAGACTACAATAGACATGCTCATTTAGACTACAATAGACATCTCATTTAGACTACAATACACGTGCTCATTTAGACTACAATTGACATGCTCATTTAGACTACAATAGACATGCTCATTTAGACTACAAAAGACATCTCATTTAGACTACAATAGAAATGCTCATTTAGACTTTAATAGACATGCTCATTTAGACTTCAATAGACATCTCATTTAGACTACAATAGACATCTCATTTAGACTACAATAGATATGCTCATTTAGACTACAATAGACATGCTCATTTAGACTACAATAGACGTGCTCAATTAGACTACAATAGACATGCTCATTTAGACTACAATAGACGTGCTCATTTAGACTACAATAGACATGCTCATTTAGACTACAATAGACATGCTCATTCAGACTACAATAGACGTGCTCATTTAGATTACAATAGACATGCTCATTTAGACTACAATAGACGTGCTCATTTAGACTACAATAGACATGCTCATTTAGACTACAATAGACATCTCATTTAGACTACAATAGACGGTTTCATTTAGACTACAATAGACATGCTCATTTAGACTACAATAAACATCTCATTTAGACTGCAATAGACATGCTCATTTAGACTACAATAGACGTGCTCATTTAGACTACAATAGACGTGCACATTTGGACTACAATAGACGTGCTCATTTAGACTACAATAGACATGCTCATTTACACTACAATAGACATCTCATTTAGACTACCATAAACATGCTAATTTAGACTACAATAGACATGCTCATTTTGACTTCAATAGACGTGCTCATTTAGACTACAATAGACATGCTCATTTAGACTACAATAGACGTGCTCAATAAGACTACAATAGACATCTCATTTAGACTACAATAGACTACATTTAGACTAAAATAGACATGTTCATTTAGACTACAATAGACATGCTCATTTAGACTTCAATAGACATCTCATATAGACTACAATAGACATCTCATTTAGACTACAATAGATATGCTCATTTAGACTAAAATAGACATGCTCATTTAGACTACAATAGACGTGCTCATTTAGACTACAATAGACGTGCTCATTTAGACTACAAGAGACGTGCTCATTAAGACTACAATAGTCATGCTCATTTAGACTACAATAGACATGCTCATTTAGACTACAATAGACATCTCATTTAGACTACAATAGACATGCTCATTTAGACTACAATAGACATGCTCATTTAGACTACAATAGACATCTCATTTAGACTACAATAGACATCTCATTTAGACTACAATAGACATGCTCATTTAGACCTTATTAGACATGCTCATTTAGACTACAATAGACATGCTCATTTAGCCTTTAATAGACATGCTCATTTAGACTACAATAGACATGCTCATTTAGACTTTAATAGACATGCTCATTTAGACTTTAATAGACATGCTCATTTAGACTACAATAGACATCTCATTTAGCCTACAATAGACATTCTCATTTAGATTTTAATAGACATGCTCATTTAGACTACAATAGACATCTCATTTAGACTATAACAGACATCTCATTTAGACTACAATAGATATGCTCATTTAGACTACAATATACATGCTCATTTAGACTTTAATAGACATGCTCATTTAGACTACAATAGACATCTCATTTAGACTACAATAGACATGCTCATTTAGACTTTAATAAAGAGGCTCATTTAGACTACAATAGACATCTCATTTAGACTACACTAGACATGCTCATTTAGACTACAATAGACATCTCATTTAGACTACAATAGACATCTAATTTAGACTACAATAGACATGCTCATTTAGACTACAATAGACATGCTCATTTAGACTACAATAGACGTGCTCATTAAGACTACAATAGACATGCTCATTTAGACTACAATAGACATCTCATTTAGACTACAATAGACGTGCTCATTTAGACTACAATAGACGTGCTCATTAAGACTACAATAGTCATGCTCATTTAGACTACAATAGACATGCTCATTTAGACTACAATAGACATGCTCATTTAGACTACAATAGACGTGCTCATTAAGACTACAATAGTCATGCTCATTTAGACTACAATAGACATCTCATTTAGACTACAATAGACATGCTCATTTAGACTACAATAGACATGCTCATTTAGACTACAATAGACATCTCATTTAGACTACAATAGACATCTCATTTAGACTACAATAGACATGCTCATTTAGACCTTATTAGACATGCTCATTTAGACTACAACAGACATGCTCATTTAGACTTTAATAGACATGCTCATTTAGACTACAATAGACATGCTCATTTAGACTTTAATAGACATGCTCATTTAGACTTTAATAGACATGCTCATTTAGACTACAATAGACATCTCATTTAGCCTACAATAGACATTCTCATTTATATTTTAATAGACATGCTCATTTAGACTACAATAGACATCTCATTTAGACTATAACAGACATCTCATTTAGACTACAATAGACATGCTCATTTAGACTACAATAGACATGCTCATTTAGACTTTAATAGACATGCTCATTTAGACTACGATAGACATCTCATTTAGACTACAATAGACATGCTCATTTAGACTACAATAGACGTGCTCGTTTAGACTTCAATCGACATGCTCATTCAGACTACAATAGACATCTCATTTAGACTACAATAGACGTGCTCATTTAGACTACAATAGACATGCTCATTCAGACTACAATAGACATCCCATTTAGACTGCAATAGACATGCTCATTTAGACTACAATAGACGTGCTCATTTAGACTACAATAGACGTGCTCATTTAGACTACAATAGACATGCTTATTTAGACTACAATATACATGCTCATTTGGACTACAATAAACATCTCAATTAGACTACAATAGACATGCTCATCTAGACTACAATAGACATGCTCATTTAGACTACAATAGACATGCTCATTTAGACTACAATAGACGTGCTCATTTAGACTACAATAGACATGCTCATTTAGACTTTAATAGACATGCTCATTTAGACTACAATAGACATCTCATTTAGACTTCAATAGACATGCTCATTTAGACTACAATAGACATGCTCATCTAGACTACAATAGACGTGCTCATTTAGACTACATTAGACTTGCTCATTTAGACTTTAATAGACATGCTCACTTAGACTACAATAGACATCTCATTTAGACTTCAATAGACATGCTCATTTAGACTACAATAGACATGCTCATTTAGACTTCAATAAAGAGGCTCATTTAGACTACAATAGACATCTCATTTAGACTTCAATAGACATGCTCATTTAGACTACAATAGACATCTCATTTAGACTACAATAGACATCTTATTTAGACTACAATAGACATGCTCATTTAGACTTTAATAGACATGCTCATTTAGACTACAATAGACATCTCATTTAGACTACAATAGACATCTCATTTAGACTACAATAGATATGCTCATTTAGACTTTAATAGACATGCTCATTTAGACTACAATAGACATCTCATTTAGACTGCAATAGACATGCTCATTTAGACTACAATAGACATGCTCATATAGACTACAATAGACATGCTCATTTAGACTACAATAGACGTGCTCATTTAGACTACAATAAACATGCTCATTTAGACTACAATAGACGTGCTCGTTTAGACTTCAATAGACATGCTCATTCAGACTACAATAGACATCTCATTTAGACTACAATAGACGTGCTCATTTAGACTACAATAGACATGCTCATTAAGACTACAATAGACATCTCATTTAGACTGCAATAGACATGCTCATTTAAACTACAATAGACGTGCTCATTTAGACGACAATAGACATGCTCATTTAGACTACAATATACATGCTCATTTAGACTACAATAAACATCTCATTTAGACTATAATAGACATGCTTATCTAGACTACAATAGACGTGCTCATTTAGACTACAATAGACATGCTCATTTAGACTACAATAGACATGCTCATTTAGACTTTAATAGACATGCTCATTTGGACTACAATAGACATGCTCATTTAGACTTTAAAAGACATGCTCATTTAGACTACAATAGACATGCTCATTTAGACTTTAATAAAGAGGCTCATTTAGACTACAATAGACTTGCTCATTTAGACTTTAATAAAGAGGCTCATTTAGACTACAATAGACATCTCATTTAGACTACAATAGACATGCTCATTTAGACTACAATAGACATCTCATTTAGACTAAAATAGACATCTTATTTAGACTACAATAGACATGCTCATTTAGACTTTAATAGACATGCTCATTTAGACTACAATAGACATCTCATTTAGACTACAATATACATCTCATTTAGACTGCAATAGATATGCTCATTCAGACTACAATAGACATGCTCATTTAGACTACAATAGACGTGCTCATTTAGACTGCAATAGACATGCTCATTTAGACTACAATAGACGTGCTCATTTAGACTACAATAGACATGCTCATTTAGACTACAAAAGACGTGCTCATTTAGACTACAATATACATGCTCATTTAGACTACAATAGACATCTCATTTAGACTACAATAGACATGCTCATTTAGACTACAATAGACATGCTCATTTAGACTTCATTAGACGTGCTCATTTAGACTACAATTGACATGCTCATTTAGACTACAATAGACGTGCTCATTTAGATTACAATAGACATCTCATTTAGACTACAATAGACATCTCATTTAGACTACAATAGACATGCTCATCTAGACTACAACAGACATGCTCATTTAGACTACAATAGACATCTCATTTAGGCTACAATAGACATCTCATTTAGACAACAATAGATATGCTCATTTAGACTACAATAGACATGCTCATTTAGACTACAATAGACGTGCTCATTTAGACTACAATAGACATGCTCATTTAGACTACAATAGACGTGCTCATTTAGACTACAATAGACATGCTCATTTAGACTACAATTGACATGCTCATTTAGACTACAATAGACATCTCATTTAGACTGCAATAGACATGCTCATTTAGACTACAATAGACATGCTCATTAAGACTACAATAGACATGCTCATTTAGACTACAATAGACGTGCTCATTTAGACTACAATAGACATGCTCATTTAGACTACAATAGACATGCTCATTTAGACTTTAGTAGACATGCTCATTTAGACTACAATAGACATGCTCATTTAGACTTTAATAGACATGCTCATTTAGACTACAACAGACATGCTCTTTTAGACTTTAATAGACCTTTTCATTTAGACTACAATAGACATCTCATTTAGACTACAATAGACATGCTCATTTAGACTTCAATAGACATGCTCATTTAGACTACAATAGACATCTCATTTAGACTACAACAGACATCTCATTCAGACTACAATAGACATGCTCATTTAGACTACAATAGACATGCTCATTTAGACTTTAATAGACATGCTCATTTAGACTGCAATAGACATGTCATTTAGACTACAATAGACATGCTCATTTAGACTTTAATAAAGAGGCTCGTTTAGACTACAATAGACATCTCATTTAGACTACAATAGACATGCTCATTTAGACTACAATAGAAATCCCATTTAGGCTACAATAGACATCTCATTTAGACTACAATAGACATGCTCATTTAGACTTTAATAGACATGCTCATTTAAACTACAATAGACATCTCATTTAGACTACAATAGACATCTCATTTAGACTACAATAGATGTGCTCATTTAGACTACAATATACATGCTCATTTAGACTACAATAGACGTGCTCATTTAGACTTCAATAGACATGCTCATTTAGACTACAATAGACGTGCT
Organism: Morinoia aosen; assembly: GCA_030386875.1. Lineage (NCBI taxonomy): Eukaryota > Metazoa > Arthropoda > Malacostraca > Amphipoda > Talitridae > Morinoia > Morinoia aosen. Next base: position 43,456,912 of record CM059565.1, on the reverse strand, counting down.
CATTTAGACTACAATAGACATGCTCATTTGGACTACAATAGACATCTCATTTAGACTGCAATAGACATGCTCATTTAGACTACAATAGACATGCTCATTTAGACCACAATAGACATGCTCATTTAGACTACAATAGACGTGCTCATTTAGACTACAATAGACATGCTCATTTAGACTACAATAGACGTGCTCATTTAGACCACAATAGACATGCTCATTTAGACTACAATAGACATGCTCATTTAGACTACAATAGACATCTCATTTAAAATGCAATAGACATGCTCATTTAGACTACAATTGACATGCTCATTTAGACTACAATAGACATGCTCATTTAGACTACAATAGACATGCTCATTTAGACTACAATAGACGTGCTCATTTAGACTACAATAGACATGCTCATTTAGACTACAATAGACATGCTCATTTAGACTACAATAGACGTGCTCATTTAAACTACAATAGACGTGCTCATTTAGACTACGATAGACATGCTCATTTAGACTACAATAAACATGCTCATTTAGACTACAATAGACATCTCATTTAGACTACAATAGACATGCTCATTTAGACTACAATAGACGTGCTCATTTAGACTACAATAGACATGCACATTTAGACTACAATAGACATGCTCATTTAGACTTTCATAGACATGCTCATTTAGACTACAATAGATAAGCTCATTTCGACTTTAATAGACATGCTCATTTAGACTACAATAGACATGCTCATTTAGACTTTAATAGACATGCTCATTTAGACTACAATAGACATCTCATTTAGACTACAATAGACATGCTCATTTAGACTTTAATAGACATGCTTATTTAGACTACAATAGACGTCTCATTTAGACTACAACAGACATCTCATTCACACTACAATAGACATGCTCATTTAGACTACAATAGACATGCTCATTTAGACTTTAATAGACAGTCTCATTTAGACTACAAAAGACATGTCATTTAGACTACAATAGACATGCTCATTTAGACTTTAATAAAGAGGCTCATTTAGACTACAATAGACATCTCATTTAGACTACAATAGACATGCTCATTAAGACTACAATAGACATCTCATTTAGACTACACTAGATATGTTCATTTAGACTACAATAGACATGCTCATTTAGACTACAATAAACGTGCTCATTTAGACTACAATAGACATGCTCATTTAGACTACAATAGACATCTCATTTAGACTGCAATAGACATGCTCATTTATACTTTAATAGACATGCTCATTTAGACTACAATAGACATCTCATTTAGACTACAATAGATTTGTTCATTTAGACTACAATAGACATGCTCATTTAGACTAAAATAAAAGTGCTCATTTAGACTACAATAGACATGCTCATTTAGACTACAATAGACGTGCTCATTTAGACAACAATAGAAATGCTCATTTAGACTTCAATAGACATCTCACTTAGACTGCAATAGACATGCTCATTTAGACTACAATAGACATGCTCATTTAGACTACAATAGACATGCTCATTCAGACTACAATAGACGTGCTCATTTAGACTACAATAGACATGCTCATTTAGACTACAATAGACGTGCTCATTTAGACTACAATAGACATGCTCATTTAGACTATAATAGACATCTCATTTAGACTACAATAGACGTGCTCATTTAGGCTACAATAGACATGCTCATTTAGACTACAATAGACATGCTCATTTAGACTACAATGGACATGCTCATATAGACTACAATAGACATGCTCATTTAGACTACAATAGAAATGCTCATTTAGACTACAATAGACATATCATTTAGACTACAATAGACATGCTCATTTAGACTACAATAGACATGCTCATTTAGATTACAATAGACATGCTCATTTAGACTACAATAGACATGCTCATTTAGACTTTAATAGACATGCTCATTCAGACTACAATAGACGTGCTCATTTAGACTACAATAGACATGCTCATTTAGACTACAATAGACATCTCATTTAGACTGCAATAGACATGCTCATTTAGACTACAATAGACATGCTCATTTAGACTACAATAGACATTGTGGGGAATTATTATTGTGGGGAAATACTTCACTCGGGGAAATTTGGGAAATACTTTATTCGAAGAAGTATGAAAATTTGGGATTGTGGGGAAATACTTCACTCGGGGAAATTTGGGAAATACTTTATTCGAAGAAGTATGAAAATTTGGGAAATACTTTATTTGAGGAAAGACTTCACTTCAAAATACTTTACTTGGGGAAATACAATATCTTGTTGAGCCAGGGACAGTGGACAGGATGTTGTAACCGCAGAACTCTACAAGAACGGCGTTGTTCTCAGGTTTCGACAAGAGTAGGTCTATAAATCTGTCGAGCTCAAGTGTCAGCGGTTCGACGATATGGCTGGCGCAGGCGTCTACAAACACAGTCTGAGACACGAACACAAATCTCAGGCCAACACACAACAACACGCACACACAACACGCATACGCAGGCCGTGAAGATATTCACGGTCGAGAACAGTGCTCCCAATAGGCGTGGCTACGGGTCAAAACAACCAGTCGTGAAGGGGGAAGGAAGTAAACTCGAAACTGCCCACGATACTAGCCAATGAAAGCAACGAGGGGAACGCGGACACAAAGAAACAGCCAATACCGCTTCTAGATGTCGAAGTAAGCGAGTCTCCAACCAATAAGATCGGGATTTTTGGAGAAGGAATGAGGCGACGCGGATAAAAAGAATTCACGACAAGAATTGGGAGGATTCTGGTCTCAGCCACGCGAAACGATACACGTCAGGCTTTGGAGTGCAAAAACCGGGAAATTTCGGCGATAGGCCGACATTTCCCGGGCTAGTGTTAAGTCAGGATTGACTTCACTCGAGAAATCGAAGCCGACATTTAATACCTTCAATAACGTCAAGATTGTGCAACGAACACCCGCTCGAAGTGTGTGCGGATAATCTCTCCGAACACCCAGGGAGACTGCAACTGTATCGTCGAAGTATTGCCCTGCAATGAGCACTCGCTCGAAGAATTACGGCCTGAGCACATCAACAATTCAGCGTGAAGTGAAACACCCATGGAGAATCTCTGCGCTTATCATAAGCTCACAATAACCGCAGTTTAAATCTGGAGTGCGCGTTCACCAACAATGCGGAAGGAAGCAAGAAAAGATATACAGTTAGCCAGCCTTTCAACGCAGCCAAAACTCAGATGTGCGAAGAATGGAGAACAGTAACACCTTCCCAATAGAGCCTGAAGATTTCCGCCGCAGCGATGGAACTTTCTCTGTTGAAAAGCCCGCGAAGTTGGAAAGATTCTTCACCGAACATTCAGCGATCGCGCATCACAGAAAAGTTTAATGTCGTCAGATAGAGTATTTTGGAACAGTGCTACAAAGTGTGATAGTGCGCTCCGAGCGTAGAGCGATCAAATGTAATTTGTGTCATGCAGAAAATTGGCTCATGTTCGAATTCTGCGTTGTGCAAGATGCGAGGTATGTTGTATTTGAACACCTTGTGGTAAGCAAAGCTCCTTGATTTTATATTGCATTATTTCCAAATGTTTCGTATTCATGCTAGCCCATTCATCGACTATGTTTCCTGATTTTTGCACAGTGCGGAAAGTTATTTTTGTCGTAACCCGGAAATTGATGTGCTAGCGTTCATTGTAATAAGGAGAGTAGATTTCTCGTTCTTTGTGTGGCTCATTATACGTTGCTTATGTTGGTGCGTTCATGTGGTGCTCAGGTTGGCCCAGTCATGCCGCCACGGAGCGTGCGCAAAGCACGATTTATGGCAGTCATCGGCCTAGACAGCCAAGGTGTGGTTTTCTCATTGTGTCGTGTGGGATTGCCATGTCGTTAAATCCATGCGCATGTTGCTATAACATTTCCCTGAGCTTAATCATTGCATTGAAATACTATGTGTGTCATATTGAAATCCACGTGTTTCCAAATAAATTCATGTAAATCTTCAATCCTTTTATTCTCCATGTCTGGTATGCAGGTGTACGCAAGCATAAAGGATAATACTTTAACATGTTTGGGGGTTGAGACTCCCCCTGCGTGCGTGATTAGGAACCCGTTTCACGTATCGCGACATGTCTATTGTAGTCTATATGAGATGTCTATTGAAGTCTAAATGAGCATGTCTATTGTAGTCTAAATGAGCATGTCTATTTTAGTCTAAATGTAGTCTATTGTAGTCTAAATGAGATGTCTATTGTAGTCTTATTGAGCACGTCTATTGTAGTCTAAATGAGCATGTCTATTGTAGTCTAAATGAGCACGCCTATTGAAGTCAAAATGAGCATGTCTATTGTAGTCTAAATGAGCATGTTTATTGTAGTCTAAATGAGATGTCTATTGTAGTGTAAATGAGCATGTCTATTGTAGTCTAAATGAGCACGTCTATTGTAGTCCAAATGTGCACGTCTATTGTAGTCTAAATGAGCACGTCTATTGTAGTCTAAATGAGCATGTCTATTGCAGTCTAAATGAGATGTTTATTGTAGTCTAAATGAGCATGTCTATTGTAGTCTAAATGAAACCGTCTATTGTAGTCTAAATGAGATGTCTATTGTAGTCTAAATGAGCATGTCTATTGTAGTCTATATGAGATGTCTATTGAAGTCTAAATGAGCATGTCGATTGTAGTCTAAATGAGCATGTCTATTTTAGTCTAAATGTAGTCTATTGTAGTCTAAATGAGATGTCTATTGTAGTCTTATTGAGCACGTCTATTGTAGTCTAAATGAGCATGTCTATTGTAGTCTAAATGAGCACGCCTATTGAAGTCAAAATGAGCATGTCTATTGTAGTCTAAATGAGCATGTTTATTGTAGTCTAAATGAGATGTCTATTGTAGTGTAAATGAGCATGTCTATTGTAGTCTAAATGAGCACGTCTATTGTAGTCCAAATGTGCACGTCTATTGTAGTCTAAATGAGCACGTCTATTGTAGTCTAAATGAGCATGTCTATTGCAGTCTAAATGAGATGTTTATTGTAGTCTAAATGAGCATGTCTATTGTAGTCTAAATGAAACCGTCTATTGTAGTCTAAATGAGATGTCTATTGTAGTCTAAATGAGCATGTCTATTGTAGTCTATATGAGCACGTCTATTGTAGTCTAAATGAGCATGTCTATTGTAGTCTAAATGAGCACGTCTATTGTAGTCTGAATGAGCATGTCTATTGTAGTCTAAATGAGCATGTCTATTGTAGTCTAAATGAGCACGTCTATTGTAGTCTACATGAGCATGTCTATTGTAGTCTAAATGAGCACGTCTATTGTAGTCTAAATGAGCATGTCTATTGTAGTCTAAATGAGCATATCTATTGTAGTCTAAATGAGATGTCTATTGTAGTCTAAATGAGATGTCTATTGAAGTCTAAATGAGCATGTCTATTAAAGTCTAAATGAGCATTTCTATTGTAGTCTAAATGAGATGTCTTTTGTAGTCTAAATGAGCATGTCTATTGTAGTCTAAATGAACATATCTATTGTAGTCTAAATGAGATGTCTATTGTAGTCTAAATGAGCATGTCAATTGTAGTCTAAATGAGCACGTCTATTGTAGTCTAAATGATTATGTCTATTGTAGTCTAAATGAGATGTCTATTGTAGTCTAAATGAGCATGTTTATTGTAGTCTAAATGAGCATGTCTATTGTAGTCTAAATGAGCACGTCTATTGTAGTCTAAATGAGCACGTCTATTGTAGTCTGAATGAGCATGTCTATTGCAGTCTAAATGAGCATGTCTATTGTAGTCTAAATGAGCATATCTATTGTAGTCTAAATGAGATGTCTATTGTAGTCTAAATGAGATGTCTATTGAAGTCTAAATGAGCATGTCTATTAAAGTCTAAATGAGCATGTCTATTGTAGTCTAAATGAGCATGTCTATTAAGGTCTAAATGAGCATGTCTATTGTAGTCTAAATGAGCATGTCTATTATAGTCTTAATGAGCACGTCTATTGTAGTCGAAATGAGCATGTCTATTAAAGTCTAAATGAGCATGTCTATTGTAGTCTAAATGAGCATGTCTATTAAGGTCTAAATGAGCATGTCTATTGTGGTCTAAATGAGATGTCTATTGTAGTCTAAATGAGCATGTCTATTGTAGTCTAAATGATCACGTCTATTGTAGTCAAAATGAGATGTCTATTGTAGTCTGAATGAGCATGTCTATTGTAGTCTAAACGAGCACGTCTATTGTAGTCTAAACGAGCATGTATATTGTAGTCTAAATGAGCACGTCAATTGTGGTCTAAATGAGCATGTCTATTATAGTCTAAATGCGCATGTCTATTGTAGTCTAAATGAGATGTCTATTGTAGTCTAAATGAGATGTCTGTTATAGTCTAAATGAGATGTCTATTGTAGTCTAAATGAGCATGTCTATTAAAATCTAAATGAGAATGTCTATTGTAGTCTAAATGAGCATGTCTATTGTAGTCCAAATGAACACATCTATTGTAGTCTAATTGCGCATGTCTATTGTAGTCTAAATGAGCATGCCTATTGCAGTCTAAATGAGATGTCTATTGTAGTCTAAATGAGCATGTCTATTGTAGTTTAAATGGGCATGTCTATTGTAGTCTAAATGAGCATGTCTATTGTAGTCTAAATGAGCATGTCTATTGTGGTCTAAATGAGCACGTCTATTGTAGTCTAAATGAGCATGTCTATTTTAGTCTAAATGAGCATATCTATTGTAGTCTAAATGAGATGTCTATTGTAGTCTATATGAGATGTCTATTGAAGTCTAAATGAGCATGTCTATTGTAGTCTAAATGAGCATGTCTATTTTAGTCTAAATGTAGTCTATTGTAGTCTAAATGAGATGTCTATTGTAGTCTTATTGAGCACGTCTATTGTAGTCTAAATGAGCATGTCTATTGTAGTCTAAATGAGCACGCCTATTGAAGTCAAAATGAGCATGTCTATTGTAGTCTAAATGAGCATGTTTATTGTAGTCTAAATGAGATGTCTATTGTAGTGTAAATGAGCATGTCTATTGTAGTCTAAATGAGCACGTCTATTGTAGTCCAAATGTGCACGTCTATTGTAGTCTAAATGAGCACGTCTATTGTAGTCTAAATGAGCATGTCTATTGCAGTCTAAATGAGATGTTTATTGTAGTCTAAATGAGCATGTCTATTGTAGTCTAAATGAAACCGTCTATTGTAGTCTAAATGAGATGTCTATTGTAGTCTAAATGAGCATGTCTATTGTAGTCTAAATGAGCACGTCTATTGTAGTCTAAATGAGCATGTCTATTGTAGTCTAAATGAGCACGTCTATTGTAGTCTGAATGAGCATGTCTATTGTAGTCTAAATGAGCATGTCTATTGTAGTCTAAATGAGCACGTCTATTGTAGTCTACATGAGCATGTCTATTGTAGTCTAAATGAGCACGTCTATTGTAGTCTAAATGAGCATGTCTATTGTAGTCTAAATGAGCATATCTATTGTAGTCTAAATGAGATGTCTATTGTATTCTAAATGAGATGTCTATTGAAGTCTAAATGAGCATGTCTATTAAAGTCTAAATGAGCATTTTTATTGTAGTCTAAATGAGATGTCTTTTGTAGTCTAAATGAGCATGTCTATTGTAGTCTGAATGAACATATCTATTGTAGTCTAAATGAGATGTCTATTGTAGTCTAAATGAGCATGTCTATTGTAGTCTAAATGAGCACGTCTATTGTAGTCTAAATGAGCATGTCTATTGTAGTCTAAATGAGATGTCTATTGTAGTCTAAATGAGCATGTTTATTGTAGTCTAAATGAGCATGTCTATTGTAGTCTAAATGAGCACGTCTATTGTAGTCTAAATGAGCACGTCTATTGTAGTCTAAATGAGCATGTCTATTGCAGTCTAAATGAGATGTCTATTGTAGTCTAAATGAGCATGTCTATTGTAGTCTAAATGAGCACGTCTATTGTAGTCTAAATGAGATGTCTATTGTAGTCTGAATGAGCATGTCTTTTGAAGTCTAAACGAGCACGTCTATTGTAGTCTAAATGAGCATGTCATTGTAGTCTAAACGAGCACGTCTATTGTAGTCTAAATGAGCATGTCTATTGTAGTCTAAATGAGCATGTCAATTGTAGTCTAAATGAGCATGTCTATTGCATTTTAAATGAGATGTCTATTGTAGTCTAAATGAGCATGTTTATTGTAGTCTAAATGATCATGTCTATTGTAGTCTAAATGAGCACGTCTATTGTAGTCTAAATGAGCATGTCTATTGTAGTCTAAATAAGCACGTCTATTGTAGTCTAAATGAGCATGTCTATTGTAGCCTAAATGAGCATGTCTATTGTAGTCTAAATGAGCATGTCCATTGCAGTCTAAATGAGATGTCTATTGTAGTCTATATGAGATGTCTATTGTAGTCTAAATGAGATGTCTATTGTAGTTTAAATGAGCATGTCTATTAAAGTCTAAATGAGCATGTCTATTGTAGTCTAAATGAAATGTCTATTGTAGCCTAAATGAGATGTCTATTGTAGTATGAATGAGCATGTCTATTGTAGTCTAAATGAGATGTCTATTGTAGTCTAAATGAGCCTCTTTATTAAAGTCTAAATGAGCATGTCTATTGTAGTCTAAATGACATGTCTATTGTAGTCTAAATGAGCATGTCTATTAAAGTCTAAATGAGCATGTCTATTGTAGTCTAAATGAGCATGTCTATTGTAGTCTGAATGAGATGTCTGTTGTAGTCTAAATGAGATGTCTATTGTAGTCTAAATGAGCATGTCTATTAAAGTCTAAATGAGCATGTCTATTGTTGTCTAAATGAGATGTCTATTGTAGTCTAAATGAGCAGGTCTATTAAAGTCAAAATGAGCATGTCTATTGTAGTCTAAATGAGCATGTCTATTAAAGTCTAAATGAGCATGTCTATTGTAGTCTAAATGAGCATGTCTACTAAAGTCTAAATGAGCATGTCTATTGTAGTCTAAATGAGCATGTCTATTGTAGTCTAAATGAGCACGTCTATTGTAGTCTAAATGAGCATGTCTATTGTAGTCTAAATGAGCATGTCTATTGTAGTCTAAATGAGCATGTCTATTGTAGTCTAAATGAGCATATCTATTGTTGTCTAAATCAGATGTCTATTGTAGTCTATATGAGATGTCTATTGAAGTCTAAATGAGCATGTCTATTGTAGTCTAAATGAGCATGTCTATTGTAGTCTAAATGTAGTCTATTGTAGTCTAAAAGAGCTGTTTATTGTAGTGTAAATGAGCATGTCTATTGTAGTCTAAATAAGCACGTCTATTGTAGTCTAAATGAGCATGTCTATTGTAGTCTAAATGAGCATGTCTATTGTAGTCTAAATGAGCATGTCCATTGCAGTTTAAATGAGATATCTATTGTAGTCTATATGAGATGTCTATTGTAGTCTAAATGAGATGTCTATTGTAGTTTAAATGAGCATGTCTATTAAAGTCTAAATGAGCATGTCTATTGTAGTCTAAATGAGATGTCTATTGTAGCCTAAATGAGATGTCTATTGTAGTATGAATGAACATGTCTATTGTAGTCTAAATGAGATGTCTATTGTAGTCTAAATGAGCCTCTTTATTAAAGTCTAAATGAGCCTGTCTATTGTAGTCTAAATGACATGTCTATTGTAGTCTAAATGAGCATGTCTATTAAAGTTTAAATGAGCATGTCTATTGTAGTCTAAATGAGCATGTCTATTGTAGTCTGAATGAGATGTCTGTTGTAGTCTAAATGAGATGTCTATTGTAGTCTAAATGAGCATGTCTATTAAAGTCTAAATGAGCATGTCTATTGTTGTCTAAATGAGATGTCTATTGTAGTCTAAATGAGCAGGTCTATTAAAGTCAAAATGAGCATGTCTATTGTAGTCTAAATGAGCATGTCTATTAAAGTCTAAATGAGCATGTCTATTGTAGTCTAAATGAGCATGTCTACTAAAGTCCAAATGAGCATGTCTATTGTAGTCTAAATGAGCATGTCTATTGTAGTCTAAATGAGCACGTCTATTGTAGTCTAAATGAGCATGTCTATTGTAGTCTAAATGAGCATGTCTATTGTAGTCTAAATGAGCATGTCAATTGCAGTCTAAATGAGATATCTATTGTAGTCTAAATGAGCATGTCTATTGTAGTCTAAATGAGCATGTCTATTGTAGTCTAAATGAGCATATCTATTGTTGTCTAAATCAGATGTCTATTGTAGTCTATATGAGATGTCTATTGAAGTCTAAATGAGCATGTCTATTGTAGTCTAAATGAGCATGTCTATTGTAGTCTAAATGTAGTCTATTGTAGTCTAAAAGAGCTGTCTATTGTAGTCTGAATGAGCACGTCTATTGTAGTCTAAATGAGCATGTCTATTGTAGTCTATATGAGCACGTCTATTGAAGTCTAAATGAGCATGTCTATTGTAGTCTAAATGAGCATGTTTATTGTAGTCTAAATGAGATGTCTATTGTAGTGTAAATGAGCATGTCTAGTGTAGTCTAAATGAGCACGGCTAGTATCCCCACGATACTAGCCAATGAAAGCAACGAGGGGAACGCGGACACAAAGAAACAGCCAATACCGCTTCTAGATGTCGAAGTAAGCGAGTCTCCAACCAATAAGATCGGGATTTTTGGAGAAGGAATGAGGCGACGCGGATAAAAAGAATTCACGACAAGAATTGGGAGGATTCTGGTCTCAGCCACGCGAAACGATACACGTCAGGCTTTGGAGTGCAAAAACCGGGAAATTTCGGCGATAGGCCGACATTTCCCGGGCTAGTGTTAAGTCAGGATTGACTTCACTCGAGAAATCGAAGCCGACATTTAATACCTTCAATAACGTCAAGATTGTGCAACGAACACCCGCTCGAAGTGTGTGCGGATAATCTCTCCGAACACCCAGGGAGACTGCAACTGTATCGTCGAAGTATTGCCCTGCAATGAGCACTCGCTCGAAGAATTACGGCCTGAGCACATCAACAATTCAGCGTGAAGTGAAACACCCATGGAGAATCTCTGCGCTTATCATAAGCTCACAATAACCGCAGTTTAAATCTGGAGTGCGCGTTCACCAACAATGCGGAAGGAAGCAAGAAAAGATATACAGTTAGCCAGCCTTTCAACGCAGCCAAAACTCAGATGTGCGAAGAATGGAGAACAGTAACACCTTCCCAATAGAGCCTGAAGATTTCCGCCGCAGCGATGGAACTTTCTCTGTTGAAAAGCCCGCGAAGTTGGAAAGATTCTTCACCGAACATTCAGCGATCGCGCATCACAGAAAAGTTTAATGTCGTCAGATAGAGTATTTTGGAACAGTGCTACAAAGTGTGATAGTGCGCTCCGAGCGTAGAGCGATCAAATGTAATTTGTGTCATGCAGAAAATTGGCTCATGTTCGAATTCTGCGTTGTGCAAGATGCGAGGTATGTTGTATTTGAACACCTTGTGGTAAGCAAAGCTCCTTGATTTTATATTGCATTATTTCCAAATGTTTCGTATTCATGCTAGCCCATTCATCGACTATGTTTCCTGATTTTTGCACAGTGCGGAAAGTTATTTTTGTCGTAACCCGGAAATTGATGTGCTAGCGTTCATTGTAATAAGGAGAGTAGATTTCTCGTTCTTTGTGTGGCTCATTATACGTTGCTTATGTTGGTGCGTTCATGTGGTGCTCAGGTTGGCCCAGTCATGCCGCCACGGAGCGTGCGCAAAGCACGATTTATGGCAGTCATCGGCCTAGACAGCCAAGGTGTGGTTTTCTCATTGTGTCGTGTGGGATTGCCATGTCGTTAAATCCATGCGCATGTTGCTATAACATTTCCCTGAGCTTAATCATTGCATTGAAATACTATGTGTGTCATATTGAAATCCACGTGTTTCCAAATAAATTCATGTAAATCTTCAATCCTTTTATTCTCCATGTCTGGTATGCAGGTGTACGCAAGCATAAAGGATAATACTTTAACATGTTTGGGGGTTGAGACTCCCCCTGCGTGCGTGATTAGGAACCCGTTTCACGTATCGCGACAGGGAAAATATCAACTGTCCTATATATATGCAAGCGTACTGTCTGTATGTCAGCTTGGAAATTTTAAAGGAATTCATTTTCAGTTGTCCAAAAAATTTCTGTTTCTTTTAATTCAGTCAAACAGTCGCTCGATAATTAAGCAGAATTTTCTGCAAGTACAAACACCCCGTGTCATTTCGTGGACATTCCAATTTTTGGAGTAAAATTCTAACGTAGAGCGGTGCCCCGTCGCCTGCACCGGGCGTGCTGTATACCGATGCCTACCGCCGATCGCGCTGTTGGAGGACGGAGTCATAAAATTTGAGATTCTGGGAGCTGCAGTCTAACCATTTTCTGAGCGCCTAATTTGAAGTGTACTTGCCTAAGTGTTATCCATGGCCATTAATTTCGAAATGCTATGAGGAATTGATATTTTCCGGGATCTTTGCTCATTTTTCTCGTGCCGCTGAGTTGATTCAGTTAATGTTGTTTGAGTAAATATTAAATCAAAGTTCAATTAATAGCGTTGTCTTCTTGGCACATTTTGTTTTTGGTGCATCCGAGAGCCAGCATAATTTGGCCACGTTCCGTAACAGAATAAAATGCAAATTGGATTGTGTGCTTCGTGATATCTATTTATCAGCATGGGTGAATATTCAAATGATTTATGCGGTGTCCGAATATTTTTTTGTGTGGGTAATGATCAAACAGTCAATTCAATCATATAAGTGCTCAATGTTAAATAGAAATTTCTGCCTGTTGAATTTTTTCTCGATGCATTTTTGAGTGCCGTCTAATTGACGGCCCAGAGTTTGAGGAGACAGGCAGGCACTGGACACTGTTCGTAAGGCGATAAACCAAATTCTTGTGGTCGTAGCCAGACCATTTCCTAAAGTGGCTAATTTAAACGAGCGCGACTAAGTCATTTGAAGCTGAGTAATCCATTAACATTAGTTTTTATAAATCAAATAAGAAACTCACTTCATCAGTATTACACAAAGTGTTCAAGCTCGTCATAAGGCTGAGTTGACTTGATTTAACTTTCCACAGCGAATCTAGCCCCAATTATTTAGAATGATGGAGCATGGTTTCCTGAGCATTTCTCATTTTCTTGAACTTCCAAAACCATCAAAATCCTGTCAAATGCTGCAGTGAGTCATCAAATTTAAATGTCCTTCATTCTTCAGTGGAAATTTACAGTTGAATGTGTTATGAGTAGAAATAATCATTGTGCATCAGTAGATAAGCTCTGCTGCGTTTGCTAGGAGAATACTTGCTCTAATTTCTTGACGCTGTGTTCTATAAAATTTTTCTTGAGTGCTAAAAAAAATTTTTGGTTGAATTTTATATCATCTGTACAATTATTAGGTTTAACTGAATTTAGGTGTGCAGAGATGGCTCTGGAAAATGACGCCGTAATTTAGCAAATACCGCCTTATCTCAAATGAATCTTTGAAACAAGTTTACATTTTCTGGGCTTTGAGACATTTAGTAATTAATCCAGTTGGAATTTTCATTTTTAATGATACCTTACTCAAAATAATTTGCAGAAATTTTTGGCCTCGTGTGTGTCAAGCTTCTACAATCAGCTTTAGCAACATGCTTAACATTGGATTCGAAAGCATTGGAGCATTTAATTTGTAATAATTAAAACATGTTGAAATTAAATTGAATGTTTCCAGGACATGTCGATCCATTACAGTTTACTGACTGACATGTTGAGAGCAGCATGATCCACAGTTTCATTGATTAAAATCCGAGTGTTTAGTTGTGATGATAAAAATGTTGAATGAATTAAGTGACGGTGCTGAGGATAAAAAATTAAATGTAGTGTTTTAAAGTAAGTGATAATTTCAACGGTGCTGCGAATTCAGTTCGTAGTCTAATTTTATTTGCTTTGATATAAATGACGCCTCTGCTCGTGTGTTAAGTAAAGTAAAATTCGTCATTCCTTTCTATTCACAAGATCATTATGGCAAGCTCCAGTACATCAGAGTGAGAATTTAAATGATTGCTTCAATAATAATACACTAAAATCATTAAATATTTTGGGTGATTTTTCACATGTGCCAAGTATACAATCCATTTCGACACTGACATAAGTCAATCAATACCTTTATATCAAATTCACTGAGCATAAAAATTTTGCTTCCTTAACTTTTATAAATTCATGATGTTTGAAAATTTCCTTTTGATGTGAATTCGACAGTAGAGCGTAGTAATTTAAGATTATTCAATCCTAGCTGCCTTCAGGTAGGAAGGAATTTTTATTATATTAAGTGTCTGTAGATTTTAAAAGGTAAACACGTGGATTAAATGCAATTTTTTGTAGTCTAAACGGTTACAGGTCGCCGATAAAATAATTTTTCTGTATCAGTTTGAACGCGTATTGAATTTTGAGCTCGCATTTTTGTTTAAATCGTTGATTGCCCAGAATAGGAACTTTCAAGTTGATGCTCACCATGATGAATTGAAACTTTTAATAATTTTGTTAACACTGGAATATACCACCCAATTGGAGTTTGTTCCTAAGGAGTTATTGAAAATTAAAGAGGAGATTTGCTGTATCAAGGAGGATTTTTGCTGTATCAAAGTGAGAATTTCATGAAGTAAGCTACAATACTCGATGTATAAATTTCGTTTTTGAAGTTGCAAGCGTAATGCATTTAATATTTTTGTAAACTCTTACTTAAATGATGCTGTCCATTCTCGTCGGTAATTCAAACTGAATTATTGTGTAACACTGAGAGTGTGTTCTTGCTTAGGCAAAGTTAACGAGTTAGCTTCACGGAAATATGAGCGTTTCACATTGTCGGAAATGTACAATATTCCATATGGAGACTTTATTTTCTGTTAGATGGGTTTAATACAGCGTGAGAATTGAAATGAAAAGCATTGCAGTGAATACATGGAATTTATCTTAACGATTCGGATCAGCGTGACAGTCTGCGGTGCAGCGAAGCTATGTATTTTTATTGCTGTACCAAGCCGAGGCAGTAAAATAATTCTCTTGTGCGTCAAGTAAGTGTGGTATTACGTGAGGTTATAATGTAGGATTTGAAAGTAGGAAATGTCTGAGAGAGTATGATCAGTAACATTGATTTATAAATGTGTCGTATCAAAAATGACGAGTTATTTGAGTCAAACTGGTGAAGGTGTCAGCACCGTTGTGTGGGAATTTCTTGATCACTCTTTCCCCATAATGTTGTTGACGCTGACGCTGGTCATTCTCAAACATCATTGGTATACGTCATTAATTTCATTTTTTGTTCATTGTCATGTAGGCATGATAATTATTAGGGTGATAATTCCCTTAATGCGTTGTTTAACGACGTTAGTGAAACTTTGAAACAGAAAGAATATATACAAATCGTATGTACGAACGATGTCGTCGAGCAACGTGGAATCATTTAAATGTGCTGCTCTGAATCTGGGGCTGAGAATCGGATAAATTTTGTGTTATGTCTATTTTATTTCTGCATTTCTTTGTATGTCGGTATTGCTAGAATGTCGGATCGCTAGAAAAGCCTTCGCGGCCGAGTATAACGTAAAGTCCGATGACCTGATAGTACCCAATGTATGTGTAATTTTTTTTTGGTATGTCGGTATTGTTAGAATGTCGGATCGCTAGAAAAGCCTTCGCGGCCGAGTATAACGTAAAGTCCGATGACCTGATAGTACCCAATGTATGTGTAATTTTTTCTGGTGTGTCGGTGTTGTCATAATGTCTGATCGTTAGAAAAGCCTTCGCGGCAGAGTATAATGTAAAGTTAGACGCCGTGACAATACCCAATGTATATGTGTTTTTTTTATTGGTGCGTATTCAGGATTTCGGCCTACAAGGTAAATCTCCTGCGAGTTCGTACATCATGTGTAATAATGTTCATATAGTCTTGTGAGGTGATTTGACCGATTAGTAACACCGTCGAACGAATTTCGGCTTTGTCTAGAGTTGGTTGAGGATACCGGAAATTAAATAGTTTATGTGTGTATGTAGGAATTCTTCGCGTAGCTCACGTCCGCCTCACTCAAGGCAGATTTAAAGGAAACCGAGGAACCATTCTTACGTTGAGCGACCATGTAATGCGCTGTCTCTCGATTACCAAGTAACCATGTTAGACAATTAAACGCGTATTTACGGAAGTTGATCTTAGCACTATAACGCGAACCTAAGGGGTTGATGTCATGCTAGTCGCCGAGCTGACTGAGAACAAAACCTGAAGGTCTTCGCAAATAAATGTGCTTCATTTTCTACAATTATAATGAAAGAGCTTATGAGCTCCAACGTGGGAGTCCTACGCGTATTGACGCAGTAATCTACAGGATTTGTCCGCGATTTGACGCAACGAGGATCTACGGAATTTCCACGAGTTCACGTGACGCCAAGGATGAATTTTTATGGAAAAGCTTCAGTAACCGATTCTCAGCAGGGGGCCCTCCCCAGGATCAGTAGCAAGCCAGGATCAGTAGCAAGCCAGGATCAGTAGCAAGCCAGGATCAGTAGCAAGCGAGGATCAGTAGCAAGCCGAGGATCAGTAGCAAGCCGAGGAGCAGCAAGTCACAGGAGCAACAGCAAGCTGAAGCTAGGCGCGCAGGAGGAGCAACAGCAAGTTGTTGCAAGGAAAACGTCTACTCTGAATCACAAGATGAAATGATAATTATGAGGAAGAAAACTTGAGGTCGGAAAATCACCTCCATTTGAGATTGTGTTTTTAGGTGGATTGCAACCGAGAAAGCTGAAAGGATGTCTCTGCTTGTAACAAATTCGCCGATTTTTCGATCTCTAATTGATATGTTTATCTATGTCGATGAATTGCCGAGAGCAAGTCGAGAATAATATGTCGTGTGTGTTTTATTTTATGCGTTGAAGTGTCCGATTTATGCGTTATCTT
This sequence comes from Morinoia aosen, assembly GCA_030386875.1. Classification (NCBI taxonomy): domain Eukaryota; kingdom Metazoa; phylum Arthropoda; class Malacostraca; order Amphipoda; family Talitridae; genus Morinoia; species Morinoia aosen. Next base: position 43,439,985 of record CM059565.1, on the reverse strand, counting down.
TGATGTGTTCTTTTCTATTTGCGTACTACAATGTGTATAAGAAGTGTGGGTCTCAATTATTTAGTGTGTGTCAGATATTAATGAATTTTTTTAATGCGTCAACATCGGCGCGTTGCAAGAAGGTAAATCATGAGGTGATATGTAAGGATATTTTGATGTCGGGAAAAGCGAAGGGACTGAATGAGGGGGGCGAATATTTTCTAAATTTTTAACGTAAAGGGTAAGTCACGGTTATAATTTAAATTAACGGATGAAAATTTGCACCAACTTTGCAAGTTGGCACAAATTTTTCTGGGGCGATGCGGGTATTGTGGGGAAATACTTCACTCGGGGAAATTTGGGAAATACTTTATTCGAAGAAGTATGAAAATTTGGGATTGTGGGGAAATACTTCACTCGGGGAAATTTGGGAAATACTTTATTCGAAGAAGTATGAAAATTTGGGAAATACTTTATTTGAGGAAAGACTTCACTTCAAAATACTTTACTTGGGGAAATACAATATCTTGTTGAGCCAGGGACAGTGGACAGGATGTTGTAACCGCAGAACTCTACAAGAACGGCGTTGTTCTCAGGTTTCGACAAGAGTAGGTCTATAAATCTGTCGAGCTCAAGTGTCAGCGGTTCGACGATATGGCTGGCGCAGGCGTCTACAAACACAGTCTGAGACACGAACACAAATCTCAGGCCAACACACAACAACACGCACACACAACACGCATACGCAGGCCGTGAAGATATTCACGGTCGAGAACAGTGCTCCCAATAGGCGTGGCTACGGGTCAAAACAACCAGTCGTGAAGGGGGAAGGAAGTAAACTCGAAACTGCCCACGATACTAGCCAATGAAAGCAACGAGGGGAACGCGGACACAAAGAAACAGCCAATACCGCTTCTAGATGTCGAAGTAAGCGAGTCTCCAACCAATAAGATCGGGATTTTTGGAGAAGGAATGAGGCGACGCGGATAAAAAGAATTCACGACAAGAATTGGGAGGATTCTGGTCTCAGCCACGCGAAACGATACACGTCAGGCTTTGGAGTGCAAAAACCGGGAAATTTCGGCGATAGGCCGACATTTCCCGGGCTAGTGTTAAGTCAGGATTGACTTCACTCGAGAAATCGAAGCCGACATTTAATACCTTCAATAACGTCAAGATTGTGCAACGAACACCCGCTCGAAGTGTGTGCGGATAATCTCTCCGAACACCCAGGGAGACTGCAACTGTATCGTCGAAGTATTGCCCTGCAATGAGCACTCGCTCGAAGAATTACGGCCTGAGCACATCAACAATTCAGCGTGAAGTGAAACACCCATGGAGAATCTCTGCGCTTATCATAAGCTCACAATAACCGCAGTTTAAATCTGGAGTGCGCGTTCACCAACAATGCGGAAGGAAGCAAGAAAAGATATACAGTTAGCCAGCCTTTCAACGCAGCCAAAACTCAGATGTGCGAAGAATGGAGAACAGTAACACCTTCCCAATAGAGCCTGAAGATTTCCGCCGCAGCGATGGAACTTTCTCTGTTGAAAAGCCCGCGAAGTTGGAAAGATTCTTCACCGAACATTCAGCGATCGCGCATCACAGAAAAGTTTAATGTCGTCAGATAGAGTATTTTGGAACAGTGCTACAAAGTGTGATAGTGCGCTCCGAGCGTAGAGCGATCAAATGTAATTTGTGTCATGCAGAAAATTGGCTCATGTTCGAATTCTGCGTTGTGCACGATGCGAGGTATGTTGTATTTGAACACCTTGTGGTAAGCAAAGCTCCTTGATTTTATATTGCATTATTTCCAAATGTTTCGTATTCATGCTAGCCCATTCATCGACTATGTTTCCTGATTTTTGCACAGTGCGGAAAGTTATTTTTGTCGTAACCCGGAAATTGATGTGCTAGCGTTCATTGTAATAAGGAGAGTAGATTTCTCGTTCTTTGTGTGGCTCATTATACGTTGCTTATGTTGGTGCGTTCATGTGGTGCTCAGGTTGGCCCAGTCATGCCGCCACGGAGCGTGCGCAAAGCACGATTTATGGCAGTCATCGGCCTAGACAGCCAAGGTGTGGTTTTCTCATTGTGTCGTGTGGGATTGCCATGTCGTTAAATCCATGCGCATGTTGCTATAACATTTCCCTGAGCTTAATCATTGCATTGAAATACTATGTGTGTCATATTGAAATCCACGTGTTTCCAAATAAATTCATGTAAATCTTCAATCCTTTTATTCTCCATGTCTGGTATGCAGGTGTACGCAAGCATAAAGGATAATACTTTAACATGTTTGGGGGTTGAGACTCCCCCTGCGTGCGTGATTAGGAACCCGTTTCACGTATCGCGACAGACATCTCATTTAGACTACAATAGATATGCTCATTTAGACTAAAATAGACATGCTCATTTAGACTACAATAGACGTGCTCATTTAGACTACAATAGACATGCTCATTTAGACTACAATAGACATGCTCATTTAGACTACAATAGACATGCCCATTTAAACTACAATAGACATGCTCATTTAGACTACAATAGACATCTCATTTAGACTGCAATAGGCATGCTCATTTAGACTACAATAGACATGCGCAATTAGACTACAATAGATGTGTTCATTTGGACTACAATAGACATGCTCATTTAGACTACAATAGACATTCTCATTTAGATTTTAATAGACATGCTCATTTAGACTACAATAGACATCTCATTTAGACTATAACAGACATCTCATTTAGACTACAATAGACATCTCATTTAGACTACAATAGACATGCGCATTTAGACTATAATAGACATGCTCATTTAGACTACAATTGACGTGCTCATTTAGACTACAATATACATGCTCGTTTAGACTACAATAGACGTGCTCGTTTAGACTACAATAGACATGCTCATTCAGACTACAATAGACATCTCATTTTGACTACAATAGACGTGATCATTTAGACTACAATAGACATGCTCATTTAGACTACAATAGACATCTCATTTAGACCACAATAGACATGCTCATTTAGACCTTAATAGACATGCTCATTTAGACTACAATAAACATGCTCATTTAGACTTTAATAGCCATGCTCATTTCGACTACAATAGACGTGCTCATTAAGACTATAATAGACATGCTCATTTAGACTACAATAGACATGCTCATTTAGACCTTAATAGACATGCTCATTTAGACTACAATAGACATGCTCATTTAGACTTTAATAGACATGCTCATTTAGACTTCAATAGACATCTCATTTAGACTACAATAGACATCTCATTTAGACTACAATAGATATGCTCATTTAGACTACAATAGTCATGCTCATTTAGACTGCAATAGACATGCTCATTCAGACTACAATAGACGTGCTCATTTAGACTACAATAGACGTGCTCATATAGACTACAATAGACATGCTCATTTAGACTACAATAAACATGCTCATTTAGACTACAATAAACATCTCATTTAGACTACAATAGACATAATCATTTAGACTACAATAGACGTGCTCATTTAGACTACAATAGACATGCTCATTTAGACTACAATAGACATCTCATTTAGACTACAATAGATATGTTCATTTAGACTACAATAGACATGCTCATTTAGACTACAAAAGACATCTCATTTAGACTACAATAGAAATGCTCATTTAGACTTTAATAGACATGCTCATTTAGACTTCAATAGACATCTCATTTAGACTACAATAGACATCTCATTTAGACTACAATAGATATGCTCATTTAGACTACAATAGACATGCTCATTTAGACTACAATAGACGTGCTCATTTAGACTACAATAGACATGCTCATGTAGACTACAATAGACGTGCTCATTTAGACTACAATAGACATGCTCATTTAGACTACAATAGACATGCTCATTCAGACTACAATAGACGTGCTCATTTAGACTACAATAGACATGCTCATTTAGACTACAATAGACGTGCTCATTTAGACTACAATAGACATGCTCATTTAGACTACAATAGACATCTCATTTAGACTACAATAGACGGTTTCATTTAGACTACAATAGACATGCTCATTTAGACTACAATAAACATCTCATTTAGACTGCAATAGACATGCTCATTTAGACTACAATAGACGTGCTCATTTAGACTACAATAGACGTGCACATTTGGACTACAATAGACGTGCTCATTTAGACTACAATAGACATGCTCATTTACACTACAATAGACATCTCATTTAGAATACAATAAACATGCTCATTTAGACTACAATAGACATGCTCATTTTGACTTCAATAGACGTGCTCATTTAGACTACAATAGACATGCTCATTTAGACTACAATAGACGTGCTCAATAAGACTACAATAGACATCTCATTTAGACTACAATAGACTACATTTAGACTAAAATAGACATGCTCATTTAGACTACAATAGACATGCTCATTTAAACTTCAATAGACATCTCATATAGACTACAATAGACATCTCATTTAGACTACAATAGATATGCTCATTTAGACTAAAATAGACATGCTCATTTAGACTACAATAGACGTGCTCATTTAGACTACAATAGACATGCTCATTTAGACTACAATAGACATGCTCATTTAGACTACAATAGACATGCCCATTTAAACTACAATAGACATGCTCATTTAGACTACAATAGACATCTCATTTAGACTGCAATGGGCATGCTCATTTAGACTACAATAGACATGCGCAATTAGACTACAATAGATGTGTTCATTTGGACTACAATAGACATGCTCATTTAGACTACAATAGACATTCTCATTTAGATTTTAATAGACATGCTCATTTAGACTACAATAGACATCTCATTTAGACTATAACAGACATCTCATTTAGACTACAATAGACATCTCATTTAGACTACAATAGACATGCGCATTTAGACTATAATAGACATGCTCATTTAGACTACAATTGACGTGCTCATTTAGACTACAATATACATGCTCGTTTAGACTACAATAGAAGTGCTCGTTTAGACTACAATAGACATGCTCATTCAGACTACAATAGACATCTCATTTTGACTACAATAGACGTGATCATTTAGACTACAATAGACATGCTCATTTAGACTACAATAGACATCTCATTTAGACTGCAATAGACATGCTCATTTAGACTACAACAGACGTGCTCATTTAGAATACAATAGACATGCTCATTTAGACTACAATAGACATGCTCATTTAGACTACAATAGACATCTCATTTAGACCACAATAGACATGCTCATTCAGACCTTAATAGACATGCTCATTTAGACTACAATAGACATGCTCATTTAGACTTTAATAGACATGCTCATTTCGACTACAATCGACGTGCTCATTAAGACTACAATAGACATGCTCATTTAGACTACAATAGACATGCTCATTTAGACCTTAATAGACATGCTCATTTAGACTACAATAGACATGCTCATTTAGACTTTAATAGACATGCTCATTTAGACTACAATAGACGTGCTCATTAAGACTACAATAGACGTGCTCATTTAGACTACAATAGACATGCGCATTTAGACTACAATAGACATGCTCATTTAAACTACAATAGACATCTCATTTAGACCACAATAGACATGCTCATTTAGACCTTAATAGACATGCTCATTTAGACTACAATAGACATGCTCATTTAGACTTTAATAGACATGCTCATTTAGACTACAATAGACGTGCTCATTAAGACTACAATAGTCATGCTCATTTAGACTACAATAGACATCTCATTTAGACCACAATAGACATGCTCATTTAGACCTTAATAGACATGCTCATTTAGACTACAATAGTCATGCTCATTTAGACTTTAATAGACATGCTCATTTCGACTACAATAGACGTGCTCATTAAGACTACAATAGACATGCTCATTTAGACTACAATAGACATGCTCATTTAGACCTTAATAGACATGCTCATTTAGACTACAATAGACGTGCTCATTAAGACTACAATAGACGTGCTCATTTAGACTACAATAGACATGCGCATATAGACTACAATAGACATGCTCATTTAGACTACAATAGACATCTCATTTAGACCACAATAGACATGCTCATTTAGACCTTAATAGACATGCTCATTTAGACTACAATAGACATGCTCATTTAGACTTTAATAGACATGCTCATTTAGACTACAATAGACATGCGCATTTAGACTACAATAGACATGCTCATTTAGACTACAATAGACATCTCATTTAGACCACAATAGACATGCTCATTTAGACCTTAATAGACATGCTCATTTAGACTACAATAGACATGCTCATTTAGACTTTAATAGACATGCTCATTTCGACTACAATAGACGTGCTCATTAAGACTACAATAGACATGCTCATTTAGACTACAATAGACATGCTCATTTAGACCTTAATAGACATGCTCATTTAGACTACAATAGACATGCTCATTTAGACTTTAATAGACATGCTCATTTAGACTACAATAGACGTGCTCATTAAGACTACAATAGACGTGCTCATTTAGACTACAATAGACATGCGCATTTAAACTACAATAGACATGCTCATTTAGACTACAATAGACATCTCATTTAGACCACAATAGACATGCTCATTTAGACCTTAATAGACATGCTCATTTAGACTACAATAGACATGCTCATTTAGACTTTAATAGACATGCTCATTTAGACTACAATAGACGTGCTCATTAAGACTACAATAGACATGCTCATTTAGACTACAATAGACATCTCATTTAGACTACAATAGACGTGCTCATTAAGACTACAATAGACATGCTCATTTAGACTACAATAGACATCTCATTTAGACTACAATAGACATGCTCATTTAGACTACAATAGACATGCTCATTTAGACTACAATAGACATCTCATTTAGACTACAATAGACATCTCATTTAGACTACAATAGACATGCTCATTTGGACCTTATTAGACATGCTCATTTAGACTACAATAGACATGCTCATTTAGACTTTAATAGACATGCTCATTTAAACTACAATAGACATGCTCATTTAGACTACAATAGACATGCTCATTTAGACTACAATAGACATCTCATTTAGACTACAATAGACATGCTCATTTAGACTTTAATAGACATGCTCATTTAGACTTTGATAGACATGCTCATTTAGACTACAATAGACATCTCATTTAGAATACAATAGACATTCTCATTTAGATTTTAATAGACATGCTCATTTAGACTACAATAGACATCTCATTTAGACTATAACAGACATCTCATTTAGACTACAATAGACATGCTCATTTAGACTACAATAGACATGCTCATTTAGACTTTAATAGACATGCTCATTTAGACTACAATAGACATCTCATTTAGACTACAATAGACATGCTCATTTAGACTTTAATAAAGAGGCTCATTTAGACTACAATAGACATCTCATTTAGACTACACTAGACATGCTCATTTAGACTACAATAGACATCTCATTTAGACTACAATAGACATCTAATTTAGACTACAATAGACATGCTCATTTAGACTACAATAGACATGCTCATTTAGACTACAATAGACGTGCTCATTAAGACTACAATAGTCATGCTCATTTAGACTACAATAGACATGCTCATTTAGACTACAATAGACATCTCATTTAGACTACAATAGACGTGCTCATTTAGACTACAATAGACGTGCTCATTAAGACTACAATAGTCATGCTCATTTAGACTACAATAGACATGCTCATTTAGACTACAATAGACATCTCATTTAGACTACAATAGACATGCTCATTTAGACTACAATAGACATGCTCATTTAGACTACAATAGACATCTCATTTAGACTACAATAGACATCTCATTTAGACTACAACAGACATGCTCATTTAGACCTTATTAGACATGCTCATTTAGACTACAACAGACATGCTCATTTAGACTTTAATAGACATGCTCATTTAGACTACAATAGACATGCTCATTTGGACTTTAATAGACATGCTCATTTAGACTTTAATAGACATGCTCATTTAGACTACAATAGACATGCTCATTTAGACTACAATAGACATCTCATTTAGACCACAATAGACATGCTCATTTAGACCTTATTAGACATGCTCATTTAGACTACAATAGACATGCTCATTTAGACTTTAATAGACATGCTCATTTAGACTACAATAGACGTGCTCATTAAGACTACAATAGTCATGCTCATTTAGACTACAATAGACATCTCATTTACACCACAATAGACATGCTCATTTAGACCTTAATAGACATGCTCATTTAGACTACAATAGACATGCTCATTTAGACTTTAATAGACATGCTCATTTCGACTACAATAGACGTGCTCATTAAGACTACAATAGACATGCTCATTTAGACTACAGTAGACATGCTCATTTAGACCTTAATAGACATGCTCATTTAGACTACAATAGACGTGCTCATTAAGACAACAATAGACGTGCTCATTTAGACTACAATAGACATGCGCATTCAGACTACAATAGACATGCTCATTTAGACTACAATAGACATCTCATTTAGACCACAATAGACATGCTCATTTAGACCTTAATAGACATGCTCATTTAGACTACAATAGACATGCTCATTTAGACTTTAATAGACATGCTCATTTAGACTACAATAGACATGCGCATTTAGACTACAATAGACATGCTCATTTAGACTACAATAGACATCTCATTTAGACCACAATAGACATGCTCATTTAGACCTTAATGGACATGCTTATTTAGACTACAATAGACATGCTCATTTAGACTTTAATAGACATGCTCATTTCGACTACAATAGACGTGCTCATTAAGACTACAATAGACATGCTCATTTAGACTACAATAGACATGCTCATTTAGACCTTAATAGACATGCTCATTTAGACTACAATAGACATGCTCATTTAGACTTTAATAGACATGCTCATTTAGACTACAATAGACGTGCTCATTAAGACTACAATAGACGTGCTCATTTAGACTACAATAGACATGCGCATTTAGACTACAATAGACATGCTCATTTAGACTACAATAGACATCTCATTTAGACCACAATAGACATGCTCATTTAGACCTTAATAGACATGCTCATTTAGACTACAATAGACATGCTCATTTAGACTTTAATAGACATGCTCATTTAGACTACAATAGACGTGCTCATTAAGACTACAATAGACATGCTCATTTAGACTACAATAGACATCTCATTTAGACTACAATGGACGTGCTCATTAAGACTACAATAGTCATGCTCATTTAGACTACAATAGACATGCTCATTTAGACTACAATAGACATCTCATTTAGACTACAATAGACGTGCTCATTTAGACTACAATAGACGTGCTCATTAAGACTACAATAGTCATGCTCATTTAGACTACAATAGACATGCTCATTTAGACTACAATAGACATCTCATTTAGACTACAATAGACATGCTCATTTAGACTACAATAGACATGCTCATTTAGACTACAATAGACATCTCATTTAGACTACAATAGACATCTCATTTAGACTACAATAGACATGCTCATTTAGACCTTATTAGACATGCTCATTTAGACTACAATAGACATGCTCATTTAGACTTTAATAGACATGCTCATTTAAACTACAATAGACATGCTCATTTAGACTACAATAGACATGCTCATTTAGACTACAATAGACATCTCATTTAGACTACAATAGACATGCTCATTTAGACTTTAATAGACATGCTCATTTAGACTTTAATAGACATGCTCATTTAGACTACAATAGACATCTCATTTAGAATACAATAGACATTCTCATTTAGATTTTAATAGACATGCTCATTTAGACTACAATAGACATCTCATTTAGACTATAACAGACATCTCATTTAGACTACAATAGACATGCTCATTTAGACTACAATAGACATGCTCATTTAGACTTTAATAAACATGCTCATTTAGACTACAATAGACATCTCATTTAGACTACAATAGACATGCTCATTTAGACTACAATAGACATGCTCATTTAGACTACAATAGACATCTCATTTAGACCACAATAGACATGCTCATTTAGACCTTAATGGACATGCTCATTTAGACTACAATAGACATGCTCATTTAGACTTTAATAGACATGCTCATTTCGACTACAATAGACGTGCTCATTAAGACTACAATAGACATGCTCATTTAGACTACAATAGACATGCTCATTTAGACCTTAATAGACATGCTCATTTAGACTACAATAGACATGCTCATTTAGACTTTAATAGACATGCTCATTTAGACTACAATAGACGTGCTCATTAAGACTATAATAGACGTGCTCATTTAGACTACAATAGACATGCGCATTTAGACTACAATAGACATGCTCATTTAGACTACAATAGACATCTCATTTAGACCACAATAGACATGCTCATTTAGACCTTAATAGACATGCTCATTTAGACTACAATAGACATGCTCATTTAGACTTTAATAGACATGCTCATTTAGACTACAATAGACGTGCTCATTAAGACTACAATAGACATGCTCATTTAGACTACAATAGACATCTCATTTAGACTACAATGGACGTGCTCATTAAGACTACAATAGTCATGCTCATTTAGACTACAATAGACATGCTCATTTAGACTACAATAGACATCTCATTTAGACTACAATAGACGTGCTCATTTAGACTACAATAGACGTGCTCATTAAGACTACAATAGTCATGCTCATTTAGACTACAATAGACATGCTCATTTAGACTACAATAGACATCTCATTTAGACTACAATAGACATGCTCATTTAGACTACAATAGACATGCTCATTTAGACTACAATAGACATCTCATTTAGACTACAATAGACATCTCATTTAGACTACAATAGACATGCTCATTTAGACCTTATTAGACATGCTCATTTAGACTACAATAGACATGCTCATTTAGACTTTAATAGACATGCTCATTTAAACTACAATAGACATGCTCATTTAGACTACAATAGACATGCTCATTTAGACTACAATAGACATCTCATTTAGACTACAATAGACATGCTCATTTAGACTTTAATAGACATGCTCATTTAGACTTTAATAGACATGCTCATTTAGACTACAATAGACATCTCATTTAGAATACAATAGACATTCTCATTTAGATTTTAATAGACATGCTCATTTAGACTACAATAGACATCTCATTTAGACTATAACAGACATCTCATTTAGACTACAATAGACATGCTCATTTAGACTACAATAGACATGCTCATTTAGACTTTAATAAACATGCTCATTTAGACTACAATAGACATCTCATTTAGACTACAATAGACATGCTCATTTAGACTACAATAGACATGCTCATTTAGACTTTAATAAACATGCTCATTTAGACTACAATAGACATCTCATTTAGACTCCAATAGACATGCTCATTTAGACTTTAATAAAGAGGCTCATTTAGACTACAATAGACATCTCATTTAGACTACACTAGACATGCTCATTTAGACTACAATAGACATCTCATTTAGACTACAATAGACATCTAATTTAGACTACAATAGACATGCTCATTTAGACTACAATAGACATGCTCATTTAGACTACAATAGACGTGCTCATTAAGACTACAATAGTCATGCTCATTTAGACTACAATAGACATGCTCATTAAACTAAAATAGACATCTCATTTAAACTACAATAGACGTGCTCATTTAGACTACAATAGACGTGCTCATTAAGACTACAATAGTCATGCTCATTTAGACTACAATAGACATGCTCATTTAGACTACAATAGACATCTCATTTAGACTACAATAGACATGCTCATTTAGACTACAATAGACATGCTCATTTAGACTACAATAGACATCTCATTTAGACTACAATAGACATCTCATTTAGACTACAATAGACATGCTCATTTAGACCTTATTAGACATGCTTATTTAGACTACAACAGACATGCTCATTTAGACTTTAATAGACATGCTCGTTTAGACTACAATAGACATGCTCATTTAGACTTTAATAGACATGCTCATTTAGACTTTAATAGACATGCTCATTTAGACTACAATAGACATCTCATTTAGCCTACAATAGACATTCTCATTTAGATATTAATAGACATGCTCATTTAGACTAAAATAGACATCTCATTTAGACTATAACAGACATCTCATTTAGACTACAATAGACATGCTCATTTAGACTACAATAGTCATGCTCATTTAGACTACAATAGACATGCTCATTTAGACTACAATAGACATCTCATTTAGACTACAATAGACGTGCTCATTTAGACTACAATAGACGTGCTCATTAAGACTACAATAGTCATGCTCATTTAGACTACAATAGACATGCTCATTTAGACTACAATAGACATCTCATTTAGACTACAATAGACATGCTCATTTAGACTTTAATAGACATGCTCATTTCGACTACAATAGACGTGCTCATTAAGACTACAATAGACATGCTCATTTAGACTACAATAGACATGCTCATTTAGACCTTAATAGACATGCTCATTTAGACTACAATAGACATGCTCATTTAGACTTTAATAGACATGCTCATTTAGACTACAATAGACGTGCTCATTAAGACTACAACAGACGTGCTCATTTAGACTACGATAGACATGCGCATTTAGACTACAATAGACATGCTCATTTAGACTACAATAGACATCTCATTTAGACCACAATAGACATGCTCATTTAGACCTTAATAGACATGCTCATTTAGACTACAATAAACATGCTCATTTAGACTTTAATAGACATGCTCATTTAGACTACAATAGACGTGCTCATTAAGACTACAATAGTCATGCTCATTTAGACTACAATAGACATCTCATTTAGACCACAATAGACATGCTCATTTAGACCTTAATAGACATGCTCATTTAGACTACAATAGACATGCTCATTTAGACTTTAATAGACATGCTCATTTCGACTACAATAGACGTGCTCATTAAGACTACAATAGACATGCTCATTTAGACTACAATAGACATGCTCATTTAGACTACAATAGACATCTCATTTAGACTACAATAGACGTGCTCATTTAGACTACAATAGACGTGCTCATTAAGACTACAATAGTCATGCTCATTTAGACTACAATAGACATGCTCATTTAGACTACAATAGACATCTCATTTAGACTACAATAGACATGCTCATTTAGACTACAATAGACATGCTCATTTAGACTACAATAGACATCTCATTTAAACTACAATAGACATCTCATTTAGACTACAATAGACATGCTCATTTAGACCTTATTAGACATGCTCATTTAGACTACAACAGACATGCTCATTTAGACTTTAATAGACATGCTCATTTAGACTACAATAGACATGCTCATTTAGACTTTAATAGACATGCTCATTTAGACTTTAATAGACATGCTCATTTAGACTACAATAGACATCTCATTTAGCCTACAATAGACATTCTTAATTAGATTTTAATAGACATGCTCATTTAGACTAAAATAGACATCTCATTTAGACTATAACAGACATCTCATTTAGACTACAATAGACATGCTCATTTAGACTACAATAGACATGCTCATTTAGACTTTATTAGACATGCTCATTTAGACTACAATAGACATCTCATTTAGGCTACAATAGACATGCTCATTTAGACTTTAATAAAGAGGCTCATTTAGACTACAATAGACATCTCATTTAGACTACACTAGACATGCTCATTTAGACTACAATAGACATCTCATTTAGGCTACAATAGACATCTAATTTAGACTACAATAGACATGCTCATTTAGACTACAATAGACACGCTCCTTTAGACTACAATAGACATCTCATTTAGACTACAATAGACATGCTCATTTAGACTTTAATAGACATGCTCATTCAGACTACAGTAGACATCTCCTTTAGACTACATTAGACATGCTCATTTAGACATTAATAGACATGCTCATTTAGACTACAATAGTCGTGCTCATTTAGACTACAATAGACATGCTCATTTAAACTACAATAGACATCTCATTTAGACTACAATAGACATGCTCATTTAGACTTTTTTAGATATGCTCATTTAGACTACAATAGACATGCTCATTTAGACTACAATAGACATGCTCATTTGGACTACAATAGACATGTTCATTTAGACCACAATAGACATCTCATTTAGACTGCAATAGACATGCTCATTTAGACTACAATAGACATGCTCATTTAGACTACAATAGACATGCTCATTTAGATTACAATAGACATCTCATTTAGACTACAATAGACATGCTCATTTAGACTTTAATTGACATGCTCATTTAGACTAAAATAGACATGCTCATTTAGACAACAATAGACGTGCTCATTTAGACTACAATAAACATGCTCATTTAGACTACAATAGACATCTCATTTAGACTACAATAGACATGCTCATTTAGACTACAATAGACGTGCTCATTTAGACTACAATAGACATCTCATTTAGACTACAATAGACATGCTCATTTAAACTTTTATAGACATGCTCATTTAGACCAAAATAGACATGCTAATTTAGACTTTAATAAACATGCTCATTTAGACTACAATAGACATCTCATTTAGACTACAATAGACATGCTCATTTAGACTACAATAGACATGCTCATTTAGACTTTAATAAACATGCTCATTTAGACTACAATAGACATCTCATTTAGACTACAATAGACATGCTCATTTAGACTTTAATAAAGAGGCTCATTTAGACTACAATAGACATCTCATTTAGACTACACTAGACATGCTCATTTAGACTACAATAGACATCTCATTTAGACTACAATAGACATCTAATTTAGACTACAATAGACATGCTCATATAGACTACAATAGACATGCTCATTTAGACTACAATAGACGTGCTCATTAAGACTACAATAGTCATGCTCATTTAGACTACAATAGACATGCTCATTAAACTAAAATAGACATCTCATTTAGACTACAATAGACGTGCTCATTTAGACTACAATAGACGTGCTCATTAAGACTACAATAGTCATGCTCATATAGACTACAATAGACATGCTCATTTAGACTACAATAGACATCTCATTTAGACTACAATAGACATGCTCATTTAGACTACAATAGACATGCTCATTTAGACTACAATAGACATCTCATTTAGACTACAATAGACATCTCATTTAGACTACAATAGACATGCTCATTTAGACCTTATTAGACATGCTTATTTAGACTACAACAGACATGCTCATTTAGACTTTAATAGACATGCTCATTTAGACTACAATAGACATGCTCATTTAGACTTTAATAGACATGCTCATTTAGACTTTAATAGACATGCTCATTTAGACTACAATAGACATCTCATTTAGCCTACAATAGACATTCTCATTTAGATATTAATAGACATGCTCATTTAGACTAAAATAGACATCTCATTTAGACTATAACAGACATCTCATTTAGACTACAATAGACATGCTCATTTAGACTACAATAGTCATGCTCATTTAGACTACAATAGACATGCTCATTTAGACTACAATAGACATCTCATTTAGACTACAATAGACGTGCTCATTTAGACTACAATAGACGTGCTCATTAAGACTACAATAGTCATGCTCATTTAGACTACAATAGACATGCTCATTTAGACTACAATAGACATCTCATTTAGACTACAATAGACATGCTCATTTAGACTTTAATAGACATGCTCATTTCGACTACAATAGACGTGCTCATTAAGACTACAATAGACATGCTCATTTAGACTACAATAGACATGCTCATTTAGACCTTAATAGACATGCTCATTTAGACTACAATAGACATGCTCATTTAGACTTTAATAGACATGCTTATTTAGACTACAATAGACGTGCTCATTAAGACTACAACAGACGTGCTCATTCAGACTACAATAGACATGCGCATTTAGACTACAATAGACATGCTCATTTAGACTACAATAGACATCTCATTTAGACCACAATAGACATGCTCATTTAGACCTTAATAGACATGCTCATTTAGACTACAATAAACATGCTCATTTAGACTTTAATAGACATGCTCATTTAGACTACAATAGACGTGCTCATTAAGACTACAATAGTCATGCTCATTTAGACTACAATAGACATCTCATTTAGACCACAATAGACATGCTCATTTAGATCTTAATAGACGTGCTCATTTAGACTACAATAGACATGCTCATTTAGACTTTAATAGACATGCTCATTTCGACTACAATAGACGTGCTCATTAAGACTACAATAGACATGCTCATTTAGACTACAATAGACATGCTCATTTAGACTACAATAGACATCTCATTTAGACTACAATAGACGTGCTCATTTAGACTACAATAGACGTGCTCATTAAGACTACAATAGTCATGCTCATTTAGACTACAATAGACATGCTCATTTAGACTACAATAGACATCTCATTTAGACTACAATAGACATGCTCATTTAGACTACAATAGACATGCTCATTTAGACTACAATAGACATCTCATTTAGACTACAATAGACATCTCATTTAGACTACAATAGACATGCTCATTTAGACCTTATTAGACATGCTCATTTAGACTACAACAGACATGCTCATTTAGACTTTAATAGACATGCTCATTTAGACTACAATAGACATGCTCATTTAGACTTTAATAGACATGCTCATTTAGACTTTAATAGACATGCTCATTTAGACTACAATAGACATCTCATTTAGCCTACAATAGACATTCTCATTTAGATTTTAATAGACATGCTCATTTAGACTAAAATAGACATCTCATTTAGACTATAAAAGACATCTCATTTAGACTACAATAGACATGCTCATTTAGACTACAATAGACATGCTCATTTAGACTTTAATAGACATGCTCATTTAGACTACAATAGACATCTCATTTAGACTACAATAGACATGCTCATTTAGACTTTAATAAAGAGGCTCATTTAAACTACAATAGACATCTCATTTAGACTACACTAGACATGCTCATTTAGACTACAATAGACATCTCATTTAGACTACAATAGACATCTAATTTAGACTACAATAGACATGCTCATTTAGACTACAATAGACACGCTCCTTTAGACTACAATAGACATCTCATTTAGACTACAATAGACATGCTCATTTAGACTTTAATAGACATGCTCATTCAGACTACAGTAGACATCTCATTTAGACTACATTAGACATGCTCATTTAGACATTAATAGACATGCTCATTTAGACTACAATAGTCGTGCTCATTTAGACTACAATAGACATGCTCATTTAAACTACAATAGACATCTCATTTAGACAACAATAGACATGCTCATTTAGACTTTTTTAGATATGCTCATTTAGACTACAATAGACATGCTCATTTAGACTACAATAGACATGCTCATTTGGACTACAATAGACATGTTCATTTAGACCACAATAGACATCTCATTTAGACTGCAATAGACATGCTCATTTAGACTACAATAGACATGCTCATTTAGACTACAATAGACATGCTCATTTAGATTACAATAGACATCTCATTTAGACTACAATAGACATGCTCATTTAGACTTTAATTGACATGCTCATTTAGACTAAAATAGACATGCTCATTTAGACAACAATAGACGTGCTCATTTAGACTACAATAAACATGCTCATTTAGACTACAATAGACATCTCATTTAGACTACAATAGACATGCTCATTTAGACTACAATAGACGTGCTCATTTAGACTACAATAGACATCTCATTTAGACTACAATAGACATGCTCATTTAAACTTTTATAGACATGCTCATTTAGACTAAAATAGACATGCTAATTCAGACAACAATAGACATCTCATTTAGACTACAATAGACATGCTCATTTAGACTTTAATAGACATGCTCATTTAGACTACAATAGACATCTCATTCAGACTACAAAAAACATGCTCATTCAGACTTTAATAGACATGCTCATTTAGACTACAATAGACATCTCATTTAGACTACAACAGACATCTCATTCAGACTACAATAGACATGCTCATTTAGACTACAATAGACATGCTCATTCAGACTTTAATAGACATGCTCATTTAGACTACAATAGACATGTCATTTAGACTACAATAGACATGCTCATTTAGACTTTAATAATGAGGCTCATTTAGACTACAATAGACATCTCATTTAGACTACAATAGGCATGCTCATTTAGACTACAATAGACATCTCATTTAGGCTACAATAGACATCTCATTTAGACTACAATAGACATGCTCATTTAGACTTTAATAGACATGCTCATTTAAACTACAATAGACATCTCATTTAGACTACAATAGACATCTCATATAGACTACAATAGACATCTCATTTAGACTGCAATAGACATGCTCATTTAGACTACAATAGACATGCTCATTTAGACTACAAAAGACATGCTCATTTAGACTACAATAGACGTGCTTATTTAGACTACAATAGACATGCTCATTTAGACTACAATAGACGTGCTCATTTAGACTACAATAGACATGCTCATTTAGACTACAATAGACATGCTCATTTAGACTACAATAGACATCTCAATAAAATGCAATAGACATGCTTATTTAGACTACAATTGACATGCTTATTTAGACTACAATAGACATGCTCATTTAGACTACAATAGACGTGCTCATTTAGACTACAATAGACATGCTCATTTAGACTACAATAGACGTGCTCGTTTAGACTTCAAAAGACATGCTCATTCAGACTACAATAGACATCTCATTTAGACTACAATAGACATGCTCATTTAGACTACAATAGACATGCTCATTTAGACTACAATAGACATCTCATTTAGACTGCAATAGACATGCTCATTTAGACTACAATAGACGTGCTCATTTAGACTACAATAGACGTGCTCATTTAGACTACAATAGACATGCTCATTTAGACTACAATAAACATGCTCATTTAGACTACAATAGACATCTCATTTAGACTACAATAGACATTCTCATTTAGATTTTAATAGACATGCTCATTTAGACTACAATAGACATCTCATTTAGACTATAACAGACATCTCATTTAGACTACAATAGACATGTTCATTTAGACTACAATAGACATGCTCATTTAGACTTTAATAGACATGCTCATTTAGACTACAATAGACATCTCATTTAGACTACAATAGACATGCTCATTTAGACTTTAATAAGGAGGCTCATTTAGACTACAATAGACATCTCATTTAGACTACACTAGACATGCTCATTTAGACTACAATAGACATCTCATTTAGACTACAATAGACATCTAATTTAGACTACAATAGACATGCTCATTTAGACTACAATAGACATCTCATTTAAAATGCAATAGACATGCTCATTTAGACTACAATTGACATGCTCATTTAGACTACAATAGACATCTCATTTAGACTGCAATAGACACGCTCATTTAGACTACAATAGACGTGCTCATTTAGACTACAATAGACGTGCTCATTTAGACTACAATAGACATGCTCATTTAGACTACAATAAACATGCTCATTTAGACTACAATAGACATCTCATTTAGCCTACAATAGACATTCTCATTTAGATTTTAATAGACATGCTCATTTAGACTACAATAGACATCTCATTTAGACTATAACAGACATCTCATTTAGTCTACAATAGACATGCTCATTTAGACTACAATAGACATGCTCATTTAGACTTTAATAGACATGCTCATTTAGACTACAATAGACATCTCATTCAGACTACAATAGACATGCTCATTTAGACTTTAATAAAGAGGCTCATTTAGACTACAATAGACATCTCATTTAGACTACACTAGACATGCTCATTTAGACTACAATAGACATCTCATTTAGACTACAATAGACAACTAATTTAGACGACAATAGACATGCTCATTTAGACTACAATAGACACGCTCCTTTAGACTACAATAGACATCTCATTTAGACTACAATAGACATGCTCATTTAGACTTTAATAGACATGCTCATTTAGACTACAGTAGACATGCTCATTTGGACTACAATAGACATGCTCATTTAGACTACAATAGATATCTCATTTAGACTACAATAGACATGCTCATTTAGACTTTAATAGACATGCTCATTTAGACTACAATAGACATCTCATTTAGACTACAACAGACATCTCATTCAGACTACAATAGACATGCTCATTTAGACTACAATAGACATGCTCATTTAGACTACAATAGACATGTCATTTAGACTACAATAGACATGCTCATTTAAACTTTAATAAAGAGGCTCATTTAGACTACAATAGACATCTCATTTAGACTACAATAGACATGCTCATTTAGACTACAATAGACATCTCATTTAGGCTACAATAGACATCTCATTTAGACTACAATAGACATGCTCATTTAGACTTTAATAGCCATGCTCATTTAAACTACAATAGACATCTCATTTAGACTACAATAGACATCTCATATAGACTACAATAGACATCTCATTTAGACTGCAATAGACATGCTCATTTAGACTACAATAGACATGCTCATTTAGACTACAATAGACATGCTCATTTAGACGACAATAGACGTGCTTATTTAGACTACAATTGACATGCTCATTTAGACTACGATAGACCTGCTCATTTAGACTACAATAGACATGCTCATTTTGACTACAATAGACATGCTCATTTAGACTACAATAGACATGCTCATTTAGACTACAATAGACGTGCTCATTTAGACTACAATAGACATGCTCATTTAGACTACAATAGACATCTCATTTAAACTACAATAGACGGTTTCATTTAGACTACAATAGACATGCTCATTTAGACTACAATAGACATCTCATTTAGACTGCAATAGACATGCTCATTTAGACTACAATAGACATGCTCATTCAGACTACAATAGACGTGCTCATTTAGACTACAATAGACGTGCACATTTAGACTACAATATACGTGCTCATTTAGACTACAATAGACATGCTCATTTACACTACAATAGACATCTCATTTAGACTACAATAAACATGATCATTTAGACTACAATAGACATGCTCATTTTGACTTCAATAGACGTGCTCATTCAGACTACAATAGACATCTCATTTAGACTACAATAGACATGCTCATTTAGACTTTAATAGATATGCTCATTTAGACTACAATAGACAAGCTCATTTAGACTACAATAGACATGCTCATTTGGACTACAATAGACATGTTCATTTAGACTACAATAGACATCTCATTTGGACTGCAATATACACGCTCATTCAGACTACAATAGACATGCTCATTTAGACTACAATAGACATGCTCATTTAGATTACAATAGACATCTCATTTAGACTACAATAGACATGCTCATTTAGATTTTAATAGACATGCTAATTTAGATTACAATAGACATCTCATTTAGACTACAATAGACATGCTCATTTAGACTACAATAGACATGCTCATTTAGACAACAATAGACGTGCTCATTTAGACTACAATAAACATGCTCATTTAGACTACAATAGACATCTCATTTAGACTACAATAGACATGCTCATTTAGACTACAATAGACATCTCATTTAGACTACAATAGACATGCTCATTTAGACTACAATAGACATGCTCATTTAGACTACAATAGACATCTCATTTAGACTACAATAGACATGCTCATTTAGATTACAATAGACATCTCATTTAGACTACAATAGACATGCTCATTTAGACTACAATAGACATGCTCATTTAGACAACAATAGACGTGCTCATTTAGACTACAATAAACATGCTCATTTAGACTACAATAGACATCTCATTTAGACTACAATAGACATGCTCATTTAGACTACAATAGACGTGCTCATTTAGACTACAATAGACATCTCATTTAGACTACAATAGACATGCTCATTTAAACTTTTATAGACATGCTCATTTAGACTACAATAGACATCTCATTCAGACTACAATAGACATGCTTATTTAGACTTTAATAGACATGCACATTCAGACTACAATAGACATCTCATTTAGACTACAATAGACATGCTCATTTAGACTTCAATAGACATGCCCATTTAGACTACAATAGACATCTCATTTTGACTACAATAGACATCTCATGTAGACTACAATAGACATGCTCATTTAGACTTTAATAGACATGCTCATTTAGACTACAATAGACATCTCATTTAGACTACAATAGACATCTCATTCAGACTACAATAGACATGCTCATTTAGACTTCAATAGACATGCTCATTTAGACTAAAATAGACATCTCATTTAGACTACAATAGACATGCTCATTTAGACTACAATAGACATGCTCATTTAGACTACAATAGACATCTCATTTAGACTACAATAGACATCTCATTTAGACTACAATAGACATGCTCATTTAGACTACAATAGACATGCTCATTTAGACTACAATAGACGTGCTCATTTAGACTACAATAGAGATGCTCATTTAGACTACAATAGACATCTTATTCAGACTACAATAGACATGCTCATTTAGACTACAATAGACATGTTCATTTAGACTACAATGGACATGCTCATATAGACTACAATAGACATGCTCATTTAGACTACAATAGACATGTTCATTTAGACTACAATAGACATGCTCATTTAAACTACAATAGACATGCTTATTTAGACTACAATAGACATGCTCATTTAGACTACAATAGACATCTCATTTAGACTACAATAGACATGCTCATTTAGACTTTAATAGACATGCTCATTTAGACTACAATAGACATCTCATTCAGACTACAATAGACATGCTCATTTAGACTTCAATAGACATGCTCATTTAGACTACAATAGACATCTCATTTAGACTACAATAGACATGCTCATTTAGACTACAATAGACATGCTCATTTAGACTACAATAGACATCTCATTCGGACTACAATAGACACCTCATTTAGACTACAATAGACATGCTCATTTAGACTACAATAGACATGCTCATTTAGACTACAATAGACGTGCTCATTTAGACTACAATAGAGATGCTCATTTAGACTACAATAGACATCTCATTCAGACTACAATAGACATGCTCATTTAGACTACAATAGACATGTTCATTTAGACTACAATGGACATGCTCATATAGACTACAATAGACATGCTCATTTAGACTACAATAGACATGTTCATTTAGACTACAATAGACATGCTCATTTAAACTACAATAGACATGCTTATTTAGACTACAATAGACATGCTCATTTAGACTACAATTGACATGCTCATTTAGACTGCAATAGACATGCTCATATAGACTACAATAGACATGCTCATTTAGACTACAATAGACATGCTCATTTAGACTACAATAGACATCTCATTTAGACTGCAATAGACATGCTAATTTAGACCACAATAGACATCTCATTCAGACTACAATAGACATGCTTATTTAGACTTTAATAGACATGCTCATTTAGACTACAATAGACATCTCATTTAGACTACAATAGACATGCTCATTTAGACTTTAATAGACATGCCCATTTAGACTACAATAGACATCTCATTTTGACTACAATAGACATCTCATGTAGACTACAATAGACATGCTCATTTAGACTTTAATAGACATGCTCATTTAGACTACAATAGACATCTCATTTAGACTACAATAGACATGCTCATTTAGACTTTAATAGACATGCTCATTTAGACTACAATAGACATGCTCATGTAGACTACAATAGACATGCTCATTTAGACTTTAATAGACATGCTCATTAAGACTACAATAGACATCTCATTTAGACTACAATAGACATGCTCATTTAGACTTTAATAGACATGCTCATTTAGACTACAATAGACATCTCATTTAGACTACAATAGACATGATCATTTAGACTAGAATGGACAAGCTCATATAGACTACAATAGACATGCTCATTCAGACTACAATAGACATGCTCATTTAGACTACAATAGACATGGTCATTTAGACTACAATAGACATGCTCATATGCTCATTTAAACTACAATAGACATGCTCATTTAGACTACAATAGACATGCTCATTTAGACTACAATAGACATGCTCATTTAGACTACAATGGACAAGCTCATATAGACTACAATAGACATGCTCATTTAGACTACAATAGACATCTCATTTAGACTACAATAGACATCTCATTTAGACTACAATAGACATGCTCATTTAGACTACAATAGACATGCTCATTTAGACTACAATAGACGTGCTCATTTAGACTACAATAGAGATGCTCATTTAGACTACAATAGACATCTTATTCAGACTACAATAGACATGCTCATTTAGACTACAATAGACATGTTCATTTAGACTACAATGGACATGCTCATATAGACTACAATAGACATGCTCATTTAGACTACAATAGACATGTTCATTTAGACTACAATAGACATGCTCATTTAAACTACAATAGACATGCTTATTTAGACTACAATAGACATGCTCATTTAGACTACAATAGACATCTCATTTAGACTACAATAGACATGCTCATTTAGACTTTAATAGACATGCTCATTTAGACTACAATAGACATCTCATTCAGACTACAATAGACATGCTCATTTAGACTTCAATAGACATGCTCATTTAGACTACAATAGACATCTCATTTAGACTACAATAGACATGCTCATTTAGACTACAATAGACATGCTCAT
This sequence comes from Morinoia aosen, assembly GCA_030386875.1. NCBI lineage: Eukaryota > Metazoa > Arthropoda > Malacostraca > Amphipoda > Talitridae > Morinoia > Morinoia aosen. The sequence continues at coordinate 43,415,061 of CM059565.1, read as the reverse complement.
TTAGACTACAATAGACATCTCATTCGGACTACAATAGACACCTCATTTAGACTACAATAGACATGCTCATTTAGACTACAATAGACATGCTCATTTAGACTACAATAGACGTGCTCATTTAGACTACAATAGAGATGCTCATTTAGACTACAATAGACATCTCATTCAGACTACAATAGACATGCTCATTTAGACTACAATAGACATGTTCATTTAGACTACAATGGACATGCTCATATAGACTACAATAGACATGCTCATTTAGACTACAATAGACATGTTCATTTAGACTACAATAGACATGCTCATTTAAACTACAATAGACATGCTTATTTAGACTACAATAGACATGCTCATTTAGACTACAATTGACATGCTCATTTAGACTGCAATAGACATGCTCATATAGACTACAATAGACATGCTCATTTCGACTACAATAGACATGCTCATTTAGACTACAATAGACATCTCATTTAGACTGCAATAGACATGCTAATTTAGACCACAATAGACATCTCATTCAGACTACAATAGACATGCTTATTTAGACTTTAATAGACATGCTCATTTAGACTACAATAGACATCTCATTTAGACTACAATAGACATGCTCATTTAGACTTTAATAGACATGCCCATTTAGACTACAATAGACATCTCATTTTGACTACAATAGACATCTCATGTAGACTACAATAGACATGCTCATTTAGACTTTAATAGACATGCTCATTTAGACTACAATAGACATCTCATTTAGACTACAATAGACATGCTCATTTAGACTTTAATAGACATGCTCATTTAGACTACAATAGACATGCTCATGTAGACTACAATAGACATGCTCATTTAGACTTTAATAGGCATGCTCATTAAGACTACAATAGACATCTCATTTAGACTACAATAGACATGCTCATTTAGACTTTAATAGACATGCTCATTTAGACTACAATAGACATCTCATTTAGACTACAATAGACATGATCATTTAGACTAGAATGGACAAGCTCATATAGACTACAATAGACATGCTCATTCAGACTACAATAGACATGCTCATTTAGACTACAATAGACATGGTCATTTAGACTACAATAGACATGCTCATATGCTCATTCAAAATACAATAGACATGCTCATTTAGACTACAATAGACATGCTCATTTAGACTACAATAGACATGCTCATTTAGACTACAATGGACAAGCTCATATAGACTACAATAGACATGCTCATTCAGACTACAATAGACATGCTCATTTAGACTACAATAGACATGCTCATTTAGACTACAATAGACATGCTCATTTAGACTACAACAGACATGCTCATACAGACTACAATAGACATGCTCATTTAGACTACAATAGACATGCTCATTTAGACTACAATAGACAAATCATTTAGACTACAATAGACATGCTCATTTAGACTGCAATAGACATGCTCATTTAGATTACAATAGACATGCTCATTTAGACTACAATAGACATGCTCATTTAGACTTTAATAGACATGCTCATATAGACTACAATAGACGTGCTCATTATAACTACAATAGACATGCTCATTTAGACTACAATAGACATGCTCATTTAGACTACAATAGACATCTCATTTAGACTACAATAGACATGCTCATTTAGACTTTAATGGACATGCTCATTTAGACTTCAATAGACATCTCATTTAGACTACAATAGACATCTCATTTAGACTACAATAGATATGCTCATTTAGACTACAATAGACATGCTCATTTACACTACAATAGACATGCTCATTTAGACTACAATAGACGTGCTCATTTAGACTACAATAGACATGCTCATTTAGACTACAATAGACGTGCTCATTTAGACTACAATAGACATGCTCATTTCGACTACAATAGACATCTCATTTAGACTGCAATAGACATGCTCATTTAGACTACAATAGTAATGCTCTTTTAGACTACAATAGACATGCTCATTTAGACTACAATAGACGTGCTCATTTAGACTACAATAGACATGCTCATTTAGACAACAATAGACATCTCATTTAGACTACAATAAACATGCTCATTTAGACTACAATAGACATGCTCATTTAGACTACAATAGACGTGCTCATTTAGTCTACAATAGACATGCACATTTAGACTACAATAGACGTGCTCATTTAGACTACAATAGACATGCTCATTTAGACTACAATAGACATCTCATTCAGACTACAATAGACATCTCATTCAGACTACAATAGACATGCTCATTTAGACTACAATAGACATGCTCATTTAGACTACAATAGACATCTCATTTAGACTACAATAGACATCTCATTCAGACTACAATAGACATGCTCATTTAGACTACAATAGACATCTCATTTAGACTACAATAGACATTTCATTTAGACTACAATAGACATGCTCATTTAGACTACAATAGACATGCTCATTTAGACTACAATAGACATCTCATTCAGACTACAATAGACATCTCATTCAGACTACAATAGACATGCTCATTTAGACTACAATAGACATCTCATTTAGACTACAATAGACATTTCATTTAGACTACAATAGACATGCTCATTTAGACTACAATAGACATGCTCATTTAGACTACAATAGACATCTCATTTAGACTACAATAGACATCTCATTTAGACTACAATAGACATGCTCATTTAGACTACAATAGACATGCTCATTTAGACTTCAATAGACGTGCTCATTTAGACTACAATAGAGATGCTTATTTAGACTACGATAGACATCTCATTCAGACTACAATAGACATGCTCATTTAGACTACAATAGACATGTTCATTTAGACTACAATGGACATGCTCATATAGACTAGAATAGACATGCTCATTTAGACTATAATAGACATGTTCATTTAGACTACAATAGAAATGCTCATTTAGACTACAATAGACTTGCTCATATAGACTACAATAGACATGCTCATTTAGACTACGATAGACATGGTCATTTAGACTACAATAGACATGCTCATATGCTCATTTAAACTACAATAGACATGCTCATTTAGACTACAATAGACATGCTCATTTAGACTACAATAGACATGCTCATTTAGACTACAATGGACAAGCTCATATAGACTACAATAGACATGCTCATTCAGACTACAATAGACATGCTCATTTAGACTACAATAGACATGCTCATTTAGACTACAATAGACATTCTCATTTAGACTGCAACAGACATGCTCATATAGACTACTATAGACATGCTCATTTAGACTACAATAGACATGCTCATTTAGACTACAATAGACATATCATTTAGACTACAATAGACATGCTCATTTAGACTACAATAGACATGCTCATTTAGATTACAATAGACATGCTCATTTAGACTACAATGGACATGCTCATTTAGACTTTAATAGACATGCTCATTTAGACTACAATAGACATCTCATTTAGACCACAATAGACATGCTCATTTAAACTTTTATTGACATGCTCATTTAGACTAAAATAGACATGCTAATTTAGACAACAATAGACATCTCATTTAGACTACAATAGACATGCTCATTTAGACTTAAATAGACATGCTCATATAGACTACAATAGACATCTCATTTAGACTACAATAGACATGCTCATTTAGACTTTAATAGACATGCTCATTTAGACTACAATAGACATCTCATTTAGACTACAATAGACATCTCATTTAGACTACAATAGACATGCTCATTTAGACTTTAATAGACATGCTCATTTAGACTACAATAGACATCTCATTTAGACAACAATAGACATGCTCATTTAGACTTTAATAGACATGCTCATTTAGACTACAATAGACGTGCTCATTTAGACTACAATAGAGATGCTCATTTAGACTACAATAGACACCTCATTCAGACTACAATAGACATGCTCATTTAGACTACAATAGAAATGTTCATTTAGACTACAATGGACATGCTCATATAGACTACAATAGACATGCTCATTTAGACTACAATAGACATGTTCATTTAGACTACAATAGACATGCTCATTTAAACTACAATAGACATGCTTATTTAGACTACAATAGACATGCTAATTTAGACTACCATAGACATGCTCATTTAGACTACAATGGACATGCTCATATAGACTACAATAGACATGCTCATTTAGACTACAATAGACATGCTCATATAGACTACAATAGACATGCTCATTTAGACTACAATAGACATGCTCATTTAGACTACAATAGACATCTCATTTTGACTACAATGGACATGCTCATTTAGACTTTAATATACATGCCCATTTAGACTACAATAGACATCTCATTTTGACTACAATAGACATCTCATGTAGACTACAATAGACATGCTCATTTAGACTTTAATAGACATGCTCATTTAGACTACAATAGACATCTCATTTAGACTACAATAGACATGCTCATTTAGACTTTAATAGACGTGCTCATTTAGACTACAATAGACATCTCATTTAGACTACAATAGACGTGCTCATTTAGACTACAATAGCCATGCTCATTTAGACTACAATAGACATCTCATTCAGACTACAATTAACATGCTCATTTAGACTACAATAGACATGCTCATTTAGACTTCAATAGACGTGCTCATTTAGACTAAAATAGACATGCTCATTTAGACTACACTAGACATGCTAATTTAGACTACAATAGACATCTCATTCAGACTACAATAGACATGCTCATTTAGACTTCAATAGACATGCTCATTTAGACTACAATAGACATTTCATTTAGACTACATTAGACATGCTCATTTAGACTACAATAGACATGCTCATTTAGACTACAATAGACGTGCTCATTTAGACTACAATAGAGATGCTCATTTAGACTACAATAGACATCTCATTCAAACTACAATAGACATGCTCATTTAGACTACAATAGACATGTTCATTTAGACTACAATGGACGTGCTCATATAGACTACAATAGACATGCTCATTTAGACTACAATAGACATGTTCATTCAGACTATAATAGACATGCTCATTTAAACTACAATAGACATGCTTATTTAGACTACAATAGACATGCTCATTTAGACTACAATAGACATGCTCATTTAGACTGCAATGGACATGCTCATATAGACTACAAAAGACATGCTCATTTAGACTACAATAGACATGCTCATTTAGACTACAATAGACATCTCATTTAGACTGCAATAGACATGCTAATTTAGACAACAATAGACATCTCATTCAGACTACAATAGACATGCTTATTTAGACTTTAATAGACATGCACATTCAGACTACAATAGACATCTCATTTAGACTACAATAGACATGCTCATTTAGACTTCAATAGACATGCCCATTTAGACTACAATAGACATCTCATTTTGACTACAATAGACATCTTATGTAGACTACAATAGACATGCTCATTTAGACTTTAATAGACATGCTCATTTAGACTACAATAGACATCTCATTTAGACTACAATAGACATGCTCATTTAGACTTTAATAGACATTCTCATTTAGACTACAATAGACATCTCATTTAGACTACAATAGACATGCTCATTTAGACTACAATGGACAAGCTCATATAGACTACAATAGCCATGCTCATTCAGACTACAATAGACATGCTCATGTAGACTACAATAGACATGCTCATTTAGACATTAATAGACATGCTCATTTAGACTACAATAGACATCTCATTTAGACTACAATAGACATGCTCATTTAGACTTTAATAGACATGCTCATTTAGACTACAATAGACATCTCATTTAGACTACAATAGACATGCTCATTTAGACTACAATGGACAAGCTCATATAGACTACAATAGACATGCTCATTCAGACTAAAATAGACATGCTCATTTAGACTACAATAGACATGGTCATTTAGACTACAATAGACATGCTTATATGCTCATTTAAACTACAATAGACATGCTCATTCAGACTACAATAGACATGCTCATTTAGATTACAATAGACATGCTCATTTAGACTACAATGGACAAGCTCATATAGACTACAATAGACATGCTCATTCAGACTACAATAGACATGCTCATTTAGACTACAATAGACATGCTCATTTAGACTACAATAGACATTGTCATTTAGACTACAACAGACATGCTCATATAGACTACAATAGACATGCTCATTTAGACAACAATAGACATGCTCATTTAGACTACAATATACAAATCATTTAGACTACAATAGACATGCTCATTTAGACTACAATAGTTATGCTCATTTAGATTACAATAGACATGCTCATTTAGACTACAATAGACATGCTCATTTAGACTTTGATAGACATGCTCATTTAGACTACAATAGACGTGCTCATTATAACTACAATAGACATGCTCATTTGGACTTCAATAGACACCTCATTTAGACTACAATAGACATCTCATTTAGACTACAATAGATATGCTCATTCAGACTACAATAGACATGCTCATTTAGACTACAATAGACGTGCTCATTTAGACTACAATAGACATGCTCTTTTAGACTACAATAGACATGCTCATTTAGACTACAATAGACATGCTCATTTAGACTACAATAGACATTCTCATTTAGACTACAATAGACATGCTCATTTAGACTACAATAGACGTGCTCATTTAGACTACAATAGACATGCTCATTTCGACTACAATAGACATCTTATTTAGACTGCAATAGAAATGCTCATTTAGACTACAATAGTAATGCTCATTTAGACTACAATAGACATGCTCATTTAGACTACAATAGACGGTCTCATTAAGACTAAAATAGACATGCTCATTTAGACTAAAATAGACATCTCATTTAGACTGCAATAGACATGCTCATTTAGACTACAATAGACGTGCTCATTTAGACTACAATAGACATGCACATTTAGACTACAATAGACGTGCTCATTTAGACTACAATAGCCATGCTCATTTAGACTACAATAGACATCTCATTCAGACTACAATAAACATGCTCATTTAGACAACAATAGACATGCTCATTTAAACTTCAATAGACGTGCTCATTTAGACTATAATAGACATGCTCATTTAGACTACAATAGACATGCTCATTTAGACTTCAATAGACATGCTCATTTAGACTACAATAGACATGCTCATTTAGACTACAATAGACGTGCTCATTTAGACTACAATAGACATGCTCATTTCGACTACAATAGACATCTCATTTAGACTGCAATAGACATGCTCATTTAGACTACAATAGTAATGCTCATTTAGACTACAATAGACATCTCATTCAGACTACAATAGACGTGCTCATTTAGACTACAATAGATATGCTCATTTAGACTACAATAGACGTGCTCATTTAGACTACAATAGACATCTCATTTAGACTACAATAGACGGTCTCATTTAGACTAAAATAGACATGCTCATTTAGACTACAATAGACATGCTCATTTAGACTACAATAGACATCTCATTTAGACTACAATAGACGGTCTCATTTAGACTAAAATAGACGTGCTCATTTAGACTACAATAGACATCTCATTTAGACTACAATAGACGGTCTCATTTAGACTAAAATAGACATGCTCATTTAGACTACAATAGACATCTCATTTAGACTACAATAGACGGTCTCATTTAGACTAAAATAGACATGCTCATTTAGACTACAATAGACATCTCATTTAGACTACAATAGACGGTCTCATTTAGACTAAAATAGACATGCTCATTTAGACTACAATAGACATGCTCATTTAGACTACAATAGACATCTCATTTAGACAACAATAGACGGTCTCATTTAGACTAAAATAGACATGCTCATTTAGACTACAATAGACATGCTCATTTAGACTACAAAAGACGGTCTCATTTAGACTAAAATAGACATGCTCATTTAGACTACAATAGACGGTCTCATTCAGACTAAAATAGACATGCTCATTTAGACTACAATAGACATCTCATTTAGACTACAATAGACTGTCTCATTTAGACTAAAATAGACATGCTCATTTAGACTACAATAGACATCTCATTTAGACTACAATAGACGGTCTCATTTAGACTAAAATAGACATGCTCATTTACACTACAATAGACATCTCATTTAGACTACAATAGACGGTCTCATTTAGACTAAAATAGACATGCTCATTTAGACTACAATAGACATCTCATTTAGACTACAATAGACGTGCTCATTTAGACTACAATAGACATCTCATTTAGACTACAATAGACGGTCTCATTTAGACTAAAATAGACATCTCATTTAGACTACAATAGACGGTCTCATTTAGACTAAAATAGACATGCTCATTTAGACTACAATAGACATCTCATTTAGACTAAAATAGACACGCTCATTTAGACTACAATAGACATCTCATTTAGACTACAATAGACGGTCTAATTTAGACTAAAATAGACATCTCATTTAGACTACAATAGACGGTCTCATTTAGACTAAAATAGACATGCTCATTTAGACTACAATAGACGGTCTCATTTAGACTAAAATAGACATCTCATTTAGACTACAATAGACGGTCTCATTTAGACTAAAATAGACATCTCATTTAGACTACAATAGACGGTCTCATTTAGACTACAATAGACATCTCATTTAGACTACAATAGACGGTCTCATTTAGACTAAAATAGACATCTCATTTAGACTACAATAGACGGTCTCATTTAGACTACAATAGACATCTCATTTAGACTACAATAGACGGTCTCATTTAGACTAAAATAGACATGCTCATTTAGACTACAATAGACATCTCATTTAGACTAAAATAGACATGCTCATTTAGACTACAATAGACATCTCATTTAGACTACAATAGACGGTCTCATTTAGACTAAAATAGACATCTCATTTAGACTACAATAGACGGTCTCATTTAGACTAAAATAGACATGCTCATTTAGACTACAATAGACATCTCATTTAGACTACAATAGACGGTCTCATTTAGACTAAAATAGACATGCTCATTTAGACTACAATAGACGGTCTCATTTAGACTAAAATAGACATCTCATTTAGACTACAATAGACGGTCTCATTTAGACTAAAATAGACATCTCATTTAGACTACAATAGACGGTCTCATTTAGACTACAATAGACATCTCATTTAGACTACAATAGACGGTCTCATTTAGACTAAAATAGACATCTCATTTAGACTACAATAGACGGTCTCATTTAGACTACAATAGACATCTCATTTTGACTACAATAGACGGTCTCATTTAGACTAAAATAGACATGCTCATTTAGACTACAATAGACATCTCATTTAGACTAAAATAGACATGCTCATTTAGACTACAATAGACATCTCATTTAAACTACAATAGACGGTCTCATTTTGACTAAAATAGACATCTCATTTAGACTACAATAGACGGTCTCATTTAGACTAAAATATACATGCTCATTTAGACTACAATAGACATCTCATTTAGACTACAATAGACGGTCTCATTTAGACTAAAATAGACATGCTCATTTAGACTACAATGGACATCTCATTTAGACTACAATAGACGGTCTCATTTAGACTAAAATAGACATCTCATTTAGACTACAATAGACGGTCTCATTTAGACTAAAATAGACATGCTCATTTAGACTACAATAGACATCTCATTTAGTCTAAAATAGACATGCTCATTTAGACTACAATAGACATCTCATTTAGACTACAATAGACGGTCTCATTTAGACTAAAATAGACATCTCATTTAGACTACAATAGACGGTCTCATTTAGACTAAAATAGACATGCTCATTTAGACTACAATAGACGGTCTCATTTAGACTAAAATAGACATCTCATTTAGACTACAATAGACGATCTCATTTAGACTAAAATAGACATCTCATTTAGACTACAATAGACGGTCTCATTTAGACTACAATAGACATCTCATTTAGACTACAATAGACGGTCTCATTTAGACTAAAATAGACATCTCATTTAGACTACAATAGACGGTCTCATTTAGACTACAATAGACATCTCATTTAGACTACAATTGACGGTCTCATTTAGACTAAAATAGACATGCTCATTTAGACTACAATAGACATCTCATTTAGACTAAAATAGACATGCTCATTTAGACTACAATAGACATCTCATTTAGACTACAATAGACGGTCTCATTTAGACTAAAATAGACATCTCATTTAGACGATAATAGACGGTCTCATTTAGACTAAAATAGACATGCTCATTTAGACTACAATAGACATCTCATTTAGACTACAATAGACGGTCTCATTTAGACTAAATAGACATGCTCATTTAGACTACAATAGACATCTCATTTAGACTACAATAGACGGTCTCATTTAGACTAAAATAGACATGCTCATTTAGACTACAATAGACATCTCATTTAGACTACAATAGACGTGCTCATTTAGACTACAAGAGACATGCTCATTTAGACTACAATAGACATCTCATTTAGACTACAATAGACGGTCTCATTTAGACTAAAATAGACATGCTCATTTAGACTACAATAGACATCTCATTTAGACTACAATAGACATCTCATTTAGACTGCAATAGACATGCTCATTTAGACTACAATAGACGTGCTCATTTAGACTACAATAGACATGCACATTTAGACTACAATAGACGTGCTCATTTAGACTACAATAGACATGCTCATTTAGACTACAATAGACATCTCATTCAGACTACAATAAACATGCTCATTTAGACTACAATAGACAGGCTCATTTAGACTTCAATAGACGTGCTCATTTAGACTACAATAGAAATGCTCATTTAGACTACAATAGACATGCTTATTTAGACTACAATAGACATCTCATTTAGACTACAATAGACATGCTCATTTAGACTACAATAGACATCTCATTCAGTCTACAATAGACATGCTCATTTAGACTACAATAGACGTGCTCATTTAGACTACAATAGACATCTCATTTAGACTACAATAGACATGCTCATTTAAACTTATATAGACATGCTCATTTAGACTACAAAAGACATCTCATTCAGACTACAATAGACATGCTTATTTAGACTTTAATAGACATGCTCATTTAGATTACAATAGACATCTCATTAAGACTACAATAGACATGCTCATTTAGACTTTAATAGACATGCCCATTTAGACTACAATAGACATCTCATTTTGACTACAATAGACATCTCATGTAGACTACAATGGACATGCTCATTTAGACTTTAATAGACATGCTCATTTAGACTACAATAGACATCTCATTTAGACTACAATAGACATGCTCATTTAGACTTTAATAGACATGCTCATTTAGACTACAATAGACATGCTCATTTAGACTACAATGGACAAGCTCATATAGACTACAATAGACATGCTCATTCAGATTACAATAGACATGGTCATTTAGACTACAATAGACATGCTCATATGCTCATTTAAACTACAATAGACATGCTCATTTAGACTACAATAGACATGCTCATTTAGACTACAATAGACATGCTCATTTAGACTACAATGGACAAGCTCATATAGACTACAATAGACATGCTCATTCAGACTACAATAGACATGCTCATTTAGACTACAATAGACATGCTCATTTAGACTACAATAGACATGCTCATTTAGACTACAACAGACATGCTCATTTAGACTACAATAGACATGCTCATTTAGACTACAATAGACATGCTCATTTAGACTACAATAGACATGCTCATTTAGACTACAATAGACATGCTCATTTAGACTACAATAGACATGCTCATTTAGACTACAATAGACATGCTCATTTAGACTACAATAGACATGCTCATTTAGACTACAATAGACATGCTCATATAGACTACAATAGACATGCTCATTTAGACTACAATAGACATGCTCATTTAGACTACAATAGACAAATCATTTAGACTACAATAGACATGCTCATTTAGACTACAATAGACATGCTCATTTAGATTACAATAGACATGCTCATTTAGAATACAATAGACATGCTTATTTAGACTTTAATAGACATGCTCATTTAGACTACAATAGACGTGCTCATTTAGACTACAATAGACATGCTCATTTAGACTACAATAGACATGCTCATTTAGACTACAATAGACATCTCATTTAGACTACAATAGACATGCTCATTTAGACTTTAATAGACATGCTCATTTGGACTTCAATAGACATCTCATTTAGACTACAATAGACGTCTCATTTAGACTACAATAGACATGCTCATTTAGACTACAATAGACATCTCATTTAGACTACAATAGACATTTCATTTAGACTACAATAGACATGCTCATTTAGACTACAATAGACATGCTCATTTAGACTACAATAGACATCTCATTTAGACTACAATAGACATCTCATTTAGACTACAATAGACATGCTCATTTAGACTACAATAGACATGCTCATTTAGACTACAATAGACGTGCTCATTTAGACTACAATAGAGATGCTTATTTAGACTACGATAGACATCTCATTCAGACTACAATAGACATGCTCATTTAGACTACAATAGACATGTTCATTTAGACTACAATGGACATGCTCATATAGACTAGAATAGACATGCTCATTTAGACTATAATAGACATGTTCATTTAGACTACAATAGACATGCTCATTTAGACTACAATAGACTTGCTCATATAGACTACAATAGACATGCTCATTTAGACTACGATAGACATGGTCATTTAGACTACAATAGACATGCTCATATGCTCATTTAAACTACAATAGACATGCTCATTTAGACTACAATAGACATGCTCATTTAGACTACAATAGACATGCTCATTTAGACTACAATGGACAAGCTCATATAGACTACAATAGACATGCTCATTCAGACTACAATAGACATGCTCATTTAGACTACAATAGACATGCTCATTTAGACTACAATAGACATTCTCATTTAGACTGCAACAGACATGCTCATATAGACTACTATAGACATGCTCATTTAGACTACAATAGACATGCTCATTTAGACTACAATAGACATATCATTTAGACTACAATAGACATGCTCATTTAGACTACAATAGACATGCTCATTTAGATTACAATAGACATGCTCATTTAGACTACAATGGACATGCTCATTTAGACTTTAATAGACATGCTCATTTAGACTACAATAGACATCTCATTTAGACCACAATAGACATGCTCATTTAAACTTTTATAGACATGCTCATTTAGACTAAAATAGACATGCTAATTTAGACAACAATAGACATCTCATTTAGACTACAATAGACATGCTCATTTAGACTTAAATAGACATGCTCATTTAGACTACAATAGACATCTCATTTAGACTACAATAGACATGCTCATTTAGACTTTAATAGGCATGCTCATTTAGACTACAATAGACATCTCATTTAGACTACAATAGACATCTCATTTAGACTACAATAGACATGCTCATTTAGACTTTAATAGACATGCTCATTTAGACTACAATAGACATCTCATTTAGACTACAATAGACATGCTCATTTAGACTTTAATAGACATGCTCATTTAGACTACAATAGACGTGCTCATTTAGACTACAATAGAGATGCTCATTTAGACTACAATAGACACCTCATTCAGACTACAATAGACATGCTCATTTAGACTACAATAGAAATGTTCATTTAGACTACAATGGACATGCTCATATAGACTACAATAGACATGCTCATTTAGACTACAATAGACATGTTCATTTAGACTACAATAGACATGCTCATTTAAACTACAATAGACATGCTTATTTAGACTACAATAGACATGCTAATTTAGACTACCATAGACATGCTCATTTAGACTACAATGGACATGCTCATATAGACTACAATAGACATGCTCATTTAGACTACAATAGACATGCTCATATAGACTACAATAGACATGCTCATTTAGACTACAATAGACATGCTCATTTAGACTACAATAGACATCTCATTTTGACTACAATGGACATGCTCATTTAGACTTTAATATACATGCCCATTTAGACTACAATAGACATCTCATTTTGACTACAATAGACATCTCATGTAGACTACAATAGACATGCTCATTTAGATTTTAATAGACATGCTCATTTAGACTACAATAGACATCTCATTTAGACTACAATAGACATGCTCATTTAGACTTTAATAGACGTGCTCATTTAGACTACAATAGACATCTCATTTAGACTACAATAGACGTGCTCATTTAGACTACAATAGCCATGCTCATTTAGACTACAATAGACATCTCATTCAGACTACAATTAACATGCTCATTTAGACTACAATAGACATGCTCATTTAGACTTCAATAGACGTGCTCATTTAGACTAAATAGACATGCTCATTTAGACTACACTAGACATGCTAATTTATACTACAATAGACATCTCATTCAGACTACAATAGACATGCTCATTTAGACTTCAATAGACATGCTCATTTAGACTACAATAGACATTTCATTTAGACTACATTAGACATGCTCATTTAGACTACAATAGACATGCTCATTTAGACTACAATAGACGTGCTCATTTAGACTACAATAGAGATGCTCATTTAGACTACAATAGACATCTCATTCAAACTACAATAGACATGCTCATTTAGACTACAATAGACATGTTCATTTAGACTACAATGGACGTGCTCATATAGACTACAATAGACATGCTCATTTAGACTACAATAGACATGTTCATTCAGACTACAATAGACATGCTCATTTAAACTACAATAGACATGCTTATTTAGACTACAATAGACATGCTCATTTAGACTACAATAGACATGCTCATTTAGACTGCAATGGACATGCTCATATAGACTACAAAAGACATGCTCATTTAGACTACAATAGACATGCTCATTTAGACTACAATAGACATCTCATTTAGACTGCATTAGACATGCTAATTTAGACAACAATAGACATCTCATTCAGACTACAATAGACATGCTTATTTAGACTTTAATAGACATGCACATTCAGACTACAATAGACATCTCATTTAGACTACAATAGACATGCTCATTTAGACTTCAATAGACATGCCCATTTAGACTACAATAGACATCTCATTTTGACTACAATAGACATCTTATGTAGACTACAATAGACATGCTCATTTAGACTTTAATAGACATGCTCATTTAGACTACAATAGACATCTCATTTAGACTACAATAGACATGCTCATTTAGACTTTAATAGACATGCTCATTTAGACTACAATAGACATCTCATTTAGACTACAATAGACATGCTCATTTAGACTACAATGGACAAGCTCATATAGACTACAATAGCCATGCTCATTCAGACTACAATAGACATGCTCATGTAGACTACAATAGACATGCTCATTTAGACATTAATAGACATGCTCATTTAGACTACAATAGACATCTCATTTAGACTACAATAGACATGCTCATTTAGACTTTAATAGACATGCTCATTTAGACTACAATAGACATCTCATTTAGACTACAATAGACATGCTCATTTAGACTACAATGGACAAGCTCATATAGACTACAATAGACATGCTCATTCAGACTAAAATAGACATGCTCATTTAGACTACAATAGACATGGTCATTTAGACTACAATAGACATGCTTATATGCTCATTTAAACTACAATAGACATGCTCATTCAGACTACAATAGACATGCTCATTTAGATTACAATAGACATGCTCATTTAGACTACAATGGACAAGCTCATATAGACTACATTAGACATGCTCATTCAGACTACAATAGACATGCTCATTTAGACTACAATAGACATGCTCATTTAGACTACAATAGACATTGTCATTTAGACTACAACAGACATGCTCATATAGACTACAATAGACATGCTCATTTAGACAACAATAGACATGCTCATTTAGACTACAATATACAAATCATTTAGACTACAATAGACATGCTCATTTAGACTACAATAGTTATGCTCATTTAGATTACAATAGACATGCTCATTTAGACTACAATAGACATGCTCATTTAGACTTTGATAGACATGCTCATTTAGACTACAATAGACGTGCTCATTATAACTACAATAGACATGCTCATTTAGACTACAATAGACATGCTCATTTAGACTACAATAGACATCTCATTTAGACTACAATAGACATGCTCATTTAGACTTTAATAGACATGCTCATTTGGACTTCAATAGACACCTCATTTAGACTACAATAGACATCTCATTTAGACTACAATAGATATGCTCATTCAGACTACAATAGACATGCTCATTTAGACTACAATAGACGTGCTCATTTAGACTACAATAGACATGCTCTTTTAGACTACAATAGACATGCTCATTTAGACTACAATAGACATGCTCATTTAGACTACAATAGACATTCTCATTTAGACTACAATAGACATGCTCATTTAGACTACAATAGACGTGCTCATTTAGACTACAATAGACATGCTCATTTCGACTACAATAGACATCTTATTTAGACTGCAATAGAAATGCTCATTTAGACTACAATAGTAATGCTCATTTAGACTACAATAGACATGCTCATTTAGACTACAATAGACGGTCTCATTAAGACTAAAATAGACATGCTCATTTAGACTAAAATAGACATCTCATTTAGACTGCAATAGACATGCTCATTTAGACTACAATAGACGTGC
This sequence comes from Morinoia aosen, assembly GCA_030386875.1. Taxonomy (NCBI): domain Eukaryota; kingdom Metazoa; phylum Arthropoda; class Malacostraca; order Amphipoda; family Talitridae; genus Morinoia; species Morinoia aosen. Next base: position 43,398,241 of record CM059565.1, on the reverse strand, counting down.
TCATTTAGACTACAATAGACATGCACATTTAGACTACAATAGACGTGCTCATTTAGACTACAATAGCCATGCTCATTTAGACTACAATAGACATCTCATTCAGACTACAATAAACATGCTCATTTAGACAACAATAGACATGCTCATTTAGACTTCAATAGACGTGCTCATTTAGACTATAATAGACATGCTCATTTAGACTACAATAGACATGCTCATTTAGACTTCAATAGACATGCTCATTTAGACTACAATAGACATGCTCATTTAAACTACAATAGACATGCTTATTTAGACTACAATAGACATGCTCATTTAGACTACAATAGACATGCTCATTTAGACTACAATAGACATCTCATTTAGACTGCAATAGACATGCTGATTTAGACAACAATAGACATCTCATTCAGACTACAATAGACATGCTTATTTAGACTTTATTAGACATGCTCATTTAGACTACAATGAACATCTCATTTAGACTACAATAGACATCTCATGTAGACTACAATAGACATGCTCATTTAGACTTTAATAGACATGCTCATTTAGACTACAATAGACATCTCATTTAGACTACAATAGACATGCTATGAGGGTACGCTGGAGCTTGACTGTCCAGACATACAAAACCTGTCAAAACCAAATAAGCAAATGGCCTCCATCATAATTGATCACTTTAACTCAGTAATGGAGAAATTTCAAAGTGAAATTAGTGACTTGAAAACGATGATTGAAACACTAACGAAAAAAGAATCAAATCAAAAGGCAGTGATTGAAAAGCAAAATAAAAAGATAGACAGGCTAGTCTCCCGTCTAGAGCAATTCGAAAGGAAAGAAGAACGGGAAGAGTTGGAAAACAGAAAATGCACTCTGGTTATCACAGGGGAACTACCGCAATCACATTCTGATGAAGACTGTAGACAGACTGTGCGGGAGCTCCTGAAGGACCAAATCAACGTCAACCTTAGCAACTCTGACATCACTACAGCGACTAGACTGGGTAAAAAACCTGCCCCTGGAAACGTCGATAGGAGAAACATTACCTTTGAGCTACGACAATACGAAAAGAAACAAGAAGTTTTGTCAGCCTGCCGAGTGACCAAGCCGAAATTCTACGTAAACGAATACCTCATCCCTTCGCGAGCTAATATTATGTACACTCTGAGATTGGCCAAACGAAAATTTCCCGACAAAATAGGTCTCGCAAGAACTCTGGATGGTAATATCAACGTCTACTCTCCTCGGATACCTGGACAAGAAACTTCTAGACCTCACACCATTAACACACCTGAATCACTTGACCAGTACTTACTACAACGTGTCGGCAAGTCCTCAGAAGAAATTATTCGTAATTAGAGACTTATGTACTGAATTTAATAGCATTTTGATCTCTGTCCACATGATTTCTTTTGTTTTCTGATAGAATCGCCTTTGGCTCTTCAAAGCAACCACGCAGAATTTGCAACTTTGTTTTACTGCTCACTAAATTGTTTTTTTATCTACTTTTTCTCATTATTCATAGAAGGCTCATGCCGGATTTTCTACTTTGATTTAAATATTCTGTTACCACCTGTCTCAAAATCTGAAAATAATCTAGATACTCAAGATCTTTATATTAATTAAATAACTTCGCTGTCACTTCGATTCTAATCCACTTCGTTCTTTGCTATATCGTATGTGTTATATGCAGATACCACTGGTATGACAGCCTGTAACTACACTATTCGCAATTTATGATCTCTAATGCTCCCACTCATGGACTGAGTTAGCCATCTCCTCATGAAATCATTCTAGATTTTAAATAATTTTAGACTAATAATCTCTGTGTGTTTTAGTTTCTCTCTATTTCTTAAATTTTACTATAAGTAGGAATGTCTTTACTTTTAACTTGACCTTGTAATCTGTATCATCTTCTTTATTTTTTACGTCACATTTTACTTACTGTTTCTTAATCTTTATGACTGACCATGTTGATATTTTCGATGATATTGATCCAGATCTCAATCATTTGAATAGACTGCATCCAAACCTAAATGAAACTGGGAATTGTTAATACCTGAATATTAAAGAATTCAATGAATCGATGAGAAAAACCTGTAACGATCTCTCAGTATTATGTTGGAACTGTAGGTCCATTTATCCGAAAATAGATGAAATATCTTGTACTATCACTGAGCTAAACAGCAATTTTGATGTTCTCAGTTTCACCGAAAGTTGGCTAGATGACTCAACTAAAGACCTAATTCAAATTCAGAACTATAATAGCCATCATTCACTCCGTAGCAACAAACGTGGTGGTGGCATCAGTACGTACATATCTAAACACATATCATCGAAAAACATTATAAGTGCGACTATGAATAGTGAACATATTGAGACTCTATTTATAGAACTAACGAAAAATGGTAAACGGATTGTACTTGGGACAGTATATAGGCCCCCGACAGCTTGCAATATTTCTTTCCTGAACGAGCTTCGAAGCATAATATCTCAGTTTAACAAATCTCTATACAATGACATAATAATTTGCGGGGATTTCAACTACGATCTTCTTCAATATGAAAGCTGTGAACAAATCTCAAACTTCATAAATGTTTTTCAGTGTAACTCCTTCCTTCCAATCATCACGAAACCTACGCGTATTACATCCAAATCTGCCACGTTGCTCGATAATATTTTTATGTTAGATCCGACTGATTTTCTTACAGGAATAATAATTTCTGACTTATCTGACCATTTTCCGGTGTTTCTCATCAAGAAGAATGTCTATAGTCCCTGCAACAGCCCACATGCTGAGACTTTTTCATATCGTTGTATAAACGAATATAACTTGGGGACAATGCGAACTGTTCTAGAAGAATTAATGCCATCATTGGACATCTATGAACTAGACAATAATGCGATTAACATTGACCAAGCAATACTAAAACTAACTGAAACTATAACGACCGCATACAACCAATGTTGTCCAATAATCACCCGCACAATTACGCTGAAAAATAGACAAAAACCTTGGATTACTGAAGATATCGTGATCAATATAAAGAAACGTCAAGCATACTTAGCCTTACTATACGAAGGACGAATCTCTAGATTAACGTATAACAGATTCAGGAATCATGTGACAAATCAAATACGAACATCGAAACAAAACTACTTTACGCGCAAATTCACTGACTACAAAACTGATATTAAAAAAACTTGGCGCCTGCTTAATTCATGCTATAGACCGAATAATAACGCTAAAAAAACGATTGAATCCATCGTTCACGAAAATGTAAAATATCATGATAAACAAGATATTGCAACAGTGTTCAACAACTTTTTTATAAATATAGGAAAAAATATAGCCGATAGTGTCGTTAGTGAACCTACAGACCACTTGCAATACATGGACCATGTCCGTGAACACAACTCTTTCTTTTTCCCGCCAACTAACCCCTCCGATGTAATTACATGCATAAACAACTTGAAAAATAAATCAAATGGATTAAATACATTTTCAGCTAAAGTTCTTAAGGCTATTGCTGATATAATAGCACCGTGCATATCTGATATTATCAACCATTCGCTTTCTCAAGGTAACTTCCCCAACTCTCTCAAAACTGCCAGAGTCACCCCTATTTTTTAAATGGTGATAAAAACTGCGTTAATAATTATAGACCTATCTCTGTTTTACCAATTATGAGCAAAATATTTGAAAAAATTGTGTATAAAAAAGTGTATTCGTATTTTGAACAAAAATCTTTTCTCTATGACGGACAATTCGGTTTTCGTTCTAAGAAATCAACGACACAAGCTGTATTAAATCATTTACAGTACCTTTACTCTAATATAGATGAAGGAAAGCTTGTTTTCTCCGTTTTTCTTGACTTTCGAAAAGCATTCGACTGTGTGGACCATAAGATATTACTCTCGAAACTACACTGTTATGGCATTCGAGGAATTGCCCATGATTGGTTCAAATCATACCTAACAAATCGGAAGCAATACGTTGTCGTTGACGACGCAAAATCGGACCCACAGACAATTAGCCATGGAGTTCCACAAGGGTCTGTCCTAGGGCCTCTCCTATTTCTGATATTTATAAATGATATTATCAAATCAACAACATTTTTCAAATTCATACTTTTTGCCGATGACAGCACGCTTTCTACGGGCCTTCCGAGCCAAAATCCCGCTATGATTGCGGAGAGCATAAATAATGAACTCCATAAGGTTTCATTATGGCTTAAAGCTAATAAAATAAGCCTCAACATCGAAAAAACAAAGTATATTACATTCTCATACAAGAAAAGCATATCTCTCCCACACATAAAAATTGGCGAAGGTGAAATCGAAGAAACCAACTCATGCAAGTTTCTGGGCATCATAATAGATAAACATCTGACCTTTAAAGAGCACATCGCTAATATTAGTTCTAAATTATCGAAATCCATCGGAATCCTGAATAAAGTTAAAAATTACCTGCCTGAAACAGCTTTACGAATGCTCTACCGAACGCTCATTTCACCATACTTGCAGTACGGAATAGAAGCATGGCACGGAACTGATAAAAATAAAACCAATAAAATTTTTACTCTGCAAAAAAGAGCAATCAGAGCGGTAAAGAATCTAGAATACAATGCTCACACAAACGATTCATTTAAAAATTTACAAATACCTAAACTTCCAGATCTCTATAAAATCTCCATTTGTAATTTCATTTACAAAACATTAAGAAATGATGGCGACAATAGCCTGAAACTATTATTAACTGCGCAAACTGGTCATCACGACCACTTAACCCGAAATAGAAGTAAATTCATGCTTCCTTATTATTCAAAGGCCCGGTCGCAACACAGTATCCTCTTCGTTGGAACTAAAACTTGGAACTCAATACCTGCGGAGATCCGTGATAGTAATTCTTACAAGGTATTCAAAAGAAATCTCGAGACTCACTTCCTATCAGAATATTAGTCATGTAAGATCACCGAGTCAAATCTTGTCTCCAACATGACTGTTTCCAATAATGAAATTTGCCATGGGTAATATGTAATTCGCCTTCAGTCTGCTGTTAAATCTTTTATCGAATGTACTGTTAAATATAGTCCACATAACCTATATTGTAAAATGAAATATCTGATATCGATTGAATTATCTCACTGATCAGTCTAATGTGAAACTAGGTTAAGTGAATTAGGTTAAACATTAATGTACACCTTAGAATAATGTTGATGGTAGGATGCCCCAGAAGTCGCTGAACTTATTCGGGCCCACAGGTAGCTATATTCAAACTTGTCCATTGTACTAGACTTAAGAAACATTCTACCTCTGTATCTCCTGTGGTAAATAAATTGTTTAAATTGTTTTAATTGTTTGCTCATTTAGACTACAATGGACAAGCTCATATAGACTAAATAGACATGCTCATTCAGACTACAATAGACATGCTCATTTAGACTACAATAGACATGGTCATTTAGACTACAATAGACATGCTCATATGCTCATTTAAACTACAATAGACATGCTCATTTAGAGTACAATAGACATGCTCATTTAGACTACAATAGACATGCTCATTTAGACTACAATGGACAAGCTCATATAGACTACAATAGACATGCTCATTCAGACTACAATAGACATGCTCATTTAGACTACAATAGACATGCTCATTTAGACTACAATAGACATGCTCATTTAGACTACAACAGACATGCTCATATAGACTACAATAGACATGCTCATTTTGACTACAATAGACATGCTCATTTAGACTACAATAGACAAATCATTTAGACTATAATAGACATGCTCATTTAGACTACAATAGACATGCTCATTTAGATTACAATAGACATGCTCATTTAGACTACAATAGACATGCTTATTTAGACTTTAATAGACATGCTCATTTAGACTACAATAGACGTGCTCATTTAGAGACAATAGACATGCTCATTTAGACTACAATAGACATGCTCATTTAGACAACAATAGACATCTCATTTAGACTACAATAGACATGCTCATTTAGACTACGATAGACATGCTCATTTAGACAACAATAGACATCTCATTTAGACTACAATAGACATGCTCATTTAGACTACAATAGACATGCTCATTTAGACTACAATAGACATGCTCATTTAGACAACAATAGACATCTCATTTAGACTACAATAGACAGCTCATTTAGACTACAATAGATATGCTCATTTAGACTACAATAGAGATGCTCATTTAGACTACAATAGACGTGCTTATTTAGACTACAATAGACATGCTCATTTAGACTACAATAGACGTGCTCATTTAGACTACAATAGACATGCTCATTTCGACTACAATAGACATCTCATTTAGACTGCAATAGACATGCTCATTTAGACTACAATAGTAATGCTCATTTAGACTACAATAGACATGCACATTTAGACTACAATAGACGTGCTCATTTAGACTACAATAGACATGCTCATTTAGACTACAATAGACGTGCTCATTTAGACTACAATAGACATCTCATTTAGACTACAATAGACGGTCTCATTTAGACTAAAATAGACATGCTCATTTAGACTACAATAGACATGCTCATTTAGACTACAATAGACATCTCATTTAGACTACAATAGACGGTCTCATTTAGACTAAAATATACATGCTCATTTAGACTACGATAGACATCTCATTTAGACTACAATAGACGGTCTCATTTAGACTAAAATAGACATGCTCATTTAGACTACAATAGACATCTCATTTAGACTACAATAGACGGTCTCATTTAGACTACAATAGACATGCTCATTTAGACTACAATAGACATCTCATTTAGACTACAATAGACGGTCTCATTTAGACTAAAATAGACATGCTCATTTAGACTACAATAGACATGCTCATTTAGACTACAATAGACATCTCATTTAGACTACAATAGACGGTCTCATTTAGACTAAAATAGACATGCTCATTTAGACTACAATAGACATGCTCATTTAGACTACAATAGACGGTCTCATTTAGACTAAAATAGACATGCTCATTTAGACTACAATAGACGGTCTCATTTAGACTAAAATAGACATGCTCATTTAGACTACAATAGACATCTCATTTAGACTACAATAGACGGTCTCATTTAGACTAAAATAGACATGCTCATTTAGACTACAATAGACATCTCATTTAGACTACAATAGACGGTGTCATTTAGACTAAAATAGACATGCTCATTTAGACTACAATAGACATCTCATTTAGACTACAATAGACGGTCTCATTTAGACTAAAATAGACATGCTCATTTAGACTACAATAGACATCTCATTTAGACTACAATAGACGTGCTCATTTAGACTACAATAGACATCTCATTTAGACTACAATAGACGGTCTCATTTAGACTAAAATAGACATCTCATTTAGACTACAATAGACGGTCTCATTTAGACTAAAATAGACATGCTCATTTAGACTACAATAGACATCTCATTTAGACTAAAATAGACATGCTCATTTAGACTACAATAGACATATCATTTAGACTACAATAGACGGTCTCATTTAGACTAAAATAGACATCTCATTTAGACTACAATAGACGGTCTCATTTAGACTAAAATAGACATGCTCATTTAGACTACAATAGACGGTCTCATTTAGACTAAAATAGACATCTCATTTAGACTACAATAGACGGTCTCATTTGAACTAAAATAGACATCTCATTTAGACTACAATAGACGGTCTCATTTAGACTACAATAGACATCTCATTTAGACTACAATAGACGGTCTCATATAGACTAAAATAGACATCTCGTTTAGACTACAATAGACGGTCTCATTTAGACTACAATAGACATCTCATTTAGACTACAATAGACGGTCTCATTTAGACTAAAATAGACATGCTCATTTAGACTACAATAGACATCTCATTTAGACTAAAATAGACATGCTCATTTAGACTACAATAGACATCTCATTTAGACTACAATAGACGGTCTCATTTAGACTAAAATAGACATCTCATTTAGACTACAATAGACGGTCTCATTTAGACTAAAATAGACATGCTCATTTAGACTACAATAGACATCTCATTTAGACTACAATAGACGGTCTCATTTAGACTAAAATAGACATGCTCATTTAGACTACAATAGACAATCTCATTTAGACTAAAATAAACATCTGATTTAGACTACAATAGACGGTCTCATTTAGACTAAAATAGACATCTCATTTAGACTACAATAGACGGTCTCATTTAGACTACAATAGACATCTCATTTAGACTACAATAGACGGTCTCATTTAGACTAAAATAGACATCTCATTTAGACTACAATAGACGGTCTCATTTAGACTACAATAGACATCTCATTTAGACTACAATAGACGGTCTCATTTAGACTAAAATAGACTTGCTCATTTAGACTACAATAGACATCTCATTTAGACTAAAATAGACATGCTCATATAGACTACAATAGACATCTCATTTAGACTACAATAGACGGTCTCATTTAGACTAAAATAGACATCTCATTTAGACTACAATAGACGGTCTCATTTAGACTAAAATAGACATGCTCATTTAGACTACAATAGACATCTCATTTAGACTTCAATAGACGGTCTCATTTAGACTAAAATAGACATGCTCATTTAGACTACAATAGACATCTCATTTAGACTACAATAGACGGTCTCATTTAGACTAAAATAGACATGCTCATTTAGACTACAATAGACATCTCATTTAGACTACAATAGACGTGCTCATTTAGACTACAATAGACATCTCATTTAGACTACAATAGACGGTCTCATTTAGACTAAAATAGACATCTCATTTAGACTACAATTGACGGTCTCATTTAGACTAAAATAGACATGCTCATTTAGACTACAATAGACATCTCATTTAGACTAGAATAGACATGCTCATTTAGACTACAATAGACATCTCATTTAGACTACAATAGATGGTCTCATTTAGACTAAAATAGACATCTCATTTAGACTACAATAGACTGTCTCATTTAGACTAAAATAGACATGCTCATTTAGGCTACAATAGACGGTCTCATTAAGACTACAATAGACATCTCATTTAGACTACAATAGACGGTCTCATTTAGACTAAAATAGACATCTCATTTAGACTACAATAGACGGTCTCATTTAGACTACAATAGACATGCTCATTTAGACTACAATAGACATCTCATTTAGACTACAATAGACGTGCTCATTTAGACTACAAGAGACATGCTCATTTAGACTACAATAGACATCTCATTTAGACTACAATAGACGGTCTCATTTAGACTAAAATAGACATGCTCATTTAGACTACAATAGACATCTCATTTAGACTACAATAGACATCTAATTTAGACTGCAATAGACATGCTCATTTAGACTACAATAGACGTGCTCATTTAGACTACAATAGACATGCACATATAGACTACAATAGACGTGCTCATTTAGACTACAATAGACATGCTCATTTAGACTACAATAGACATCTCATTCAGACTACAATAAACATGCTCATTTAGACTACAATAGACAGGCTCATTTAGACTTCAATAGACGTGCTCATTTAGACTACAAAAGAAATGCTCATTTAGACTACAATAGACATGCTTATTTAGACTACAATAGACATCTCATTTAGACTACAATAGACATGCTCATTTAGACTACAATAGACATCTCATTCAGTCTACAATAGACATGCTCATTTAGACTACAATAGACGTGCTCATTTAGACTACAATAGACATCTCATTTAGACTACAATAGACATGCTCATTTAAACTTATATAGAAATGCTCATTTAGACTACAATAGACATCTCATTCAGACTACAATAGACATGCTTATTTAGACTTTAATAGACATGCTCATTTAGACTACAATAGACATCTCATTAAGACTACAATAGACATGCTCATTTAGACTTTAATAGACATGCCCATTTAGACTACAATAGACATCTCATTTTGACTACAATAGACATCTCATGTAGACTACAATAGACATGCTCATTTAGACTTTAATAGACATGCTCATTTAGACTACAACAGACATCTCATTTAGACTACAATAGACATGCTCATTTAGACTTTAATAGGCATGCTCATTTAGACTACAATAGACATGCTCATTTAGACTACAATGGACAAGCTCATATAGACTACAATAGACATGCTCATTCAGACTACAATAGACATGGTCATTTAGACTACAATAGACATGCTCATATGCTCATTTAAACTACAATAGACATGCTCATTTAGACTACAATAGACATGCTCATTTAGACTACAATGGACAAGCTCATATAGACTACAATAGACATGCTCATTCAGACTACAATAGACATGCTCATTTAGACTACAATAGACATGCTCATTTAGACTACAATAGACATGCTCATTTAGACTACAACAGACATGCTCATATAGACTACAATAGACATGCTCATTTAGACTACAATAGACATGCTCATTTAGACTACAATAGACAAATCATTTAGACTACAATAGACATGCTCATTTAGACTACAATAGACATGCTCATTTAGATTACAATAGACATGCTCATTTAGACTACAATAGACATGCTCATTTAGACTTTAATAGACATGCTCATTTAGACTACAATAGACGTGCTCATTTAGACTACAATAGACATGCTCATTTAGACTACAATAGACGTGCTCATTTAGACTACAATAGACATGCTCATTTAGACTACAATAGACATGCTCATTTAGACTACAATAGACATCTTATTTAGACTACAATAGACATGCTCATTTAGACTTTAATAGACATGCTCATTTGGACTTCAATAGACATCTCATTTAGACTACAATAGACGTGCTCATTTAGACTACAATAGACATGCTCATTTAGACTTTAATAGACATGCTCATTTAGACTACAATAGACATCTCATTTAGACTACAATAGACATGCTCATTTAGACTACAATAGACATCTTATTTAGACTACAATAGACATGCTCATTTAGACTTTAATAGACATGCTCATTTGGACTTCAATAGACATGCTCATTTAGACTACAATAGACTTCTCATTTAGACTACGATAGATATGCTCATTTAGACTACAATAGACATGCTCATTTAGACTACAATAGACGTGCTCATTTAGACTACAATAGACATGTTCATTTAGACTACAATAGACGTGCTCATTTAGACTACAATAGACATGCTCATTTCGACTACAATAGACATCTCATTTAGACTGCAATAGACATGCTCATTTAGACTACAATAGTAATGCTCATTTAGACTACAATAGACATGCTCATTTAGACTACAATAGATGTGCTCATTTAGACTACAATAGACATGCTCATTTAGACTACAATAGACGTGCTCATTTAGACTACAAGAGACATGCTCATTTAGACTACAATAGACATCTCATTTAGACTACAATAGACGGTCTCATTTAGACTAAAATAGACATGCTAATTTAGACTACAATAGACACCTCATTTAGACTGCAATAGACATGCTCATTTAGACTACAATAGACGTGCTCATTCAGACTACAATAGACAAGTACATTTAGACTACAATAGACGTGCTCATTTAGACTACAATAGACATGCTCATTTAGACTACAATAGACATCTCATTCAGACTAAAATAAACATGCTCATTTAGACTACAATAGACATGCTCATTTAGACTTCAATAGACATGCTCATTTAGACTACAATAGACGTGCTCATTTAGACTACAATAGACATCTCATTCAGACTATAATAAACATGCTCATTTAGACTACAATAGACATGCTCATTTAGACTACAATAGACATCTCATTCAGACTATAATAAACATGCTCATTTAGACTACAATAGACATGCTCATTTAGACTTCAATAGACATGCTCATTTAGACTACAATAGACATCTCATTCAGACTATAATAAACATGCTAGTTTAGACTACAATAGACATGCTCATTTAGACTTCAATAGACATGCTCATTTAGACTACAATAGACGTGCTCATTCAGACTACAATAGACAAGTACATTTAGACTACAATAGACGTGCTCATTTAGACTACAATAGACATGCTCATTTAGACTACAATAGACATCTCATTCAGACTATAATAAACATGCTCATTTAGACTACAATAGACATGCTCATTTAGACTACAATAGACATGCTCATTTAGACTACAATAGACATGCTCATTTAGACTACAATAGACGTGCTCATTTAGACTACATTAGACATCTCATTTAGACTACAATAGACTACATTTAGACTACAATAGACATGCTCATTTAGACTACAATAGACATGCTCATTTAGACTTCAATAGACATCTCATATAGACTACAATAGACATCTCATTTAGACTACAATAGATATGCTCATTTAGACTAAAATAGACATGCTCATTTAGACTACAATAAAAGTGCTCATTTAGACTACAATAGACATGCTCATTTAGACTACAATAGACGTGCTCATTTAGACTACAATAGACATGCTCATTTAGACTGCAATAGGCATGCTCATTTAGACTACAATAGACATGCGCATTTAGACTACAATAGACATGCTCATTTAGACTACAATAGACATGCTCATTTAGACTACAATAGACATTCTCATTCAGACTACAATAGACATGCTCATTTAGACTACAATAGACATTCTCATTCAGACTACAATAGACACGCTCATTTAGACTACAATAGACATGCTCATTTAGACTACAATAGACATTCTCATTCAGACTACAATAGATGTGCTCATTTAGCCTACAATAGACATGCTCATTTAGACTACAATAGACATGCTCATTTAGACTACAATAGACATGCTCATTTAGACTACAATAGACATTCTCATTCAGACTACAATAGATGTGCTCATTTAGCCTACAATAGACATGCTCATTTAGACTACAATAGACATGCTCATTTAGACTACAACAGACATTCTCATTTAGACTGCAATAGACATTCTCATTCAGACTACAATAGATGTGCTCATTTATACTACAATGAACATGCTCATTTAGACTACAATAGACATGCTCATTTAGACTACAATAGACATTCTCATTTATACTACAATAGACATTCTCATTTAGATTAATCATATTTCAAAGTTTCCGATATCCCTGTAATAGGTAATTAAGGTTAAGGTAATTAAAGTAATTAAGATTGAAGTTAAGGTAATTTCGATGTAGGTAATTAAGTCAACCATCGAACAACCGCAATAGCAACCATTGACTGAATTTTGAGCGTTCACGCAGCGCGTATTTTCTTATTTCATGTATAAATTGTTTTATTTTATTCTCTGTGTACCAGGCCGCGTGATAAGAGGATGGATTAGAGTTAGTGCAATTTGTGTTAAGTGATGTGTGTAACTTTGCTGAAGGTGTATGATATAATTAGTATGGTATTATTGGAAATTAAAGAAGAGTAAGTAATATCACATGAACCCTGTGTAAAGCCGCAGATCGAAATTACCATCGAGATTGCTGTAGCTCGCTAACCGTTACGCCCTCCCGGGTTTCAAAAATAGTTAAACTTTTGTCACACAGTCGTCGGGGACACGTTCGAGTGACCTTTTCGCATGAAGTCTGTTTCCAAATAACGTATACTACTTACAAAATATAGTCAACTTTCATCAATTCTAATATATGTTCATTATTCGAACTTCAAACTATAACCAATGGTAGTTAAATAAGATAAATCACATGTTTCATTTGTTCATCCCATATAAAGCATTCTTTATTATAGCAAAACTCAATAATTTTTTTTGGATAACTCAAGTATATAGAAACGTGTGTTACATTCACAAATGTGTCCCCACGGAGTGGAAGGAAGCTTCCCCGCTGCCTCATGTGACCTGCTGTGAGCACCATCGCTGTATTGAGTGTTTTGCTGCTGTTGCCTCTATCGTTACTTCTTTGTGTGACCTGACGCAGGGCTATTGTTCCCATTGTCTGCACTTGTTTTATCGACTATAACGCTAATTTACGATATTTCCTACGCTAACAATACCGGTACGAAAGAGTTCACCGGAGACAAAGACGTGAGAAGGATCGTTGTACGATGCATTTGCCACACAGCTGGAACAGCGCGAAAACTTACCTACGCAAGACAGTGTTGCCATCATATGCTCACGAGCGTAAGAACACAAGTATTGCCACACAAGGCTAACGAGAACATTTTAGGACAGTAATAAGGAAATGAAACAGCAGAGTTCTGTAAAGTTATGTATATGTGACGGATCTAGTACGCCAGCAACAGCAGCGATACCAACAGCAACATAACCTACAGCAACTGCAACATCAACAATGCCAACAACAACAACAACAACAACAACAACACCAACAACAACAACACAAACAGCACCAACAATGACAACAACACCAACAACAACAGCACAACAACAACAACACCAACAACAACAACAAACAACAACAAAACCACCAACAACAACAACAGCACAACAACAACACCACCAACAACAACACCACCAACAACAACACCAACAACAACAACAAACAACAACAACACCAACAACAACAACAACAACAACACCAACAACAACAACACCAACAACAACAACACCAACAACACCAACAACACAAACAACAACAACACCAACACCAACAACAACAACAACACCAACAACAACAACACCAACAACAACAACACCAACAACAACACCACCAACAACAACAACACCAACAACAAAACCACCACCAACAACAACAGCAAACAACAACAACACCAACAACACCAACAACAACAACAGCACAACAACACCAACAACAAAACCACCACCAACAACAACAACAAAGAACAACAACACCAACAATAACAACAAACAACAACAACACCAACAACAACAACACCAACAACAAAACCACCACCAACAACAACAACACCAACAACAAAACCACCAACAACAACAACAACAAACAACAACAACAACAACACCACCAACAACAACAACAACAACAAAACCACCAACAACAACAACAACAAACAACAACAACAACACCACCAACAACAACACCAACAATAAAACCAACAACAACAACAACAAACATCAACAACACCAACAACACCAACAACACCAACAACAAAACCAACAACAACAACAACAAACAACAACAACAACAACAACACCAACAACAACACCAACAACAACAACAACACCAAAAACACCAACAACAACAACATCAGAACAACAACACCACCACCAACAACAACACAACAACAACACCACCAACAACAACAACACCAACAACAACAACAGCAGAACAACAACACCAACAACAACAACAGCACAACAACAACACCACCAACAACAACAACACCAACAACAACACCAACAACAACGACAACACCAACAACAACAACAACACCAACAACAACAACAGCAGAACAACAACACCACCAACAACAATAACAGCACAACAACAACACCACCAACAACAACAACACCAATAACAACAACAACACCACCAACAACAACAACACCAACAACAACAACAACAACACCAACAACAACAACAACACCAACAACAACAACACCAACAACAACAACAACACCAACAACAAAACCACCAACAACAACAACAACAAACAACAACAATACCAACAACAACAACAGCACAACAACACCAACAACAAAACCACCAACAACAACAACGACAAACAACAACAACACCAACAACACCAACAACACCAACAACAACAACAACAAACAACAACAACTACTACAACACCAACAACAACAACAACAACACCAACAAAAACAACACCAACAACAACAACAACACCAACAAAAACAACACCAACAACAACAACAACAACAACACCAACAACAACAACAACACCAACAACAACACCACCAACAACGACAACAACACCAACAACAACAACAACAACAACACCAACAACAACAACAACACCAACAACAACGACAACACCAACAACAACACCACCAACAACAACAACACCATCAACACCAACAACACCAACAACACCAACAACAACAACAACAAACAACAACAACTACTAAAACACCAACAACAACAACAACACCAACAACAACAACACCCACAACAACAACACCAACAACACCAACAACACAAACAACAACAACACCAACACCAACAACAACAACAACACCAACAACAACAACAACAACACCAACAACAACAACAACACCAAAAACAACACCACCAACAACAACAACAACACCAACAACAAAACCACCACCAACAACAACAACAAACAACAACAACACCAACAACACCAACAACAACAACAGCACAACAACACCAACAACAAAACCACCACCAACAACAACAACAAACAACAACAACACCAACAATAACAACAAACAACAACAACACCAACAACAACAACACCAACAACAAAACCACCAACAACAACAACAACACCAACAACAAAACCACCAACAACAACAACAAACAACAACAACAACAACACCACCAACAACAACAACAACAACAAAACCACCAACAACAACAACAACAAACAACAACAACAACAACACCACCAACAACAACACCAACAACAAAACCAACAACAACAACAACAAACAACAACAACACCAACAACACCAACAACACCAACAACAAAACCAACAACAACAACAACAAACAACAACAACAACAACAACACCAACAACAACACCAACAACAACAACACCACCAAAAACAACAACAACACCAACAACAGCACAACAACACGCCGCCAGACACAGCTGCACGCAACAAAAGCACAAGTCAACGCGCAGTCTTTACAATGCGGCAACTGAACGTTCATTGTCATAATAAATCAGTTACCCTAACAAATGTTTTCTGTGAACACTGAAAATGTGAAACTTTTTATTGGGTGGACGCAAATTATCGAGGAAATTTGCTGACCATTTCTCAGCCATTCAATGTTGTGTCGTTTGGTGTACAACATTTGTGTTGTTGTCCTGCCTGTGTTGTGTTGTTTGTGTACAACATTTGTGTTGTTGTTCTGCCTGTGTTGTGTCGTTTGGTGTACAACATTTGTGTTGTTGTTCTGCCTGTGTTGTGTTGTTTGGTGTACAACATTTGTGTTGTTGTCCTGCCTATTGTGTTGTTTGGTATACAACATTTGTGTTGTTGTCCTGCCTGTGTTGTGTTGTTTGGTGTACAACATTTGTGTTGTTGTCCTGCCTGTGTTGTGTTGTTTGGTGTACAACATTTGTGTTGTTGTCCTGCCTGTGTTGTGTTGTTTGTGTACAACATTTGTGCTGTTGTCCTGCCTGTGTTGTGTTGTTTGGTGTACAACATTTGTGTTGTTGTCCTGCCTGTGTTGTGTCGTTTGGTGTACAACATTTGTGTTGTTGTCCTGCCTGTGTTGTGTTGTTTGGTGTACAACATTTGTGTTGTTGTCCTGCCTGTGTTGTGTTGTTTGGTGTACAACATTTGTGTTGTTGTCCTGCCTGTGTTGTGTTGTTTGGTGTACAACATTTGTGTTGTTGTCCTGCCTGTGTTGTGTTGTTTGGTGTGCAACATTTGTGTTGTTGTCCTGGCTGTGTTGTGTTGTTTGGTGTACAACATTTGTGTTGTTGTCCTGTGTGTGTTGTCAAGTTATCGTTGTTGTCCTGCGTGTGTTGTCAAGTTATCGCTGTTGTCCCGCCTGTGTTGTCGAGTTATCGTTGTTGTCCTGCCTGTGTTGTCAAGTTATCATTGTTGTCCTGCCTGTGTTGTCAAGTTATCGTTGTTGTCCCGCCTGTGTTGTCAAGTTATCGTTGTTTTCCTGCCTGTGTTGTCAAGTTATCGTTGTTGTCCTGCCTGTGTTGTCAAGTTATCGTTGTTGTCCTGCGTGTGTTGTCAAGTTATCGTTGTTGTCCTGCGTGTGTTGTCAAGTTATCGTTGTTGTCCTGCGTGTGTTGTCAAGTTATCGTTGTTGTCCTGCGTGTGTTGTCAAGTTATCGTTGTTGTCCTGCGTGTGTTGTCAAGTTATCGTTGTTGTCCTGCGTGTGTTGTCAAGTTATCGTTGTTGTGAAAAATCAAGAAAGAAAGAAAAAGAAGAAAGAAAAGAAAAAAACGTGTAAGCAAAAAATCAAGTTTCCTGATCTATGACAACCATTCATGACAAAATATGAGGTAAGATTTGTCCGACTGAAGTGTGAAGCATCGTAGCTACTTTACTTATGTTCGATAAATGCGATAAATATAGTTTTGAGAGTCATGCCAGACTCCATAGAAGATTGGATCACAAACCTGTACTGAGTCGTAGGCAGGTATGGCAAATTACGTACGGGCGTGTACATTCTGGTGTTGGGGGAATGGTAGTACAGTTTGGTAGGTAAGTTCTCGGGACGCCTTGATGGTGTTGGGTTAATGGTAGTACAGTTTGGTAGGTAAGTTCTCGGGACGCCTTGATGGTGTTGGGTTAATGGTAGTACAGTTTGGTAGGTAAGTTTTCGGGACGCCTTCATGGTGTTGGGTTAATGGTAGTACAGTTTGGTAGGTAAGTTCTCGGGACGCCTTCATGGTGTTGGGTTAATGGTAGTACAGTTTGGTAGGTAAGTTCTCGGGTCGCCTTGATGGTGTTGGGTTAATGGTAGTACAGTTTGGTAGGTAAGTTCTCGGGACGCCATGATGGTGTTGGGTTAATGGTAGTACAGTTTGGTAGGTAAGTTCTCGGGACGCCATGATGGTGTTGGGTTAATGGTAGTACAGTTTGGTAGGTAAGTTCTCGGGACGCCTTCATGGTGTGGCAATGGAGGGACGAAGTCTTCCTGGCATTCAGTAACGACATAAATGTGAAAATAATAGTCAACAAATTCCTTTAAAAATATTTTTGTTACCGTTCAATGATCATTAAATCACAGTTCCATAGACTTCCTTAAAATGTAGTTATTAATAAAATGTATTTTGCAAGAAATGTTGCATTTTCAATATATGGTGTGTAAATTTCCCTAAATTCGAATGTTTTTATTGCTGAAATTATGAGTGTCCTGATTTATGATATTAATCTGTAATTTTCATAGCTTGAATATTCTGTGTTGTGAAAGCACGGGTTGTCAACCTTGTCAAAATAACGTGGTATATTTTTGAAGCAATTCCTGGACGTCAGTTCTCAGGAATTGTGACTCTTCAGTAATGTTTACATAGGTGGCCCAGATAGGGGTTAGGTGGGGTGGGGTGTGCGAGCTGGGGGTTAGGTGGGGTGGGGTGGGCGAGCTGGGGGTTAGGTGAGGTGTGGTGGGCAAGCTACGACTTAGATGGGGTGTGGTGGGCGAGCTGGGGGTTAGGTGGGGTTGGCGAGCTAGGGGTGTGGTAGCTCTATAGAACAGAGTGTACGTGCCCCGTTACACTGCCTCCTGTTGTGGCTTAAAGGTAAGCTCTATAGAACAGAGTGCACGTGCCCCGTTACACTGCCTCCTGTTGTGGCTTAAAGGTAAGCTCTATAGAACAGAGTGCACGTGCCCCGTTACACTGCCTCCTGTTGTGGCTTAAAGGTAAGCTCTATAGAACAGAGTGCACGTGCCCCGTTACAATGCCTCCTGTTGTGGCTTAAAGGTAAGCTCTATAGAACAGAGTGCATGTGCCCCGTTACACTGCCTCCTGTTGTGGCTTAAAGGTAAGCTCTATAGAACAGAGTGCACGTGCCCCGTTACACTGCCTCCTGTTGTGGCTTAGAGGTAAGCTCTATAGAACAGAGTGCACGTGCCCCGTTACACTGCCTCCTGTTGTGGCTTAAAGGTAAGCTCTATAGAACAGAGTGCACGTGCCCCGTTACACTGCCTCCTGTTGTGGCTTAAAGGTAAGCTCTATAGAACAGAGTGCACGTGCCCCGTTACACTGCCTCCTGTTGTGGCTTAAAGGTAAGCTCTATAGAACAGAGTGCACGTGCCCCGTTACAATGCCTCCTGTTGTGGCTTAAAGGTAAGCTCTATAGAACAGAGTGCACGTGCCCCGTTACACTGCCTCCTGTTGTGGCTTAAAGGTAAGCTCTATAGAACAGAGTGCACGTGCCCCGTTACACTGCCTCCTGTTGTGGCTTAAAGGAAAGCTCTATATAACAGAGTGCACGTGCCCCGTTACACTGCCTCCTGTTGTGGCTTAAATGTAAGCTCTATAGAACAGAGTGCACGTGCCCCGTTACACTGCCTCCTGTTGTGGCTTAAAGGTAAGCTCTATAGAACAGAGTGCATGTGCCCCGTTACACTGCCTCCTGTTGTGGCTTAAAGGTAAGCTCTATAGAACAGAGTGCACGTGCCCCGTTACACTGCCTCCTGTTGTGGCTTAAAGGTAAGCTCTATAGAACAGAGTGCACGTGCCCCGTTACACTGCCTCCTGTTGTGGCTCAAAGGTAAGCTCTATAGAACAGAGTGCACGTGCCCCGTTACACTGCCTCCTGTTGTGGCTTAAAGGTAAGCTCTATAGAACAGAGTGCACGTGCCCCGTTACACTGCCTCCTGTTGTGGCTTAAAGGTAAGCTCTATAGAACAGAGTGCACGTGCCCCGTTACACTGCCTCCTGTTGTGGCTTAAAAGTAAGCTCTATAGAACAGAGTGCACGTGCCCCGTTACACTGCCTCCTGTTGTGGCTTAAAGGTAAGCTCTATAGAACAGAGTACACGTGCCCCGTTACACTACCTCCTGTTGTGGCACCTGCAAAGCCAACGCAACAGAGGTGCGCATACACTTACCTCCTGGACATGCATGCTTACGCAAGTGAGCGAGAATGTGCCTTAACGTTATGTTGCAGTGTATGTAGGCTTTCTTAATAATGAAAGAATTATAAATCTTTGCATAAATTTTACTGCTAACGCGTGTGATTGAATCTATGAGAATTTGAAGGATAGCGTATCTTAAAAAAGTTCAAAATCACTATAAATTTAGCATGAATGAAATATCAATCTAAGCACTTAAAAAGAAAAAAAAAATAATTTTCAACTTCATAATCGAAAAAACATAAGAAAACAAAATCATTGATGTATTTTGCAAAACAGTAGTAGTTTTCTGGGTAGCTAATGTATTTTTCTAATTGTATGTTTTCTTCTGCGCAAAATAAAGGAAGATGAAGAAATGTCAAGGGCTCTAAGGAAAGTTTTGATTCAAACTTGAGACCACTCCCGACTCCTCCCTCCAGGCATCTGCCATCCAGCGCACACTTTTATGCCTATAAATGAAATTTGTTACTCAATTACAATTACAATTACAATAACAGTGGTGGCAAAATATGTTTAAATCTTAAATGAGACTAATTACACCTTGATCAATACAAAACATGGCTATAAAGTGAAATTTTATCAGGTTCTTGCTCAGAGGACCAGAACGTTATAGTTCACAATTGATACACCGTAAAGTGTTCCTGGCACACTCCACGGTTACCCAGTCCGGGCCATCAATGCGACGGTCCGAGAAGCTCCCACACGTCCACTGGTCCCTCCGGACAGGCAGCCTACAGAGGCGGTGACGACGTTCAAGCGCGCAAAACAGTACAACAATACAGAAGTACAGCACACGAACCTGGGCTGAAGTGTAACCGTAAACGTTACGTTGCCTGAATGCATTACACGGCACTGAAGATTAGATGAAGTGAACAGTGGCGGTTTGGTGAGGAATCTGACGCTCAAACTTGTTGTTGTTGTTGTTCACTCGGGGCTTATCGAGGCATTGAGATCGTGCTCACACAGCCTCAGGTCTTAACCACTGTGGGTGACAGGAGTCTTGAGATACTAATTCTCACTGTTTTCTGAATCTCTGATGCGGCACTTTGATCACTATACTGTTCTCTATTTTGGCTAGGCTGTTGAGGAACCTGTGGGAAACCTGAAACAAAAGAAACACACACACACCCACACAAGCACACATCCATCCTCACATTTTACTAGAAAGTTGCAAAAAGTGCATAGTTCAATTGCTATCTTACAACAGTGAAGATTCGTCCCATCTATGAAGTTTAATGTGTGGGTATATGTGTGCAGCTATATAGAATAAGTAGTTCAGGGTTGATAAATTGCCTCGGTGAGGTTGATATGTCATGAAATGATAGAGGCATTTGAGAGAAAGAAAACTTGAGAAAGAGAGGGAGGGTATGAGAGACATGAGAATAATCCAGAGCTGAGCAGGTAGATTTTCTGACTTCTATGGTACAGGGTATGTATTTGTAATAGGAGGGAGCAATTATGTTTTCAGAGAAGATATAGTCACCTGTTTTGTTTTTCCCATCCCTTCCTGCGTAAATGTTCTTGAATACTATATTGAGCACCACATGCATCTCAACAGTTGATCTAATGAGGCTCCAGCCTGGGCAAGGCAGCCTGGAGGCTCCAGGATTGCATGACTATTTTGAAGAAAGATGCCTGTGTGCAAGGTCTCTGAAGGAGCAATACAAGGAAGAATTTGAGACATCACCCAGCGCATGTGTTAGTAATAACTACTAAATATGACTACTGAGTTACACAGGGTGATGCCACAAACTCTGTCAGAGTTATATCAGTTATTACTGCAGGGATCCAGAAGGAATGGTCTCACATACAAGTTCAAAGGATATGCAAATGATTATATGGAGTGTGGGTTAGACCAGAGTAAGGGTAAAATACTGGTTATTATTATTATTATTATTATCGGTAAATTGTCTTACAATGTAGCTAATTTTTTTGTGTCTTTTAAAAATTGAGTAAGGGCATTCAGGATTGAGAATTGAATAGACTCTTCAAAGTTGCCTCCTCCTAATATGTTTTTTAAAGTTAGGGGCACCCGTATAGAGTTGAGGAAGATTTTAAGGGTGCGACGAGCAGAGTTGTAGTTTGGGCAGTGCAGAAGAAAGTGTTCGATTGTTTCTGCACTTCCACACTCACAGTTTGGGTGGTCAGACAATCCAAAGAGGCACAGGTGTGCAGCAAGTCTTGCATGACCAAGTCTAAGCCGGGTTGTTGAGGTCTCAACCATGCGATTGGGATGAGAAGCCCACGGCCACTCACCTATTGAGTTTTTGATTGCAGCTAAAAATCTGCCCTTTCCCTGTTGGACCGCTGTGTACCAGGTTTCCCTCCACTCTTCAGTTACAAATTTTTGTAGGTGAGTCTGGATGTCCTCAGTGAGGAGAGGAGATAATGTGCGGTACTGCAGATTGTGTGCCGCTTTTGCAAGGTTGTCAGCTGCTTCATTTCCAGCAATTCCCCTGTGTGCTGGAATATACTGGAGTTTTACTTCATGTTTTTTGTTCAAGGATGTTAGGGTTTGCTGGATATTGTATACCATTGTGATATATTTCTTTGGTTTAATTGATTGGATAAGTTGTATGGATGACAGGGAGTCAGAGAAGATGACATACCCTTCCCCATCTTGTAGATTATATTGTGCCCATCTCAAAGCCTCTCGAATTCCAAAGAGCTCGGCTCCAAATGAGGAGACAAACGGAGAGAGTTTCCAGTTTATTGCTACATTTTTTGATGGGATTACCAGTGCGGCTGTTGAGGAGGATGTAGGGTTTCCAAAATGAGAGCCATCTGTGTAAGCATGCAAATGTGAAGTATATTGAGTCTGGACAAGGTCATGGAAAAGTTGGATGATAGTTACTGAAGGAAGTTTTGATGAGTCATGGCAGAAGTTTGAAACCAACATGTTACTTGTTTTTACAAGGGGGAGAATGGAGAATGCAGGGTTGTAACCATTGGGCGAGGAAAGGGTTGCTGATACTTTCCGAAGGTTTTGACAGCAAGTGCAAGGAAAGAAGAGGTCTTGCCCAAGAGTCTGGTCTGGGGTGTGTTTGAAAGTTTCAGGAATTCTGAGAGTTGCATGATTCTGAGGGTATAATTAATCAGCAGGCGAGTTCTGTGTAGAGAGAGGGAGGGGATATTTGCTTCTATTTCTAAAGAGTTTATAGGAGTAGTTTTGAGGCAGCCCAGCGCAATTCGAAGCGAGTTGTTCTGTATAATATTTAGTTTTTGCAGCAAATATTTTGGGGCTGTGGAATATAAAGCAGCTGCGTAGTCTAGGCGACTACGAATAAGTGTACGATATAATTTGAGCAATAAGGATCGGTCAGTACCCCAATGGTGATGAGAAATGGCTTTTATGAGATTTGTGAGTGGGATGCAACGTGTTTTGAGAGAAGCAATATGTGAGGACCAATTTAATTTAGGAGCGTCTAGAGTTACTCCCAAGTATTGATGTTGCGTTACAAAGTCTATGGTTGTTCCTGCAATCATTATTGTAGGGGGAGTGGCTCGAGATTGAGTGAAGAGCATACATTTTGTTTTTCCAAGATTCAGTGCAAGAACCCATTTTGAAGCCCAGTTGTTGAAAGATGTCAGTGCTCCTTGGATTCTCTGCGCAGCTGTGGCTAGGTTTTGGTGAGAATTAAAGTAAATGATGTCGTATGCATATTCTGCCGTCTGTACTGTTGAAGTTGAGGGCAGGTCGCTTAACATTACGTTGAAAAGCAGGGGAGATAGGACTGCTCCTTGAGGGACACCAGTCCTCATTTTTCTCTCAGCTGACCGTTCTCCTTCAAAGAAAACCTGGAAGCTGCGATCTTTCAAGTACTCTCTGATCCATCGGAGAAGCTTACCGTGCACACCCAATCTTGAGAGTTTATATAAAAGGCCTGCGTGCCAAACGCGGTCAAAGGCTTGTGAAAGGTCGCAAAAAGCTACTATTAAGTGATGTTTGTTTATCTGTGCCTCTCTAATTGCAGATTCCAACCTTGTCACCTGGTCCACTGCAGACAGCCTCTGTCGGAATCCCCCCTGCTGTAATCTTAATGCATTTGCATCTTCAAGAAAATAGTTCAGTCTGTTTTTTATTACTGCTTCCATTAGCTTCCCAATGCAAGATAGCAGAGAGATAGGACGATGAGAGGAGACATTTGAGGGAGGTTTTGAATGTTTTGGGATGGGCAGAAGAAGGGCTTTCTTCCATGATTGTGGGATGTCTCCGGTGTTGAAGCTCTGATTATAAATGTCTAGTAACCATTCTTTATAGGATGAAGGCAAGTGTTTAATGTGTTGGTTACTGACTCTGTCTATTCCAGGAGAAGTATTATTTAAAGTAGAGATGACTCTATCAAGTTCATGTATTGCAATTTCAGAATTGTACCATATTAAGTTATCATTTAGTAGTGCAATAGAGAGAGGTAACAGAATAAAAGTGGGATAGGGTTGAGGAGCTGATGCTGAAAAAATATTTTCGAAATGAGAGGCTAGAAGGTTGGCTTTTCCTGGGGAATCTGACACTATGTTGGTAGGCGTAACAAAAGGTTGGGTTTTACGAGGAGAGGATCTCAAGTTGTGAATTTTTTTCCAAAGTATAGAAGGAGGGGTGTCTGAGGTAATGGAGTTGCAAACCTTAGTCCATGAGGAACGTTTAGCTTCCTTGATGTTCCACTTTAGTTGAGCTTTGGCACGTTTGAAGGCTATGAGATTTATTTGAGTTGGTTGTTTTATGAAGAGTTTCTTAGCTTTATTCCTATTCTCCAAGGCTGTTTTACAATTTTGGTTCCACCAGGTTTTACTAAAACGAGGGTTGACAGTTTCTTTGGTCTGGGGAAAGGTTCCTGAGGAGGCCGCTATAATGCGGTGTGTCAGTTCTGAGTTACTATTAGTGACATCTTCTACCATGTCACTCTCCCTCCTTGGTAAGGATCTCACCCATCCATCCCAGGAGCCCTGGTCAAATTTCCATCTTGGTAAGGTGCGATGTTGGACCAGTTGAGGGGTTAATGGAAGAGTTGTAGTTATTGCATAATGGTCACTGGTGAGGTCTGGGCCAGAGCAAACAAAGGCACTTGGTAGGAGATTTGTAGAAGAGAAGGAAAGATCCAGAGTGGAGTGTTGGTTATGGTAAGTATTGTAGTAGGTAGGGAGAGATGGGGGAGTGAGTAGGGCAACATTTGGGTGTTGGAGAAGGAACAGTTCTATGTTTTTCCCAGTACTATTTGCATTGCAGTTATTGGACTCCCACAATGTGCTATGGGCATTGAAGTCACCCAGAATTATGAAGCTGTTCCCCAAGGAAGTGAAGTAGTGATTTATTTCCTGGAGGGTGATAGAACAATTTGGATTATAGACATTAAGGATTACAAGGGAGCGTGACTGATTTAGCGATATGGATAGAGCTTGGACCTCTAGTTGGCCATTGGGAAAATGAACCAAGTTGAAAGGCAGATAAGGAATGTCATTACGTACTAATATTGCTAATCCCCCTCCTTGCTGTCCATTTGGGCGGTGAGAATATATAGGAGTGTAGTTGACAAAAGTTGGCTCAAAATTAACTGATAACCATGTCTCACTTAGACATACAACATGGGGATGAGTTGAGTATAAGTGAAGCTTAAAGAGTGAGAGTTTATTTTGTATACTGTGGCAGTTCCATTGAAGAATTTTCAGTTCTTTTTGGGGAGACACTTTGTAGGTTTTTTATTCAGTGACTGAGGATGCTGGTTTGGATGGGGCTTCAAGGTTTCATGTCTCCGTCCTAGTACCGGAGATGGTTCTATAGAAGTAAGCTTGGCTATTTGGTTATTCAAGTACTTGCCTCCGATCACTGGCGAGGGGGAGATGTCATCTTCTAGCCATTGACTAGATGACATGTTAGGTGTTACAGATGTTGTGGTTAGTTGGGTAGAACAGGATTTGGCTGCAAGATTCCTTTCTGTTGCGTGCTGTTGAACAGATTTATTTTCTTCTAAGTTTATGGTATGTTTGTCTTTTGTATTGCCAGTAATGTAGGGATCCACTGTGTTGATGACTGCATTTGAAATGGTTTTCAATAGTTCTGGATTGGTGATTGAATTTTGTGGTTGACAGAAGTTAAGTACTTGGGATAGAAGAGAGACCAACTCTTTTAATGTTGATTGTATTCCTTTTGGAGAGATGGAGTCAGATTCAGTTTGGGTGGCACCTGATGGTGAGGTTTGTGCGTAGTTTTTGGTGGCCAATTTAGGTAAATTTGGTTTCATCGGCATTGAGGTATGGGTTGGTTGAAAGTCTTTTCTTGCAGTTTGGGTTGAGGTTTGTTTGACTTCTGCCAAAGCATCTCTATATGAGAGTTTGTGCTGTACTCTGATTTTTTCAACTGTTTTTGCTTGCTTTACAAAGGGACAGCCCCCATAGTTTGCAGTATGGGAGCCAGAGCAGTTTGTGCATTTTGGCATGGAGCCTGAAGGGCAATCTTTTACTTGATGTGGGCCTGAACAGGCTACACATCTAGGTTGGTTTCTGCATTGTTGAGCATTATGTCCAAATCTCTGACATTGGTAGCACTGCCATGGTTTTCCTATGTATGGGTTGACTTTGAATCTTTGATAGCTTAGATGAATGTACTCTGGGAGAGAGGTAGATTGGAAAATTATTTTTACCATTGTTGTAGGGCCTTGGTTTTTGGGTTTCTGTATTCTTGTTACTTTTAGGTTTTCATAACCTGCTTCCTCCAGGGCTTCTTCTATTTCTGATTCAAATGTATCAGTCCCAAAAGGTCCTATGACACCAATGGATTGAGACTGGTTGGCAGGCAGGCGACAGCGTATCTGCCAGGGGCCTAAGTCTGATATTTTTAGCAGTGATGATATTTTAGGTGCAGCTGTGGAAGACATTATGAGTACCAAGATGTTTCGTTTAAAGTTTTTGTGGATGTTGGTAATTCCTGCTGTTCCAAAAGGAGAGTTGGCGAGAAGTTTTGAAAGTTGAAATTCATTTGACAAGAACTTATTTGCATTGCTATTATTTTCTGTAGGTTCTATGAGAAATACCGGGGCACCATCAGTGTGTGTTTGCCTGTCAGTTAATTGAGGCTGGTATGAGGGCATGGTATCATCAAAACTGTTTCCAGTGGTTGTAGCAACAGAATTGTTTGTTTCTAGCTGGCAGGTTTGAAAGCCAGCAAAGTTCGGGTCTGAATTGAGAGATATATTCGATAGAAGTGAAGACTGTGATAAGCTTCTAGGACGCTTAGCACCAGATTGGGCAAGGTCTGAGGTGTCATGTAGGTTTATTTGAGAGCTCCCATTTTGAGTTTCCACAGCTTCCACTTGCATCTCAGAAGTGGGAGTTCCAGGTCCTTCTTCCCCTGAAGAAACAGCAGGCTGTTTTAGAGATTTGGTGATTGCTAGGTTTTGCGCTTTGGTAGGTCTTGAATATGGGGCAGGTGCCTTTGAAAAGGCCCCTCCCTTTGTTTTGTGTTTTGCCCGTTTTGGGCTCACCATGAGGCCGGCAGATGCAAGCCAAAGCCTCACAAAAATAATTAAACACCAACTCCGCACAAGCACACAAATATAATCAAGTTGAAAAATATTAATACTTATTGGAGTATCCGACGCGCAGAGCAGCTCAAACACCGTCCTTCCAATAGGAAACCAAACATCCAGATCGACGCTCAAACTTGGTGCGTTCTGAGGTCAGCTGCGGTCACGTCTTGAATGAAGTTCCGAACAAAATGTGCTAGCACGTATCAGCCGCAGGTATCTAAATTTTACATTTTGCATATAAATTTACATCGACATACAGAATTTTGTACACCTTCATTATGTCACATTACCTGCACGTCACGTGAGTTTTGTAAATCATTTCCCGTCGAATTACACTTGCTATTGTGCCATTGCTCTCATTGTGTAATGTGATGAACGTTATAAATAGTATTGGTATAATTAGCTCCAGCATTATATGAATGTGATCGCTGGTAACTATGATACCACTTCTCATGCTATCACCATGTCTTCATACCATCATTACCATATGAATGTGATCGCTGGTGATTGTGTTGTCATGTCTCCATACCATCAATACCACTAAACGTTACTACCATTTCTACAACAATCGCTCCCCACACGTCCAGCCGTTCTCCGTCTCTAAATTTCCAGTATTTGGCTAAAAATATACATATATATGCAACTCCTGCACAAATATCGAAATAAGTCCGTTTTAAAATAATCTATTTTACTCATGAAAAATACAATTATTCACTCAAATTGTAATAAATTATCAACATTCGAACTGGAAAATCATACCGACGGTCGATAAATGAATAAATAAAAAGCGCATAATTTTTTTGTCACAACCTAAAAAATATGCTTTATGACACCCATCGAAAAACTTTTAATGGGATAACTTAAGAATTTTGACAAGTGAGTTTCATTCCCAGAAATTGTCCTCACGGAGTGGCGTTATGCTTCCACGTATAGTTGCTTCGTTTCTGAACTACCACGAGTGGAGGCATACTCTTGAACTTCGCTTACAGGAGAGGATCTATTGTCTACCCACAATCGGCTTCAAAATTTAACTCGTTAATTTAACTTAGCCTACTTTTCTTCAACTCAAATGCATTGGAATCATGTATTAAAGTTACAAATAGCTTTCTGAAATATAACTGAATATATCACTTGTCATAAAAATAGATAGTTTTCATTATCATGTGTAAAAAAACTATTACAAATCGATTCGTGCCCACATATTTCCATGTATCAAAACCAGTTCCAGAGTAATTCACGCACTTTACCTATTTCGGTGTGAACGGTAAATAAAATATTTTAAGAAAATTGTCGAACTCTATTGTACCTTTTATCGTCACCTTTTTATTCAATACAAAGAAGCTCTCACGTTGCCTTATGTACCCCATCGTGGTCAACATCTATGTGTTGTTGTTTTTGTTACTAATGTTACTTCTTTTTACATTCTTGTGCATTGTTATTCTTCCTTTTCATTACGCGCCATCGTAGTAGACGACGACTTGCAATTACTATGATCATTCTTTTATTACATATGTTGTGCACGGCCCGTCAAAAAGACGGTATTCGATATTTCCCTTGCACAAAGCATCCAGCTTTGGATGCCCAACAAATATATCCATCCCAACAGTACCCGCCATTAAAATATTCTTGTACTTGTGCACTGGTGAAACTCGTATCACAGATACGGTCATTGAGCGTCCTTGTGAGCGTCACAGACACACGCACCAACCAATTTGATGTGTTCACTCAGATGCCCATTGTGATAACATGGCACAAATTACGCACAAAATGATATATATTATTTTTTCGTACAAAAATTCAAGTGGACAACTAGAGTTTTGTTATGTACGGAATGATTAATAAATTCTAATCAACTGTCAGAGTCAAATTTGACTTTCAATGAAAACCATAAGGAAAATAATTAAACATGGCTGAATAATTATGACCGAAATATATACAATCGTATGTCATTTTTTATTGGTAACTGATTTATATTTTGGTGTAATTATTTAACTGCTGAACTCACACCAGCACCGTACCTACACCAGCACCGTACCTACACCAGCACCGTACCTACACCACCACTGTACCTACACCAGCACCGTACCTACCATAGCACCGTACCTACACCACCTCCGTACCTACACCACTACCGTACCTACATCACCACCGTATCTACACCAGCACAGTACCTACACCACCACCGTACCTACACCACCACCGTAACCACACCACCACCGTACCTACACCACTACCGTACCTACACCACCACCGTACCCCCACCACCACCGTACCTACACCACCACCGTACCCCCACCACCACCGTACCTACACCACCACCGTACCCCCACCACCACCGTAACCACACCACCACCGTACCTACACCACTACCGTACCTACACCACCACCGTACCCCCACCACCACCGTACCTACACCACCACCGTACCCCCACCACCACCGTACCTACACCAGCACCGTACCTACCATAGCACCGTACCTACACCACCACCGTACCTACACCACCACCGTACCTACACCACCACCGTATCTACACCAGCACAGTACCTACACCACCACCGTACCTACACCACCACCGTACCTACATCACCACCGTATCTACACCACCACCGTACCTACATCACCACCGTATCTACACCACCACCGTACCTACACCACCACCGTACCTACACCACCACCGTACCTACACCACCACCGTACCTACATCACCACCGTATCTACACCACCACCGTACCTACACCACCACCGTACCTACACCACCACCGTACCTACACCACCACCGTACCTACATCACCACCGTATCTACACCAGCACAGTACCTACACCACCACCGTACCTACACCACCACCGTACCCACACCACCACCGTACCTACACCACTACCGTACCTACACCACCACCGTACCCCCACCACCACCGTACCTACACCACCACCGTACCCCCACCACCACCGTACCTACACCAGCACCGTACCTACCATAGCACCGTACCTACACCAGCACCGTACCTACACCACCACCGTACCTACACCACCACCGTACCAACACCACCACCGTACCCCCACCACCACCGTACTTACACCAATACATATGGAACCAACAATGTAATCCATATATAAGAAATAAAAGAGTGATGCGTTGATATTACAAGAATCAAAACATAAGAAACAACAACAATGCCCATAGCACCAACAATGAGAGACAGCGTCTTGTTGTGAGCAACGGAAAATGTGGTCAACATATGTATATGCCGGATGACGTGCAGCATTGACTCACAAATACACTAGTCACTCATCGAAAACATAAAATAGAAAACAAAACGTGCGCTTGAAAGTATATAATCAAAATTTAAAACCTGGAATTAAACTGGAATTTATTATGACCATAAGGTATATTTTTTGGGAGCATGAATATCGACATTAACATATTATCGAACGCTATTTTGTTTCATTATTAGTAAATAATTGAGCATAGGTAATGACGATTTCGCTTGTGTTCATGTACGGCCCTTTTCTGAAAAAATGTATTTTTGAGCCCCTCGGACGCACATGAATATTGCAGGTATTAAGGGTAATGTCGTTCTAAGTACTAACAGGAGAAGTAAGTTGTCGTTGTTTGATACCAAATGTGCAGGTTGCGGCTATATCAATTTAGGTATAATTCATGCAAGAAACATCCCAACTTTCATTGTTGATGCTATAGTAATAATGATAATAATAATGAAGGCATCTACGGATGCTTTATTTCCAATTTCAAGCCTAATACATATCACCTTGTACATTGGATTTTCAAATGCCTTATAACTAACGCCAGGACGCCATTACGCTTTCCCCCGGTCAAGACCGGTACCCATTTCAGACACCTGGGTAGAGTGGGGTATTGTGCTTGGAATTTTTCCCCTATACCCAACATAGGCACAATATTCGTTTGTTGTGCCCGCATCGAGCAGAAAGCAACTGTGCTTTTATCATTAGGACAATGATGGAGACTGGTCCTAATGAAACCTATAGCAAAAATAACGTAATTAACTCTGATGACAATGAAGGGAGACCGAATAACTCTCTAAATGTTTGTATTGAATTTCATAAGTTAGTCATAATATTTTAGTAATTTAGGAGAACCAATTATTGAAATGATTTGTCATGACCTGTAAAATTAAAATTACATGATGATTTAATCAACTCATTTGCAGTCATTAGTAGGAGCAAACAAGTAATTTATACTAATATGATGAACATTGAAAAATATAGTAGTTATCCATCGAAATAAAATTTTCAATTGTTCGATTGAACACTCGTTTGAATTCAAACTATTAAATAGTATTCCGATAAAAACATTGATTTATCTTTGATTGGTGAAAAACTGACATATCATGAAAAAAACCAAATCCTTCCAGTATAGAACCGCACTTTACAAAAATACCTTCGTTAAATTGAAATCGATTTCAATCACCATTTTTGAAGTTATCGGTTTTGTGCTCGGCCGGTGTTAGTATTTTTGAGAGTCTGTAGAGACTCGCTTAGATTAAATTGTGTCACCTGCGGAAAATATTTAACTTATCAAAGTATCATCGTGAACACAATTTCCAAAATGATTGAGTTATCAAATGAAAACTTTATAAATCGTTTTCATGTTTTTATTTGATACTGCTCCAAATAAAAATCATATTTCCAAATGACTTATTATTACATGACAAAGACCTTGATAGGTTTCTCAATAAAATATGAGGGATTATCGTAATTTTCAGAATTGAATTGGTATAATTGCCGTAGCAATTATTAAATAGGAAATTTGTTTTCATTTATTCGATACGCGTTTTCGATTTTTGACTTTATTATACGAACGGTTTCGAATAGTTTTGTATAATATAAAGAGCTGAAACAAAAAATGAACAGATATTAAATTACAAAGCGAAAACAAATATAAATTGCATGGAAGGAAGAAGGTTTCAATATGCAGAACATGGTAGAATATTTAACCAATCTCCACACCATCCGGAAACAGAATGAACTTAGCCAGGCGCTGAGTTCAACCGAAGTCAAGTTCGTCGGTACAGATTACGAAAAAAAGGAACAAAAGCAGACGGCACTTACACCAGCCCCTAAATTTTACACAAAATTTACCAGAGTACAATTTTCTCTATATCTGATATTACCGCAATTGCGTTGCCGATTCATCACAATTTCATTCGTATCCAAGTAGCCTTTCACAAGAGGTACTTAACCTAATGAGCTATATTAGTTCAACAACTAGACGTCTAATGTCTCGGTTTCTTACATTACAAATCTAATGAATAACTAGCAAAATACAAATTTTTACATTTTTAGGACCTCGGTGCCAGAAATACAATTTTAAAAATAGGTCTTTCAATTTCTACTGCACCGAACTTATTAGAGGAATCTTTATTTTTACAAACTTTAATTCTTACACGTCTAACATAGTTCTTCGAATCTTGGAAAACCTTCGTTATTCTTCTAAGCAACCATTGATTGCTCGGAAGTTGGCTGTCTGCGACTAAGAGCGAGATCGTTTTTAGCCAGAGATAGATAGAGCAGGGTGCGACCACTTCTGTCGCTCTTGTAGCAGGTTTGATGTGAGCGCTTCATAATCCTCTGGACTATCGAGGTTGTAGTTTTGGACCGGAGAAACTAGCGGGTAGGACTTCTCGATGACGTCCGGTTTTCTGAACCACGTCGATGAACAGGACAAGGATTTTGCCGTAGCTCCACGACTATTTGAGTCAGCAGAATTCCTTTCGGAAGGTACGTAATGCCAGTTGCAATTGTTGGAATAATTTCTTATATAAGCTACTCTGTCAGTGATAAATCTTTGAAGTTGTTTCTTTGTGGAGCTTAATTTATCTTCGTTTGTATTCCAGTTCAAACCCAGAGTTTTTTCTGGCGGTGTAGAATGAACTTTGAAAATTATTTTCTCCAAATTTGCCGACATTTCCTCCGATGACGAATTCTGAAGCAAGTACTTCATATCCTTGGCCTTTAATGGTAAGCAGGATTCGTAGTTACCAGTTTCCAACTTTTTCTTGCTAGAACTTACTATCTGTAATTTATGCTTATCTTCGGACGATATCCCTGCGTCGAGTGAAGTATCTTCGTAATCTTTGTTGAAAGAGCTATCAATTTGTTCGTGCAAGTAGGGTTCCCGTTTTACAGTTATCTTGTTACTTATAGATTTCACTTTTTCTCGAATAACAGGACCGTTAAGAGCCCAGCCAAGGCTGTGTAACGAAGCGTAGGGTTCATCGGGTTCCCGGTCGACGATTTGTAGAGGCTTCACGACCGACGGTACGTTCTTACCGAGTAGTAGACTAATTGGTTGAGCGGTGAAATTGAACGGGACATCTCTCAGGTATTCATATTCTTCAATGTCGTCGTTGGAAGGTATGTCTGCAGCTGAGAATGGCCATTGAGCCTCACTTCTTGTGTATACGTCTGGTATGACAACGCTGTTATTACCGTCGATATCACTTATTATCAGATTGTTCATCACTTGAGTTTTCGTTTTCATACGAGCATTTTCAGTGGTTGCTAATGTCACTTTAGTTTCAGTAGTTTTAATGCCAAGCTTGTCAATTATATCTTCTTTAACCCAGCAGTCAGATGAACAGTTATCGATAGCAACGTTAACAAGAAGTTCTTCCTTACCACCGAGTATTTTAATTCGTGCAGGAATCACGGGGTGAAAAACCTTGCGTTCGTTGATACCAGCCCCAGCAGAGGTACCGGAGCGGATGGAGCAGGCCTTCGAGTCGTTCACTTCAACAGATAAGTTCTGAGTTTGATAGTTAGAATTCTCTTCTTTATTATTCATGTGTAAGACAGTCGGGTGTCTTCCTTTACAATGGTCACACTGTAATCTATTTCTGTAGTTTTTCGACAAGTGATTTCTCTTCAGACATCCGAAGCAAAGGCCCGTAGTTCTTACAAACGTTGATTTTTCTTCTGCAGGCAATTTTTCGAAAATGAGACACGAATTCAAGGTATGGTAAGTTCGGTGGCAATATTCACATTTGGGTAAAGTGTCACTTTTTCCATATTCATTAGATGTAAACTTGAATTTTGCCTCAGGTTGCTCACTGTCGCCCGTTTTAGATTTTAGAACTTTATTCGCTTTACTAACCTCAAAGTTTCTTTCAGCAGGCTGTGCGTCGTCGAGTTGGCCGTAGAGGGGCTGTTTCATCACAGCTACTTCTTCGCGTATGAAGTCGACCACAACCTTGAATGTTAACAGATTGAAATTCTTCTGCACTTCATATGCCTTGCGTCTCCATCGTTCTCGTAATTTGTACGGGAGCTTCGATACTATGTTTTTTATTTCGTGAGGTGTTTGCAGTTGATTCGCCCAGGTCATGTTTTCCAAGTAATGATGGCAATTTAACAAAAATAGAGAATACTCTTCGAGATCGTCTACACTTTCAGACTTGATTGGAGGCCACCTGCTCAACTTGTCAATATACGCTGAAGAAACTTTGAATTCGTTTTCATACTCTTCCTTCAATAGTTTTTTAGCTTTCCGAAATGATGTAGCAGGGTCGTAGTGGCAGCAGCTTTTAACTAATTTATGTGCTTTTCCGCTTGTATATTGCTCAAGATACGCAATTTTATCCGCGTCGTCATCGCATTTCGTTTCGATTACGCGCTCGAAATTAGTTATAAAGGATTTAAATTCGGTAGTCTCTTCCCCTGAGAACGTTTTTATTTCCTTTTTTGGTAGCAGTGTTCGTTCTTGTAAGCGGGCAAGTGTCGAAGATATGTCATTTTGTCAACGTAGAATTGCAGCAAGATCAGAGTCACGATTTCTATCTTGGTCTATTCGTTTAGAAAATTCTTGTTGATCACATTTCTTTGATCAGAAGGCTCCACATATGCTTCGTTTACGTCTATCTTTGATAATTCGTTTTCTAGGATTGTCATTTCTTGCTCCTCTTGTTCCTGCAAAATTTCATTTAGTCTCTGTTTCAATTTCATCATTTCTTCTTCTTGCTTCAGTTCTTCTTCGAACTTTTTTCTTTTCAGCTCAAGTTTTTCCTTTTGAATTACTTTTAATTTCCTGTTGGCTTCTTTACTAGCGCCAATCTTCGCTTTCATTTGCGCTAGTTGTATCTTGGCCGAAGTCGCAGAGCCTGAAGATCTACGTGATGTGCTACTTGCAGCTGTAGGATGTTGCTTGGTAGGGTAGAGTAAATTTTCGACTTTGGTTCTGAATTTAGTGATGTTTTCAATGTGAGACTCGAGCCAGATTAGATAGTCTTCATTCACACAAGCGGAGTACAAATTCTCAGTTCTAGTTAGGTACTCGGTATAAAGAGACTTTATGATGTTTAGATGCTCTGCTGGATTCGACAGCAAGAATTCGATTTCTTTGCGTTTTTTCGTGACCGAGGCTAGCTTACCATATGGCAAGTTACTGGAAGAAGCAATTGGGCTCTCACCAGTCGTGTCATTAGAAGATATCGAAGCGCTGGGTTTGGGCATGCCGACGCCAGTCGCACCGCTTGCTTCGTCTTGCGATGGATTAGTTTTCGGCGGTGTTCGTAACATCTTGGAACTTTCGCGGTGCACCACGCTACTGCTCACTCCTATTCGAAAGTATATAATTGCCGTAGCAATTATTAAATAGGAAATTTGTTTTCATTTATTCGATACGCGTTTTCGATTTTTGACTTTATTATATGAACGATTTCGAATAGTTTTGTATAATATAAAGAGCTGAAACAAAAAATTAAAAGATATTAAATTACAAAGCGAAAACAAATATAAATTGCATGGAACGAAGGTTTCAATATGCAGAACATAGTAGAATATTTAACCAATCTCCACGCCATCCGGAAACAGAATGAACTTAGCCAGGCGCTGAGTTCAACCGAAGTCAAGTTCGTCGGTACAGATTACGAAAAAAAGGAACAAAAGCGGACGGCACCCACAATTGGGTATGAGAATTATATTAGTTGTCTGGGACCGGAACTAATGAGAATTAGAAGTGAAGCATGTGTTTGACCTCTATTAAAGTAACTTGTTATTTTTGGGCCACTAGTGGTCACACGATGAGCTACCTATATATGATCGATACGAAAGTCCATAATGCGCACATATAGGGGGCATAGCTGCGCCGTTGTGGTATAATCTGAATCGAAAGATTTCGGTAATATGTGATATTGAGTGTTCTTGAAATTTCAAGATGAATTTTACAACTGCCAGGTTGGCTGGTCGGTCGGTCGATGCTTATAGAAAAGACGGAAAGAAAGTTTGACGCAGAGTGTGTCAGGAAGTGAAAAGGTGAAACGGAAAAGGATAGATAGGAGACTGATAGAGATGCGCTTTGCGCATATGATGCCAGTGTTGGAGTTTTTTTTGTGGGTAGTTTGAGGGTGGTGAAGGTTAATTAACCGTCAGGGCTTTGTAAGGTTGGGTGTTTAGTTAGTAAGCATCTTTAGTACTGGTCGTGGGTAAGTAGGCTCAGGTTGGCTGAGCTGAGTGTCACCTGAGACAACAGACTCCCTGAACACAGCTGCTATCGGTTGCTGCCAGCACGCCGCCATTTTCCCATGCAGCTCACTCCCTGACTGTACGAAATTGCATCGTTTGCTGGAGGTAGTGTGACATGTTGGCTGATGATATGGTGCCAATAGTTGTTAGTTACGACCATAAAACAATTGCCGTGAAAACGACACCTGCAGACGCATTAACTAGCGAGGACTATCCCATTTGTTTGTGTGCAGTTCTCATTTTCGTGCCAACAACTTGACCATCCAACGAGGCCCTGGACTCGAGCACGCCTGGTCAGTCACGATCTACTTGTGCCACAACTGTTCGTTATCACCTCAAATGTAGCCAACCCATGCTTTCATACACTCATTGTACCAAGTTTGTACACAATACCCAACACCATCATTGTAGTCCCTCAAGGGAACACTAATGATTTTGTGCGCTTTTGATGAAACTCCCAATCTATCGCAAGCATTTGTACAATACCGCAACCTTTCAGGTCTGAGGAGAACTTCTGTACAACTATTCCCCAATTGTTCTATTCCATGTTGATATATTCTATGTACACTGCTCTTTGTCTTGAATGTTGCGCTGCCTCACATTCAGCAGCAAATGTGGGATTATTGTAAAAACTTGTTTTTTTAATACTTCAGTTACCGATTTCTTGAATTAACTTATAAAAAAACCTAAGTTTACCAGACATCGCATCAAAAAAAGCTAAAATACCAACTTGATCTATTACATCAAACAATTATAATAACTTTAAATAACATATGAATGATAAACCGCCATTCATAAAGTTTCATTGTAGCTTTATATTCTACATTTGAATGAAATTATATATGTTTGAAATGTCAAATACAACATTTGCGTGTGGCATTTTTCTGTGCAATGCTTATTTTTGCAGCCCAGTAGGGCACACGGCAGCTGAACAAGATGGACCAGTGTGTTGTGTACGAGACGCGCTTGCTGATCTGTTAAGGGGGGCGTGTAGGTGTGTTGTTGTGTTGGTGTGTACTCCTGTAGACGTGTTGATTTGTGCTGCAATAGACATGCTCATTTAGACTACAATAGACATGCTCAGTTAGACTACAATAGACATGCTCATTTAGACTACAACAGACATGGTCATTTAGACTGCAATAGACATGCTCATTTACAATACAATAGACATGCTCATTTAGACTACAATAGACAGGCTCATTTAGACTACAATAGACATGATCATTTAGACTACAATAGACATGCTCATTTAGACTACAATAGACATGCTCATTTAGACTACAATAGACATGCTCATTTAGACTACAATAGACATGCTCATTTAAACTGCAATAGACATGCTCATTTAAACTGCAATAGACGTGCTCGTTTAGACTACAATAGACATGCTCATTTAGACTAAAATAGACATGCTCATTTAGACTACAATAGACATGCTCATTTAGACTACAATAGGCATGCTCATTTAAACTACAATAGACATGCTCCTTTAGACTACAACAGACATGCTCATTTCGACTACAATAGACATGCTCATTTAGACTACAATAGACATGCTCATTTAGACTACATTAGACATGCTCGTTTAGACTACAATAGACATGCTCATTTAGACTACATTAGTCATGCTGATTTAGACTGCAATAGACATGCTCATTTAAACTGTTATAGACATGCTCATTTAGACTACAATAGACATGCTCATTTAGACTACAACAGACGTGATCATTTAGACTACAATAGACATGCTCATTTAGACTACGATAGACATGCTCATTTAGACTACAATAGTCATGCTCATTTAGACTACAATAGACATGCTCATTTAGACTTTTATAGACATGCTCATTTAGACTACAATAGACATCTCATTTAGACTACAATAGACATGCTCATTTAGACTTTAATAGACATGCTCATTTAGACTACAATAGACATCTCATTTAGACTACAATAGACATGCTCATTTAGACTTTAATAGACATGCTCATTTAGACTACAATAGACATCTCATTTAGACTACAACAGACATCTCATTTAGACTACAATAGACATGCTCATGTAGACTACAATAGACATGCTCATTTAGACTTTAATAGACATGCTCATTTAGACTACAATAGACACCTCATTTAGACTACAGTAGAAATGCTCATTTAGACTTTAATAAACAGGCTCATTTAGACTACAATAGACATCGTATTTGGACTACAAAAGACATGCTCATTTAGACTACAATAGACATCTCATTTAGACTACAATAGACATCTCATTTAGACTACAATAGACATGCTCATTTAGACTACAATAGACATGCTCCTTTAGACTATAACAGACATCTCATTTAGACTGCAATAGACATGCTCATTTAGACTTTAATAGACATGCTCATTTAGACTACAATAGACATCTCATTTAGACTACAATAGACATGCTCATTTAGACTTTAATAGACATGCTCATTTAGACTACAATAGACATCTCATTTAGACTACAACAGACATCTCATTTAGACTACAATAGACATGCTCATTTAGACTACAATAGACATCTCATTAAGACTACAGTAGAAATGCTCATTTAGACTTTAATAAACAGGCTCATTTAGACTACAATAGACATCGCATTTGGACTACAAAAGACATGCTCATTTTTAGACTACAATAGACATCTCATTTAGACTACAATAGACATCTCATTTAGACTACAATAGACATGCTCATTTAGACTACAATAGACATGCTCCTTTAGACTATAACAGACATCTCATTTAGACTGCAATAGACATGCTCATTTAGACTGTAATAGACATGCTCATTTAGACTACAATAGACGGGCTCATTTAGACTACAATATACATGCTCATTTACACTACAATAGACATGCTCATTTAGACTACAATAGACATCTTATTTAGACTACAATATACATGCTCATTTAGACTACAATAGACATGCTCATTTAGACTACAATAGACATGCTCATTTAGACTACAATAGACATCTCATTTAGACTAAAATAAACATGCTCATTTAGACTTTAATAGACATGCTCATTTAGACTACAATAGACATGCTCATTTAGATTAAATAGACATCTCATTTAGACTACAATAGACATGCTCATTTAGACTACAATACACGTGCTCATTTAGACAACAATAGACATCTCATTTAGACTACAATAGAAATGCTCATTTAGACTTTAATAAACAGGCTCATTTAGACTACAATAGACATCTCATTTAGACTACAATAGACATGCTCATTTAGACTACAATAGACATCTCATTCAGACTACGATAGATATCTTATTTAGACTACAATAGACATGCTCATTTAGACTAAAATAGACATGCTCCTTTAGACTACAATAGACATCTCCTTTAGACTACAATAGACATGCTCATTTAGACTTTAATAGACGTGCTCATTT
Source organism: Morinoia aosen (assembly GCA_030386875.1). NCBI lineage: Eukaryota > Metazoa > Arthropoda > Malacostraca > Amphipoda > Talitridae > Morinoia > Morinoia aosen. The sequence continues at coordinate 43,356,979 of CM059565.1, read as the reverse complement.
AGACTAAAATAGACGTGCTCATTTAGACTACAATAGACATGCTCATTTAGACTTCAATAGACATGCTCATTTAGACTACAATAGACATCTCATTTAGACTGCAATATACATGCTCATTTAGGCTACAATAGACATGCTCATTTAGACTACAATAGACATTCTCATTTAGACTACAATAGACATCTCATTTAGACTACAATAGACATGCTCATTTAGACTTTAAAAGACATGTTCATTTAGACTACAATAGACATGCTCATTTAGACAACAATAGACGTGCTCATTTAGACTACAGTAAACATGCTCATTTAGATTACAATAGACATCTCATTTAGACTACAATAGACATGCTCATTTAGACTACAATAGACGTGCTCATTTAGACTACAATAAACATCTCATTTAGACTACAATAGACATGCTCATTTAGACTTTTATAGACATGCTCATTTAGACTAGAATATACATGTTAATTTAGACAACAATAGACATCTCATTTAGACTACAATAGACATGCTCATTTAGACATCAATAGACATGCTCATTTAGACTACAATAGACATCTCATTTAGACTACAATAGATATGCTCATTTAGACTTTAATAGACATGCTCATTTAGACTACAATAGACATCTCATTTAAACTACAATAGACATCTCGTTTAGACTACAACAGACATGCTCTTTTAGACTTTAATAGACATGCTCATTTAGACTACAATAGACATCTCATTTAGACTACAATAGACATGCTCATTTAGACTTTATTAGACATGCTCATTTAGACTACAATAGACATCTCATTTAGACTACAATAGACATGCTCATTTAGACTTTTATAGACATGCTCATTTAGACTACAATAGACATGCTAATTCAGACAACAATAGACATTTCATTTAGACTACAATAGACATGCTCATTTAGACTTTAATAGACATGCTCATTTAGACTACAATAGACATCTCATGTAGACTACAATAGACATGCTCATTTAGACTTTGATTTACATGCTCATTTAGACTAAAATAGACATCTCATGTAGACTACAATAGACATCTCATGTAGACTACAATAGACATGCTCATTTAGACTTTAATAGACATGCTCATTTAGACTTTGATTTACATGCTCATTTAGACTTTAATAGACATGCTCATTTAGACTACAATAGACATCTCATGTAGACTACAATAGACATGCTCATTTAGACTTTAATAGACATGCTCATTTAGACTACAATTGACATCTCATTTAGACTACAATAGACATGCTCATTTAGACTTTAATAGACATGCTCATTTAGACTACAAAGGACATCTCATTTAGAGTACAATAGACATGCTCATTTAGACTACAATAGACATCTCATGTAGACTACAATAGACATGCTCATTTAGACTTTGATTTACATGCTCATTTAGACTAAAATAGACATCTCATGTAGACTACAATAGACATCTCATGTAGACTACAATAGACATGCTCATTTAGACTTTAATAGACATGCTCATTTAGACTTTGATTTACATGCTCATTTAGACTTTAATAGACATGCTCATTTAGACTACAATAGACATCTCATGTAGACTACAATAGACATGCTCATTTAGACTTTAATAGACATGCTCATTTAGACTACAATTGACATCTCATTTAGACTACAATAGACATGCTCATTTAGACTTTAATAGACATGCTCATTTAGACTACAAAGGACATCTCATTTAGACTACAATAGACATGCTCATTTAGACTTTAATAAACATGCTCATTTAGGCTACAATAGACATCTCATTTAGACTACAATTGACATGCTCATTTAGACTTTAATAGACATGCTCTTTTAGACTACAATAGACATCTCATTTTGACTACAATAGACATCTCATTTAGACTACAATAGACATGCTCATTTAGACTACAAAAGACATCTCATTTAGACTACAATAGACATGCTCATTTAGACAACAATAGACGTGCTCATTTAAACTACAATAGACATGCTCATTTAGACTGCAATAGACATGCTCATCTAGACTACAATGGACATGCTCATTTAGACTACAATAGACATGCTCATTTAGACTACAATAGACGTGCTCATTTAGACTACAATAGACATCTCATTTAGACTACAATACACATCTCATTTAGACTACAATAGACATGCTCATCTAGACTACAACAGACATGCTCATTTAGACTACAATAGACATCTCATTTAGACTATAATAGACATATCATTTAGACTACAATAGATATGCTCATTTAGACTACAATAGACATGTTCATTTAGACTACAAGAGACGTGCTCATTTAGACTAAAATAGACATGCTCATTTAGACTACAATAGACGTGCTCATTTAGACTAAAATAGACATGCTCATTTAGACTACAATAGACATGCTCATTTAGACTACAATAGACATCTCATTTAGACTGCAATAGACATGCTCATTTAGACTACAATAGACATGCTCATTTAGACTACAATAGACATGCTCATTTAGACTACAATAGAGGTGCTCGTTTAGACTACAATAGACCTGCTCATTTAGACTACAATAGACGTGCTCGTTTAGACTACAATAGACATGCTCATTCAGACTACAATAGACATCACATTTAGACTACAATAGACGTGCTCATTTAGACTACAATAGACATGCTCATTTAGACTACAATAGAAATCTCATTTAAACTGCAATAGACATGCTCATTTAGACTACAATAGACGTGATCATTTAGACTACAATAGACGTGCTCATTTAGATCACAATAGACATGCTTATTTAGACTACAATAGATAAGCTCATCTAGACTACAATAGACATCTCATTTAGACTACAATAAACATGCTCATTTAGACTACAATAGACGTGCTCATTTAGACTACAATAGACATGCTCATTTAGACTACAATAGACATGCTCATTCAGACTTTAATAGACATGCTCATTTAGACTACAATAGACATGCTCATTTAGACTTTAATAGACATGCTCATTTAGACTACAATAGACATGCTCATTTAGACTTTAATAGACATGCTCATTTAGACTTTAATAGACATGCTCATTTAGACTACAATACACATCTCATTTAGCCTACAATATACATGCTCATTTAGACTTTAATAGACATGCTCATTTAGACTACAATGGACATCTCATTTAGACTACAACAGACACCTCATTTAGACTACAATAGACATGCTCATTTAGACTACAATAGACATCTCATTTAGACTACATTAGACATGCTCATTCAAACTACAATAGACATGCTCATTTAGACTATAATAGACGTGCTCATTTAGACTACAATAGACATGCTCATTTAGACTACAATAGACGTGCTCATTTAGACTACAATAGACATGCCCATTTAGAGTACAATGGACATCTCATTTGGGCTACAATAGACATGCTCATTTAGACTTTAATAGACATGCTCATTTAGACTACAATAGACGTGTTCATTTAGACAACAATAGACATGCTCATTTAGACTACAATAGACATGCTCATTTAGACTCCAATAGACATCTCATGTAGACTACAATAGACATGCTCATTTAGACTTCAATAGACATGCTCATTTAGACTACGATAGACATCTCATTTAGACTACAATAGACATGCTCATTTAAACTTTAATAGACATGCTCATTTAGACTACAATAGACATCTCATTTAGACTACAATAGACATGCTCATTTAGACTTTAATAGACATGCTGATTTAGACTACAAGAGACATCTCATTTAGACTACAATAGAAATCTCCTTCAGACTACAATAGACATGCTCATTTAGACTACAATAGACATGCCCATTTAGACTACAATAGACGTGCTCATTTAGACTACAATAGACATGCTCATTTCGACTACAATAGACATCTCATTTAGACTACAATAGACATGCTCATTTATACTACAATAGACATGCTCATTTAAACTACAATAGACATGCTTATTTAGACTTTAATAGACATGCTCATTCAGACTACAATAGACGTGCTCATTCAGACTACAATAGACATGCTCATTTAGACTACTATAGACATGCTCATTTAGACTACAATAGACATGCTCATTTAGACTACAATAGACATCTCATTTAGACTACAATAGACATCTCATTTAGACTACAATAGACATGCTCATTTAGACTACAATAGACATGCCCATTTAGACTACAATAGACGTGCTCATTTAGACTACAATAGACATGCTCTTTTAGACTACAATAGACATCTCATTTAGACTACAATAGACATGCTCATTTAGACTAAAATAGACATGCTCATTTAGACTACAATAGACATGCTCATTTAGACTACAATAGACATGCTCATTTAGACTTTAATAGACATGCTCATTTAGAATACAATAGACATGCTCATTTAGACTACAATAGACATTTCATTTAGACTGCAATAGACATGCTCATTTAGACTACAATAGACGTGCTCATTTAGACTACATTAGACGTGCTCATTTAGACTACAATAGACATGCTCATTTAGACTACAATAGACATCTCATTTAGACTACAATAAACATGCTCATTTAGACTACAATAGACGTGCTCATTTAGACTACAATAGACATGCTCATTTAGACTACAATAGACATGCTCATTTAGACTTTAATAGACATGCTCATTTAGACTACAATAGACATGCTCATTTAGACTTTCATAGACATGCTCATTTAGACTACAATAGACATGCTCATTTAAACTTCAATAGACATGCTCATTTAGACTTTAATAGACATGCTCATTTAGACTACAATAGACATCTCATTTAGCCTACAATAGACATGCTCATTTAGACTTTAATAGACATGCTCATTTAGACTACAATAGACATCTCATTTAGACTACAACAGACACCTCATTTAGACTACAATAGACATGCTCATTTAGACTACAATAGACATCTCATTTAGACTACATTAGACATGCTCATTCAAACTACAATAGACATGCTCATTTAGACTACAATAGACGTGCTCATTTAGACTACAATAGACATGCTCATTTAGACTACAATAGACGTGCTCATTTAGACTACAATAGACAAGCTCATTTAGACTACAATGGACATCTCATTTGGGCTACAATAGACATGCTCATTTAGACTTTAATAGACATGCTCATTTAGACTACAATAGACGTGTTCATTTAGACAACAATAGACATGCTCATTTAGACTACAATAGACATGCTCATTTAGACTCCAATAGACATCTCATGTAGACTACAATAGACATGCTCATTTAGACTTCAATAGACATGCTCATTTAGCCTACAATAGACATCTCATTTAGACTACAATAGACATGCTCATTTAAACTTTAATAGACATGCTCATTTAGACTACAATAGACATCTCATTCAGACTACAATAGACATGCTCATTTAGACTTTAATAGACATGCTCATTTAGACTACAATAGACATCTCATTTAGACTACAATAGAAATCTCCTTCAGACTACAATAGACATGCTCATTTAGACTACAATAGACATGCCCATTAGACTACAATAGACGTGCTCATTTAGACTACAATAGACATGCTCATTTCGACTATAATAGACATCTCATTTAGTCTACAATAGACATGCTCATTTAGACTACAATAGACATGCTCATTTAAACTACAATAGACATGCTTATTTAGACTTTAATAGACATGCTCATTTAGACTACAATAGACGTGCTCATTTAGACTACAATAGACATGCTCATTTAGACTACTATAGACATGCACATTTAGACTACAATAGACATGCTCATTTAGACTACAATAGACATCTCATTTAGACTACAATAGACATCTCATTTAGACTACAATAGACATGCTCATTTAGACTACAATAGACATGCCCATTTAGACTACAATAGACGTGCTCATTTAGACTACAATAGACATGCTCTTTTAGACTACAATAGACATCTCATTTAGACTACAATAGACATGCTCATTTAGACTACAATAGACATGCTCATTTAGACTACAATAGACATGCTCATTTAGACTACAATACACATGCTCATTTAGACTTTAATAGACATGCTCATTTAGAATACAATAGACATGCTCATTTAGACTACAATAGACATTTCATTTAGACTGCAATAGACATGCTCATTTAGACTACAATAGACGTGCTCATTTAGACTACATTAGACGTGCTCATTTAGACTACAATAGACATGCTCATTTAGACTACAATAGACATCTCATTTAGACTACAATAAACATGCTCATTTAGACTACAATAGACGTGCTCATTTAGACTACAATAGACAAGCTCATTTAGACTACAATAGACATGCTCATTTAGACTTTAATAGACATGCTCATTTAGACTACAATAGACATGCTCATTTAGACTTTCATAGACATGCTCATTTAGACTACAATAGACATGCTCATTTAGACTTCAATAGACATGCTCATTTAGACTTTAATAGACATGCTCATTTAGACTACAATAGACATCTCATTTAGCCTACAATAGACATGCTCATTTAGACTTTAATAGACATGCTCATTTAGACTACAATAGACATCTCATTTAGACTACAACAGACACCTCATTTAGACTACAATAGACATGCTCATTTAGACTACAATAGACATCTCATTTAGACTACATTAGACATGCTCATTCAAACTACAATAGACATGCTCATTTAGACTACAATAGACGTGCTCATTTAGACAACAATAGACATGCTCATTTAGACTACAATAGACGTGCTCATTTAGACTACAATAGACAAGCTCATTTAGACTACAATGGACATCTCATTTGGGCTACAATAGACATGCTCATTTAGACTTTAATAGACATGCTCATTTAGACTACAATAGACGTGTTCATTTAGACAACAATAGACATGCTCATTTAGACTACAATAGACATGCTCATTTAGACTCCAATAGACATCTCATGTAGACTACAATAGACATGCTCATTTAGACTTCAATAGACATGCTCATTTAGCCTACGATAGACATCTCATTTAGACTACAATAGACATGCTCATTTAAACTTTAATAGACATGCTCATTTAGACTACAATAGACATCTCATTTAGACTACAATAGACATGCTCATTTAGACTTTAATAGACATGCTCATTTAGACTACAAGAGACATCTCATTTAGACTACAATAGAAATCTCCTTCAGACTACAATAGACATGCTCATTTAGACTACAATAGACATGCCCATTTAGACTACAATAGACGTGCTCATTTAGACTACAATAGACATGCTCATTTCGACTACAATAGACATCTCATTTAGACTACAATAGACATGCTCATTTAGACTACAATAGACATGCTCATTTAAACTACAATAGACATGCTTATTTAGACTTTAATAGACATGCTCATTCAGACTACAATAGACGTGCTCATTCAGACTACAATAGACATGCTCATTTAGACTACTATAGACATGCTCATTTAGACTACAATAGACATGCTCATTTAGACTACAATAGACATCTCATTTAGACTACAATAGACATCTCATTTAGACTACAATAGACATGCTCATTTAGACTACAATAGACATGCCCATTTAGACTACAATAGACGTGCTCATTTAGACTACAATAGACATGCTCTTTTAGACTACAATAGACATCTCATTTAGACTACAATAGACATGCTCATTTAGACTAAAATAGACATGCTCATTTAGACTACAATAGACATGCTCATTTAGACTACAATAGACATGCTCATTTAGACTTTAATAGACATGCTCATTTAGAATACAATAGACATGCTCATTTAGACTACAATAGACATTTCATTTAGACTGCAATAGACATGCTCATTTAGACTACAATAGACGTGCTCATTTAGACTACATTAGACGTGCTCATTTAGACTACAATAGACATGCTCATTTAGACTACAATAGACATCTCATTTAGACTACAATAAACATGCTCATTTAGACTACAATAGACGTGCTCATTTAGACTACAATAGACATGCTCATTTAGACTACAATAGACATGCTCATTTAGACTTTAATAGACATGCTCATTTAGACTACAATAGACATGCTCATTTAGACTTTCATAGACATGCTCATTTAGACTACAATAGACATGCTCATTTAAACTTCAATAGACATGCTCATTTAGACTTTAATAGACATGCTCATTTAGACTACAATAGACATCTCATTTAGCCTACAATAGACATGCTCATTTAGACTTTAATAGACATGCTCATTTAGACTACAATAGACATCTCATTTAGACTACAACAGACACCTCATTTAGACTACAATAGACATGCTCATTTAGACTACAATAGACATCTCATTTAGACTACATTAGACATGCTCATTCAAACTACAATAGACATGCTCATTTAGACTACAATAGACGTGCTCATTTAGACTACAATAGACATGCTCATTTAGACTACAATAGACGTGCTCATTTAGACTACAATAGACAAGCTCATTTAGACTACAATGGACATCTCATTTGGGCTACAATAGACATGCTCATTTAGACTTTAATAGACATGCTCATTTAGACTACAATAGACGTGTTCATTTAGACAACAATAGACATGCTCATTTAGACTACAATAGACATGCTCATTTAGACTCCAATAGACATCTCATGTAGACTACAATAGACATGCTCATTTAGACTTCAATAGACATGCTCATTTAGCCTACAATAGACATCTCATTTAGACTACAATAGACATGCTCATTTAAACTTTAATAGACATGCTCATTTAGACTACAATAGACATCTCATTCAGACTACAATAGACATGCTCATTTAGACTTTAATAGACATGCTCATTTAGACTACAATAGACATCTCATTTAGACTACAATAGAAATCTCCTTCAGACTACAATAGACATGCTCATTTAGACTACAATAGACATGCCCATTAGACTACAATAGACGTGCTCATTTAGACTACAATAGACATGCTCATTTCGACTATAATAGACATCTCATTTAGTCTACAATAGACATGCTCATTTAGACTACAATAGACATGCTCATTTAAACTACAATAGACATGCTTATTTAGACTTTAATAGACATGCTCATTTAGACTACAATAGACGTGCTCATTTAGACTACAATAGACATGCTCATTTAGACTACTATAGACATGCACATTTAGACTACAATAGACATGCTCATTTAGACTACAATAGACATCTCATTTAGACTACAATAGACATCTCATTTAGACTACAATAGACATGCTCATTTAGACTACAATAGACATGCCCATTTAGACTACAATAGACGTGCTCATTTAGACTACAATAGACATGCTCTTTTAGACTACAATAGACATCTCATTTAGACTACAATAGACATGCTCATTTAGACTACAATAGACATGCTCATTTAGACTACAATAGACATGCTCATTTAGACTACAATAGACATGCTCATTTAGACTTTAATAGACATGCTCATTTAGACTACAATAGACATGCTCATTTAGACTACAATAGACATTTCATTTAGACTGCAATAGACATGCTCATTTAGACTACAATAGACGTGCTCATTTAGACTACATTAGACGTGCTCATTTAGACTACAATAGACATGCTCATTTAGACTACAATAGACATCTCATTTAGACTGCAAAAGACATGCTCATTCAGCCTACAATAGACATGCTCATTTAGACTACAATAGACATGCACATTTAGACTACAATAGACGTGCTCATTTGGACTACAATAGACATGCTCTTTTAGACTCCAATAGACTTGCTCACTTAGACTACAATAGACATGCTCATTTAGACTACAATAGACATCTTATTTAGACTACAATAGACGTGCTCATTTAGACTACAATAGACATGCTCATATAGACTACAATAGACATCTCATTTAGTTTACAATAGACATCTCATTTAGACTACAATAGACATGCTCATGTAGACTTTAATAGACATGGTCATTTAGACTACAATAGAAATGCTCATTTAGACTACAATAGACATGCTCATTTAGACTACAATAGACATGCTTATTTAGACTTTAATAGACATGCTTATTTAGACTACAATAGACGTGCTCATTTAGACTACAATAGACATGCTCATTTAGACTACTATAGACATGCTCATTTAGACTACAATAGACATTTCATTTAGACTACAATAGACATCTCATTTAGACTACAATAGACATGCTCATTTAGACTACAATAGACATGCCCAATTAGACTACAATAGACGTGCTCATTTAGACAACAATAGACATGCTCATTTAGACTACAATAGACATCTCATTTAGACTACAATAGACATGCTCATTTAGACAACAATAGACATGCTTATTTAGACTACAATAGACGTGCTCATTTAGACTACAATAGACATGCTCATTTAGACTACAATAGACATGCTCATTTAGACTACAATAGACATCTCATTTAGACTGCAAAAGACATGCTCATTTAGACTACAATAGACCTGCTCATTTAGACTACAATAGACATGCACATTTAGACTACAATAGACGTGCTCATTTGGACTACAATAGACATGCTCTTTTAGACTCCAATAGACTTGCTCACTTAGACTACAATAGACATGCTCATTTAGACTACAATAGACATCTTATTTAGACTACAATAGACGTGCTCATTTAGACTACAATAGACATGCTCATATAGACTGCAATAGACATCTCATTTAGACTACAATAGACATGCTCATTTAGACTACAATAGACATGCTCATTTAGACTACAATAGACATGCTTATTTAGACTTTAATAGACATGCTTATTTAGACTACAATAGACGTGCTCATTTAGACTACAATAGACATGCTCATTTAGACTACTATAGACATGCTCATTTAGACTACAATAGACATGCTCATTTAGGCTTTAATAGACATACTCATTTAGACTGCAATAGACATGCTCATTTAGACTACAAAAGACATCTCATTTAGACTACAATAGATATGCTCATTTAGACTACAACAGACATGCTCATTTAGACTTTAATAGACATGCTCATTTAGACTACAATAGACGTGTTCATTTAGACAACAATAGACATGCTCATTTAGACTACAATAGACATGCTCATTTAGACTCCAATAGACATCTCATGTAGACTACAATAGACATGCTCATTTAGACTTCAATAGACATGCTCATTTACCCTACAATAGACATCTCATTTAGACTACAATAGACATGCTCATTTAAACTTTAATAGACATGCTCATTTAGACTACAATAGACATCTCATTTAGACTACAATAGACATGCTCATTTAGACTTTAATAGACATGCTCATTTAGACTACAATAGACATCTCATTTAGACTACAATAGAAATCTCCTTCAGACTACAATAGACATGCTCATTTAGACTACAATAGACATGCCCATTTAGACTACAATAGACGTGCTCATTTAGACTACAATAGACATGCTCATTTCGACTATAATAGACATCTCATTTAGTCTACAATAGACATGCTCATTTAGACTACAATAGACATGCTCATTTAAACTACAATAGACATGCTTATTTAGACTTTAATAGACATGCTCATTTAGACTACAATAGACGTGCTCATTTAGACTACAATAGACATGCTCATTTAGACTACTATAGACATGCACATTTAGACTACAATAGACATGCTCATTTAGACTACAATAGACATCTCATTTAGACTACAATAGACATCTCATTTAGACTACAATAGACATGCTCATTTAGACTACAATAGACATGCCCATTTAGACTACAATAGACGTGCTCATTTAGACTACAATAGACATGCTCTTTTAGACTACAATAGACATCTCATTTAGACTACAATAGACATGCTCATTTAGACTACAATAGACATGCTCATTTAGTCTACAATAGACATGCTCATTTAGACTACAATACACATGCTCATTTAGACTTTAATAGACATGCTCATTTAGAATACAATAGACATGCTCATTTAGACTACAATAGACATTTCATTTAGACTGCAATAGACATGCTCATTTAGACTACAATAGACGTGCTCATTTAGACTACATTAGACGTGCTCATTTAGACTACAATAGACATGCTCATTTAGACTACAATAGACATGCTCATTTAAACTACAATAGACATGCTTATTTAGACTTTAATAGACATGCTCATTTAGACTACAATAGACGTGCTCATTTAGACTACAATAGACATGCTCATTTAGACTACTATAGACATGCTCATTTAGACTACAATAGACATGCTCATTTAGACTACAATAGACATGCTCATTTAGACTACAATAGACGTGCTCATTTGGACTACAATAGACATGCTCTTTTAGACTCCAATAGACTTGCTCACTTAGACTACAATAGACATGCTCATTTAGACTACAATAGACATCTTATTTAGACTACAATAGACGTGCTCATTTAGACTACAATAGACATGCTCATATAGACTACAATAGACATCTCATTTAGTCTACAATAGACATCTCATTTAGACTACAATAGACATGCTCATGTAGACTTTAATAGACATGGTCATTTAGACTACAATAGACATGCTCATTTAGACTACAATAGACATGCTCATTTAGACTACAATAGACATGCTTATTTAGACTTTAATAGACATGCTTATTTAGACTACAATAGACGTGCTCATTTAGACTACAATAGACATGCTCATTTAGACTACTATAGACATGCTCATTTAGACTACAATAGACATTTCATTTAGACTACAATAGACATCTCATTTAGACTACAATAGACATGCTCATTTAGACTACAATAGACATGCCCAATTAGACTACAATAGACGTGCTCATTTAGACAACAATAGACATGCTCATTTAGACTACAATAGACATCTCATTAAGACTACAATAGACATGCTCATTTAGACAACAATAGACATGCTTATTTAGACTACAATAGACGTGCTCATTTAGACTACAATAGACATGCTCATTTAGACTACAATAGACATGCTCATTTAGACTACAATAGACATCTCATTTAGACTGCAAAAGACATGCTCATTTAGACTACAATAGACATGCTCATTTAGACTACAATAGACATGCACATTTAGACTACAATAGACGTGCTCATTTGGACTACAATAGACATGCTCTTTTAGACTCCAATAGACTTGCTCACTTAGACTACAATAGACATGCTCATTTAGACTACAATAGACATCTTATTTAGACTACAATAGACGTGCTCATTTAGACTACAATAGACATGCTCATATAGACTGCAATAGACATCTCATTTAGACTACAATAGACATGCTCATTTAGACTACAATAGACATGCTCATTTAGACTACAATAGACATGCTTATTTAGACTTTAATAGACATGCTTATTTAGACTACAATAGACGTGCTCATTTAGACTACAATAGACATGCTCATTTAGACTACTATAGACATGCTCATTTAGACTACAATAGACATGCTCATTTAGGCTTTAATAGACATACTCATTTAGACTGCAATAGACATGCTCATTTAGACTACAAAAGACATCTCATTTAGACTACAATAGATATGCTCATTTAGACTACAATAGACATGCTCATTTAGACTACAATAGACATGCTCATTTAGGCTTTAATAGACATACTCATTTAGACTGTAATAGACATGCTCATTTAGACTACAAAAGACATCTCATTTAGACTACAATAGATATGCTCATTTAGACTACAATAGACATGCTCATTTAGACTACAAAAGACATCTCATTTAGACTACAATAGACATGCTCATTTAGACAACAATAGACGTGCTCATTAAAACTACAATAGACATGCTCATTTAGACTACAATGGACATGCTCATTTAGACTACAATAGACATGCTCATTTAGACTACAATAGACATGCTCATTTAGACTTTAATAGACATGCTCATTTAGACTACAATAGACATCTCATTTAGACTACAATAGACGTGTTCATTTAGACAACAATAGACATGCTCATTTAGACTACAATAGACATGCTCATTTAGACTCCAATAGACATCTCATGTAGACTACAATAGACATGCTCATTTAGACTTCAATAGACATGCTCATTTAGCCTACAATAGACATCTCATTTAGACTACAATAGACATGCTCATTTAAACTTTAATAGACAAGCTCATTTAGACTACAATAGACATCTCATTTAGACTACAATAGACATGCTCATTTAGACTTTAATAGACATGCTCATTTAGACTACAATAGACATCTCATTTAGACTACAATAGAAATCTCCTTCAGACTACAATAGACATGCTCATTTAGACTACAATAGACATGCCCATTTAGACTACAATAGACGTGCTCATTTAGACTACAATAGACATGTTCATTTCGACTATAATAGACATCTCATTTAGACTACAATAGACATGCTCATTTAGACTACAATAGACATGCTCATTTAAACTACAATAGACATGCTTATTTAGACTTTAATAGACATGCTCATTTAGACTACAATAGACGTGCTCATTTAGACTACAATAGACATGCTCATTTAGACTACTATAGACATGCTCATTTAGACTACAATAGACATGCTCATTTAGACTACAATAGACATCTCATTTAGACTACAATAGACATCTCATTTAGACTACAATAGACATGCTCATTTAGACTACAATAGACATGCCCATTTAGACTGCAATAGACGTGCTCATTCAGACTACAATAGACATGCTCTTTTAGACTACAATAGACGTCTCATTTAGACTACAATAGACATGCTCATTTAGACTACAATAGACATGCTCATTTAGACTACAATAGACATGCTCATTTAGACTACAATAGACATGCTCATTTAGACTTTAATAGACATGCTCATTTAGACTACAATAGACATGCTCATTTAGACTACAATAGACATTTCATTTAGACTGCAATAGACATGCTCATTTAGACTACAATAGACGTGCTCATTTAGACTACATTAGACGTGCTCATTTAGACTACAATAGACATGCTCATTTAGACTACAATAGACATCTCATTTAGACTGCAAAAGACATGCTCATTCAGACTACAATAGACATGCTCATTTAGACTACAATAGACATGCACATTTAGACTACAATAGACGTGCTCATTTGGACTACAATAGACATGCTCTTTTAGACTCCAATAGACTTGCTCACTTAGACTACAATAGACATGCTCATTTAGACTACAATAGACATCTTATTTAGACTAAAATAGACGTGCTCATTTAGACTACAATAGACATGCTCATATAGACTACAATAGACATCTCATTTAGTCTACAATAGACATCTCATTTAGACTACAATAGACATGCTCATGTAGACTTTAATAGACATGGTCATTTAGACTACAATAGACATGCTCATTTAGACTACAATAGACATGCTCATTTAGACTACAATAGACATGCTTATTTAGACTTTAATAGACATGCTTATTTAGACTACAATAGACGTGCTCATTTAGACTACAATAGACATGCTCATTTAGACTACTATAGACATGCTCATTTAGACTACAATAGACATTTCATTTAGACTACAATAGACATCTCATTTAGACTACAATAGACATGCTCATTTAGACTACAATAGACATGCCCAATTAGACTACAATAGACGTGCTCATTTAGACAACAATAGACATGCTCATTTAGACTACAATAGACATCTCATTTAGACTACAATAGACATGCTCATTTAGACAACAATAGACATGCTTATTTAGACTACAATAGACGTGCTCATTTAGACTACAATAGACATGCTCATTTAGACTACAATAGACATGCTCATTTAGACTACAATAGACATCTCATTTAGACTGCAAAAGACATGCTCATTTAGACTACAATAGACATGCTCATTTAGACTACAATAGACATGCACATTTAGACTACAATAGACGTGCTCATTTGGACTACAATAGACATGCTCTTTTAGACTCCAATAGACTTGCTCACTTAGACTACAATAGACATGCTCATTTAGACTACAATAGACATCTTATTTAGACTACAATAGACGTTTTCATTTAGACTACAATAGACATGCTCATATAGACTGCAATAGACATCTCATTTAGACTACAATAGACATGCTCATTTAGACTACAATAGACATGTTCATTTAGACTACGATAGACATGCTTATTTAGACTTTAATAGACATGCTTATTTAGACTACAATAGACGTGCTCATTTAGACTACAATAGACATGCTCATTTAGACTACTATAGACATGCTCATTTAGACTACAATAGACAGCTCATTTAGACTACAATAGATATGCTCATTTAGACTACAATAGACATGCTCATTTAGACTACAATAGACATGCTCATTTAGACTACTATAGACATGCTCATTTAGACTTTAATAGACATGCTCATTTAGACTACAATAGACATGCTCATTTAGACTACAATAGACAGCTCATTTAGACTACAATAGATATGCTCATTTAGACTACAATAGACATGCTCATTTAGACTACAATAGACATGCTCATTTAGACTACAATAGACATGCTCATTTAGACTTTAATAGACATGCTCATTTAGACTACAATAGACATCTCATTTAGACTACAATAGACATGGTCATTTAGACTTTAATAGACATGCTCATCTAGACTACAATAGACATCTCATTTAGACTACAATAGACATCTCATTTAGACTACAATAGACATGCTCATTTAGACTACAATAGACATGCTCATTTAGACTACAACAGACATCTCATTTAGACTACAATAGACATGCTCATGTAGACTACAATAGACATGCTCATTTAGACTTTAATAGACATGCTAATTTAGACTACAATAGACATCTCATTTAGACTACAGTAGAAATGCTCATTTAGACTTTAATAAACAGGCTCATTTAGACTACAATAGACATCGTATTTGGACTACAAAAGACATGCTCATTTAGACTACAATAGACATCTCATTTAGACTACAATAGACATCTCATTTAGACTACAATAGACATGCTCATTTAGACTACAATAGACATGCTCCTTTAGACTATAACAGACATCTCATTTAGACTGCAATAGACATGCTCATTTAGACTACAATAGACGGGCTCATTTAGACTACAATATACATGCTCATTTACACTACAATAGACATGCTCATTTAGACTACAATAGACATCTTATTTAGACTACAATATACATGCTCATTTAGACTACAATAGACATGCTCATTTAGACTACAATAGACATGCTCATTTAGACTACAATAGACATCTCATTTAGACTACAATAAACATGCTCATTTAGACTTTAATAGACATGCTCATTTAGACTACAATAGACATGCTCATTTAGATTAAATAGACATCTCATTTAGACTACAATAGACATGCTCATTTAGACTACAATACACGTGCTCATTTAGACAACAATAGACATCTCATTTAGACTACAATAGAAATGCTCATTTAGACTTTAATAAACAAGCTCATTTAGACTACAATAGACATCTCATTTAGACTACAATAGACATGCTCATTTAGACTACAATAGACATCTCATTCAGACTACGATAGATATCTTATTTAGACTACAATAGACATGCTCATTTAGACTAAAATAGACATGCTCCTTTAGACTACAATAGACATCTCCTTTAGACTACAATAGACATGCTCATTTAAACTTTAATAGACGTGCTCATTTAGACTACAATAGACGTGCTCATTTAGACTACAATAGACATGCTCATTTAGACTTCAATAGACATGCTTATTTAGACTACAATAGACATCTCATTTAGACTGCAATATACATGCTCATTTAGGCTACAATAGACATGCTCATTTAGACTACAATAGACATTCTCATTTAGACTACAATAGACATCTCATTTAGACTACAATAGACATGCTCATTTAGACTTTAAAAGACATGTTCATTTAGACTACAATAGACATGCTCATTTAGACAACAATAGACGTGCTCATTTAGACTACAGTAAACATGCTCATTTAGATTACAATAGACATCTCATTTAGACTACAATAGACATGCTCATTTAGACTACAATAGACGTGCTCATTTAGACTACAATAAACATCTCATTTAGACTACAATAGACATGCTCATTTAGACTTTTATAGACATGCTCATTTAGACTAGAATATACATGTTAATTTAGACAACAATAGACATCTCATTTAGACTACAATAGACATGCTCATTTAGACATCAATAGACATGCTCATTTAGACTACAATAGACATCTCATTTAGACTACAATAGATATGCTCATTTAGACTTTAATAGACATGCTCATTTAGACTACAATAGACATCTCATTTAAACTACAATAGACATCTCGTTTAGACTACAACAGACATGCTCTTTTAGACTTTAATAGACATGCTCATTTAGACTACAATAGACATCTCATTTAGACTACAATAGACATGCTCATTTAGACTTTATTAGACATGCTCATTTAGACTACAATAGACATCTCATTTAGACTACAATAGACATGCTCATTTAGACTTTTATAGACATGCTCATTTAGGCTACAATAGACATGCTAATTCAGACAACAATAGACATTTCATTTAGACTACAATAGACATGCTCATTTAGACTTTAATAGACATGCTCAATTAGACTACAATAGACATCTCATGTAGACTACAATAGACATGCTCATTTAGACTTTGATATACATGCTCATTTAGACTAAAATAGACATCTCATTTAGACTACAATTGACATCTCATTTAGACTACAATAGACATGCTCATTTAGACTTTAATAGACATGCTCATTTAGACTACAATGGACATCTCATTTAGAGTACAATAGACATGCTCATTTAGACTTTAATAAACATGCTCATTTAGACTACAATAGACATCTCATTTGGACTACAATTGACATGCTCATTTAGACTTTAATAGACATGCTCATTTAGACTACAATAGACATCTCATTTAGACTACAACAGACACCTCATTTAGACTACAATAGACATGCTCATTTAGACTACAATAGACATCTCATTTAGACTACATTAGACATGCTCATTCAAACTACAATAGACATGCTCATTTAGACTACAATAGACGTGCTCATTTAGACTACAATAGACATGCTCATTTAGACTACAATAGACGTGCTCATTTAGACTACAATAGACAAGCTCATTTAGACTACAATGGACATCTCATTTGGGCTACAATAGACATGCTCATTTAGACTTTAATAGACATGCTCATTTAGACTACAATAGACGTGTTCATTTAGACAACAATAGACATGCTCATTTAGACTACAATAGACATGCTCATTTAGACTCCAATAGACATCTCATGTAGACTACAATAGACATGCTCATTTAGACTTCAATAGACATGCTCATTTAGCCTACAATAGACATCTCATTTAGACTACAATAGACATGCTCATTTAAACTTTAATAGACATGCTCATTTAGACTACAATAGACATCTCATTTAGACTACAATAGACATGCTCATTTAGACTTTAATAGACATGCTCATTTAGACTACAATAGACATCTCATTTAGACTACAATAGAAATCTCCTTCAGACTACAATACACATGCTCATTTAGACTACAATAGACATGCCCATTTAGACTACAATAGACGTGCTCATTTAGACTACAATAGACATGCTCATTTCGACTATAATAGACATCTCATTTAGACTACAATAGACATGCTCATTTAGACTACAATAGACATGCTCATTTAAACTACAATAGACATGCTTATTTAGACTTTAATAGACATGCTCATTTAGACTACAATAGACCTGCTCATTTAGACTTCAATAGACATGCTCATATAGACTACTATAGACATGCTCATTTAGACTACCATAGACATGCTCATTTAGACTACAATAGACATCTCATTTAGACTACAATAGACATCTCATTTAGACTACAATAGACATGCTCATTTAGACTACAATAGACATGCCCATTTAGACTACAATAGACGTGCTCATTTAGACTACAATAGACATGCTCTTTTAGACTACAATAGACATCTCATTTAGACTACAATAGACATGCTCATTTAGACTACAATAGACATGCTCATTTAGACTACAATAGACATGCTCATTTAGACTACAATAGACATGCTCATTTAGACTTTAATAGACATGCTCATTTAGACTACAATAGACATGCTCATTTAGACTACAATAGACATTTCATTTAGACTGCAATAGACATGCTCATTTAGACTACAATAGACGTGCTCATTTAGACTACATTAGACGTGCTCATTTAGACTACAATAGACATGCTCATTTAGACTACAATAGACATCTCATTTAGACTGCAAAAGACATGCTCATTTAGACTACAATAGACATGCTCATTTAGACTACAATAGACATGCACATTTAGACTACAATAGACGTGCTCATTTGGACTACAATAGACATGCTCTTTTAGACTCCAATAGACTTGCTCACTTAGACTACAATAGACATGCTCATTTAGACTACAATAGACATCTTATTTAAACTACAATAGACGTGCTCATTTAGACTACAATAGACATGCTCATATAGACTACAATAGACATCTCATTTAGACTACAATAGACATCTCATTTAGACTACAATAGACATGCTCATGTAGACTTTAATAGACATGGTCATTTAGACTACAATAGACATGCTCATTTAGACCACAATAGACATGCTTATTTAGACTTTAATAGACATGCTTATTTAGACTACAATAGACGTGCTCATTTAGACTACAATAGACATGCTCATTTAGACTACTATAGACATGCTCATTTAGACTACAATAGACATCTCATTTAGACTACAATAGACATCTCATTTAGACTAGAATAGACATGCTCATTTAGACTACAATAGACATGCCCAATTAGACTACAATAGACGTGCTCATTTAGACAACAATAGACATGCTCATTTAGACTACAATAGACATCTCATTTAGACTACAATAGACATGCTCATTTAGACAACAATAGACATGCTTATTTAGACTACAATAGACGTGCTCATTTAGACTACAATAGACATGCTCATTTAGACTACAATAGACATGCTCATTTAGACTACAATAGACATCTCATTTAGACTGCAAAAGACATGCTCATTTAGACTACAATAGACATGCTCATTTAGACTACAAAAGACATGCACATTTAGACTACAATAGACGTGCTCATTTGGACTACAATAGACATGCTCTTTTAGACTCCAATAGACTTGCTCACTTAGACTACAATAGACATGCTCATTTAGACTACAATAGACATCTTATTTAGACTACAATAGACGTGCTCATTTAGACTACAATAGACATGCTCATATAGACTACAATAGACATCTCATTTAGACTACAATAGACATGCTCATTTAGACTACAATAGACATGCTCATTTAGACTACAATAGACATGCGTATTTAGACTTTAATAGACATGCTTATTTAGACTACAATTGACGTGCTCATTTAGACTACAATAGACATGCTCATTTAGACTACTATAGACATGCTCATTTAGACTACAATAAACATGCTCATTTAGACTTTAATAGACATGCTTATTTAGACTACAATAGACGTGCTCATTTAGACTACAATAGACATGCTCATTTAGACTACTATAGACATGCTCATTTAGACTACAATAGACATGCTCATTTAGGCTTTAATAGACATACTCATTTAGACTGCAATAGATATGCTCATTTAGACTACAATAGATATGCTCATTTAGACTACAATAGACATGCTCATTTAGACTACAAAAGACATCTCATTTAGACTACAATAGACATGCTCATTTAGACAACAATAGACGTGCTCATTAAAACTACAATAGACATGCTCATTTAGACTGCAATAGACATGCTCATCTAGACTACAATGGACATGCTCATTTAGACTACAATAGACATGCTCATTTAGACTACAATAGACATGCTCATTCAGACTTTAATAGACATGCTCATTTAGACTATAATAGACATCTCATTTAGACTACAATAGACATGCTCATTTAGACTTTAATAGACATGCTCATCTAGACTACAATAGACATCTCATTTAGACTACAATAGACATCTCATTTAGACTACAATAGACATGCTCATTTAGACTCCAATAGACATGCTCATTTAGACTACAATAGACATGCTCATTTAGACTACAATAGACATCTCATTTAGACTACAATAGACATGCTCATTTAGACTTTAATAGACATGCTCATCTAGACTACAATAGACATCTCATTTAGACTACAATAGACATCTCATTTAGACTACAATAGATATGCTTATTTAGACTACAATAGACATGCTCATTTAGACTACAATAGACATGCTCATTTAGACTTTAATAGACATGCTCATTTAGACTTTAATAGACATGCTCATTTAGACTACAATAGACATCTCATTTAGACTACAATAGACATGCTCATTTAGACTTTAATAGACATGCTCATTTAGACTACAATAGACATCTCATTTAGACTACAATAGACACCTCATTTAGACTACAATAGACATGCTCATTTAGACTACAATAGACATCTCATTTTGACTACATTAGACATGCTCATTCAAACTACAATAGACATGCTCATTTAGACTACAATAGACGTGCTCATTTAGACTACAATAGACATGCTCATTTAGACTACAATAGACGTGCTCATTTAGACTACAATAGACATGCTCATTTAGACTACAATGGACATCTCATTTGGGCTACAATAGACATGCTCATTTAGACTTTAATAGACATGCTCATTCAGACTACAATAGACGTGTTCATTTAGACAACAATAGACATGCTCATTTAGACTACAATAGACATGCTCATTTTGACTCCAATAGACATCTCATTTAGACTACAATAGACATGCTCATTTAGACTTTAATAGACATGCTCATTTAGACTACAATAGACATCTCATTTAGACTACAATAGACATGCTCATTTAAACTTTAATAGACATGCTCATTTAGACTACAATAGACATCTCATTTAGACTACAATAGACATGCTCATTTAGACTTTAATAGACATGCTCATTTAGACTACAATAGACATCTCATTTAGACTACAATAGAAATCTCCTTCAGACTACAATAGACATGCTCATTTAGACAACGATAGACATGCCCATTTAGACTACAATTGACGTGCTCATTTAGACTACAATAGACATGCTCATTTCGACTACAATAGACATCTCATTTAGACTACAATAGACATGCTCATTTAGACTACAATAGACATGCTCATTTAGACTACAATAGACATGCTTATTTAGACTTTAATAGACATGCTCATTTAGACTACAATAGACGTGCTCATTTAGACTACAACAGACATCTCATTTAGACTGCAATAGACATGCTCATTTAGACTACAATAGACATGCTCATTTAGACTACAATAGACATCTCATTTAGACTACAATAGATATGCTCATTTAGACTACAATAGACATGCTCATTTAGACTACAAAAGACATCTCATTTAGACTACAATAGACATGCTCATTTAGACAACAATAGACGTGCTCATTTAAACTACAATAGACATGCTCATTTAGACTGCAATAGACATGCTCATCTAGACTACAATTGACATGCTCATTTAGACTACAATAGACATGCTCATTTAGACTACAATAGACATGCTCATTTAGACTTTAATAGACATGCTCATTTAGACTACAATAGACGTGCTCATTTAGACTACAATAGACATGCTCATTTAGACTACAATAGACATGCTCATTTAGACTACAATAGATATCTCATTTAGACTACAATAGACATGCTCATTTAGACTTTAATAGACATGCTCATCTAGACTACAATAGACATCTCATTTAGACTACAATAGACATCTCATTTAGACTACAATAGATATGCTCATGTAGACTACAATAGACATGCTCATTTAGACTACAATAGACATGCTCATTTAGACTACAATAGACATCTCATTTAGACTGCAATAGACATGCTCATTTAGACTACAATAAATATGCTCATTTGGACTACAATAGACATGCTCATTTAGACTACAATAGACGTGCTCATTTAGACTACAATAGACATGCTCATTTAGACTACAATAGACGTGCTCATTTAGACTACAATAGACATGCTCATTTAGACTACAATAGACATCTCATTTAGACAACAATAGACGTGCTCATTTAGACTACCATAGACATGCTCATTTAGACTACGATAGACATCTCATTTAGACTGCAATAGACATGCTCATTTAGACTACAATAGACGTGCTTATTTAGACTACAATAGACATGCTCATTTAGACTACAAAAGACGTGCTCATTTAGACTACAATAGACATGCTCATTTAGACTATAGACATCTCATTTAGACAACAATAGACGTGCTCATTTAGACTACAATAGACATGCTCATTTAGACTACGATAGACATCTCATTTAGACTTCAATAGACATGCTCATTAAGACTACAATAGACGTGTTCATTTAGACAACAATAGACATGCTCATTTAGACTACAATAGACATGCTCATTCAGACTCCAATAGACATCTGATGTAGACTACAATAGACATGCTCATTTAGACTTCAATAGACATGCTCATTTAGACTGCAATAGACATCTCATTTAGACTACAATAGACATGCTCATTTAAACTTTAATAGACATGCTCATTTAGACTACAATAGACATCTCATTTAGACTACAATAGACATGCTCATTTAGACTTTAATAGACATGCTCATTTAGACTACAATAGACATCTCATTTAGACTACAATAGAAATCTCCTTCAGACTACAATAGACATGCTCATTTAGACTACAATAGACATGCCAATTTAGACTACAATAGACGTGTTCATTTAGACTACAATAAACATGCTCATTTCGACTATAATTGACATCTCATTTAGACTACAATAGACATGCTCATTTAGACTACAATAGACATGCTCATTTAAACTACAATAGACATGCTTATTTAGACTTTAATAGACATGCTCATTTAGACTACAATAGACGTGCTCATTTAGACTACAATAGACATGCTCATTTAGACTACTATAGACATGCTCATTTAGACTACAATAGACATGCTCATTTAGACTACAATAGACATCTCATTTAGACTACAATAGACATCTCATTTAGACTACAATAGACATGCTCATTTAGACTACAATAGACATGCCCATTTAGACTACAATAGACGTGCTCATTTAGACTACAATAGACATGCTCTTTTAGACTACAATAGACATCTCATTTAGACTACAATAGACATGCTCATTTAGACTACAATAGACATGCTCATTTAGACTACAATAGACATGCTCATTTAGACTACAATAGACATGCTCATTTAGACTTTAATAGACATGCTCATTTAGACTACAATAGACATGCTCATTTAGACTACAATAGACATTTCATTTAGACTGCAATAGACATGCTCATTTAGACTACAATAGACGTGCTCATTTAGACTACATTAGACGTGCTCATTTAGACTACAATAGACATGCTCATTTAGACTACAATAGACATCTCATTTAGACTGCAAAAGACATGCTCATTTAGACTACAATAGACATGCTCATTTAGACTACAATAGACATGCACATTTAGACTACAATAGACGTGCTCATTTGGACTACAATAGACATGCTCTTTTAGACTCCAATAGACTTGCTCACTTAGACTACAATAGACATGCTCATTTAGACTACAATAGACATCTTATTTAGACTACAATAGACGTGCTCATTTAGACTACAATAGACTTGCTCATATAGACTACAATAGACATCTCATTTAGACTACAATAGACATCTCATTTAGACTACAATAGACATGCTCATGTAGACTTTAATAGACATGGTCATATAGACTACAATAGACATGCTCATTTAGACTACAATAGACATGCTCATTTAGACTACAATAGACATGCTTATTTAGACTTTAATAGACATGCTTATTTAGACTACAATAGACGTGCTCATTTAGACTACAATAGACATGCTCATTTAGACTACTATAGACATGCTCATTTAGACTACAATAGACATCTCATTTAGACTACAATAGACATCTCATTTAGACTACAATAGACATGCTCATTTAGACTACAATAGACATGCCCAATTAGACTACAATAGACGTGCTCATTTAGACAACAATAGACATGCTCATTTAGACTACAATAGACATCTCATTTAGACTACAATAGACATGCTCATTTAGACAACAATAGACATGCTTATTTAGACTACAATAGACGTGCTCATTTAGACTACAATAGACATGCTCATTTAGACTACAATAAACATGCTCATTTAGACTACAATAGACATCTCATTTAGACTGCAATAGACATGCTCATTTAGACTACAATAGACGTGCTCATTTAGACTACAATAGACGTGCTCATTTAGACTACAACAGACATCTCATTTAGACTGCAATAGACATGCTCATTTAGACTACAATAGACATGCTCATTTAGACTACAATAGACATCTCATTTAGACTACAATAGATATGCTCATTTAGACTACAATAGACATGCTCATTTAGACTACAAAAGACATCTCATTTAGACTACAATAGACATGCTCATTTAGACAACAATAGACGTGCTCATTAAAACTACACTAGACATGCTCATTTAGACTGCAATAGACATGCTCATCTAGACTACAATGGACATGCTCATTTAGACTACAATAGACATGCTCATTTAGACTACAATAGACATGCTCATTTAGACTTTAATAGACATGCTCATTTAGACTACAATAGACATCTCATTTAGACTACAATAGACATGCTCATTTAGACTTTAATAGACATGCTCATCTAGACTACAATAGACATGCTCATTTAGACTTTAATAGACATGCTCATTTAGACTTTAATAGACATGCTCATTTAGACTACAATAGACATCTCATTTAGCCTACAATAGACATGCTCATTTAGACTTTAATAGACATGCTCATTTAGACTACAATAGACATCTCATTTAGACTACAACAGACACCTCGTTTAGACTACAATAGACATGCTCATTTAGACTACAATAGACATCTCATTTAGACTACATTAGACATGCTCATTCAAACTACAATAGACATGCTCATTTAGACTACAATAGACGTGCTCATTTAGACTACAATAGACATGCTCATTTAGACTACAATAGACGTGCTCATTTAGACTACAATAGACAAGCTCATTCAGACTACAATGGACATCTCATTTGGGCTACAATAGACATGCTCATTTAGACTTTAATAGACATGCTCATTTAGACTACAATAGACGTGTTCATTTAGACAACAATAGACATGCTCATTTAGACTACAATAGACATGCTCATTTAGACTCAAATAGACATCTCATGTAGACTACAATAGACATGCTCATTTAGACTTCAATAGACATGCTCATTTAGACTACAATAGACATCTCATTTAGACTACAATAGACATGCTCATTTAAACTTTAATAGACATGCTCATTTAGACTACAATAGACATCTCATTTAGACTACAATAGACATGCTCATTTAGACTTTAATAGACATGCTCATTTAGACTACAATAGACATCTCATTTAGACTACAATAGAAATCTCCTTCAGACTACAATAGACATGCTCATTTAGACTACAATAGACATGCCCATTTAGACTACAATAGACGTGCTCATTTAAACTACAATAGACATGCTCATTTCGACTATAATAGACATCTCATTTAGACTACAATAGACATGCTCATTTAGACTACAATAGACATGCTCATTTAAACTACAATAGACATGCTTATTTAGACTTTAATAGACATGCTCATTTAGACTACAATAGACGTGCTCATTTAGACTACAATAGACATGCTCATTCAGACTACAATAGACATGCTCATTTAGACTACAATGGACATGCTCATTTAGACTACAATAGACATCTCATTTAGACTACAATAGACATCTCATTTAGACTACAATAGACATGCTCATTTAGACTACAATAGACATGCTCATTTAGACTACAATAGACATGCTCATTTAGACTACAATAGACGTGCTCATTTAGACTACAATAGAC
The DNA here is from genome assembly GCA_030386875.1 of Morinoia aosen. Lineage (NCBI taxonomy): Eukaryota > Metazoa > Arthropoda > Malacostraca > Amphipoda > Talitridae > Morinoia > Morinoia aosen. Next base: position 43,328,686 of record CM059565.1, on the reverse strand, counting down.
ATGCTCATTTAGACTACAATAGACATGCTCATTTAGACTACAATAGACATGCCCATTTAGACTACAATAGACATGCTCATTTAGACTACAATAGACATCTCATTTAGACTACAATAGACATCTCATTTAGACTACAATAGACATGCTCATTTAGACTACAATAGACATCTCATTTAGACTGCAATAGACATGCTCATTTAGACTACAATAGACATGCTCATTTAGACTACAATAGACATGCTCATTTAGACTACAATAGACATCTCATTTAGACTACAATAGACATCTCATTTAGACTACAATAGACATGCTCATTTAGACTACAATAGACATGCCCATTTAGACTACAATAGACGTGCTCATTTAGACTACAATAGACATGCTCTTTTAGACTACAATAGACATCTCATTAGGACTACAATAGACATGCTCATTTAGACTACAATAGACATGCTCATTTAGACTACAATAGACATGCTTATTTAGACTACAATAGACATGCTCATTTAGACTTTAATAGACATGCTCATTTAGACTACAAAAGACATGCTCATTTAGACTACAATAGACATTTCATTTAGACTGCAATAGACATGCTCATTTAGACTACAATAGACGTGCTCATTTAGACTACATTAGACGTGCTCATTTAGACTACAATAGACATGTTCATTTAGACTACAATAGACATCTCATTTAGACTGCAAAAGACATGCTCATTTAGACTACAATAGACATGCTCATTTAGACTACAATAGACATGCACATTCAGACTACAATAGACGTGCTCATTTGGACTACAATAGACATGCTCTTTTAGACTCCAATAGACTTGCTCACTTAGACTACAATAGACATGCTCATTTAGACTACAATAGACATCTTATTTAGACTACAATAGACGTGCTCATTTAGACTACAATAGACATGCTCATTTAGACTACAATAGATATGCTCATTTAGACTACAATAGACATGCTCATTTAGACTACAAAAGACATCTCATTTAGACTACAATAGACATGCTCATTTAGACAACAATAGACGTGCTCATTAAAACTACAATAGACATGCTCATTTAGACTGCAATAGACATGCTCATTTAGACTACAATAGACATGCTCATTTAGACTACAATAGACATGCTCATTTAGACTTTAATAGACATGCTCATTTAGACTACAATAGACATCTCATTTAGACTACAATAGACATGCTCATTTAGACTTTAATAGACATGCTCATCTAGACTACAATAGACATCTCATTTAGACTACAATAGACATCTCATTTAGACTACAATAGACATGCTCATTTAGACTACAATAGACATGCTCATTTAGACTACAATAGACATGCTCATTTAGACTACAATAGACATCTCATTTAGACTACAATAGACATGCTCATTTAGACTTTAATAGACATGCTCATCTAGACTACAATAGACATCTCATTTAGACTACAATAGACATCTCATTTAGACTACAATAGATATGCTTATTTAGACTACAATAGACATGCTCATTTAGACTACAATAGACATGCTCATTTAGACTTTAATAGACATGCTCATTTAGACTACATTAGACGTGCTCATTTAGACTACACTAGACATGCTCATTTAGACTACAATAGACATCTCATTTAGACTGCAAAAGACATGCTCATTTGGACTACAATAGACATGCTCTTTTAGACTCCAATAGACTTGCTCACTTAGACTACAATAGACATGCTCATTTAGACTACAATAGACATCTTATTTAGACTACAATAGACGTGCTCATTTAGACTACAATAGACATGCTCATATAGACTACAATAGACATCTCATTTAGACTACAATAGACATCTCATTTAGACTACAATAGACATGCTCATGTAGACTTTAATAGACATGGTCATTTAGACTACAATAGACATGCTCATTTAGACTACAATAGACATGCTCATTTAGACTACAATAGACATGCTTATTTAGACTTTAATAGACATGCTTATTTAGACTACAATAGACGTGCTCATTTAGACTACAATAGACATGCTCATTTAGACTACTATAGACATGCTCATTTAGACTACAATAGACATGCTCATTTAGGCTTTAATAGACATACTCATTTAGACTGCAATAGACATGCTCATTTAGACTACAATAGATATGCTCATTTAGACTACAATAGACATGCTCATTTAGACTACAAAAGACATCTCATTTAGACTACAATAGACATGCTCATTTAGACAACAATAGACGTGCTCATTAAAACTACATTAGACATGCTCATTTAGACTGCAATAGACATGCTCATCTAGACTACAATGGACATGCTCATTTAGACTACAATAGACATGCTCATTTAGACTACAATAGACATGCTCATTTAGACTTTAATAGACATGCTCATTTAGACTACAATAGACATCTCATTTAGACTACAACAGACATGCTCATTTAGACTTTAATAGACATGCTCATCTAGACTACAATAGACATCTCATTTAGACTGCAATAGACATCTCATTTAGACTACAATAGACATGCTCATTTAGACTACAATAGACATGCTCATTTAGACTACAATAGACATGCTCATTTAGACTACAATAGACATCTCATTTAGACTACAATAGACATGCTCATTTAGACTTTAATAGACATGCTCATCTAGACTACAATAGACATCTCATTTAGACTACAATAGACATCTCATTTAGACTACAATAGATATGCTTATTTAGACTACAATAGACATGCTCATTTAGACTACAATAGACATGCCCATTTAGACTTTAATAGACATGCTCATTTAGACTTAATAGACATGCTCATTTAGACTACAATAGACATCTCATTTAGACTACAATAGACATGCTCATTTAGACTTTAATAGACATGCTCATTTAGACTACAATAGACATCTCATTTAGACTACAATAGAAATCTCCTTTAGACCACAATAGACATGCTCATTTAGACTACAATAGACATGCCCATTTAGACTACAATAGACGTGCTCATTTAGACTACAATAGACATGCTTATTTCGACTACAATAGACATCTCATTCAGACTACAATAGACATGCTCATTTAGACTACAATAGACATGCTCATTTAGACTACAATAGACATGCTTATTTAGACTTTAATAGACATGCTCATTTAGACTACAATAGACATGCTCATTTAGACTCCAATAGACATCTCATTTAGACTACAATAGACATGCTCATTTAGACTTTATTAGACATGCTCATTTAGACTACAATAGACATCTCATTTAGACTACAATAGACATGCTCATTTAAACTTTAATAGACATGCTCATTTAGACTACAATAGACATCTCATTTAGACTACAATAGACATGCTCATTTAGACTTTAATAGACATACTCATTTAGACTACAATAGACATCTCATTTAGACTACAATAGAAATCTCCTTTAGACTACAATAGACATGCTCATTTAGACTACAATAGACATGCCCATTTAGACTACAATAGACGTGCTCATTTAGACTACAATAGACATGCTCATTTCGACTACAATAGACATCTCATTCAGACTACAATAGACATGCTCATTTAGACTACAATAGACATGCTCATTTAGACTACAATAGACATGCTTATTTAGACTTTAATAGACATGCTCATTTAGACTACAATAGACATGCTCATTTAGACTTTAATAGACATGCTCATTTAGACTACAGTAGACATGCTCATTCAGACTTCAATAGACATGCTCATTTATACTTTAATAGACATGCTCATTTAGACTACAATAGACATCTCATTTAGACTACAATAGACATGCTCATTAAGACTTTAATAGACATGCTCATTTAGACTACAATAGACATCTCATTTAGACTACAACAGACACCTCATTTAGACTACAATAGACATGCTCATTTAGACTACATTAGACATGCTCATTCAAATTACAATAGACATGCTCATTTAGACTACAATAGACGTGCTCATTTAGACTACATTAGACATGCTCATTCAAATTACAATAGACATGCTCATTTAGACTACAATAGACGTGCTCATTTAGACTACAATAGACATGCTCATTTAGACTACAATAGACGTGCTCATTTAGACTACAATAAACAAGCTCATTTAGACTACAATGGACATCTCATTTGGGCTACAATAGACATGCTCATTTAGACTTCAATAGACATGCTCATTAAGACTACAATAGACGTGTTCATTTAGACAACAATAGACATGCTCATTTAGACTACAATAGACATGCTCATTTAGACTCCAATAGACATCTGATGTAGACTACAATAGACATGCTCATTTAGACTTCAATAGACATGCTCATTTAGACTGCAATAGACATCTCATTTAGTCTACAATAGACATGCTCATTTAAACTTTAATAGACATGCTCATTTAGACTACAATAGACATCTCATTTAGACTACAATAGACATGCTCATTTAGACTTTAATAGACATGCTCATTTAGACTACAATAGACATCTCATTTAGACTACAATAGAAGTCTCCTTCAGAATACAATAGACATGCTCATTTAGACTACAATAGACATGCCAATTTAGACTACAATAGACGTGTTCATTTAGACTACAATAAACATGCTCATTTCGACTATAATTGACATCTCATTTAGACTACAATAGACATGCTCATTTAGACTACAATAGACATGCTCATTTAAACTACAATAGACATGCTTATTTAGACTTTAATAGACATGCTCATTTAGACTACAATAGACGTGCTCATTTAGACTACAATAGACATGCTCATTTAGACTACTATAGACATGCTCATTTAGACTACAATAGACATGCTCATTTAGACTACAATAGACATCTCATTTAGACTACAATAGACATCTCATTTAGACTACAATAGACATGCTCATTTAGACTACAATAGACATGCCCATTTAGACTACAATAGACGTGCTCATTTAGACTACAATAGACATGCTCTTTTAGACTACAATAGACATCTCATTTAGACTACAATAGACATGCTCATTTAGACTACAATAGACATGCTCATTTAGACTACAATAGACATGCTCATTTAGACTACAATAGACATGCTCATTTAGACTTTAATAGACATGCTCATTTAGACTACAATAGACATGCTCATTTAGACTACAATAGACATTTCATTTAGACTGCAATAGACATGCTCATTTAGACTACAATAGACGTGCTCATTTAGACTACATTAGACGTGCTCATTTAGACTACAATAGACATGCTCATTTAGACTACAATAGACATCTCATTTAGACTGCAAAAGACATGCTCATTTAGACTACAATAGACATGCTCATTTAGACTACAGAGACATGCACATTTAGACTACAATAGACGTGCTCATTTGGACTACAATAGACATGCTCTTTTAGACTCCAATAGACTTGCTCACATAGACTACAATAGACATGCTCATTTAGACTACAATAGACATCTTATTTAGACTACAATAGACGTGCTCATTTAGACTACAATAGACTTGCTCATATAGACTACAATAGACATCTCATTTAGACTACAATAGACATCTCATTTAGACTACAATAGACATGCTCATGTAGACTTTAATAGACATGGTCATATAGACTACAATAGACATGCTCATTTAGACTACAATAGACATGCTCATTTAGACTACAATAGACATGCTTATTTAGACTTTAATAGACATGCTTATTTAGACTACAATAGACGTGCTCATTTAGACTACAATAGACATGCTCATTTAGACTACTATAGACATGCTCATTTAGACTACAATAGACATCTCATTTAGACTACAATAGACATCTCATTTAGACTACAATAGACATGCTCATTTAGACTACAATAGACATGCCCAATTAGACTACAATAGACGTGCTCATTTAGACAACAATAGACATGCTCATTTAGACTACAATAGACATCTCATTTAGACTACAATAGACATGCTCATTTAGACAACAATAGACATGCTTATTTAGACTACAATAGACGTGCTCATTTAGACTACAATAGACATGCTCATTTAGACTACAATAAACATGCTCATTTAGACTACAATAGACATCTCATTTAGACTGCAATAGACATGCTCATTTAGACTACAATAGACGTGCTCATTTAGACTACAATAGACGTGCTCATTTAGACTACAACAGACATCTCATTTAGACTGCAATAGACATGCTCATTTAGACTACAATAGACATGCTCATTTAGACTACAATAGACATCTCATTTAGACTACAATAGATATGCTCATTTAGACTACAATAGACATGCTCATTTAGACTACAAAAGACATCTCATTTAGACTACAATAGACATGCTCATTTAGACAACAATAGACGTGCTCATTAAAACTACAATAGACATGCTCATTTAGACTGCAATAGACATGCTCATCTAGACTACAATGGACATGCTCATTTAGACTACAATAGACATGCTCATTTAGACTACAATAGACATGCTCATTTAGACTTTAATAGACAGGCTCATTTAGACTAAAATAGACATCTCATTTAGACTACAATAGACATGCTCATTTAGACTTTAATAGACATGCTCATCTAGACTACAATAGACATGCTCATTTAGACTTTAATAGACATGCTCATTTAGACTACAATAGACATCTCATTTAGCCTACAATAGACATGCTCATTAAGACTTTAATAGACATGCTCATTTAGACTACAATAGACATCTCATTTAGACTACAACAGACACCTCGTTTAGACTACAATAGACATGCTCATTTAGACTACAATAGACATCTCATTTAGACTACATTAGACATGCTCATTCAAACTACAATAGACATGCTCATTTAGACTACAATAGACGTGCTCATTTAGACTACAATAGACATGCTCATTTAGACTACAATAGACGTGCTCATTTAGACTACAATAGACAAGCTCATTCAGACTACAATGGACATCTCATTTGGGCTACAATAGACATGCTCATTTAGACTTTAATAGACATGCTCATTTAGACTACAATAGACGTGTTCATTTAGACAACAATAGACATGCTCATTTAGACTACAATAGACATGCTCATTTAGACTACAATAGACATCTCATTTAGACTACAATAGACATGCTCATTTAAACTTTAATAGACATGCTCATTTAGACTACAATAGACATCTCATTTAGACTACAATAGACATGCTCATTTAAACTTTAATAGACATGCTCATTTAGACTACAATAGGCATCTCATTTAGACTACAATAGACATGCTCATTTAGACTTTAATAGACATGCTCATTTAGACTACAATAGACATCTCATTTAGACTACAATAGACATGCTCATTTAAACTTTAATAGACATGCTCATTTAGACTACAATAGGCATCTCATTTAGACTACAATAGACATGCTCATTTAGACTTTAATAGACATGCTCATTTAGACTACAATAGACATCTCATTTAGACTACAATAGACATGCTCATTTAAACTTTAATAGACATGCTCATTTAGACTACAATAGGCATCTCATTTAGACTACAATAGACATGCTCATTTAGACTTTAATAGACATGCTCATTTAGCCTACAATAGACATCTCATTTAGACTACAATAGAAATCTCCTTCAGACTACAATAGACATGCTCATTTAGACTACAATTGACATGCCCATTTAGACTACAATAGACGTGCTCATTTAAACTACAATAGACATGCTCATTTCGACTATAATAGACATCTCATTTAGACTACAATAGACAGGCTCATTTAGACTACAATAGACATGCTCATTTAAACTACAATAGACATGCTTATTTAGACTTTAATAGACATGCTCATTTAGACTACAATAGACGTGCTCATTTAGACTACAATAGACATGCTCATTTAGACTACAATAGACATGCTCATTTAGACTACAATGGACATGCTCATTTAGACTACAATAGACATCTCATTTAGACTACAATAGACATCTCATTTAGACTACAATAGACATGCTCATTTAGACTACAATAGACATGCTCATTTAGACTACAATAGACATGCTCATTTAGACTACAATAGACGTGCTCATTTAGACTACAATAGACATGCTCATTTAGACTACAATAGACATGCTCATTTAGACTACAATAGACATGCCCATTTAGACTACAATAGACATGCTCATTTAGACTACAATAGACATCTCATTTAGACTACAATAGACATCTCATTTAGACTACAATAGACATGCTCATTTAGACTACAATAGACATCTCATTTAGACTGCAATAGACATGCTCATTTAGACTACAATAGACATGCTCATTTAGACTACAATAGACATGCTCATTTAGACTACAATAGACATCTCATTTAGACTACAATAGACATCTCATTTAGACTACAATAGACATGCTCATTTAGACTACAATAGACATGCCCATTTAGACTACAATAGACGTGCTCATTTAGACTACAATAGACATGCTCTTTTAGACTACAATAGACATCTCATTTAGACTACAATAGACATGCTCATTTAGACTACAATAGACATGCTCATTTAGACTACAATAGACATGCTTATTTAGACTACAATAGACATGCTCATTTAGACTTTAATAGACATGCTCATTTAGACTACAAAAGACATGCTCATTTAGACTACAATAGACATTTCATTTAGACTGCAATAGACATGCTCATTTAGACTACAATAGACGTCCTCATTTAGACTACATTAGACGTGCTCATTTAGACTACAATAGACATGTTCATTTAGACTACAATAGACATCTCATTTAGACTGCAAAAGACATGCTCATTTAGACTACAATAGACATGCACATTTAGACTACAATAGACGTGCTCATTTGGACTACAATAGACATGCTCTTTTAGACTCCAATAGACTTGCTCACTTAGACTACAATAGACATGCTCATTTAGACTACAATAGACATCTTATTTAGACTACAATAGACGTGCTCATTTAGACTACAATAGACATGCTCATTTAGACTACAATAGATATGCTCATTTAGACTACAATAGACATGCTCATTTAGACTACAAAAGACATCTCATTTAGACTACAATAGACATGCTCATTTAGACAACAATAGACGTGCTCATTAAAACTACAATAGACATGCTCATTTAGACTGCAATAGACATGCTCATTTAGACTACAATAGACATGCTCATTTAGACTACAATAGACATGCTCATTTAGACATTAATAGACATGCTCATTTAGACTACAATAGACATCTCATTTAGACTACAATAGACATGCTCATTTAGACTTTAATAGACATGCTCATCTAGACTACAATAGACATCTCATTTAGACTACAATAGACATCTCATTTAGACTACAATAGACATGCTCATTTAGACTACAATAGACATGCTCATTTAGACTACAATAGACATGCTCATTTAGACTACAATAGACATCTCATTTAGACTACAATAGACATGCTCATTTAGACTTTAATAGACATGCTCATCTAGACTACAATAGACATCTCATTTAGACTACAATAGACATCTCATTTAGACTACAATAGATATGCTTATTTAGACTACAATAGACATGCTCATTTAGACTACAATAGACATGCTCATTTAGACTTTAATAGACATGCTCATTTAGACTACATTAGACGTGCTCATTTAGACTACAATAGACATGCTCATTTAGACTACAATAGACATCTCATTTAGACTGCAAAAGACATGCTCATTTGGACTACAATAGACATGCTCTTTTAGACTCCAATAGACTTGCTCACTTAGACTACAATAGACATGCTCATTTAGACTACAATAGACATCTTATTTAGACTACAATAGACGTGCTCATTTAGACTACAATAGACATGCTCATATAGACTACAATAGACATCTCATTTAGACTACAATAGACATCTCATTTAGACTACAATAGACATGCTCATGTAGACTTTAATAGACATGGTCATTTAGACTACAATAGACATGCTCATTTAGACTACAATAGACATGCTCATTTAGACTACAATAGACATGCTTATTTAGACTTTAATAGACATGCTTATTTAGACTACAATAGACGTGCTCATTTAGACTACAATAGACATGCTCATTTAGACTACAATAGACATCTCATTTAGACAACAATAGACGTGCTCATTTAGACTACAATAGACATGCTCATTTAGACTACGATAGACATCTCATTTAGACTGCAATAGACATGCTCATTTAGACTACAATAGACGTGCTTATTTAGACTACAATAGACATGCTCATTTAGACTACAAAAGACGTGCTCATTTAGACTACAATAGACATGCTCATTTAGACTATAGACATCTCATTTAGACAACAATAGACGTGCTCATTTAGACTACAATAGACATGCTCATTTAGACTACGATAGACATCTCATTTAGACTTCAATAGACATGCTCATTAAGACTACAATAGACGTGTTCATTTAGACAACAATAGACATGCTCATTTAGACTACAATAGACATGCTCATTTAGACTCCAATAGACATCTGATGTAGACTACAATAGACATGCTCATTTAGACTTCAATAGACATGCTCATTTAGACTGCAATAGACATCTCATTTAGACTACAATAGACATGCTCATTTAAACTTTAATAGACATGCTCATTTAGACTACAATAGACATCTCATTTAGACTACAATAGACATGCTCATTTAGACTTTATTAGACATGCTCATTTAGACTACAATAGACATCTCATTTAGACTACAATAGAAATCTCCTTCAGACTACAATAGACATGCTCATTTAGACTACAATAGACATGCCAATTTAGACTACAATAGACGTGTTCATTTAGACTACAATAAACATGCTCATTTCGACTATAATTGACATCTCATTTAGACTACAATAGACATGCTCATTTAGACTACAATAGACATGCTCATTTAAACTACAATAGACATGCTTATTTAGACTTTATTAGACATGCTCATTTAGACTACAATAGACGTGCTCATTTAGACTACAATAGACATGCTCATTTAGACTACTATAGACATGCTCATTTAGACTACAATAGACATGCTCATTTAGACTACAATAGACATCTCATTTAGACTACAATAGACATCTCATTTAGACTACAATAGACATGCTCATTTAGACTACAATAGACATGCCCATTTAGACTACAATAGACGTGCTCATTTAGACTACAATAGACATGCTCTTTTAGACTACAATAGACATCTCATTTAGACTACAATAGACATGCTCATTTAGACTACAATAGACATGCTCATTTAGACTACAATAGACATGCTCATTTAGACTACAATAGACATGCTCATTTAGACTTTAATAGACATGCTCATTTAGACTACAATAGACATGCTCATTTAGACTACAATAGACATTTCATTTAGACTGCAATAGACATGCTCATTTAGACTACAATAGACGTGCTCATTTAGACTACATTAGACGTGCTCATTTAGACTACAATAGACATGCTCATTTAGACTACAATAGACATCTCATTTAGACTGCAAAAGACATGCTCATTTAGACTACAATAGACATGCTCATTTAGACTACAATAGACATGCACATTTAGACTACAATAGACGTGCTCATTTGGACTACAATAGACATGCTCTTTTAGACTCCAATAGACTTGCTCACTTAGACTACAATAGACATGCTCATTTAGACTACAATAGACATCTTATTTAGACTACAATAGACGTGCTCATTTAGACTACAATAGACTTGCTCATATAGACTACAATAGACATCTCATTTAGACTACAATAGACATCTCATTTAGACTACAATAGACATGCTCATGTAGACTTTAATAGACATGGTCATATAGACTACAATAGACATGCTCATTTAGACTACAATAGACATGCTCATTTAGACTACAATAGACATGCTTATTTAGACTTTAATAGACATGCTTATTTAGACTACAATAGACGTGCTCATTTAGACTACAATAGACATGCTCATTTAGACTACTATAGACATGCTCATTTAGACTACAATAGACATCTCATTTAGACTACAATAGACATCTCATTTAGACTACAATAGACATGCTCATTTAGACTACAATAGACATGCCCAATTAGACTACAATAGACGTGCTCATTTAGACAACAATAGACATGCTCATTTAGACTACAATAGACATCTCATTTAGACTACAATAGACATGCTCATTTAGACAACAATAGACATGCTTATTTAGACTACAATAGACGTGCTCATTTAGACTACAATAGACATGCTCATTTAGACTACAATAAACATGCTCATTTAGACTACAATAGACATCTCATTTAGACTGCAATAGACATGCTCATTTAGACTACAATTGACGTGCTCATTTAGACTACAATAGACGTGCTCATTTAGACTACAACAGACATCTCATTTAGACTGCAATAGACATGCTCATTTAGACTACAATAGACATGCTCATTTAGACTACAATAGACATCTCATTTAGACTACAATAGATATGCTCATTTAGACTACAATAGACATGCTCATTTAGACTACAAAAGACATCTCATTTAGACTACAATAGACATGCTCATTTAGACAACAATAGACGTGCTCATTAAAACTACAATAGACATGCTCATTTAGACTGCAATAGACATGCTCATCTAGACTACAATGGACATGCTCATTTAGACTACAATAGACATGCTCATTTAGACTACAATAGACATGCTCATTTAGACTTTAATAGACATGCTCATTTAGACTACAATAGACATCTCATTTAGACTACAATAGACATGCTCATTTAGACTTTAATAGACATGCTCATCTAGACTACAATAGACATGCTCATTTAGACTTTAATAGACATGCTCATTTAGACTTTAATAGACATGCTCATTTAGACTACAATAGACATCTCATTTAGCCTACAATAGACATGCTCATTTAGACTTTAATAGACATGCTCATTTAGACTACAATAGACATCTCATTTAGACTACAACAGACACCTCGTTTAGACTACAATAGACATGCTCATTTAGACTACAATAGACATCTCATTTACACTACATTAGACATGCTCATTCAAACTACAATAGACATGCTCATTTAGACTACAATAGACGTGCTCATTTAGACTACAATAGACATGCTCATTTAGACTACAATAGACGTGCTCATTTAGACTACAATAGACAAGCTCATTCAGACTACAATGGACATCTCATTTGGGCTACAATAGACATGCTCATTTAGACTTTAATAGACATGCTCATTTAGACTACAATAGACGTGTTCATTTAGACAACAATAGACATGCTCATTTAGACTACAATAGACATGCTCATTTAGACTCAAATAGACATCTCATGTAGACTACAATAGACATGCTCATTTAGACTTCAATAGACATGCTCATTTAGACTACAATAGACATCTCATTTAGACTACAATAGACATGCTCATTTAAAATTTAATAGACATGCTCATTTAGACTACAATAGACATCTCATTTAGACTACAATAGACATGCTCATTTAGACTTTAATAGACATGCTCATTTAGACTACAATAGACATCTCATTTAGACTACAATAGAAATCACCTTCAGACTACAATAGACATGCTCATTTAGACTACAATAGACATGCCCATTTAGACTACAATAGACGTGATCATTTAAACTACAATAGACATGCTCATTTCGACTATAATAGACATCTCATTTAGACTACAATAGACATGCTCATTTAGACTACAATAGACATGCTCATTTAAACTACAATAGACATGCTTATTTAGACTTTAATAGACATGCTCATTTAGACTACAATAGACGTGCTCATTTAGACTACAATAGACATGCTCATTCAGACTACAATAGACATGCTCATTTAGACTACAATGGACATGCTCATTTAGACTACAATAGACATCTCATTTAGACTACAATAGACATCTCATTTAGACTACAATAGACATGCTCATTTAGACTACAATAGACATGCTCATTTAGACTACAATAGACATGCTCATTTAGACTACAATAGACGTGCTCATTTAGACTACAATAGACATGCTCATTTAGACTACAATAGACATGCTCATTTAGACTACAATAGACATGCCCATTTAGACTACAATAGACATGCTCATTTAGACTACAATAGACATCTCATTTAGACTACAATAGACATCTCATTTAGACTACAATAGACATGCTCATTTAGACTACAATAGACATCTCATTTAGACTGCAATAGACATGCTCATTTAGACTACAATAGACATGCTCATTTAGACTACAATAGACATGCTCATTTAGACTACAATAGACATCTCATTTAGACTACAATAGACATCTCATTTAGACTACAATAGACATGCTCATTTAGACTACAATAGACATGCCCATTTAGACTACAATAGACGTGCTCATTTAGACTACAATAGACATGCTCTTTTAGACTACAATAGACATCTCATTAAGACTACAATAGACATGCTCATTTAGACTACAATAGACATGCTCATTTAGACTACAATAGACATGCTTATTTAGACTACAATAGACATGCTCATTTAGACTTTAATAGACATGCTCATTTAGACTACAAAAGACATGCTCATTTAGACTACAATAGACATTTCATTTAGACTGCAATAGACATGCTCATTTAGACTACAATAGACGTGCTCATTTAGACTACATTAGACGTGCTCATTTAGACTACAATAGACATGTTCATTTAGACTACAATAGACATCTCATTTAGACTGCAAAAGACATGCTCATTTAGACTACAATAGACATGCTCATTTAGACTACAATAGACATGCACATTTAGACTACAATAGACGTGCTCATTTGGACTACAATAGACATGCTCTTTTAGACTCCAATAGACTTGCTCACTTAGACTACAATAGACATGCTCATTTAGACTACAATAGACATCTTATTTAGACTACAATAGACGTGCTCATTTAGACTACAATAGACATGCTCATTTAGACTACAATAGATATGCTCATTTAGACTACAATAGACATGCTCATTTAGACTACAAAAGACATCTCATTTAGACTACAATAGACATGCTCATTTAGACAACAATAGACGTGCTCATTAAAACTACAATAGACATGCTCATTTAGACTGCAATAGACATGCTCATTTAGACTACAATAGACATGCTCATTTAGACTACAATAGACATGCTCATTTAGACTTTAATAGACATGCTCATTTAGACTACAATAGACATCTCATTTAGACTACAATAGACATGCTCATTTAGACTTTAATAGACATGCTCATCTAGACTACAATAGACATCTCATTTAGACTACAATAGACATCTCATTTAGACTACAATAGACATGCTCATTTAGACTACAATAGACATGCTCATTTAGACTACAATAGACATGCTCATTTAGACTACAATAGACATCTCATTTAGACTACAATAGACATGCTCATTTAGACTTTAATAGACATGCTCATCTAGACTACAATAGACATCTCATTTAGACTACAATAGACATCTCATTTAGACTACAATAGATATGCTTATTTAGACTACAATAGACATGCTCATTTAGACTACAATAGACATGCTCATTTAGACTTTAATAGACATGCTCATTTAGACTACATTAGACGTGCTCATTTAGACTACAATAGACATGCTCATTTAGACTACAATAGACATCTCATTTAGACTGCAAAAGACATGCTCATTTGGACTACAATAGACATGCTCTTTTAGACTCCAATAGACTTGCTCACTTAGACTACAATAGACATGCTCATTTAGACTACAATAGACATGCTTATTTAGACTTTAATAGACATGCTTATTTAGACTACAATAGACGTGCTCATTTAGACTACAATAGACATGCTCATTTAGACTACTATAGACATGCTCATTTAGACTACAATAGACATGCTCATTTAGGCTTTAATAGACATACTCATTTAGACTGCAATAGACATGCTCATTTAGACTACAATAGATATGCTCATTTAGACTACAATAGACATGCTCATTTAGACTACAAAAGACATCTCATTTAGACTACAATAGACATGCTCATTTAGACAACAATAGACGTGCTCATTAAAACTACAATAGACATGCTCATTTAGACTGCAATAGACATGCTCATTTAGACTACAATAGACATGCTCATCTAGACTACAATAGACATGCTCATTTAGACTACAATAGACATGCTCATTTAGACTACAATAGACATGCTCATTTAGACTTTAATAGACATGCTCATTTAGACTACAATAGACATCTCATATAGACTACAACAGACATGCTCATTTAGACTTTAATAGACATGCCCATCTAGACTACAATAGACATCTCATTTAGACTGCAATAGACATCTCATTTAGACTACAATAGACATGCTCATTTAGACTACAATAGACATGCTCATTTAGACTACAATAGACATGCTCATTTAGACTACAATAGACATCTCATTTAGACTACAATAGACATGCTCATTTAGACTTTAATAGACATGCTCATCTAGACTACAATAGACATCTCATTTAGACTACAATAGACATCTCATTTAGACTACAATAGATATGCTTATTTAGACTACAATAGACATGCTCATTTAGACTACAATAGACATGCCCATTTAGACTTTAATAGACATGCTCATTTAGACTTAATTGACATGCTCATTTAGACTACAATAGACATCTCATTTAGACTACAATAGACATGCTCATTTAGACTTTAATAGACATGCTCATTTAGACTACAATAGACATCTTATTTAGACTACAATAGAAATCTCCTTTAGACCACAATAGACATGCTCATTTAGACTACAATAGACATGCCCATTTAGACTACAATAGACGTGCTCATTTAGACTACAATAGGCATGCTCATTTCGACTACAATAGACATCTCATTCAGACTACAATAGACATGCTCATTTAGACTACAATAGACATGCTCATTTAGACTACAATAGACATGCTTATTTAGACTTTAATAGACATGCTCATTTAGACTACAATAGACATGCTCATTTAGACTCCAATAGACATCTCATTTAGACTACAATAGACATGCTCATTTAGACTTTATTAGACATGCTCATTTAGACTACAATAGACATCTCATTTAGACTACAATAGACATGCTCATTTAAACTTTAATAGACATGCTCATTTAGACTACAATAGACATCTCATTTAGACTACAATAGACATGCTCATTTAGACTTTAATAGACATGCTCATTTAGACTACAATAGACATCTCATTTAGACTACAATAGAAATCTCCTTTAGACTACAATAGACATGCTCATTTAGACTACAATAGACATGCCCATTTAGACTACAATAGACGTGCTCATTTAGACTACAATAGACATGCTCATTTCGACTACAATAGACATCTCATTCAGACTACAATAGACATGCTCATTTAGACTACAATAGACATGCTCATTTAGACTACAATAGACATGCTTATTTAGACTTTAATAGACATGCTCATTTAGACTACAATAGACATGCTCATTTAGACTTTAATAGACATGCTCATTTAGACTACAGTAGACATGCTCATTTAGACTTCAATAGACATGCTCATTTATACTTTAATAGACATGCTCATTTAGACTACAATAGACATCTCATTTAGACTACAATAGACATGCTCATTAAGACTTTAATAGACATGCTCATTTAGACTACAATAGACATCTCATTTAGACTACAACAGACACCTCATTTAGACTACAATAGACATGCTCATTTAGACTACATTAGACATGCTCATTCAAATTACAATAGACATGCTCATTTAGACTACAATAGACGTGCTCATTTAGACTACATTAGACATGCTCATTCAAATTACAATAGACATGCTCATTTAGACTACAATAGACGTGCTCATTTAGACTACAATAGACATGCTCATTTAGACTACAATAGACGTGCTCATTTAGACTACAATAAACAAGCTCATTTAGACTACAATGGACATCTCATTTGGGCTACAATAGACATGCTCATTTAGACTTCAATAGACATGCTCATTAAGACTACAATAGACGTGTTCATTTAGACAACAATAGACATGCTCATTTAGACTACAATAGACATGCTCATTTAGACTCCAATAGACATCTGATGTAGACTACAATAGACATGCTCATTTAGACTTCAATAGACATGCTCATTTAGACTGCAATAGACATCTCATTTAGACTACAATAGACATGCTCATTTAAACTTTAATAGACATGCTCATTTAGACTACAATAGACATCTCATTTAGACTACAATAGACATGCTCATTTAGACTTTAATAGACATGCTCATTTAGACTACAATAGACATCTCATTTAGACTACAATAGAACTCTCCTTCACAATACAATAGACATGCTCATTTAGACTACAATAGACATGCCAATTTAGAATACAATAGACGTGTTCATTTAGACTACAATAAACATGCTCATTTCGACTATAATTGACATCTCATTTAGACTACAATAGACATGCTCATTTAGACTACAATAGACATGCTCATTTAAACTACAATAGACATGCTTATTTAGACTTTAATAGACATGCTCATTTAGACTACAATAGACGTGCTCATTTTGACTACAATAGACATGCTCATTTAGACTACTATAGACATGCTCATTTAGACTACAATAGACATGCTCATTTAGACTACAATAGACATCTCATTTAGACTACAATAGACATCTCATTTAGACTACAATAGACATGCTCATTTAGACTACAATAGACATGCCCATTTAGACTACAATAGACGTGCTCATTTAGACTACAATAGACATGCTCTTTTAGACTACAATAGACATCTCATTTAGACTACAATAGACATGCTCATTTAGACTACAATAGACATGCTCATTTAGACTACAATAGACATGCTCATTTAGACTACAATAGACATGCTCATTTAGACTTTAATAGACATGCTCATTTAGACTACAATAGACATGCTCATTTAGACTACAATAGACATTTCATTTAGACTGCAATAGACATGCTCATTTAGACTACAATAGACGTGCTCATTTAGACTACATTAGACGTGCTCATTTAGACTACAATAGACATGCTCATTTAGACTACAATAGACATCTCATTTAGACTGCAAAAGACATGCTCATTTAGACTACAATAGACATGCTCATTTAGACTACAATAGACATGCACATTTAGACTACAATAGACGTGCTCATTTGGACTACAATAGACATGCTCTTTTAGACTCCAATAGACTTGCTCACTTAGACTACAATAGACATGCTCATTTAGACTACAATAGACATCTTATTTAGACTACAATAGACGTGCTCATTTAGACTACAATAGACTTGCTCATATAGACTACAATAGACATCTCATTTAGACTACAATAGACATCTCATTTAGACTACAATAGACATGCTCATGTAGACTTTAATAGACATGGTCATATAGACTACAATAGACATGCTCATTTAGACTACAATAGACATGCTCATTTAGACTACAATAGACATGCTTATTTAGACTTTAATAGACATGCTTATTTAGACTACAATAGACGTGCTCATTTAGACTACAATAGACATGCTCATTTAGACTACTATAGACATGCTCATTTAGACTACAATAGACATCTCATTTAGACTACAATAGACATCTCATTTAGACTACAATAGACATGCTCATTTAGACTACAATAGACATGCCCAATTAGACTACAATAGACGTGCTCATTTAGACAACAATAGACATGCTCATTTAGACTACAATAGACATCTCATTTAGACTACAATAGACATGCTCATTTAGACAACAATAGACATGCTTATTTAGACTACAATAGACGTGCTCATTTAGACTACAATAGACATGCTCATTTAGACTACAATAAACATGCTCATTTAGACTACAATAGACATCTCATTTAGACTGCAATAGACATGCTCATTTAGACTACAATAGACGTGCTCATTTAGACTACAATAGACGTGCTCATTTAGACTACAACAGACATCTCATTTAGACTGCAATAGACATGCTCATTTAGACTACAATAGACATGCTCATTTAGACTACAATAGACATCTCATTTAGACTACAATAGATATGCTCATTTAGACTACAATAGACATGCTCATTTAGACTACAAAAGACATCTCATTTAGACTACAATAGACATGCTCATTTAGACAACAATAGACGTGCTCATTAAAACTACAATAGACATGCTCATTTAGACTGCAATAGACATGCTCATCTAGACTACAATGGACATGCTTATTTAGACTACAATAGACATGCTCATTTAGACTACAATAGACATGCTCATTTAGACTTTAATAGACATGCTCATTTAGACTACAATAGACATCTCATTTAGACTACAATAGACATGCTCATTTAGACTTTAATAGACATGCTCATCTAGACTACAATAGACATGCTCATTTAGACTTTAATAGACATGCTCATTTAGACTTTAATAGACATGCTCATTTAGACTACAATAGACATCTCATTTAGCCTACAATAGACATGCTCATTTAGACTTTAATAGACATGCTCATTTAGACTACAATAGACATCTCATTTAGACTACAACAGACACCTCGTTTAGACTACAATAGACATGCTCATTTAGACTACAATAGACATCTCATTTAGACTACATTAGACATGCTCATTCAAACTACAATAGACATGCTCATTTAGACTACAATAGACGTGCTCATTTAGACTACAATAGACATGCTCATTTAGACTACAATAGACGTGCTCATTTAGACTACAATAGACAAGCTCATTCAGACTACAATGGACATCTCATTTGGGCTACAATAGACATGCTCATTTAGACTTTAATAGACATGCTCATTTAGACTACAATAGACGTGTTCATTTAGACAACAATAGACATGCTCATTTAGACTACAATAGACATGCTCATTTAGACTCAAATAGACATCTCATGTAGACTACAATAGACATGCTCATTTAGACTTCAATAGACATGCTCATTTAGACTACAATAGACATCTCATTTAGACTACAATAGACATGCTCATTTAAACTTTAATAGACATGCTCATTTAGACTACAATAGACATCTCATTTAGACTACAATAGACATGCTCATTTAGACTTTAATAGACATGCTCATTTAGACTACAATAGACATCTCATTTAGACTACAATAGAAATCTCCTTCAGACTACAATAGACATGCTCATTTAGACTACAATTGACATGCCCATTTAGACTACAATAGACGTGCTCATTTAAACTACAATAGACATGCTCATTTCGACTATAATAGACATCTCATTTAGACTACAATAGACAGGCTCATTTAGACTACAATAGACATGCTCATTTAAACTACAATAGACATGCTTATTTAGACTTTAATAGACATGCTCATTTAGACTACAATAGACGTGCTCATTTAGACTACAATAGACATGCTCATTTAGACTACAATAGACATGCTCATTTAGACTACAATGGACATGCTCATTTAGACTACAATAGACATCTCATTTAGACTACAATAGACATCTCATTTAGACTACAATAGACATGCTCATTTAGACTACAATAGACATGCTCATTTAGACTACAATAGACATGCTCATTTAGACTACAATAGACGTGCTCATTTAGACTACAATAGACATGCTCATTTAGACTACAATAGACATGCTCATTTAGACTACAATAGACATGCCCATTTAGACTACAATAGACATGCTCATTTAGACTACAATAGACATCTCATTTAGACTACAATAGACATCTCATTTAGACTACAATAGACATGCTCATTTAGACTACAATAGACATCTCATTTAGACTGCAATAGACATGCTCATTTAGACTACAATAGACATGCTCATTTAGACTACAATAGACATGCTCATTTAGACTACAATAGACATCTCATTTAGACTACAATAGACATCTCATTTAGACTACAATAGACATGCTCATTTAGACTACAATAGACATGCCCATTTAGACTACAATAGACGTGCTCATTTAGACTACAATAGACATGCTCTTTTAGACTACAATAGACATCTCATTTAGACTACAATAGACATGCTCATTTAGACTACAATAGACATGCTCATTTAGACTACAATAGACATGCTTATTTAGACTACAATAGACATGCTCATTTAGACTTTAATAGACATGCTCATTTAGACTACAAAAGACATGCTCATTTAGACTACAATAGACATTTCATTTAGACTGCAATAGACATGCTCATTTAGACTACAATAGACGTGCTCATTTAGACTACATTAGACGTGCTCATTTAGACTACAATAGACATGTTCATTTAGACTACAATAGACATCTCATTTAGACTGCAAAAGACATGCTCATTTAGACTACAATAGACATGCACATTTAGACTACAATAGACGTGCTCATTTGGACTACAATAGACATGCTCTTTTAGACTCCAATAGACTTGCTCACTTAGACTACAATAGACATGCTCATTTAGACTACAATAGACATCTTATTTAGACTACAATAGACGTGCTCATTTAGACTACAATAGACATGCTCATTTAGACTACAATAGATATGCTCATTTAGACTACAATAGACATGCTCATTTAGACTACAAAAGACATCTCATTTAGACTACAATAGACATGCTCATTTAGACAACAATAGACGTGCTCATTAAAACTACAATAGACATGCTCATTTAGACTGCAATAGACATGCTCATTTAGACTACAATAGACATGCTCATTTAGACTACACTAGACATGCTCATTTAGACTTTAATAGACATGCTCATTTAGACTACAATAGACATCTCATTTAGACTACAATAGACATGCTCATTTAGACTTTAATAGACATGCTCATCTAGACTACAATAGACATCTCATTTAGACTACAATAGACATCTCATTTAGACTACAATAGACATGCTCATTTAGACTACAATAGACATGCTCATTTAGACTACAATAGACATGCTCATTTAGACTACAATAGACATCTCATTTAGACTACAATAGACATGCTCATTTAGACTTTAATAGACATGCTCATCTAGACTACAATAGACATCTCATTTAGACTACAATAGACATCTCATTTAGACTACAATAGATATGCTTATTTAGACTACAATAGACATGCTCATTTAGACTACAATAGACATGCTCATTTAGACTTTAATAGACATGCTCATTTAGACTACATTAGACGTGCTCATTTAGACTACAATAGACATGCTCATTTAGACTACAATAGACATCTCATTTAGACTGCAAAAGACATGCTCATTTGGACTACAATAGACATGCTCATTTAGACTACAATAGACATGCTTATTCAGACTACAATAGACATGCTCATTTAGACTTTAATAGACATGCTCATTTAGACTACAATAGACATGCTCATTTAGACTACAATAGACATGCTCATTTAGACTACAATAGACATCTCATTTAGACTACAATAGGCATCTCATTTAGACTACAATAGACATGCTCATTTAGACTACAATAGACATGCCCATTTAGACTACAATAGACGTGCTCATTTAGACTACAATAGACATGCTCTTTTAGACTACAATAGACATCTCATTTAGACTACAATAGACATGCTCATTTAGACTACAATAGACATGCTCATTTAGACTACAATAGACATGCTTATTTAGACTACAATAGACATGCTCATTTAGACTTTAATAGACATGCTCATTTAGACTACAAAAGACATGCTCATTTAGACTACAATAGACATTTCATTTAGACTGCAATAGACATGCTCATTTAGACTACAATAGACGTGCTCATTTAGACTACATTAGACGTGCTCATTTAGACTACAATAGACATGTTCATTTAGACTACAATAGACATCTCATTTAGACTGCAAAAGACATGCTCATTTAGACTACAATAGACATGCACATTTAGACTACAATAGACGTGCTCATTTGGACTACAATAGACATGCTCTTTTAGACTCCAATAGACTTGCTCACTTAGACTACAATAGACATGCTCATTTAGACTACAATAGACATCTTATTTAGACTACAATAGACGTGCTCATTTAGACTACAATAGACATGCTCATTTAGACTACAATAGATATGCTCATTTAGACTACAATAGACATGCTCATTTAGACTACAAAAGACATCTCATTTAGACTACAATAGACATGCTCATTTAGACAACAATAGACGTGCTCATTAAAACTACAATAGACATGCTCATTTAGACTGCAATAGACATGCTCATTTAGACTACAATAGACATGCTCATTTAGACTACAATAGACATGCTCATTTAGACTTTAATAGACATGCTCATTTAGACTACAATAGACATCTCATTTAGACTACAATAGACATGCTCATTTAGACTTTAATAGACATGCTCATCTAGACTACAATAGACATCTCATTTAGACTACAATAGACATCTCATTTAGACTACAATAGACATGCTCATTTAGACTACAATAGACATGCTCATTCAGACTACAATAGACATGCTCATTTAGACTACAATAGACATCTCATTTAGACTACAATAGACATGCTCATTTAGACTTTAATAGACATGCTCATCTAGACTACAATAGACATCTCATTTAGACTACAATAGACATCTCATTTAGACTACAATAGATATGCTTATTTAGACTACAATAGACATGCTCATTTAGACTACAATAGACATGCTCATTTAGACTTTAATAGACATGCTCATTTAGACTACATTAGACGTGCTCATTTAGACTACAATAGACATGCTCATTTAGACTACAATAGACATCTCATTTAGACTGCAAAAGACATGCTCATTTGGACTACAATAGACATGCTCTTTTAGACTCGAATAGACTTGCTCACTTAGACTACAATAGACATGCTCATTTAGACTACAATAGACATCTTATTTAGACTACAATAGACGTGCTCATTTAGACTACAATAGACATGCTCATATAGACTACAATAGACATCTCATTTAGACTACAATAGACATCTCATTTAGACTACAATAGACATGCTCATGTAGACTTTAATAGACATGGTCATTTAGACTACAATAGACATGCTCATTTAGACTACAATAGACATGCTCATTTAGACTACAATAGACATGCTTATTTAGACTTTAATAGACATGCTTATTTAGACTACAATAGACGTGCTCATTTAGACTACAATAGACATGCTCATTTAGACTACTATAGACATACTCATTTAGACTACAATAGACATGCTCATTTAGGCTTTAATAGACATACTCATTTAGACTGCAATAGACATGCTCATTTAGACTACAATAGATATGCTCATTTAGACTACAATAGACATGCTCATTTAGACTACAAAAGACATCTCATTTAGACTACAATAGACATGCTCATTTAGACAACAATAGACGTGCTCATTAAAACTACAATAGACATGCTCATTTAGACTGCAATAGACATGCTCATCTAGACTACAATGGACATG
Source organism: Morinoia aosen (assembly GCA_030386875.1). Classification (NCBI taxonomy): domain Eukaryota; kingdom Metazoa; phylum Arthropoda; class Malacostraca; order Amphipoda; family Talitridae; genus Morinoia; species Morinoia aosen. The sequence goes on along the minus strand of CM059565.1, from coordinate 43,303,016 downwards.
CTCATTTAGACTACAATAGACATGCTCATTTAGACTACAATAGACATGCTCATTTAGACTTTAATAGACATGCTCATTTAGACTACAATAGACATCTCATTTAGACTACAACAGACATGCTCATTTAGACTTTAATAGACATGCTCATCTAGACTACAATAGACATCTCATTTAGACTGCAATAGACAACTCATTTAGACTACAATAGACATGCTCATTTAGACTACAATAGACATGCTCATTTAGACTACAATAGACATGCTCATTTAGACTACAATAGACATCTCATTTAGACTACAATAGACATGCTCATTTAGACTTTAATAGACATGCTCATCTAGACTACAATAGACATCTCATTTAGACTACAATAGACATCTCATTTAGACTACAATAGATATGCTTATTTAGACTACAATAGACATGCTCATTTAGACTACAATAGACATGCCCATTTAGACTTTAATAGACATGCTCATTTAGACTTAATAGACATGCTCATTTAGACTACAATAGACATCTCATTTAGACTACAATAGACATGCTCATTTAGACTTTAATAGACATGCTCATTTAGACTACAATAGACATCTCATTTAGACTACAATAGACACCTCATTTAGACTACAATAGACATGCTCATTTAGACTACAATAGACATCTCATTTAGACTACATTAGACATGCTCATTCAAACTACAATAGACATGCTCATTTAGACTACAATAGACGTGCTCATTTAGACTACAATAGACATGCTCATTTAGACTACAATAGACGTGCTCATTTAGACTACAATAGACATGCTCATTTAGACTACAATGGACATCTCATTTGGGCTACAATAGACATGCTCATTTAGACTTTAATAGACATGCTCATTCAGACTACAATAGACGTGTTCATTTAGACAACAATAGACATGCTCATTTAGACTACAATAGACATAATCATTTTGACTCCAATAGACATCTCATTTAGACTACAATAGACATGCTCATTTAGACTTTAATAGACATGCTCATTTAGACTACAATAGACATCTCATTTAGACTACAATAGACATGCTCATTTAAACTTTAATAGACATGCTCATTTAGACTACAATAGACATGCTCATTTAGACTACAATAGACATTTCATTTAGACTGCAATAGACATGCTCATTTAGACTACAATAGACGTGCTCATTTAGACTACATTAGACGTGCTCATTTAGACTACAATAGACATGCTCATTTAGACTACAATAGACATCTCATTTAGACTGCAAAAGACATGCTCATTTAGACTACAATAGACATGCTCATTTAGACTACAATTGACATGCACATTTAGACTACAATAGACGTGCTCATTTGGACTACAATAGACATGCTCTTTTAGACTCCCATAGACTTGCTCACTTAGACTACAATAGACATGCTCATTTAGACTACAATAGACATCTTATTTAGACTACAATAGACGTGCTCATTTAGACTACAATAGACATGCTCATATAGACTACAATAGACATCTCATTTAGACTACAATAGACATCTCATTTAGACTACAATAGACATGCTCATGTAGACTTTAATAGACATGGTCATTTAGACTACAATAGACATGCTCATTTAGACTACAATAGACATGCTCATTTAGACTACAATAGACATGCTTATTTAGACTTTAATAGACATGCTTATTTAGACTACAATAGACGTGCTCATTTAGACTACAATAGACATGCTCATTTAGACTACTATAGACATGCTCATTTAGACTACAATAGACATCTCATTTAGACTACAATAGACATCTCATTTAGACTACAATAGACATGCTCATTTAGTCTACAATAGACATGCCCAATTAGACTACAATAGACGTGCTCATTTAGACAACAATAGACATGCTCATTTAGACTACAATAGACATCTCATTTAGACTACAATAGACATGCTCATTTAGACTACAATAGACATGCTCATTTAGACTACAATAGACATGCTCATTTAGACAACAATAGACATGCTCATTTAGGCTTTAATAGACATACTCATTTAGACTGCAATAGACATGCTCATTTAGACTACAATAGATATGCTCATTTAGACTACAATAGACATGCTCATTTAGACTACAAAAGACATCTCATTTAGACTACAATAGACATGCTCATTTAGACAACAATAGACGTGCTCATTAAAACTACAATAGACATGCTCATTTAGACTGCAATAGACATGCTCATTTAGACTACAATGGACATCTCATTTGGGCTACAATAGACATGCTCATTTAGACTTTAATAGACATGCTCATTCAGACTACAATAGACGTGTTCATTTAGACAACAATAGACATGCTCATTTAGACTACAATAGACATAATCATTTTGACTCCAATAGACATCTCATTTAGACTACAATAGACATGCTCATTTAGACTTTAATAGACATGCTCATTTAGACTACAATAGACATCTCATTTAGACTACAATAGACATGCTCATTTAGACTTTAATAGACATGCTCATTTAGACTACAATAGACATCTCATTTAGACTACAATAGACACCTCATTTAGACTACAATAGACATGCTCATTTAGACTACAATAGACATCTCATTTAGACTACATTAGACATGCTCATTCAAACTACAATAGACATGCTCATTTAGACTACAATAGACGTGCTCATTTAGACTACATTAGACGTGCTCATTTAGACTACAATAGACATGCTCATTTAGACTACAATAGACATCTCATTTAGACTGCAAAAGACATGCTCATTTAGACTACAATAGACATGCTCATTTAGACCACAATTGACATGCACATTTAGACTACAATAGACGTGCTCATTTGGACTACAATAGACATGCTCTTTTAGACTCCCATAGACTTGCTCACTTAGACTACAATAGACATGCTCATTTAGACTACAATAGACATCTTATTTAGACTACAATAGACGTGCTCATTTAGACTACAATAGACATGCTCATATAGACTACAATAGACATCTCATTTAGACTACAATAGACATCTCATTTAGACTACAATAGACATGCTCATGTAGACTTTAATAGACATGGTCATTTAGACTACAATAGACATGCTCATTTAGACTACAATAGACATGCTCATTTAGACTACAATAGACATGCTTATTTAGACTTTAATAGACATGCTTATTTAGACTACAATAGACGTGCTCATTTAGACTACAATAGACATGCTCATTTAGACTACTATAGACATGCTCATTTAGACTACAATAGACATCTCATTTAGACTACAATAGACATCTCATTTAGACTACAATAGACATGCTCATTTAGACTACAATAGACATGCCCAATTAGACTACAATAGACGTGCTCATTTAGACAACAATAGACATGCTCATTTAGACTACAATAGACATCTCATTTAGACTACAATAGACATGCTCATTTAGACTACAATAGACATGCTCATTTAGACTACAATAGACATGCTCATTTAGACAACAATAGACATGCTCATTTAGGCTTTAATAGACATACTCATTTAGACTGCAATAGACATGCTCATTTAGACTACAATAGATATGCTCATTTAGACTACAATAGACATGCTCATTTAGACTACAAAAGACATCTCATTTAGACTACAATAGACATGCTCATTTAGACAACAATAGACGTGCTCATTAAAACTACAATAGACATGCTCATTTAGACTGCAATAGACATGCTCATTTAGACTACAATGGACATCTCATTTGGGCTACAATAGACATGCTCATTTAGACTTTAATAGACATGCTCATTCAGACTACAATAGACGTGTTCATTTAGACAACAATAGACATGCTCATTTAGACTACAATAGACATAATCATTTTGACTCCAATAGACATCTCATTTAGACTACAATAGACATGCTCATTTAGACTTTAATAGACATGCTCATTTAGACTACAATAGACATCTCATTTAGACTACAATAGACATGCTCATTTAGACTTTAATAGACATGCTCATTTAGACTACAATAGACATCTCATTTAGACTACAATAGACACCTCATTTAGACTACAATAGACATGCTCATTTAGACTACAATAGACATCTCATTTAGACTACATTAGACATGCTCATTCAAACTACAATAGACATGCTCATTTAGACTACAATAGACGTGCTCATTTAGACTACAATAGACATGCTCATTTAGACTACAATAGACGTGCTCATTTAGACTACAATAGACATGCTCATTTAGACTACAATGGACATCTCATTTGGGCTACAATAGACATGCTCATTTAGACTTTAATAGACATGCTCATTCAGACTACAATAGACGTGTTCATTTAGACAACAATAGACATGCTCATTTAGACTACAATAGACATAATCATTTTGACTCCAATAGACATCTCATTTAGACTACAATAGACATGCTCATTTAGACTTTAATAGACATGCTCATTTAGACTACAATAGACATCTCATTTAGACTACAATAGACATGCTCATTTAAACTTTAATAGACATGCTCATTTAGACTACAATAGACATGCTCATTTAGACTACAATAGACATTTCATTTAGACTGCAATAGACATGCTCATTTAGACTACAATAGACGTGCTCATTTAGACTACATTAGACATGCTCATTTAGACTACAATAGACATGCTCATTTAGACTACAATAGACATCTCATTTAGACTGCAAAAGACATGCTCATTTAGACTACAATAGACATGCTCATTTAGACTACAATTGACATGCACATTTAGACTACAATAGACGTGCTCATTTGGACTACAATAGACATGCTCTTTTAGACTCCCATAGACTTGCTCACTTAGACTACAATAGACATGCTCATTTAGACTACAATAGACATCTTATTTAGACTACAATAGACGTGCTCATTTAGACTACAATAGACATGCTCATATAGACTACAATAGACATCTCATTTAGACTACAATAGACATCCCATTTAGACTAGAATAGACATGCTCATGTAGACTTTAATAGACATGGTCATTTAGACTACAATAGACATGCTCATTTAGACTACAATAGACATGCTCATTTAGACTACAATAGACATGCTTATTTAGACTTTAATAGACATGCTTATTTAGACTACAATAGACGTGCTCATTTAGACTACAATAGACATGCTCATTTAGACTACTATAGACATGCTCATTTAGACTACAATAGACATCTCATTTAGACTACAATAGACATCTCATTTAGACTACAATAGACATGCTCATTTAGACTACAATAGACATGCCCAATTAGACTACAATAGACGTGCTCATTTAGACAACAATAGACATGCTCATTTAGACTACAATAGACATCTCCTTTAGACTACAATAGACATGCTCATTTAGACTACAATAGACATGCTCATTTAGACTACAATAGACATGCTCATTTAGACAACAATAGACATGCTCATTGAGGCTTTAATAGACACACTCATTTAGACTGCAATAGACATGCTCATTTAGACTACAATAGATATGCTCATTTAGACTACAATAGACATGCTCATTTAGACTACAAAAGACATCTCATTTAGACTACAATAGACATGCTCATTTAGACAACAATAGACGTGCTCATTAAAACTACAATAGACATGCTCATTTAGACTGCAATAGACATGCTCATTTAGACTGCAATAGACATGCTCATTTAGACTACAATAGACATGCTCATTTAGACTACAATAGACATGCTCATTTAGACTACAATAGACATGCTCATTTAGACTACAATAGACATGCTCATTTAGACTTTAATAGACATGCTCATTTAGACTACAATAGACATCTCATTTAGACTACAATAGAAATGCTCATTTAGACTTTAATAGACATGCTCATCTAGACTACAATAGACATCTCATTTAGACTACAATAGACATCTCATTTAGACTACAATAGACATGCTCATTTAGACTACAATAGACATGCTCATTTAGACTACAATAGACATGCTCATTTAGACTACAATAGACATCTCATTTAGACTACAATAGACATGCTCATTTAGACTTCAATAGACATGCTCATCTAGACTAGAATAGACATCTCATTTAGACTACAATAGACATCTCATTTAGACTACAATAGATATGCTTATTTAGACTACAATAGACATGCTCATTTAGACTACAATTGACATGCTCATTTAGACTTTAATAGACATGCTCATTTAGACTTTAATAGACATGCTCATTTAGACTACATTAGACGTGCTCATTTAGACAACAATAGACATGCTCATTTAGACTACAATAGACATCTCATTTAGACTGCAAAAGACATGCTCATTTGGACTACAATAGACATGCTCTTTTAGACTCCAATAGACTTGCTCACTTAGACTACAATAGACATGCTCATTTAGACTACAATAGACATCTTATTTAGACTACAATAGACGTGCTCATTTAGACTACAATAGACATGCTCATATAGACTACAATAGACATCTCATTTAGACTACAATAGACATCTCATTTAGACTACAATAGACATGCTCATGTAGACTTTAATAGACATGGTCATTTAGACTACAATAGACATGCTCATTTAGACTACAATAGACATGCTCATTTAGACTACAATAGACATGCTTATTTAGACTTTAATAGACATGCTTATTTAGACTACAATAGACGTGCTCATTTAGACTACAATAGACATGCTCATTTAGACTACTATAGACATGCTCATTTAGACTACAATAGACATGCTCATTTAGGCTTTAATAGACATACTCATTTAGACTGCAATAGACATGCTCATTTAGACTACAATAGATATGCTCATTTAGACTACAATAGACATGCTCATTTAGACTACAAAAGACATCTCATTTAGACTACAATAGACATGCTCATTTAGACAACAATATACGTGCTCATTAAAACTACAATAGACATGCTCATTTAGACTGCAATAGACATGCTCATCTAGACTACAATGGACATGCTCATTTAGACTACAATAGACATGCTCATTTAGACTACAATAGACATGCTCATTTAGACTTTAATAGACATGCTCATTTAGACTACAATAGACATCTCATTTAGACTACAACAGACATGCTCATTTAGACTTTAATAGACATGCTCATCTAGACTACAATAGACATCTCATTTAGACTGCAATAGACATCTCATTTAGACTACAATAGACATGCTCATTTAGACTACAATAGACATGCTCATTTAGACTACAATAGACATGCTCATTTAGACTACAATAGACATGCTCATTTAGACTACAATAGACGTGCTCATTTAGACTACAATAGACATGCTCATTTAGACTACTATAGACATGCTCATTTAGACTACAATAGACATGCTCATTTAGGCTTTAATAGACATACTCATTTAGACTGCAATAGAAATGCTCATTTAGACTACAATAGATATGCTCATTTAGACTACAATAGACATGCTCATTTAGACTACAAAAGACATCTCATTTAGACTACAATAGACATCTCATTTAGACTACAATAGATATGCTTATTTAGACTACAATAGACATGCTCATTTAGACTACAATAGACATGCTCATTTAGACTTTAATAGACATGCTCATTTAGACTTTAATAGACATGCTCATTTAGACTACAATAGACATCTCATTTAGACTACAATAGACATGCTCATTTAGACTTTAATAGACATGCTCATTTAGACTACAATAGACATCTCATTTAGACTACAATAGACACCTCATTTAGACTACAATAGACATGCTCATTTAGACTACAATAGACATCTCATTTAGACTACATTAGACATGCTCATTCAAACTACAATAGACATGCTCATTTAGACTACAATAGACGTGCTCATTTAGACTACAATAGACATGCTCATTTAGACTACAATAGACGTGCTCATTTAGACTACAATAGACATGCTCATTTAGACTACAATGGACATCTCATTTAGACTACAATAGACATCTCATTTAGACTACAATAGATATGCTTACTTAGACTACAATAGACATGCTCATTTAGACTACAATAGACATGCTCTTTTAGACATTAATAGACATGCTCATTTAGACTTAATAGACATGCTCATTTAGACTACAATAGACATCTCATTTAGACTACAATATACATGCTCATTTAGACTTTAATAGACATGCTCATTTAGACTACAATAGACATCTCATTTAGACTACAATAGACACCTCATTTAGACTACAATAGACATGCTCATTTAGACTACAATTGACATCTCAGTTAGACTACATTAGACATGCTCATTCAAACTACAATAGACATGCTCATTTAGACAACCATAGACGTGCTCATTTAGACTACAATAGACATGCTCATTTAGACTACAATAGACGTGCTCATTTAGACTACAATAGACATGCTCATTTAGACTACAATGGACATCTCATTTGGGCTACAATAGACATGCTCATTTAGACTTTAATAGACATGCTCATTCAGACTACAATAGACGTGTTCATTTAGACAACAATAGACATGCTCATTTAAACTACAATAGACATGCTCATTTTGACTCCAACAGACATCTCATTTAGACTACAATAGACATGCTCATTTAGACTTTAATAGACATGCTCATTTAGACTACAATAGACATCTCATTTAGACTACAATAGACATGCTCATTTAAACTTTAATAGACATGCTCATTTAGACTACAATAGACATGCTCATTTAGACTACAATAGACATTTCATTTAGACTGCAATAGACATGCTCATTTAGACTACAATAGACGTGCTCATTTAGACTACATTAGACGTGCTCATTTAGACTACAATAGACATGCTCATTTAGACTACAATAGACATCTCATTTAGACTGCAAAAGACATGCTCATTTAGACTACAATAGACATGCTCATTTAGACTACAATAGACATGCACATTTAGACTACAATAGACGTGCTCATTTGGACTACAATAGACATGCTCTTTTAGACTCCAATAGACTTGCTCACTTAGACTACAATAGACATGCTCATTTAGACTACAATAGACATCTTATTTAGACTACAATAGACGTGCTCATTTAGACTACAATAGACATGCTCATATAGACTACAATAGACATCTCATTTAGACTACAATAGACATCTCATTTAGACTACAATAGACATGCTCATGTAGACTTTAATAGACATGGTCATTTAGACTACAATAGACATGCTCATTCAGACTACAATAGACATGCTCATTTAGACTACAATAGACATGCTTATTTAGACTTTAATAGACATGCTTATTTAGACTACAATAGACGTGCTCATTTAGACTACAATAGACATGCTCATTTAGACTACTATAGACATGCTCATTTAGACTACAATAGACATCTCATTTAGACTACAATAGACATCTCATTTAGACTACAATAGACATGCTCATTTAGACTACAATAGACATGCCCAATTAGACTACAATAGACGTGCTCATTTAGACAACAATAGACATGCTCATTTAGACTACAATAGACATCTCATTTAGACTACAATAGACATGCTCATTTAGACTACAATAGACATGCTCATTTAGACTACAATAGACATGCTCATTTAAACAACAATAGACATGCTCATTTAGGCTTTAATAGACATACTCATTTAGACTGCAATAGACATGCTCATTTAGACTACAATAGATATGCTCATTTAGACTACAATAGACATGCTCATTTAGACTACAAAAGACATCTCATTTAGACTACAATAGACATGCTCATTTAGACAACAATAGACGTGCTCATTAAAACTACAATAGACATGCTCATTTAGACTGCAATAGACATGCTCATTTAGACTACAATTGACATGCTCATTTAGACTACAATAGACATGCTCATTTAGACTTTAATAGACATGCTCATTTAGACTACAATAGACATCTCATTTAGACTACAATAGAAATGCTCATTTAGACTTTAATAGACATGCTCATCTAGACTACAATAGACATCTCATTTAGACTACAATAGACATCTCATTTAGACTACAATAGACATGCTCATTTAGACTACAATAGACATGCTCATTTAGACTACAATAGACATGCTCATTTAGACTACAATAGACATCTCATTTAGACTACAATAGACATGCTCATTTAGACTTTAATAGACATGCTCATCTAGACTACAATAGACATCTCATTTAGACTACAATAGACATCTCATTTAGACTACAATAGATATGCTTATTTAGACTACAATAGCATGCTCATTTAGACTACAATAGACATGCTCATTTAGACTTTAATAGACATGCTCATTTAGACTTTAATAGACATGCTCATTTAGACTACATTAGACGTGCTCATTTAGACTACAATAGACATGCTCATTTAGACTACAATAGACATCTCATTTAGACTGCAAAAGACATGCTCATTTGGACTACAATAGACATGCTCTTTTAGACTCCAATAGACTTGCTCACTTAGACTACAATAGACATGCTCATTTAGACTACAATAGACATCTTATTTAGACTACAATAGACGTGCTCATTTAGACTACAACAGACATGCTCATATAGACTACAATAGACATCTCATTTAGACTACAATAGACATCTCATTTAGACTACAATAGACATGCTCATGTAGACTTTAATAGACATGGTCATTTAGACTACAATAGACATGCTCATTTAGACTACAATAGACATGCTCATTTAGACTTCAATAGACATGCTTATTTAGACTTTAATAGACATGCTTATTTAGACTACAATAGACGTGCTCATTTAGACTACAATAGACATGCTCATTTAGACTACTATAGACATGCTCATTTAGACTACCATAGACATGCTCATTTAGGCTTTAATAGACATACTCATTTAGACTGCAATAGACATGCTCATTTAGACTACAATAGATATGCTCATTTAGACTACAATAGACATGCTCATTTAGACTACAAAAGACATCTCATTTAGCCTACAATAGACATGCTCATTTAGACAACAATAGACGTGTTCATTAAAACTACAATAGACATGCTCATTTAGACTGCAATAGACATGCTCATCTAGACTACAATGGACATGCTCATTTAGACTACAATAGACATGCTCATTTAGACTACAATAGACATGCTCATTTAGACTTTAATAGACATGCTCATTTAGACTACAATAGACATCTCATTTAGACTACAATAGACATGCTCATTTAGACTTTAATAGACATGCTCATCTAGACTACAATAGACATCTCATTTAGACTACAATAGACATCTCATTTAGACTACAATAGACATGCTCATTTAGACTACAATAGACATGCTCATTTAGACTACAATAGACATGCTCATTTAGACTACAATAGACATCTCATTTAGACTACAATAGACATGCTCATTTAGACTTTAATAGACATGCTCATCTAGACTACAATAGACATCTCATTTAGACTACAATAGACATCTCATTTAGACTACAATAGATATGCTCATTTAGACTACAATAGACATGCTCATTTAGACTACAATAGACATGCTCATTTAGACTTTAATAGACATGCTCATTTAGACTTTAATAGACATGCTCATTTAGACTACAATAGACATCTCATTTAGACTAAAATAGACATGCTCATTTAGACTTCAATAGACATGCTCATTTAGACTACAATAGACATCTCATTTAGACTACAATAGACACCTCATTTAGACTACAATAGACATGCTCATTTAGACTACAATAGACATCTCATTTAGACTACATTAGACATGCTCATTCAAACTACAATAGACATGCTCATTTAGACTACAATAGACGTGCTCATTTAGACTACAATAGACATGCTCATTTAGACTACAATAGACGTGCTCATTTAGACTACAATAGACATGCTCATTTAGACTACAATGGACATCTCATTTGGGCTACAATAGACATGCTCATTTAGACTTTAATAGACATGCTCATTCAGACTACAATAGACGTGTTCATTTAGACAACAATAGACATGCTCATTTAGACTACAATAGACATGCTCATTTTGACTCCAATAGACATCTCATTTAGACTACAATAGACATGCTCATTTAGACTTTAATAGACATGCTCATTTAGACTACAATAGACATCTCATTTAGACTACAATAGACATGCTCATTTAAACTTTAATAGACATGCTCATTTAGACTACAATAGACATCTCATTTAGACTACAATAGACATGCTCATTTAGACTTTAATAGACATGCTCATTTAGACTACAATAGACATTTCATTTAGACTACAATAGAAATCTCCTTCAGACTACAATAGACATGCTCATTTAGACTACGATAGACATGCCCATTTAGACTACAATAGACGTGCTCATTTAGACTACAATAGACATGCTCATTTCGACTACAATAGACATCTCATTTAGACTACAATAGACATGCTCATTTAGACTACAATAGACATGCTCATTTAGACTACAATAGACATGCTTATTTAGACTTTAATAGACATGCTCATTTAGACTACAATAGACGTGCTCATTTAGACTACATCAGACATCTCATTTAGACTGCAATAGACATGCTCATTTAGACTACAATAGACATGCTCATTTAGACTACAATAGACATCTCATTTAGACTACAATAGATATGCTCATTCAGACTACAATAGACATGCTCATTTAGACTACAAAAGACATCTCATTTAGACTACAATAGACATGCTCATTTAGACAACAATAGACGTGCTCATTTAAACTACAATAGACATGCTCATTTAGACTGCAATAGACATGCTCATCTAGACTACAATGGACATGCTCATTTAGACTACAATAGACATGCTCATTTAGACTACAATAGACATGCTCATTTAGACTTTAATAGACATGCTCATTTAGACTACAATAGACGTGCTCATTTAGACTACAATAGACATGCTCATTTAGACTACAATAGACATGCTCATTTAGACTACAATAGATATCTCATTTAGACTACAATAGACATGCTCATTTAGACTTTAATAGACATGCTCATCTAGACAACAATAGACATCTCATTTAGACTACAATAGACATCTCATTTAGACTACAATAGATATGCTCATTTAGACTACAATAGACATGCTCATTTAGACTACAATAGACATGCTCATTTAGACTACAATAGACATCTCATTTAGACTGCAATAGACATGCTCATTTAGACTACAATAGATATGCTCATTTGGACTACAATAGACATGCTCATTTAGACTACAATAGACGTGCTCATTTAGACTACAATAGACATGCTCATTTAGACTACAATAGACATGCTCATTTAGACTTTAATAGACATGCTCATTTAGACTACAATAGACATCTCATTTAGACTACAATAGACATGCTCATTTAGACTTTAATAGACATGCTCATCTAGACTACAATAGACATCTCATTTAGACTACAATAGACATCTCATTTAGACTACAATAGACATGCTCATTTAGACTACAATAGACATGCTCATTTAGACTACAATAGACATGCTCATTTAGACTACAATAGACATCTCATTTAGACTACAATAGACATGCTCATTTAGACTTTAATAGACAGGCTCATCTAGACTACAATAGACATCTCATTTAGACTACAATAGACATCTCATTTAGACTACAATAGATATGCTCATTTAGACTACAATAGACATGCTCATTTAGACTACAATAGACATGCTCATTTAGACTTTAATAGACATGCTCATTTAGACTTTAATAGACATGCTCATTTAGACTACAATAGACATCTCATTTAGACTACAATAGACATGCTCATTTAGACTTCAATAGACATGCTCATTTAGACTACAATAGACATCTCATTTAGACTACAATAGACACCTCATTTAGACTACAATAGACATGCTCATTTAGACTACAATAGACATCTCATTTAGACTACATTAGACATGCTCATTCAAACTACAATAGACATGCTCATTTAGACTACAATAGACGTGCTCATTTAGACTACAATAGACATGCTCATTTAGACTACAATAGACGTGCTCATTTAGACTACAATAGACATGCTCATTTAGACTACAATGGACATCTCATTTGGGCTACAATAGACATGCTCATTTAGACTTTAATAGACATGCTCATTCAGACTACAATAGACGTGTTCATTTAGACAACAATAGACATGCTCATTTAGACTACAATAGACATGCTCATTTTGACTCCAATAGACATCTCATTTAGACTACAATAGACATGCTCATTTAGACTTTAATAGACATGCTCATTTAGACTACAATAGACATCTCATTTAGACTACAATAGACATGCTCATTTAAACTTTAATAGACATGCTCATTTAGACTACAATAGACATCTCATTTAGACTACAATAGACATGCTCATTTAGACTTTAATAGACATGCTCTTTTAGACTACAATAGACATTTCATTTAGACTACAATAGAAATCTCCTTCAGACTACAATAGACATGCTCATTTAGACTACGATAGACATGCCCATTTAGACTACAATAGACGTGCTCATTTAGACTACAATAGACATGCTCATTTCGACTACAATAGACATCTCATTTAGACTACAATAGACATGCTCATTTAGACTACAATAGACATGCTCATTTAGACTACAATAGACATGCTTATTTAGACTTTAATAGACATGCTCATTTAGACTACAATAGACGTGCTCATTTAGACTACAACAGACATCTCATTTAGACTGCAATAGACATGCTCATTTAGACTACAATAGACATGCTCATTTAGACTACAATAGACATCTCATTTAGACTACAATAGATATGCTCATTCAGACTACAATAGACATGCTCATTTAGACTACAAAAGACATCTCATTTAGACTACAATAGACATGCTCATTTAGACAACAATAGACGTGCTCATTTAAACTACAATAGACATGCTCATTTAGACTGCAATGGACATGCTCATCTAGACTACAATGGACATGCTCATTTAGACTACAATAGACATGCTCATTTAGACTACAATAGACATGCTCATTTAGACTTTAATAGACATGCTCATTTAGACTACAATAGACGTGCTCATTTAGACTACAATAGACATGCTCATTTAGACTACAATAGACATGCTCATTTAGACTACAATAGATATCTCATTTAGACTACAATAGACATGCTCATTTAGACTTTAATAGACATGCTCATCTAGACAACAATAGACATCTCATTTAGACTACAATAGACATCTCATTTAGACTACAATAGATATGCTCATTTAGACTACAATAGACATGCTCATTTAGACTACAATATACATGCTCATTTAGACTACAATAGACATCTCATTTAGACTGCAATAGACATGCTCATTTAGACTACAATAGATATGCTCATTTGGACTACAATAGACATGCTCATTTAGACTACAATAGACGTGCTCATTTAGACTACAATAGACATGCTCATTTAGACTACAATAGACGTGCTCATTTAGACTACAATAGACATGCTCATTTAGACTACAATAGACATCTCATTTAGACTACAAAAGACATGCTCATTTAGACTACAATAGACATGCTCATTTAGACTTCAATAGACGTGCTCATTTAGACAACAATAGACGTGCTCATTTAGACTACAATAGACATGCTCATTTAGACTACGATAGACATCTCATTTAGACTGCAATAGACATGCTCATTTAGACTACAATAGACGTGCTTATTTAGACTACAATAGACATGCTCATTTAGACTACAAAAGACGTGCTCATATAGACTACAATAGACATGCTCATTTAGACTACAATAGACATCTCATTTAGACTACAAAAGACATGCTCATTTAGACTACAATAGACATGCTCATTTAGACTTCAATAGACGTGTTCATTTAGACAACAATAGACATGCTCATTTAGACAACAATAGACATGCTCATTTAGACTCCAATAGACATCTCATTTAGACTACAATAGACATGTTCATTTAGACTTTATTAGACATGCTCATTTAGACTACAATAGACATCTCATTTAGACTACAATAGACATGCTCATTTAAACTTTAATAGACATGCTCATTTAGACTACAATAGACATCTCATTTAGACTACAATAGACATGCTCATTTAGACTTTAATAGACATGCTCATTTAGACTACAATAGACATCTCATTTAGACTACAATAGAAATCTCCTTTAGACTACAATAGACATGCTCATTTAGACTACAATAGACATGCCCATTTAGACTACAATAGACGTGCTCATTTAGACTACAATAGACATGCTCATTTCGACTACAATAGACATCTCATTCAGACTACAATAGACATGCTCATTTAGACTACAATAGACATGCTCATTTAGACTACAATACACATGCTTATTTAGACTTTAATAGACATGCTCATTTAGACTACAATAGACATGCTCATTTAGACTTTAATAGACATGCTCATTTAGACTTCAGTAGACATGCTCATTTAGACTTCAATAGACATGCTCATTTATACTTTAATAGACATGCTCATTTAGACTACAATAGACATCTCATTTAGACTACAATAGACATGCTCATTAAGACTTTAATAGACATGCTCATTTAGACTACAATAGACATCTCATTTAGACTACAACAGACACCTCATTTAGACTACAATAGACATGCTCAATTAGACTACAATAGACATCTCATTTAGACTACATTAGACATGCTCATTCAGACTACAATAGACATGCTCATTTAGACTACAATAGACGTGCTCATTTAGACTACAATAGACATGCTCATTTAGACTACAATAGACGTGCTCATTTAGACTACAATAGACATGCTCATTTAGACTACAATGGACATCTCATTTGGGCTACAATAGACATGCTCATTTAGACTTTAATAGACATGCTCATTTAGACTACAATAGACGTGTTCATTTAGACAACAATAGACATGCACATTCAGACTACAATAGACATGCTCATTTAGACTCCGATAGACATCTCATTTAGACTACAATAGACATGCTCATTTAGACTTTAATAGACATGCTCATTTAGACTACAATAGACATCTCATTTAGACTACAATAGACATGCTTATTTAAACTTTAATAGACATGCTCATTTAGACTACAATAGACATCTCATTTAGACTACAATAGACATGCTCATTTAGACTTTAATAGACATGCTCATTTAGACTACAATAGACATCTCATTTAGACTACAATAGACATGCTCATTTCGACTACAATAGACATCTCATTTAGACTACAATAGACATGCTCATTTAGACTACAATAGACATGCTCATTTAGACTACAATAGACATGCTTATTTAGACTTTAATAGACATGCTCATTTAGACTACAATAGACGTGCTCATTTAGACTACAATAGACATGCTCATTAAGACTTTAATAGACATGCTCATTTAGACTACAATAGACATCTCATTTAGACTACAACAGACACCTCATTTAGACTACAATAGACATGCTCATTTAGACTACAATAGACATCTCATTTAGACTACATTAGACATGCTCATTCAGACTACAATAGACTGCTCATTTAGACTACAATAGACGTGCTCATTTAGACTACAATAGACATGCTCATTTAGACTACAATAGACGTGCTCATTTAGACTACAATAGACATGCTCATTTAGACTACAATGGACATCTCATTTGGGCTACAATAGACATGCTCATTTAGACTTTAATAGACATGCTCATTTAGACTACAATAGACGTGTTCATTTAGACAACAATAGACATGCTCATTCAGACTACAATAGACATGCTCATTTAGACTCCGATAGACATCTCATTTAGACTACAATAGACATGCTCATTTAGACTTTAATAGACATGCTCATTTAGACTACAATAGACATCTCATTTAGACTACAATAGACATGCTTATTTAAACTTTAATAGACATGCTCATTTAGACTACAATAGACATCTCATTTAGACTACAATAGACATGCTCATTTAGACTACAATAGACATGCCCATTTAGACTACAATAGACGTGCTCGTTTAGACTACAATAGACATGCTCATTTCGACTACAATAGACATCTCATTTAGACTACAATAGACATGCTCATTTAGACTACAATAGACATGCTCATTTAGACTACAATAGACATGCTTATTTAGACTTTAATAGACATGCTCATTTAGACTACAATAGACGTGCTCATTTAGACTACAATAGACATGCTCATTTAGACTACTGTAAACATGCTCATTTAGACTACAATAGACATGCTCATTTAGACTACAATAGACATCTCACTCAGACTACAATAGACATCTCATTTAGACTACAATAGACATGCTCATTTAGACTACAATAGACATGCCCATTTGGACTACAATAGACGTGCGCATTTAGACTACAATAGACATGCTCATTCAGACTACAATAGACATCTCATTTAGACTACAATAGACATGCTCATTTAGACTACAATAGACATGCTCATTTAGACTACAATAGACATGCTCATTTAGACTACAATAGACATGCTCATTTAGATTTTAATAGACATGCTCATTTAGACTACAATAGACATGCTCATTTAGACTACAATAGACATCTCATTTAGACTGCAATAGACATGCTTATTTAGACTACAATAGACGTGCTCAATTAGACTACATTAGACGTGCTGATTTAGACTACAATAGACATGCTCATTTAGACTACAATAGACATCTCATTTAGACTGCAAAAGACATGCTCATTTAGACAACAATAGCCATGCTCATTTAGACTACAATAGACATGCTCATTTAGACTACAATAGACGTGCTCATTTGGACTACAATAGACATGCTCTTTTGGACTCCAATAGACGTGCTCACTAAGACTACAATAGACATGCTCATTTAGACTACAATAGACATCTTTTTTAGACTACAATAGACGTGCTCATTTAGACTACAATAGACATGCTCATATAGACTACAATAGACATCTCATTTAGATTACAATAGACATCTCATTTAGACTACAATAGGCATGCTCATTTAGACTTTAATAGACATGCTCATTTAGACTACAATAGACATGCTCATTTAGACTACAATAGACATGCTCATTTAGACTACAATAGACATGCTTATTTAGACTTTAATAGACATGCTTATTTAGACTACAATAGACGTGCTCATTTAGACTACAATAGACATGCTCATTTAGACTACAATAGACATGCTCATTTAGACTGCAATAGACATGCTCATTTAGACTACAATAGACATCTCATTTAGACTGCAATAGACATGCTCATTTAGACTGCAATAGACATGCTCATTTAGACTTCTATAGACATGCTCATTTAGACTGCAATAGACATGCTCATTTAGACTACAATAGACATCTCATTTAGACTGCAATAGACTTGCTCATTTAGACTACTATAGACATGCTCATTTAGACTGCAATAGACATGCTCATTTAGACTACAATAGACATCTCATTTAGACTGCAATAGAAATTCTCATTTAGACTACTATAGACATGCTCATTTATACTGCAATAGACATGCTCGTTTAGACTACAATAGACATCTCATTTAGACTGCAATAGACATGCTCATTTAGACTACAATAGACATGCTCATTTAGACTACAATAGACGTGCTCATTTAGACTACATTAGACGTGCTCATTTAGACTACAATAGACATGCTCATTTAGACTACAATAGACATCTCATTTAGACTGCAATAGACATGCTCATTTAGACTACAATAGATATACTCATTTAGACTACAATAGACATGCTCATTTAGACTACAATAGACGTGCTCATTTGGACTACAATAGACATGCTCATTTAGACTACAATAGACGTGCTCACTTGGACTACAATAGACATGCTCATTTAGACTACAATAGACATCTCATTTAGACTACAATAGACGTGCTCATTTAGACTACAATAGACATGCTCATTTAGACTACAATAGACATGCTCATTTAGACTTCAATAGACGTGCTCATTCAGACTACAATAGACGTGCTCATTTAGACTACAATAGACATGCTCATTTCGACTACAATAGACATCTCATTCAGACTACAATAGACATGCTCATTTAGACTACAATAGACATGCTCATTTAAACTACAATACACATGCTTATTTAGACTTTAATAGACATGCTCATTTAGACTACAATAGACATGCTCATTTAGACTTTAATAGACATGCTCATTTAGACTACAGTAGACATGCTCATTTAGACTTCAATAGACATGCTCATTTATACTTTAATAGACATGCTCATTTAGACTACAATAGACATCTCATTTAGACTACAATAGACATGTTCATTAGGACTTTAATAGACATGCTCATTTAGACTACAATAGACATCTCATTTAGACTACAACAGACACCTCATTTAGACTACAATAGACATGCTCAATTAGACTACAATAGACATCTCATTTAGACTACATTAGACATGCTCATTCAGACTACAATAGACATGCTCATTTAGACTACAATAGACGTGCTCATTTAGACTACAATAGACATGCTCATTCAGACTACAATAGACGTGCTCATTTAGACTACAATAGACATGCTCATTTAGACTACAATGGACATCTCATTTGGGCTACAATAGACATGCTCATTTAGACTTTAATAGACATGCTCATTTAGACTACAATAGACGTGTTCATTTAGACAACAATAGACATGCTCATTCAGACTACAATAGACATGCTCATTTAGACTCCGATAGACATCTCATTTAGACTACAATAGACATGCTCATTTAGACTTTAATAGACATGCTCATTTAGACTACAATAGACATCTCATTTAGACTACAATAGACATGCTTATTTAAACTTTAATAGACATGCTCATTTAGACTACAATAGACATCTCATTTAGACTACAATAGACATGCTCATTTAGACTTTAATAGACATGCTCATTTAGACTACAATAGACATCTCATTTAGACTACAATAGACATGCTCAGTTCGACTACAATAGACATCTCATTTAGACTACAATAGACATGCTCATTTAGACTACAATAGACATGCTCATTTAGACTACAATAGACATGCTTATTTAGACTTTAATAGACATGCTCATTTAGACTACAATAGACGTGCTCATTTAGACTACAATAGACATGCTCATTAAGACTTTAATAGACATGCTCATTTAGACTACAATAGACATCTCATTTAGACTACAACAGACACCTCATTTAGACTACAATAGACATGCTCATTTAGACTACAATAGACATCTCATTTAGACTACATTAGACATGCTCATTCAGACTACAATAGACATGCTCATTTAGACTACAATAGACGTGCTCATTTAGACTACAATAGACATGCTCATTTAGACTACAATAGACGTGCTCATTTAGAATACAATAGACATGCTCATTTAGACTACAATGGACATCTCATTTGGGCTACAATAGACATGCTCATTTAGACTTTAATAGACATGCTCATTTAGACTACAATAGACGTGTTCATTTAGACAACAATAGACATGCTCATTCAGACTACAATAGACATGCTCATTTAGACTCCGATAGACATCGCATTTAGACTACAATAGACATGCTCATTTAGACTTTAATAGACATGCTCATTTAGACTACAATAGACATCTCATTTAGACTACAATAGACATGCTTATTTAAACTTTAATAGACATGCTCATTTAGACTACAATAGACATCTCATTTAGACTACAATAGACATGCTCATTTAGACTACAATAGACATGCCCATTTAGACTACAATAGACGTGCTCGTTTAGACTACAATAGACATGCTCATTTCGACTACAATAGACATCTCATTTAGACTACAATAGACATGCTCATTTAGACTACAATAGACATGCTCATTTAGACTACAATAGACATGCTTATTTAGACTTTAATAGACATGCTCATTTAGACTACAATAGACGTGCTCATTTAGACTACAATAGACATGCTCATTTAGACTACTGTAAACATGCTCATTTAGACTACAATAGACATGCTCATTTAGACTACAATAGACATCTCACTTAGACTACAATAGACATCTCATTTAGACTATAATAGACATGCTCATTTAGACTACAATAGACATGCCCATTTAGACTACAATAGACGTGCGCATTTAGACTACAATAGACATGCTCATTTAGACTACAATAGACATCTCATTTAGACTACAATAGACATGCTCATTTAGACTACAATATACATGCTCATTTAGACTACAATAGACATGCTCATTTAGACTACAATAGACATGCTCATTTAGACTTTAATAGACATGCTCATTTAGACTACAATAGACATGCTCATTTAGACTACAATAGACATCTCATTTAGACTGCAATAGACATGCTTATTTAGACTACAATAGACGTGCTCAATTAGACTACATTAGACGTGCTCATTTAGACTACAATAGACATGCTCATTTAAACTACAATAGACATCTCATTTAGACTGCAAAAGACATGCTCATTTAGACAACAATAGACATGCTCATTTAGACCACAATAGACATGCTCATTTAGACTACAATAGACGTGCTCATTTGGACTACAATAGACATGCTCTTTTGGACTCCAATAGACGTGCTCACTAAGACTACAATAGACATGCTCATTTAGACTGCAATAGAAATCTTATTTAGACTTCAATAGACGTGCTCATTTAGACTACAATAGACATGCTCATATAGACTACAATAGACATCTCATTTAGATTACAATAGACATCTCATTTAGACTACAATAGACATGCTCATTTAGACTTTAATAGACATGCTCATTTAGACTACAATAGACATGCTTATTTAGACTACAATAGACATGCTCATTTAGACTACAATAGACATGCTTATTTAGACTTTAATAGACATGCTTATTTAGACTACAATAGACGTGCTCATTTAGACTGCAATATACATGCTCATTTAGACTACTGTAGACATGCTCATTTAGACTGCAATAGACATGCTCATTTAGACTACAATAGACATCTCATTTAGACTGCAATAGACATGCTCATTTAGACTGCAATAGACATGCTCATTTAGACTACTATAGACATGCTCATTTAGACTGCAATAGACATGCTCATTTAGACTACAATAGACATCTCATTTAGACTGCAATAGACTTGCTCATTTAGACTACTATAGAGATGCTCATTTAGACTGCAATAGACATGCTCATTTATACTACAATAGACATCTCATTTAGACTGCAATAGACTTGCTCATTTAGACTACTATAGACATGCTCATTTAGACTACAATAGACATGCTCATTTAGACTACAATAGACATCTCATTTAGACTGAAATAGACTTGCTCATTTAGACTACTATAGACATGCTCATTTAGACTGCAATAGACATGCTCATTTATACTACAATAGACATCTCATTTAGACTGCAATAGAAATTCTCATTTAGACTACTATAGACATGCTCATTTAGACTGCAATAGACATGCTCATTTAGACTACAATAGACATCTCATTTAGACTGCAATAGACATGCTCATTTAGACTACAATAGACATGCTCATTTAGACTACAATAGACGTGCTCATTTAGACTACATTGGACGTGCTCATTTAGACTACATTAGACATGCTCATTTAGACTACAATAGACATCTCATTTAGACTGCAATAGACATGCTCATTTAGACTACAATAGACATACTCATTTAGACTACAATAGACATGCTCATTTAGACTACAATAGACGTGCTCATTTGGACTACAGTAGACATGCTCATTTAGACTACAATAGACGTGCTCACTTGGACTACAATAGACATGCTCATTTAGACTACAATAGACATCTCATTTAGACTACAATAGACGTGCTCATTTAGACTACAATAGACATGCTCATTTAGACTACAATAGACATGCTCATTTAGACTTCAATAGACGTGCTCATTCAGACTACAATAGACGTGCTCATTTAGACTACAATAGACGTGCTCATTTAGACTACAATAAACATCTCATTTAGACTACAATAGACATCTCATTTAGACTACAATAGATATGCTCATTTAGACTACAATAGACATGCTCATTTAGACTACAATAGACGTGCTCATTTAGACTACAATAGACATGCTCATTTAAACTTTAATAGACATGCTCATTTAGACTACAATACACATCTCATTTAGACTGCAATAGGCATGCTTTTTAGACTACAATAGACATGCTCATTTAGACTACAATAGACATGCTCATTTAGACTACAATAGACGTGCTCATTTAGATTACAATAGACATGCTCATTTAGACTACAATAGACGTGCTCGTTTAGACTTTAATAGACATGCTCATTCAGACTACAATAGACATCTCATTTAGACTACAATACACGTGCTCATTTAGACTACAATATACATGCTCATTTAGACTACAATAGACATCTCATTTAGACTGCAATAGACATGCTCATTTAGACTACAATAGACGTGCTCATTTAGACTACAATAGACGTGCTCATTTAGACTACGAAAGACATGCTCATTTAGACTACAATAGACGTGCTCATTTAGACTACAATAGACATGCTCATTTAGACTACAATAGACGTGCTCATTTAGACTACAATAGACATGCTCATTTAGACTACAATAGACGTGCCCATTTAGACTACAATAGACATGCTCATTTAGACTACAATAGACATGCTCATTTAGACTGCAATAGACATCTCATTTAAAATGCAATAGACATGCTCATTTAGACTACAATAGACATGCTCATTTAGACTACAATAGACATGCTCATTTAGACTACAATAGACGTGCTCATTAAAACTACAATAGACATGCTCATTTAGACTACAATAGACGTGCTCGTTTAGACTTCAATAGACATGCTCATTCAGACTACAATAGACATCTCATTTAGACTACAATAGACGTGCTCATTTAGACTACAATAGACATGCTCATTTAGACTACAATAGACATCTCATTTAGACTGCAATAGACATGCTCATTTAGACTACAATAGACATGCTCTTTTAGACTACAATAAACATGCTCATTTAGACTACAATAGACATCTCATTTAGACTACAATAGACACGCTCATTTAGACTACAATATACGTGCTCATTTAGACCACAATAGACATGCTCATTTAGACTACAATAGACATGCTCATTTAGACCTCAATAGACATGCTCATTCAGGCTACAATAGACATGCTCATTTAGACTTTAATAGACATGCTCATTTAGACTACAATAGACACGCTCATTTAGACTTTAATAGACATGCCATTTAGACTACAATATACATCTCATTTAGACTACAATAGACATGCTCATTTAGACTTTAATAGACATGCTCATTTAGACTACAATAGACGTCTCATTTAGACTACAACAGACATCTCATTCACACTACAATAGACATGCTCATTTAGACTACAATAGACATGCTCATTTAGACTTTAATAGACATGCTCATTTAGACTACAATAGACATGTCATTTAGACTACAATAGATATGCTCATTAAGACTACAATAGACATCTCATTTAGACTACAATAGACATCTCATTTCGACTACAATAGACATGCTCATTTAGACTACAACAGACATTTCATTCAGACTACAATAGACATCTCATTCAGATTACAATAGATATGCTCATTCAGACTACAATAGACATGCTCATTTAGACTACAATAGACGTGCTCATTTAGACTACAATAGACATGCTCATTTAGACTACAATAGACGTGCTCATTTAGACTACAATAGACATGCTCATTTAGACTACAATAGACGTGCTCATTTAGACTACAATAGACATGCTCATTTAGACTACAATAGACATGCTCATTTAGACTACAATAGACATGCCTATTTAGACTACAATAGACGTGCTCGTTTAGACTACAATAGACATGCTCATTTCGACTACAATAGACATCTCATTTAGACTACAATAGACATGCTCATTTAGACTACAATAGACATGCTCATTTAGACTACAATAGACATGCTTATTTAGACTTTAATAGACATGCTCATTTAGACTACAATAGACGTGCTCATTTAGACTACAATAGACATGCTCATTTAGACTACTGTAAACATGCTCATTTAGACTACAATAGACATGCTCATTTAGACTACAATAGACATCTCACTTAGACTACAATAGACATCTCATTTAGACTATAATAGACATGCTCATTTAGACTACAATAGACATGCCCATTTAGACTACAATAGACGTGCGCATTTAGACTACAATAGACATGCTCATTTAGACTACAATAGACATCTCATTTAGACTACAATAGACATGCTCATTTAGACTACAATAGACATGCTCATTTAGACTACAATAGACATGCTCATTTAGACTACAATAGACATGCTCATTTAGACTTTAATAGACATGCTCATTTAGACTACAATAGACATGCTCATTTAGACTACAATAGACATCTCATTTAGACTGCAATAGACATGCTTATTTAGACTACAATAGACGTGCTCAATTAGACTACATTAGACGTGCTCATTTAGACTACAATAGACATGCTCATTTAGACTACAATAGACATCTCATTTAGACTGCAAAAGACATGCTCATTTAGACAACAATAGACATGCTCATTTAGACCACAATAGACATGCTCATTTAGACTACAATAGACGTGCTCATTTGGACTACAATAGACATGCTCTTTTGGACTCCAATAGACGTGCTCACTAAGACTACAATAGACATGCTCATTTAGACTACAATAGAAATCTTATTTAGACTTCAATAGACGTGCTCATTTAGACTACAATAGACATGCTCATATAGACTACAATAGACATCTCATTTAGATTACAATAGACATCTCATTTAGACTACAATAGACATGCTCATTTAGACTTTAATAGACATGCTCATTTAGACTACAATAGACATGCTTATTTAGACTACAATAGACATGCTCATTTAGACTACAATAGACATGCTTATTTAGACTTTAATAGACATGCTTATTTAGACTACAATAGACGTGCTCATTTAGACTGCAATATACATGCTCATTTAGACTACTGTAGACATGCTCATTTAGACTGCAATAGACATGCTCATTTAGACTACAATAGACATCTCATTTAGACTGCAATAGACATGCTCATTTAGACTGCAATAGACATGCTCATTTAGACTACTATAGACATGCTCATTTAGACTGCAATAGACATGCTCATTTAGACTACAATAGACATCTCATTTAGACTGCAATAGACTTGCTCATTTAGACTACTATAGAGATGCTCATTTAGACTGCAATAGACATGCTCATTTATACTACAATAGACATCTCATTTAGACTGCAATAGACTTGCTCATTTAGACTACTATAGACATGCTCATTTAGACTACAATAGACATGCTCATTTAGACTACAATAGACATCTCATTTAGACTGCAATAGACTTGCTCATTTAGACTACTATAGACATGCTCATTTAGACTGCAATAGACATGCTCATTTATACTACAATAGACATCTCATTTAGACTGCAATAGAAATTCTCATTTAGACTACTATAGACATGCTCATTTAGACTGCAATAGACATGCTCATTTAGACTACAATAGACATCTCATTTAGACTGCAATAGACATGCTCATTTAGACTACAATAGACATGCTCATTTAGACTACAATAGACGTGCTCATTTAGACTACATTGGACGTGCTCATTTAGACTACATTAGACATGCTCATTTAGACTACAATAGACATCTCATTTAGACTGCAATAGACATGCTCATTTAGACTACAATAGACATACTCATTTAGACTACAATAGACATGCTCATTTAGACTACAATAGACGTGCTCATTTGGACTACAGTAGACATGCTCATTTAGACTACAATAGACGTGCTCACTTGGACTACAATAGACATGCTCATTTAGACTACAATAGACATCTCATTTAGACTACAATAGACGTGCTCATTTAGACTACAATAGACATGCTCATTTAGACTACAATAGACATGCTCATTTAGACTTCAATAGACGTGCTCATTCAGACTACAATAGACGTGCTCATTTAGACTACAATAGACGTGCTCATTTAGACTACAATAAACATCTCATTTAGACTACAATAGACATCTCATTTAGACTA
This sequence comes from Morinoia aosen, assembly GCA_030386875.1. NCBI lineage: Eukaryota > Metazoa > Arthropoda > Malacostraca > Amphipoda > Talitridae > Morinoia > Morinoia aosen. The sequence goes on along the minus strand of CM059565.1, from coordinate 43,274,712 downwards.
CAATAGATATGCTCATTTAGACTACAATAGACATGCTCATTTAGACTACAATAGACGTGCTCATTTAGACTACAATAAACATGCTCATCTAGACTACAATAGACGTGCTCATTTAGACTACAATAGACATGCTCATTTAAACTTTAATAGACATGCTCATTTAGACTACAATACACATCTCATTTAGACTGCAATAGGCATGCTTTTTAGACTACAATAGACATGCTCATTTAGACTACAATAGACATGCTCATTTAGACTACAATAGACGTGCTCATTTAGATTACAATAGACATGCTCATTTAGACTACAATAGACGTGCTCGTTTAGACTTTAATAGACATGCTCATTCAGACTACAATAGACATCTCATTTAGACTACAATACACGTGCTCATTTAGACTACAATAGACATGCTCATTTAGACTACAATAGACATCTCATTTAGACTGCAATAGACATGCTCATTTAGACTACAATAGACGTGCTCATTTAGACTACAATAGACGTGCTCATTTAGACTACGAAAGACATGCTCATTTAGACTACAATAGACGTGCTCATTTAGACTACAATAGACATGCTCATTTAGACTACAATAGACGTGCTCATTTAGACTACAATAGACATGCTCATTTAGACTACAATAGACGTGCTCATTTAGACTACAATAGACATGCTCATTTAGACTACAATAGACGTGCTCATTTAGACTACAATAGACATGCTCATTTAGACTACAATAGACGTGCTCATTTAGACTACAATAGACATGCTCATTTAGACTACAATAGACGTGCTCATTTAGACTACAATAGACATGCTCATTTAGACTGCAATAGACATGCTCATTTAGACTACAATAGACATGCTCATTCAGACTACAATAGACATGCTCATTTAGACTACAATAGACGTGCTCATTTAGACTACAATAGACATGCTCATTTAGACTGCAATAGACATCTCATTTAAAATGCAATAGACATGCTCATTTAGACTACAATAGACATGCTCATTTAGACTACAATAGACATGCTCATTTAGACTACAATAGACGTGCTCATTAAAACTACAATAGACATGCTCATTTAGACTACAATAGACGTGCTCGTTTAGACTTCAATAGACATGCTCATTCAGACTACAATAGACATCTCATTTAGACTACAATAGACGTGCTCATTTAGACTACAATAGACATGCTCATTTAGACCACAATAGACATCTCATTTAGACTGCAATAGACATGCTCATTTAGACTACAATAGACATGCTCTTTTAGACTACAATAAACATGCTCATTTAGACTACAATAGACATCTCATTTAGACTACAATAGACACGCTCATTTAGACTACAATATACGTGCTCATTTAGACCACAATAGACATGCTCATTTAGACTACAATAGACATGCTCATTTAGACCTCAATAGACATGCTCATTCAGGCTACAATAGACATGCTCATTTAGACTTTAATAGACATGCTCATTTAGACTACAATAGACACGCTCATTTAGACTTTAATAGACATGCCATTTAGACTACAATATACATCTCATTTAGACTACAATAGACATGCTCATTTAGACTTTAATAGACATGCTCATTTAGACTACAATAGACGTCTCATTTAGACTACAACAGACATCTCATTCACACTACAATAAACATGCTCATTTAGACTACAATAGACATGCTCATTTAGACTTTAATAGACATGCTCATTTAGACTACAATAGACATGTCATTTAGACTACAATAGATATGCTCATTAAGACTACAATAGACATCTCATTTAGACTACAATAGACATCTCATTTCGACTACAATAGACATGCTCATTTAGACTACAACAGACATTTCATTCAGACTACAATAGACATCTCATTCAGATTACAATAGATATGCTCATTCAGACTACAATAGACATGCTCATTTAGACTACAATAGACGTGCTCATTTAGACTACAATAGACATGCTCATTTAGACTACAATAGACGTGCTCATTTAGACTACAATAGACATGCTCATTTAGACTACAATAGACGTGCTCATTTAGACTACAATAGACATGCTCATTTAGACTACAATAGACATCTCAATTAGACTGCAATAGACATGTTCATTTAGACTACAATAGACGTGCTCATTTAGACTACAAAAGACATGCTCATTTAGACTACAAAAGACGTGCTCATTTAGACTACAATAGACATGCTCATTTAGACTACAATAAACGTGCTCATTTAGACTACAATAGACATCTCATTTAGACTACAATAGACATGCTCATTTAGACTACAATAGACGTGCTCATTTAGACTACAATAGACATGCTCATTTAGACTACAATAGACATGCTCATTTAGACTTTAGTAGACATGCATATTTAGACTACAATAGACATGCTCATTTAGACTTTAATAGACATGCTCATTTAGACTACAATAGACATGCTCATTTAGACTTTAATAGACCTGCTCATTTAGACTACAATAGACATCTCATTTAGACCACAATAAACATGCTCATTTAGACTTTAATCGACATGCTCATTTAGACTACAATAGACATCTCATTTAGACTACAACAGACATCTCATTCAGACTACAATAGACATGCTCATTTAGACTACAATAGACATGCTCATTTAGACTACAATAGACAGGTCATTTAGACTACAATAGACATGCTCATTTAGACTTTAATAAAGAGGCTCATTTAGACTACAATAAACATCTTATTTAGACTACAAAAGACATGCTCATTTAGACCACAATAGACATCTCATTTAAAATGCAATAAACATGCTCATTTAGACTAAAATAGACATGCTCATTTAGACTACAATAGACATGCTCATTTAGACTACCAAAGACATACTCATTTAGACTACAATAGAAATCTCATTTAGACTACAATAGACATCTCATTTAGACTACAATAGACATGCTCATTTAGACTACAATAGACATGCTCCTTTAGACTACAATAGACATCTCATTTAGACTACAATAGACATGCTCATTTAGACTTTAATAGACATGCTCATTTAGACTACAATAGACGTGCTCATTCAGACTACAATAGACATGCTCATTTAGACTACAATAGACATGCTCATTTAGACTACAATAGACATCTCATTGAGACTACAATATACATGCTCAATTAGACTACAATAGACATGCTCATTTAGACTACAATAGACATGCTCATTTAGACTTCAATAGACGTGCTCATTTAGACTACAAAAGACGTGCTCATTTAGACTACAATAGACATGCTCATTTAGACTACAATAAACGTGCTCATTTAGACTACAATAGACATCTCATTTAGACTACAATAGACATGCTCATTTAGACTACAATAGACGTGCTCATTTAGACTACAATAGACATGCTCATTTAGACTACAATAGACATGCTCATTTAGACTTTAGTAGACATGCATATTTAGACTACAATAGACATGCTCATTTAGACTTTAATTGACATGCTCATTTAGACTACAATAGACATGCTCATTTAGACTTTAATAGACCTGCTCATTTAGACTACAATAGACATCTCATTTAGACTACAATAGACATGCTCATTTAGACTACAATATACATGCTCATTTAGACTTTAATAGACATGCTCATTTAGACTACAATAGACATGTCATTTAGACTACAATAGACATGCTCATTTAGACTTTAATAGACCTGCTCATTTAGACTACAATAGACATCTCATTTAGACTACAATAGACATGCTCATTTAGACTACAATAGACATGCTCATTTAGACTTTAATAGACATGCTCATTTAGACTACAATAGACATGTCATTTAGACTACAATAGACATGCTCATTTAGACTACAATAGACATGCTCATTTAGACTACAACAGACATCTCATTCAGACTACAATAGACATGCTCATTTAGACTACAATAGACATGCTCATTTAGACTTTAATAGACATGCTCATTTAGACTACAATAGACATGTCATTTAGACTACAATAGACATGCTCATTTAGACTTTAATAAAGAGGCTCATTTAGACTACAATAAACATCTTATTTAGACTACAAAAGACATGCTTATTTAGACTACAATAGACATCTCATTTAAAATGCAATAAACATGCTCATTTAGACTAAAATAGACATGCTCATTTTGACTACAATAGACATGCTCATTTAGACTACAATAGAAATCTCATTTAGACTACAATAGACATCTCATTTAGACTACAATAGACATGCTCATTTAGACTACAATAGACATGCTCCTTTAGACTACAATAGACATCTCATTTACACTACAATAGACATGCTCATTTAGACTTTAATAGACATGCTCATTTAGACTACAACAGACGTGCTCATTTAGACTACAATAGACATGCTAATTTAGACTACAATAGACATGCTCATTTAAACTACAATAGACATCTCATTGAGACGACAATATACATGCTCATTTAGACTACAATAGACATGCTCATTTATACTACAATAGACATGCTCATTTAGACTTCAATAGACGTGCTCATTTAGGCTACAAGAGACATGCTCATTTAGACTACAATAGACGTGCTCATTTAGACTACAATAGACATCTCATTTAGACTACAATAGACATGCTCATCTAGACTACAACAGACATGCTCATTTAGACTACAATAGACATCTCATTTAGACTACAATAGACATCTCATTTAGACTACAATAGATATGCTCATTTAGACTACAATAGACATGCTAATTTAGACTACAATAGACGTGCTCATTTAGACTACAATAGACATGCTCATTTAGACTACAATAGACGTGCTCATTTAGACTACAATAGACATGCTCATTTAGACTACAATAGACATGCTCATTTAGACTACAATAGACATCTCATTTAGACTGCAATAGACATGCTCATTTAGACTACAATAGACATGCTCATTTAGACTACAAAAGACATGCTCATTTACACTACAATAGACGTGCTCATTTAGACTACAATAGTCATGCTCATTTAGACTACAATAGACGTGCTCATTTAGACTACAATAGACATGCTCATTTCGACTACAATAGACATGCTCATTTAGACTTTAGTAGACATGCTCATTTAGACTACAATAGACAGGCTCATTTAGACTTCAATAGACATGCTCATTTAGACTACAATAGACATGCTCATTTAGACTACAATAGACATCTCATTTAGACTACAACAGACATCTCATTCAGACTACAATAGACATGCTCATTTAGACTTTATTCGACCTGCTCATTTAGACTACAATAGACATCTCATTTAGACTACAATAGACATGCTCATTTAGACTTTAATAGACATGCTCATTTAGACTACAATAGACATCTCATTTAGACTACAATAGACATGCTCATTTAGAATTTAATAGACATGCTCATTTAGACTACAATAGACATGCTCATTTAGACTTTAGTAGACATGCTCAATTAGACTACAATAGAAAAGCTCATTTAGACTTTAATAGACATGCTCATTCAGACTACAATAGACATGCTCATTTAGACTTTAATAGACCTGCTCATTTAGACTACAATAGACATCTCATTTAGACTAAAATAGACATGCTCATTTAGACTTTAATAGACATGCTCATTTAGACTACAATAGACATCTCATTTAGACTACAACAGACATCTCATTCAGACTACAATAGACATGCTCATTTAGACTACAATAGACATGCTCATTTAGACTTTAATAGACATGCTCATTTAGACTACAATAGACATGTCATTTAGACTACAATAGACATGCTCATTTTGACTTTATTAAAAAGGCTCATTTAGACTACAATAGACATCTCATTTAGACTAAAATAGACATGCTCATTTAGACTTTAATAGACATGCTCATTTAGACTACAATAGACATGTCATTTAGACTACAATAGACATGCTCATTTTGACTTTATTAAAGAGGCTCATTTAGACTACAATAGACATCTCATTTAGACTACAATAAACGTGCTCATTTAGACTACAATAGACATCTCATTTAGACTACAATAGACATGCTCATTCAGACTACAATAGACATGCTCATTTAGACTACAATAGACATGCTCATTTAGACTTTAGTAGACATGCTCGTTTAGACTACAATAGAAAGGCTCATTTAGACTTTAATAGACATGCTCATTCAGACTACAATAGACATGCTCATTTAGACTTTAATAGACCTGCTCATTTAGACTACAATAGACATCTCATTTAGACTACAATAGACATGCTCATTTAGACTTTAATAGACATGCTCATTTAGACTACAATAGACATCTCATTTAGACTACAACAGACATCTCATTCAGACTACAATAGACATGCTCATTTAGACTACAATAGACATGCTCATTTAGACTTTAATAGACATGCTCAGTTAGACCACAATAGACATGTCATTTAGACTACAATAGGCATGCTCCTTTTGACTTCAATAAAGAGGCTCATTTAGACTACAATAGACATCTCATTTAGACTACAATAGACATGCTCATTTAGACTACAATAGACATCTCATTTAGACTACAATAGACATCTCATTTAGACTACCATAGACATGCTCATTTAGACTTTATTAGACATGCTCATTTAGACTACAATAGACATCTCATTTAGACTACAATAGACATCTCATTTAGACTACAATAGATAAGCTCATTGAGACTACAATAGACATGCTCATTTAGACAACAATAGACGTGCTCATTTAGACTACAAAAGACATGCTCATTTAGACTACAATAGACGTGCTCATTTAGACTACAATAGACATGCTCATTTAGACTACAATAGACGTGCTCATATAGACTACAATAGACATGCTCATTTAGACTACAATAGACGTGCTCATTTAGACTATAATAGACATGCTCATTTAGACTACAATAGACATGCTCATTTAGACTGCAATAGACATCTCATTTAAAATGCAATAGACATGCTCATTTAGACTACAATAGACATGCTCATTTAGACTACAATAGACATGCTCATTTAGACTACAATAGACGTGCTCATTAAAACTACAATAGACATGCTCATTTAGACTACAATAGACGTGCTCGTTTAGACTTCAATAGACATGCTCATTCAGACTACAATAGACATCTCATTTAGACTACAATAGACGTGCTCATTTAGACTAAAATAGACATGCTCATTTAGACTACAATAGACATCTCATTTAGACTGCAATAGACATGCTCATTTAGACTACAATAGACATGCTCTTTTAGACTACAATAAACATGCTCATTTAGACTACAATAGACATCTCATTTAGACTACAATAGACATGCTCATTTAGACTACAATATACGTGCTCATTTAGACTACAATAGACATGCTCATTTAGACTACAATAGACATGCTCATTTAGACCTCAATAGACATGCTCATTCAGGCTACAATAGACATGCTCATTTAGACTTTAATAGACATGCTCATTTAGACTACAATAGACACGCTCATTTAGACTTTAATAGACATGCCATTTAGACTACAATATACATCTCATTTAGACTACAATAGACATGCTCATTTAGACTTTAATAGACATGCTCATTTAGACTACAATAGACTTCTCATTTAGACTACAACAGACATCTCATTCACACTACAATAGACATGCTCATTTAGACTACAATAGACATGCTCATTTATACTACAATAGACATGCTCATTTAGACTTTAATAGACATGCTCATTTAGACTACAATAGACATGTCATTTAGACTACAATAGACATGCTCATTTTGACTTTAATAAAGAGGCTCATTTAGACTACTATAGACATCTCATTTAGACTACAATAGACATGCTCATTTAGACTACAATAGAAATCTCATTTAGACTACAATAGACATCTCATTTAGACTACCATAGACATGCTCATTTAGACTTTATTAAACATGCTCATTTAGACTACAATAGACATCTCATTTAGACTACAATAGACATCTCATTTAGACTACAATAGATAAGCTCATTGAGACTACAATAGACATGTTCATTTAGACTACAATAGACGTGCTCATTTAGACTACAAAAGACATGCTCATTTAGACTACAATAGACGTGCTCATTTAGACTACAATAGACATGCTCATTTAGACTACAATAGACGTGCTCATTTAGACTACAATAGACATGCTCATTTAGACTACAATAGACGTGCTCATTTAGACTACAATAGACATGCTCATTTAGACTACAATAGACATGCTCATTTAGACTGCAATAGACATCTCATTTAAAATGCAATAGACATGCTCATTTAGACTACAATAGACATGCTCATTTAGACTACAATAGACATGCTCATTTAGACTACAATAGACGTGCTCATTAAAACTACAATAGACATGCTCATTTAGACTACAATAGACGTGCTCGTTTAGACTTCAATAGACATGCTCATTCAGACTACAATAGACATCTCATTTAGACTACAATAGACGTGCTCATTTAGACTACAATAGACATGCTCATTTAGACTACAATAGACATCTCATTTAGACTGCAATAGACATGCTCATTTAGACTACAATAGACATGCTCTTATAGACTACAATAAACATGCTCATTTAGACTACAAAAGACATGCTCATTTAGACTACAATAGACGTGCTCATTTAGACTACAATAGACATGCTCATTTAGACTACAATATACGTGCTCATTCAGACTACAATAGACATGCTCATTTAGACTACAATAAACGTGCTCATTTAGACTACAATAGACATCTCATTTAGACTACAATAGACATGCTCATTTAGACTACAATAGACGTGCTCATTTAGACTACAATAGACATGCTCATTTAGACTACAATAGACATGCTCTTTTAGACTACAAAAAACATGCTCATTTAGACTACAATAGACATCACATTTAGACTACAATAGACATGCTCATTTAGACTACAATATACGTGCTCATTTAGACTACAATAGACATGCTCATTTAGACTACAATAGACATGCTCATTTAGACCTCAATAGACATGCTCATTCAGGCTACAATAGACATGCTCATTTAGACTTTAATAGACATGCTCATTTAGACTACAATAGACACGCTCATTTAGACTTTAATAGACATGCCATTTAGACTACAATATACATCTCATTTAGACTACAATAGACATGCTCATTTAGACTTTAATAGACATGCTCATTTAGACTACAATAGACTTCTCATTTAGACTACAACAGACATCTCATTCACACTACAATAGACATGCTCATTTAGACTACAATAGACATGCTCATTTAGACTACAATAGACATGCTCATTTAGACTTTAATAGACATGCTCATTTAGACTACAATAGACATGTCATTTAGACTACAATAGACATGCTCATTTTGACTTTAATAAAGAGGCTCATTTAGACTACTATAGACATCTCATTTAGACTACAATAGACATGCTCATTTAGACTACAATAGACATCTCATTTAGACTACAATAGACATCTCATTTAGACTACCATAGACATGCTCATTTAGACTTTATTAAACATGCTCATTTAGACTACAATAGACATCTCATTTAGACTACAATAGACATCTCATTTAGACTACAATAGACATCTCATTTAGACTACAATAGATAAGCTCATTGAGACTACAATAGACATGCTCATTTAGACTACAATAGACGTGCTCATTTAGACTACAAAAGACATGCTCATTTAGACTACAATAGACGTGCTCATTTAGACTACAATAGACATGCTCATTTAGACTACAATAGACGTGCTCATTTAGACTACAATAGACATGCTCATTTAGACTACAATAGACGTGCTCATTTAGACTACAATAGACATGCTCATTTAGACTACAATAGACATGCTCATTCAGACTGCAATAGACATCTCATTTGAAATGCAATAGACATGCTCATCTAGACTACAATAAACATGCTCATTTAGACTACAATAGACATGCTCATTTAGACTACAATAGACGTGCTCATTAAAACTACAATAGACATGCTCATTTAGACTACAATAGACGTGCTCGTTTAGACTTCAATAGACATGCTCATTCAGACTACAATTGACATCTCATTTAGACTACAATAGACGTGCTCATTGAGACTACAATGGACATGTTCATTTAGACTACAATAGACATCTCATTTAGACTGCAATCGACATGCTCATTTAGACTACAATAGACATGCTCTTTTAGACTACAATAAACATGCTCATTTAGACTACAATAGACATGCTCATTTAGACTTTAATAGACATGCTCATTTAGACTACAATAGACATGCTCATTTAGACTTTAATAGACATGCTCATTTAGACTACAATAGACATCTCATTTAGACTACAATAGACATGCTCATTTAGACTTTAATAGACATGCTCATTTAGACTACAATATACGTCTCATTTAGACTACAACAGACATCTCATTCACACTACAATAGACATGCTCATTTAGACTACAATAGACATGCTCATTCAGACTTTAATAGACATGCTCATTTAGACTACAATAGACATGTCATTTAGACTACAATAGACATGCTCATTAAGACTATTAAGACTACAATAGACATCTCATTTAGACTACAATAGACATCTCATTTAGACTACAATAGACATGCTCATTTAGACTTTAATAGACATGCTCATTTAGACTACAATAGACATCTCATTTAGACTACAATAGACGTGCTCATTTAAACTACAATAGACATGCTCATTTAGACTACAATAGACGTGCTCATTTAGACCACAATAGACCTGCTTATTTAGACAACAATAGACATCTCATTTAGACTGCAATAGACATGCTCATTTAGACTACAACAGACATGCCCATTTAGACTACAATAGACATGCTCATTTAGACTACAATAGACGTGCTCATTTAGACTACAATAGACATGCTCATTTAGACTACAATAGACATCTCAATTAGACTGCAATAGACATGTTCATTTACACTACAATAGACGTGCTCATTTAGACTACAAAAGACATGCTCATTTAGACTACAAAAGACGTGCTCATTTAGACTACAATAGACATGCTCATTTAGACTACAATAAACGTGCTCATTTAGACTACAATAGACATCTCATTTAGACTACAATAGACATGCTCATTTAGACTACAATAGACGTGCTCATTCAGACTACAATAGACATGCTCATTTAGACTACAATAGACGTGCTCATTTAGACTACAATAGACATGCTCATTTAGACTACAATAGACATCTCAATTAGACTGCAATAGACATGTTCATTTACACTACAATAGACGTGCTCATTTAGACTACAAAAGACATGCTCATTTAGACTACAAAAGACGTGCTCATTTAGACTACAATAGACATGCTCATTTAGACTACAATAAACGTGCTCATTTAGACTACAATAGACATCTCATTTAGACTACAATAGACATGCTCATTTAGACTACAATAGACGTGCTCATTTAGACTACAATAGACATGCTCATTTAGACTACAATAGACATGCTCATTTTGACTTTAGTAAACATGCATATTTAGACTACAATAGACATGTTCATTTAGACTTTAATAGACATGCTCATTTAGACTACAATAGACATGCTCATTTAGACTTTAATAGACCTGCTCATTTAAACTACAATAGACATCTCATTTAGACCTTAATAGACATGCTCATTTAGACTTTAATAGACATGCTCATTTAGACTACAATAGACATCTCATTTAGACTACAACAGACATCTCATTCAGACTACAATAGACATGCTCATTTAGACTACAATAGACATGCTCATTTAGACTTTAATAGACATGCTCATTTAGACTACAATAGACATGTCATTTAGACTACAATAGACATGCTCATTTAGACTTTATTAAAAAGGCTCATTTAGACTACAATAGACATCTCATTTAGACTAAAATAGACATGCTCATTTAGACTTTAATAGACATGCTCATTTAGACTACAATAGACATGTCATTTAGACTACAATAGACATGCTCATTTTGACTTTATTAAAGAGGCTCATTTAGACTACAATAGACATCTCATTTAGACTACAATAAACGTGCTCATTTAGACTACAATAGACATCTCATTTAGACTACAATAGACATGCTCATTCAGACTACAATAGACATGCTCATTTAGACTACAATAGACATGCTCATTTAGACTTTAGTAGACATGCTCGTTTAGACTACAATAGAAAGGCTCATTTAGACTTTAATAGACATGCTCATTCAGACTACAATAGACATGCTCATTTAGACTTTAATAGACCTGCTCATTTAGACTACAATAGACATCTCATTTAGACTACAATAGACATGCTCATTTAGACTTTAATAGACATGCTCATTTAGACTACAATAGACATCTCATTTAGACTACAACAGACATCTCATTCAGACTACAATAGACATGCTCATTTAGACTACAATAGACATGCTCATTTAGACTTTAATAGACATGCTCAGTTAGACCACAATAGACATGTCATTTAGACTACAATAGGCATGCTCCTTTTGACTTCAATAAAGAGGCTCATTTAGACTACAATAGACATCTCATTTAGACTACAATAGACATGCTCATTTAGACTACAATAGACATCTCATTTAGACTACAATAGACATCTCATTTAGACTACCATAGACATGCTCATTTAGACTTTATTAGACATGCTCATTTAGACTACAATAGACATCTCATTTAGACTACAATAGACATCTCATTTAGACTACAATAGATAAGCTCATTGAGACTACAATAGACATGCTCATTTAGACAACAATAGACGTGCTCATTTAGACTACAAAAGACATGCTCATTTAGACTACAATAGACGTGCTCATTTAGACTACAATAGACATGCTCATTTAGACTACAATAGACGTGCTCATATAGACTACAATAGACATGCTCATTTAGACTACAATAGACGTGCTCATTTAGACTACAATAGACATGCTCATTTAGACTACAATAGACATGCTCATTTAGACTGCAATAGACATCTCATTTAAAATGCAATAGACATGCTCATTTAGACTACAATAGACATGCTCATTTAGACTACAATAGACATGCTCATTTAGACTACAATAGACGTGCTCATTAAAACTACAATAGACATGCTCATTTAGACTACAATAGACGTGCTCGTTTAGACTTCAATAGACATGCTCATTCAGACTACAATAGACATCTCATTTAGACTACAATAGACGTGCTCATTTAGACTACAATAGACATGCTCATTTAGACTACAATAGACATCTCATTTAGACTGCAATAGACATGCTCATTTAGACTACAATAGACATGCTCTTTTAGACTACAATAAACATGCTCATTTAGACTACAATAGACATCTCATTTAGACTACAATAGACATGCTCATTTAGACTACAATATACGTGCTCATTTAGACTACAATAGACATGCTCATTTAGACTACAATAGACATGCTCATTTAGACCTCAATAGACATGCTCATTCAGGCTACAATAGACATGCTCATTTAGACTTTAATAGACATGCTCATTTAGACTACAATAGACACGCTCATTTAGACTTTAATAGACATGCCATTTAGACTACAATATACATCTCATTTAGACTACAATAGACATGCTCATTTAGACTTTAATAGACATGCTCATTTAGACTACAATAGACTTCTCATTTAGACTACAACAGACATCTCATTCACACTACAATAGACATGCTCATTTAGACTACAATAGACATGCTCATTTATACTACAATAGACATGCTCATTTAGACTTTAATAGACATGCTCATTTAGACTACAATAGACATGTCATTTAGACTACAATAGACATGCTCATTTAGACTTTAATTAAAAGGCTCATTTAGACTACAATAGACATCTCATTTAGACTAAAATAGACATGCTCATTTAGACTTTAATAGACATGCTCATTTAGACTACAATAGACATGTCATTTAGACTACAATAGACATGCTCATTTTGACTTTATTAAAGAGGCTCATTTAGACTACAATAGACATCTCATTTAGACTACAATAAACGTGCTCATTTAGACTACAATAGACATCTCATTTAGACTACAATAGACATGCTCATTCAGACTACAATAGACATGCTCATTTAGACTACAATAGACATGCTCATTTAGACTTTAGTAGACATGCTCGTTTAGACTACAATAGAAAGGCTCATTTAGACTTTAATAGACATGCTCATTCAGACTACAATAGACATGCTCATTTAGACTTTAATAGACCTGCTCATTTAGACTACAATAGACATCTCATTTAGACTACAATAGACATGCTCATTTAGACTTTAATAGACATGCTCATTTAGACTACAATAGACATCTCATTTAGACTACAACAGACATCTCATTCAGACTACAATAGACATGCTCATTTAGACTACAATAGACATGCTCATTTAGACTTTAATAGACATGCTCAGTTAGACCACAATAGACATGTCATTTAGACTACAATAGGCATGCTCCTTTTGACTTCAATAAAGAGGCTCATTTAGACTACAATAGACATCTCATTTAGACTACAATAGACATGCTCATTTAGACTACAATAGACATCTCATTTAGACTACAATAGACATCTCATTTAGACTACCATAGACATGCTCATTTAGACTTTATTAGACATGCTCATTTAGACTACAATAGACATCTCATTTAGACTACAATAGACATCTCATTTAGACTACAATAGATAAGCTCATTGAGACTACAATAGACATGCTCATTTAGACAACAATAGACGTGCTCATTTAGACTACAAAAGACATGCTCATTTAGACTACAATAGACGTGCTCATTTAGACTACAATAGACATGCTCATTTAGACTACAATAGACGTGCTCATATAGACTACAATAGACATGCTCATTTAGACTACAATAGACGTGCTCATTTAGACTACAATAGACATGCTCATTTAGACTACAATAGACATGCTCATTTAGACTGCAATAGACATCTCATTTAAAATGCAATAGACATGCTCATTTAGACTACAATAGACATGCTCATTTAGACTACAATAGACATGCTCATTTAGACTACAATAGACGTGCTCATTAAAACTACAATAGACATGCTCATTTAGACTACAATAGACGTGCTCGTTTAGACTTCAATAGACATGCTCATTCAGACTACAATAGACATCTCATTTAGACTACAATAGACGTGCTCATTTAGACTACAATAGACATGCTCATTTAGACTACAATAGACATCTCATTTAGACTGCAATAGACATGCTCATTTAGACTACAATAGACATGCTCTTTTAGACTACAATAAACATGCTCATTTAGACTACAATAGACATCTCATTTAGACTACAATAGACATGCTCATTTAGACTACAATATACGTGCTCATTTAGACTACAATAGACATGCTCATTTAGACTACAATAGACATGCTCATTTAGACCTCAATAGACATGCTCATTCAGGCTACAATAGACATGCTCATTTAGACTTTAATAGACATGCTCATTTAGACTACAATAGACACGCTCATTTAGACTTTAATAGACATGCCATTTAGACTACAATATACATCTCATTTAGACTACAATAGACATGCTCATTTAGACTTTAATAGACATGCTCATTTAGACTACAATAGACTTCTCATTTAGACTACAACAGACATCTCATTCACACTACAATAGACATGCTCATTTAGACTACAATAGACATGCTCATTTATACTACAATAGACATGCTCATTTAGACTTTAATAGACATGCTCATTTAGACTACAATAGACATGTCATTTAGACTACAATAGACATGCTCATTTTGACTTTAATAAAGAGGCTCATTTAGACTACTATAGACATCTCATTTAGACTACAATAGACATGCTCATTTAGACTACAATAGAAATCTCATTTAGACTACAATAGACATCTCATTTAGACTACCATAGACATGCTCATTTAGACTTTATTAAACATGCTCATTTAGACTACAATAGACATCTCATTTAGACTACAATAGATATCTCATTTAGACTACAATAGATAAGCTCATTGAGACTACAATAGACATGTTCATTTAGACTACAATAGACGTGCTCATTTAGACTACAAAAGACATGCTCATTTAGACTACAATAGACGTGCTCATTTAGACTACAATAGACATGCTCATTTAGACTACAATAGACGTGCTCATTTTGACTACAATAGACATGCTCATTTAGACTACAATAGACGTGCTCATTTAGACTACAATAGACATGCTCATTTAGACTACAATAGACATGCTCATTTAGACTGCAATAGACATCTCATTTAAAATGCAATAGACATGCTCATTTAGACTACAATAGACATGCTCATTTAGACTACAATAGACATGCTCATTTAGACTACAATAGACGTGCTCATTAAAACTACAATTGACATGCTCATTTAGACTACAATAGACGTGCTCGTTTAGACTTCAATAGACATGCTCATTCAGACTACAATAGACATCTCATTTAGACTACAATAGACGTGCTCATTTAGACTACAATAGACATGCTCATTTAGACTACAATAGACATCTCATTTAGACTGCAATAGACATGCTCATTTAGACTACAATAGACATGCTCTTTTAGACTACAATAAACATGCTCATTTAGACTACAAAAGACATGCTCATTTAGACTACAATAGACGTGCTCATTTAGACTACAATAGACATGCTCATTTAGACTACAATATACGTGCTCATTCAGACTACAATAGACATGCTCATTTAGACTACAATAAACGTGCTCATTTAGACTACAATAGACATCTCATTTAGACTACAATAGACATGCTCATTTAGACTACAATAGACGTGCTCATTTAGACTACAATAGACATGCTCATTTAGACTACAATAGACATGCTCTTTTAGACTACAATAAACATGCTCATTTAGACTACAATAGACATCACATTTAGACTACAATAGACATGCTCATTTAGACTACAATATACGTGCTCATTTAGACTACAATAGACATGCTCATTTAGACTACAATAGACATGCTCATTTAGACCTCAATAGACATGCTCATTCAGGCTACAATAGACATGCTCATTTAGACTTTAATAGACATGCTCATTTAGACTACAATAGACACGCTCATTTAGACTTTAATAGACATGCCATTTAGACTACAATATACATCTCATTTAGACTACAATAGACATGCTCATTTAGACTTTAATAGACATGCTCATTTAGACTACAATAGACTTCTCATTTAGACTACAACAGACATCTCATTCACACTACAATAGACATGCTCATTTAGACTACAATAGACATGCTCATTTAGACTACAATAGACATGCTCATTTAGACTTTAATAGACATGCTCATTTAGACTACAATAGACATGTCATTTAGACTACAATAGACATGCTCATTTTGACTTTAATAAAGAGGCTCATTTAGACTACTATAGACATCTCATTTAGACTACAATAGACATGCTCATTTAGACTACAATAGACATCTCATTTAGACTACAATAGACATCTCATTTAGACTACCATAGACATGCTCATTTAGACTTTATTAAACATGCTCATTTAGACTACAATAGACATCTCATTTAGACTACAATAGACATCTCATTTAGACTACAATAGACATCTCATTTAGACTACAATAGATAAGCTCATTGAGACTACAATAGACATGCTCATTTAGACTACAATAGACGTGCTCATTTAGACTACAAAAGACATGCTCATTTAGACCACAATAGACGTGCTCATTTAGACTACAATAGACATGCTCATTTAGACTACAATAGACGTGCTCATTTAGACTACAATAGACATGCTCATTTAGACTACAATAGACGTGCTCATTTAGACTACAATAGACATGCTCATTTAGACTACAATAGACATGCTCATTCAGACTGCAATAGACATCTCATTTGAAATGCAATAGACATGCTCATCTAGACTACAATAAACATGCTCATTTAGACTACAATAGACATGCTCATTTAGACTACAATAGACGTGCTCATTAAAACTACAATAGACATGCTCATTTAGACTACAATAGACGTGCTCGTTTAGACTTCAATAGACATGCTCATTCAGACTACAATTGACATCTCATTTAGACTACAATAGACGTGCTCATTGAGACTACAATAGACATGTTCATTTAGACTACAATAGACATCTCATTTAGACTGCAATCGACATGCTCATTTAGACTACAATAGACATGCTCTTTTAGACTACAATAAACATGCTCATTTAGACTACAATAGACATGCTCATTTAGACTTTAATAGACATGCTCATTTAGACTACAATAGACATGCTCATTTAGACTTTAATAGACATGCTCATTTAGACTACAATAGACATCTCATTTAGACTACAATAGACATGCTCATTTAGACTTTAATAGACATGCTCATTTAGACTACAATATACGTCTCATTTAGACTACAACAGACATCTCATTCACACTACAATAGACATGCTCATTTAGACTACAATAGACATGCTCATTCAGACTTTAATAGACATGCTCATTTAGACTACAATAGACATGTCATTTAGACTACAATAGACATGCTCATTAAGACTATTAAGACTACAATAGACATCTCATTTAGACTACAATAGACATATCATTTAGACTACAATAGACATGCTCATTTAGACTTTAATAGACATGCTCATTTAGACTACAATAGACATCTCATTTAGACTACAATAGACGTGCTCATTTAAACTACAATAGACATGCTCATTTAGACTACAATAGACGTGCTCATTTAGACCACAATAGACCTGCTTATTTAGACAACAATAGACATCTCATTTAGACTGCAATAGACATGCTCATTTAGACTACAACAGACATGCCCATTTAGACTACAATAGACATGCTCATTTAGACTACAATAGACGTGCTCATTTAGACTACAATAGACATGCTCATTTAGACTACAATAGACATCTCAATTAGACTGCAATAGACATGTTCATTTACACTACAATAGACGTGCTCATTTAGACTACAAAAGACATGCTCATTTAGACTACAAAAGACGTGCTCATTTAGACTACAATAGACATGCTCATTTAGACTACAATAAACGTGCTCATTTAGACTACAATAGACATCTCATTTAGACTACAATAGACATGCTCATTTAGACTACAATAGACGTGCTCATTTAGACTACAATAGACATGCTCATTTAGACTACAATAGACATGCTCATTTTGACTTTAGTAAACATGCATATTTAGACTACAATAGACATGTTCATTTAGACTTTAATAGACATGCTCATTTAGACTACAATAGACATGCTCATTTAGACTTTAATAGACCTGCTCATTTAAACTACAATAGACATCTCATTTAGACCTTAATAGACATGCTCATTTAGACTTTAATAGACATGCTCATTTAGACTACAATAGACATCTCATTTAGACTACAACAGACATCTCATTCAGACTACAATAGACATGCTCATTTAGACTACAATAGACATGCTCATTTAGACTTTAATAGACATGCTCATTTAGACTACAATAGACATGTCATTTAGACTACAATAGACATGCTCATTTAGACTTTAATAAAGAGGCTCATTTAGACTACAATAAACATCTTATTTAGACTACAAAAGACATGCTCATTTAGACTACAATAGACATCTCATTTAAAATGCAATAAACATGCTCATTTAGACTAAAATAGACATGCTCATTTAGACTACAATAGACATGCTCATTTAGACTACAAAAGACATCTCATTTAGACTACAATGGACATGCTCATTTAGACTACAATAGACATGCTCATTTAGACTTTAGTAAACATGCATATTTAGACTACAATAGACATGCTCATTTAGACATTAATAGACATGCTCATTTACACTACAATAGACATGCTCATTTAGACTTTAATAGACCTGCTCATTTAGACTACAATAGACATCTCATTTAGACCTTAATAGACATGCTCATTTAGACTTTAATAGACATGCTCATTTAGACTACAATAGACATCTCATTTAGACTACAACAGACATCTCATTGAGACTACAATAGACATGCTCATTTAGACTACAATAGACATGCTCATTTAGACTTTAATAGACATGCTCATTTAGACTACAATAGATATGTCATTTAGACTACAATAGACATGCTCATTTATACTTTAATAAATAGGCTCATTTAGACTACAATAAACATCTTATTTAGACTACAAAAGACATGCTCATTTAGACTACAATAGACATCTCATTTAAAATGCAATAAACATGCTCATTTAGACTAAAATAGACATGCTCATTAAGACTACAATAGACATGCTCATTTAGACTACAATAGACATGCTCCTTTAGACTACAATAGACATGCTCATTTAGACTACAATAAACATGCTCATTTAGACTACAATAGAAATCTCATTTAGACTACAATAGACATCTCATTTAGACTACAATAGACATGCTCATTTAGACTACAATAGACATGCTCCTTTAGACTACAATAGACATCTCATTTAGACTACAATAGACATGCTCATTTAGACTTTAATAGACATGCTCATTTAGACTACAATAGACGTGCTCATTTAGACTACAATAGACATGCTCATTTAGACTACAAAAGACATGCTCATTTAGACTACAATAGACATCTCATTTAGACTACAATATACATGCTCATTTAGACTACAATAGACATGCTCATTTAGACTACAATAGACATGCTCATTTAGACTTCAATAGACGTGCTCATTTAGACTACAAAAGACATGCTCATTTAGACTACAATAGACATGCTCATTTAGACTACAATAGACATCTCATTTAGACTACAATAGACATCTCATTTAGACTACAATAGACATGCTCATCTAGACTACAACAGACATGCTCATTTAAACTACAATAGACATCTCATTTAGACTACAATAGACATCTCATTTAGACTAAAATAGATATGCTCATTTAGACTACAATAGACATGCTCATTTAGACTACAATATACGTGCTCATTTAGACTACAATAGACATGCTCATTTAGACTACAATAGACGTGCTCATTTAGACTACAATAGACATGCTCATTTAGACTACAATAGACATGCTCATTTAGACTACAATAGACCTCTCATTTAGACTGCAATAGACATGCTCATTTAGACTACAATAGACATGCTCATTTAGACTACAATAGACATGCTCATTTACACTACAATAGACGTGCTCATTTAGACTACAATAGACATACTCATTTAGACTACAATAGACGTGCTCGTTTAGACTTCAATAGACATTCTCATTCAGACTACGATAGACATCTCATTTAGACTACAATAGACGTGCTCATTTAGACTACAATAGACATGCTCATTTGGACTACAATAGACATCTCATTTAGACTGCAATAGACATGCTCATTTAGACTACAATAGACGTGCTCATTTAGACTACAATAGACGTGATCATTTAGACTACAATAGACATGCTCATTTAGACTACAATAAACGTGCTCATTTAGACTACAATAGACATCTCATTTAGACTACAATAGACATGCTCATTTAGACTACAATAGACGTGCTCATTTAGACTACAATAGACATGCTCATTTCGACTACAATAGACATGCTCAATTAGACTTTAGTAGACATGCTCATTTAGACTACAATAGACAGGCTCATTTAGACTTTAATAGACATGCTCATTTAGGCTACAATAGACATGCTCATTTAGACTTTAATAGACCTGCTCATTTAGACTACAATAGACATCTCATTTAGACTACTATAGACATGCTCATTTAGACTTTAATAGACATGCTCATTTAGACTACAATAGACATCTCATTTAGACTACAACAGACATCTCATTCAGACTACAATAGACATGCTCATTTAGACTACAATAGACATGCTCATTTAGACTTTAATAGACATGCTCATTTAGATTACAATAGACATGTCAATCAGACTACAATAGACATGCTCATTTAGACTACAATAGACATCTCATTTAGACTACAATAGACATCTCATTTAGACTACAATAGACATGCTCATTTGGACTTTATTAGACATGCTCATTTAGACTACAATAGACATCTCATTTAGACTACAATAGATATCTCATTTAGACTACAATAGATATGCTCATTTAGACTACAATAGACATGCTCATTTAGACTACAATAGACGTGCTCATTTAGACTACAAAAGACATGCTCATTTAGACTACAATAGACGTGCTCATTTAGACTACAATAGACATGCTCATTTAGACTACAATAGACATGCTCATTTAGACTACAATAGACATGCTCATTTAGACTTTAATAGACATGCTCATTTAGACTACAATAGACATGCTCATTTAGACTTTAATAGACATGCTCATTTAGACTACAATAAACATGCTCATTTAGACTACAATAGACATCTCATTTAGACAACAATAGACATGCTCATTTAGACTACAATAGACGTGCTCATTTAGACTACAATAGACATGCTCATTTAGACTACAATAGACATGCTCATTTAGACTTTAATAGACATGCTCATTTAGTCTACAATAGACATCTCATTTAGACTTTAATAGACATGCTCATTTAGACTACAATAGACATGCTCATTTAGACTACAATAGACATGCTCATTTAGACTTTAATAGACATGCTCATTTAGACTACAATAGACATGCTCATTTAGACTGCAATAGACGTGCTCATTTAGACTACAATAGACATGCTCATTTAGACTACAATAGACATGCTCATTTAGACTACAATAGACATGCTCATTTAGACTTTAATAGACATGCTCATTTAGACTACAATAGACATGCTCATTTAGACTTTAATAGACATGCTCATTTAGACTACAATAGACGTGCTCATTTAGACTACAAAACACATGCTCATTTAGACTACAATAGACGTGCTCATTTAGACTACAATAGACATGCTCATTTAGACTACAATAGACATGCTCATTTAGACTACAATAGACATGCTCATTTAGACTTTAATAGACATGCTCATTTAGACTACAATAGACATGCTCATTTAGACTTTAATAGACATGCTCATTTAGACTACAATAAACATGCTCATTTAGACTACAATAGACATCTCATTTAGACAACAATAGACATGCTCATTTAGACTACAATAGACGTGCTCATTTAGACTACAATAGACATGCTCATTTAGACTACAATAGGCATGCTCATTTAGACTTTAATAGACATGCTCATTTAGTCTACAATAGACATCTCATTTAGACTTTAATAGACATGCTCATTTAGACTACAATAGACATGCTCATTTAGACTACAATAGACATGCTCATTTAGACTTTAATAGACATGCTCATTTAGACTACAATAGACATGCTCATTTAGACTTTAATAGACATGCTCATTTAGACTACAATAGACATCTCATATAGACTACAATAGACAAGCTCATTCAGACTTCAATAAACATGCTCATTTAGACTACAATAGACGTCTCATTTAGACTACAACAGACATCTCATTCACACTACAATAGACATGCTCATTTAGACTACAATAGACATGCTCATTTAGACTTTAATAGACATGCTCATTTAGACTAAAATAGACATGTCATTTAGACTACAATAGACATGCTCATTTAGACTTTAATAAAGAGGCTCATTTAGACTACAATAGACATCTCATTTAGACTACAATAGACATGCTCATTAAGACTACAATAGACATCTCATTTAGACTACAATAGACATCTCATTTCGACTACAATAGACATGCTCATTTAGACTTTAATAGACATGCTCATTTAGACTACAATAGACCTCTCATTTAGACTACAATAGACATCTCATTCAGACTACAATAGATATGCTCATTTAGACTACAATAGACATGCTCATTTAGACTACAATAGACATGCTCATTTAGACTACAATAGACATGCTTATTTAGACTACAATAGACGTGCTCATTCAGACTACAATAGACATGCTCATTTAGACTACAATAGACATCTCATTTAGACTGCAATAGACATGCTCATTTAGACTACAATAGACATGCTCATTTAGACTACAATAGACATGCTCATTTAGACTACAATAGACGTGCTCATTTAGACTACAATAGACATGCTCATTCAGACTACAATAGACATGCTCATTTAGACTACAATAGACATCTCATTTAGACTACAATAGACGTGCTTATTTAGACTACAATAGGCATGCTCATTTAGACTACAATAGACGTCTCAATTAGACTGCAATAGACATGTTCATTTAGACTACAATAGACGTGCTCATTTAGACTACAATAGACATGCTCATTTAGACTACAAAAGACGTGCTCATTTAGACTACAATAGACATCTCATTTAGACTTCAATAGACATGCTCATTTAGACTACAATAGACGTGCTCATTTAGACTACAATAGATATGCTCATTTAGACTACAATAGACGTGCTCATTTAGACTACAATTGACATGCTCATTTAGACTACAATAGACGTGCTCATTTAGACTACAATAGACATGATCATTTAGACTACAATAGACATGCTCATTTAGACTACAAAAGACATCTCATTTAAAATGCAATAGACATGCTCATTTAGACTACAATAGACATGCTCATTTAAACTACAATAGACATGCTCATTTAGACTACAATAGACGTGCTCATTTAGACTACAATAGACATGTCATTTAGACTACAATAGACATGCTCATTTAGACTACAATAGACATGCTCATTTAGGCTACAATAGACGTGCTCATTTAGATTACAAAAGACATGCTCATTCAGACTACAATAAACGTGCTCATTTAGACTACAATAGACATGCTCATTTAGACTACAATAGACATGCTCATTTAGACTACAATAGACATGCTCATTTAGACTTTAATAGACATGCTCATTTAGACTACAATAGACATGCTCATTTAGACTTTAATAGACATGCTCATTTAGACTACAATAAACATGCTCATTTAGACTACAATAGACATCTCATTTAGACAACAATAGACATGCTCATTTAGACTACAATAGACGTGCTCATTTAGACTACAATAGACATGCTCATTTAGACTACAATAGGCATGCTCATTTAGACTTTAATAGACATGCTCATTTAGTCTACAATAGACATCTCATTTAGACTTTAATAGACATGCTCATTTAGACTACAATAGACATGCTCATTTAGACTACAATAGACATGCTCATTTAGACTTTAATAGACATGCTCATTTAGACTACAATAGACATGCTCATTTAGACTTTAATAGACATGCTCATTTAGACTACAATAGACATCTCATATAGACTACAATAGACAAGCTCATTCAGACTTCAATAAACATGCTCATTTAGACTACAATAGACGTCTCATTTAGACTACAACAGACATCTCATTCACACTACAATAGACATGCTCATTTAGACTACAATAGACATGCTCATTTAGACTTTAATAGACATGCTCATTTAGACTAAAATAGACATGTCATTTAGACTACAATAGACATGCTCATTTAGACTTTAATAAAGAGGCTCATTTAGACTACAATAGACATCTCATTTAGACTACAATAGACATGCTCATTAAGACTACAATAGGCATCTCATTTAGACTACAATAGACATCTCATTTCGACTACAATAGACATGCTCATTTAGACTTTAATAGACATGCTCATTTAGACTACAATAGACCTCTCATTTAGACTACAATAGACATCTCATTCAGACTACAATAGATATGCTCATTTAGACTACAATAGACATGCTCATTTAGACTACAATAGACATGCTCATTTAGACTACAATAGACATGCTTATTTAGACTACAATAGACGTGCTCATTCAGACTACAATAGACATGCTCATTTAGACTACAATAGACATCTCATTTAGACTGCAATAGACATGCTCATTTAGACTACAATAGACATGCTCATTTAGACTACAATAGACATGCTCATTTAGACTACAATAGACGTGCTCATTTAGACTACAATAGACATGCTCATTCAGACTACAATAGACATGCTCATTTAGACTACAATAGACATCTCATTTAGACTACAATAGACGTGCTTATTTAGACTACAATAGGCATGCTCATTTAGACTACAATAGACATCTCAATTAGACTGCAATAGACATGTTCATTTAGACTACAATAGACGTGCTCATTTAGACTACAATAGACATGCTCATTTAGACTACAAAAGACGTGCTCATTTAGACTACAATAGACATCTCATTTAGACTTCAATAGACATGCTCATTTAGACTACAATAGACGTGCTCATTTAGACTACAATAGATATGCTCATTTAGACTACAATAGACGTGCTCATTTAGACTACAATTGACATGCTCATTTAGACTACAATAGACGTGCTCATTTAGACTACAATAGACATGATCATTTAGACTACAATAGACATGCTCATTTAGACTACAAAAGACATCTCATTTAAAATGCAATAGACATGCTCATTTAGACTACAATAGACATGCTCATTTAAACTACAATAGACATGCTCATTTAGACTACAATAGACGTGCTCATTTAGACTACAATAGACATGTCATTTAGACTACAATAGACATGCTCATTTAGACTACAATAGACATGCTCATTTAGGCTACAATAGACGTGCTCATTTAGATTACAAAAGACATGCTCATTCAGACTACAATAAACGTGCTCATTTAGACTACAATAGACATGCTCATTTAGACTACAATATACGTGCTCATTTAGACTACAATTGACATGCTCATTTAGACTACAATAGACGTGCTCATTTAGACTACAATAGACATGATCATTTAGACTACAATAGACATGCTCATTTAGACTACAATAGAAATCTCATTTAAAATGCAATAGACATGCTCATTTAGACTACAATAGACATGCTCATTTAAACTACAATAGACATGCTCATTTAGACTACAATAGACGTGCTCATTTAGACTACAATAGACATGCTCATTTAGACTACAATAGACGTGCTCGTTTAGACTTCAATAGACATGCTCATTTAGACTTTAATAGACATGCTCATTTAGTCTACAATAGACATGCTCATTTAGTCTACAATAGACATGCTCATTTAGACTTTAATAGACATGCTCATTTAGACTACAATAGACATGCTCATTTAGACTTTAATAGACATTCTCATTTAGACTACAATAGACATCTCATATAGACTACAATAGACAAGCTCATTCAAACTTCAATAGACATGCTCATTTAGACTACAATAGACATCTCATTTAGACTACAATAGACATCTCATTTAGACTACAACAGACATCTCATTCACACTACAATAGACATGCTCATTTAGACTACAATACATGCTAATTTAGACTTTAATAGACATGCTCATTTAGACTACAATAGACATGTCATTTAGACTACAATAGACATGCTCATTTAGACTTTAATAAAGAGGCTCATTTAGACTACAATAGACATCTCATTTAGACTACAATAGACATGCTCATTAAGACTACAATAGACATCTCATTTAGACTACAATAGACATCTCATTTCGACTACAATAGACATGCTCATTTAGACTTTAATAGACATGCTCATTTAGACTACAATTGACCTCTCATTTAGACTACAATAGACATCTCATTCAGACTACAATAGATATGCTCATTTAGACTACAATAGACATGCTCATTTAGACTACAATAGACGTGCTCATTTAGACTACAATAGACATGCTTATTTAGACTACAATAGACGTGCTCATTTAGACTACAATAGACATGCTCATTTAGACTACAATAGACATCTCATTTAGACTGCAATAGACATGCTCATTTAGACTACAATAGACATGCTCATTTAGACTACAATAGACATGCTTATTTAGACTACAATAGACGTGCTCATTTAGACTACAATAGACATGCTCATTCAGACTACAATAGACATGCTCATTTAGACTACAATAGACATCTCATTTAGACTACAATAGACGTGCTTATTTAGACTACAATAGGCATGCTCATTCAGACTACAATAGACATCTCAATTAGACTGCAATAGACATGTTCATTTAGACTACAATAGACGTGCTCATTTAGACTACAATAGACATGCTCATTTAGACTACAAAAGACGTGCTCATTTAGACTACAATAGACGTGCTCATTTAGACTACAATAGACATGCTCATTTAGGCTACAATAGACATGCTCATTTAGACTACAATAGACGTGCTCATTTAGACTACAATAGACATGATCATTTAGGCTACAATAGACATGCTCATTTAGACTACAATAGACGTGCTCATTTAGACTACAAAAGACGTGCTCATTTAGACTACAATAGACGTGCTCATTTAGACTACAATTGACATGCTCATTTATACTACAATAGACGTGCTCATTTAGACTACAATAGACATGATCATTTAGACTACAATAGACATGCTCATTTAGACTACAATAGACATCTCATTTAAAATGCAATAGACATGCTCATTTAGACTACAATAGACATGCTCATTTAAACTACAATAGACATGCTCATTTAGACTACAATAGACGTGCTCATTTAGACTACAATAGACATGATCATTTAGACTACAGTAGACATGCTCATTTAGACTACAAAAGACATCTCATTTAAAATGCAATAGACATGCTCATTTAGACTACAATAGACATGCTCATTTAAACTACAATAGACATGCTCATTTAGACTACAATAGACGTGCTCATTTAGACTACAATAGACATGTCATTTAGACTACAATAGACATGCTCATTTAGACTACAATAGACATGCTCATTTAGACTACAATAGACATGCTCATTTAGACTACAATAGACGTGCTCATTTAGACTACAAAAGACATGCTCATTCAGACTATAATAGACGTGCTCATTTAGACTACAATAGACATGCTCATTTAGACTACAATAGACGTGCTCATTTAGACTACAATTGACATGCTCATTTAGACTACAATAGACGTGCTCATTTAGACTACAATAGACATGATCATTTAGACTACAATAGACATGCTCATTTAGACTACAATAGACATCTCATTTAAAATGCAATAGACATGCTCATTTAGACTTTAATAGACATGCTCATTTAGTCTACAATAGACATGCTCATTTAGTCTACAATAGACATGCTCATTTAGACTTTAATAGACATGCTCATTTAGACTACAATAGACATGCTCATTTAGACTTTAATAGACATCTCATTTAGACTACAACAGACATCTCATTCACACTACAATAGACATGCTCATTTAGACTACAATAGACATGCTCATTTAGACTTTAATAGACATGCTCATTTAGACTACAATAGACATGTCATTTAGACTACAATAGACATGCTCATTTAGACTTTAATAAAGAGGCTCATTTAGACTACAATAGACATCTCATTTAGACTACAATAGACATGCTCATTAAGACTACAATAGACATCTCATTTAGACTACAATAGACATCTCATTTCGACTACAATAGACATGCTCATTTAGACTTTAATAGACATGCTCATTTAGACTACAATAGACCTCTCATTTAGACTACAATAGACATCTCATTCAGACTACAATAGATATGCTCATTTAGACTACAATAGACATGCTCATTTAGACAACAATAGACGTGCTCATTTAGACTACAATACACATGCCTATTTAGACTACAATAGACGTGCTCATTTAGACTACAATAGACATGCTCATTTAGACTACAATAGACATCTCATTTAGACTGCAATAGACATGCTCATTTAGACTACAATAGACATGCTCATTTAGACTACAATAGACATGCTCATTTAGACTACAATAGACGTGCTCATTCAGACTACAATAGACATGCTCATTCAGACTACAATAGACATGCTCATTTAGACTACAATAGACATCTCATTTAGACTACAATAGACGTGCTTATTTAAACTACAATAGGCATGCTCATTCAGACTACAATAGACATCTCAATTATACTGCAATAGACATGTTCATTTAGACTACAATAGACGTGCTCATTTAGACTACAATAGACATGCTCATTTAGACTAAAAAAGACGTGCTCATTTAGACTACAATAGACGTGCTCATTTAGACTACAATAGACATGCTCATTTAGGCTACAATAGACGTGCTCATTTAGACTACAATTGACATGCTCATTTATACTACAATAGACGTGCTCATTTAGACTACAATAGACATGATCATTTAGACTACAATAGACATGCTCATTTAGACTACAATAGACATCTCATTTAAAATGCAATAGACATGCTCATTTAGACTACAATAGACATGCTCATTTAAACTACAATAGACATGCTCATTTAGACTACAATAGACGTGCTCATTTAGACTACAATAGACATGTCATTTAGACTACAATAGACATGCTCATTTAGACTACAATAGACATGCTCATTTAGACTACAATAGACGTGCTCATTTAGACTACAAAAGACATGCTCATTCAGACTACAATAGACGTGCTCATTTAGACTACAATAGACATGCTCATTTAGACTACAATAGACGTGCTCATTTAGACTACAATTGACATGCTCATTTAGACTACAATAGACGTGCTCATTTAGACTACAATAGACATGATCATTTAGACTACAATAGACATGCTCATTTAGACTACAATAGACATCTCATTTAAAATGCAATAGACATGCTCATTTAGACTAAAATAGACATGCTCATTTAAACTACAGTAGACATGCTCATTTTGACTACAATAGACGTGCTCATTTAGACTTTATTAGACATGCTCATTTAGACTACAATAGACATGTCATTTAGACTACAATAGACATGCTCATTTAGACTTTAATAAAGAGGCTCATTTAGACTACAATAGACATCTCGTTTTGACTACAATAGACATGCTCATCAAGACTACATAAGACATCTCATTTAGACTACAATAGACATCGCATTTCGACTACAATAGACATGCCCATTTAGACTTCAATAGACATGCTCATTTAGACTACAATAGACATCTCAATTAGACTACAATAGACATCTCATTCAGACTACAATAGATATGCTCATTTAGACTACAATAGACATGCTCATTTAGACTACAATAGACGTGCTCATTTAGACTACAATAGACATGCTCATTTAGACTACAATAGACGTGCTCATTTAGACTACAATAGACATGCTCATTTAGACTACAATAGACATCTCATTTAGACTGCAATAGACATGCTCATTTAGACTACAACAGACATGCTCATTTAGACTACAATAGACATGCTCATTTAGACTACAATAGACGTGCTCATTTAGACTACAATAGACATGCTCATTTAGACTACAATAGACGTGCTCATTTAGACAACAATAGACATGCTCATTTGGACTACAATAGACATCTCATTTAGACTACAATAGACGTGCTCATTTAGGCTACAATAGGCATGCTCATTTAGACTACAATAGTCATCTCAATTAGACTGCAATAGACATGTTCATTTAGACTACAATAGACGTGCTCATTTAGACTACAATAGACATGCTCATTTAGACTACAAAAGACTTGCTCATTTAGACTACAATAGACATGCTTATTTAGACTACAATAAACGTGCTCATTTAGACTACAATAGACATCTCATTCAGACTACAATAGACATGCTCATTTAGACTACAATAGACGTGCTCATTTAGACTACAATAGACATGCTCATTTAGACTACAATAGACATGCTCATTTAGACTTTAGTAGACATGCATATTTAGACTAAATAGACATGCTTATTCAGACTTTAATAGACATTCTCATTTAGACTACAATAGACATGCTCATTTAGACTTTAATAGACCTGCTCATTTAGACTACAATAGACATCTCATTTAGACCACAATAGACATGCTCATTTAGACTTTAATAGACATGCTCATATAGACTACAATAGACATCTCATTTAGACTACAACTGACATCTCATTCAGACTACAATAGACATGCTCATTTAGACTACAATAGACATGCTCATATAGACTTTAATAGACATTCTCATTTAGACTACAATAGACATGTCATTTAGACTACAATAGACATGCTCATTTAGACTTTAATAAAGAGGCTCATTTAGACTACAATAAACATCTTATTTAGACTACAAAAGACATGCTCATTTAGACTACAATAGACATCTCATTTAAAATGCAATAAACATGCTCATTTAGACTAAAATAGACATGCTCATTTAGACTACAATAGACATGCTCATTTAGACTACAATAGACATGCTCATTTAGACTACAATAGACATGCTTCTTTAGACTACAATAGACATCTCATTTAGACTACAATAGACATGCTCATTTAGACTACAATAGACGTGCTCATTTAGACTACAATAGACATGCCCATTTAGACTACAATAGACATGCTCAATTAGACTACAATAGACATCTCATTTAGACTACAATATATATGCTCATTTAGACTACAATAGACATGCTCATTTAGACTACAATAGACATGCTCATTTAGACTTCAATAGACGTGCTCATTTAGACTACAATAGACATGCTCATTTAGACTACAATAGACGTGCTCATTTAGACTACAATAGACATCTCATTTAGACTACAATAGACATCTCATTTAGACTACAATAGACATGCTCATCTATACTACAACAGACATGCTCATTTAGACTGCAATAGACATCTCATTTAGACTACAATAGACATCTCATTTAGACTACAATAGATATGCTCATTTAGACTACAATAGACATTTTCATTTAGACTACAATAGACGTGCTCATTTAGACTACAATAGACATGCTCATTTAGACTACAATAGACGTGCTCATTTAGACTACAATAGACATGCTCATTTAGACTACAATAGACATGCTCATTTAGACTACAATAGACATCTCATTCAGACTACAATACACATGCTCATTTAGACTACAATAGACGTGCTCATTTAGACTACAATAGACGTGCTCATTTAGACTACAATAGACATGCTCATTTAGACTACAATAGACGTGCTCATTTAGACTACAATAGACATGCTCATTTAGACTACAATAGACGTGCTCATTTAGACTACAATAGACATGCTTATTTAGACCACAATAGACGTGCTCATTTAGACTACAATAGACATGCTCATTTAGACTACAGTAGACATGCTCATTTAGACTACAATAGACATCTCATTCAGACTACAATAGACATGCCCATTTAGACTACAATAGACATGCTCATTTAGACAACAATAGACGTGCTCGTTTAGACTACAATAGACATGCTCATTTAGACTACAATAGACGTGCTCATTTAGACTACAATAGACATGCTCATTTAGACTAAAATAGACATGCTCATTTAGACTACAATAGACATCTCATTTAAAATGCAATAGACATGCTCATTTAGACTACAATAGACATGCTCATTTAAACTACAATAGACATGCTCATTTAGACTACAATAGACGTGCTCATTTAGACTACAATAGATATGCTCATTTAGACTACAATAGACGTGCTCGTTTAGACTTCAATAGACATGCTCATTCAGACTACAATAGACATGCTCATTTAGACTAAAATAAACACGCTCATTTAGACTACAATAGACATCTCATTCAGACTACAATAGACATGCTCATTTAGACTACAATAGACGTGCTCATTTAGACTACAATAGACATGCTCATTCAGACTACAATAGACATGCTCATTTAGACTTTAATAGACATGCTCATTTAGTCTACAATAGACATGCTCATTTAGACTTTAATAGACATGCTCATTTAGACTACAATAGAGATGCTCGTTTAGACTTCAATAGACATGCTCATTTAGACTACAATAGACATCTCATTTAGACTACAATAGACAAGCTCATTTAGACTTTAATAGACATGCTCATTTAGACTACAATAGACGTCTCATTTAGACTACAACAGACATCTCATTCGCACTACAATAGACATGCACATTTAGACTACAATAGACATGCTCATTTAGACTTCAATAGACATGCTCATTTAGACTACAATAGACATGTCATTTAGACTACAATAGACATGCTCATTTAGACTTTAATAACGAGGCTCATTTAGACTACAATAGACATCTCATTTAGACTACAATAGACATGCTCATTAAGACTACAATAGACATCTCATTTAGACTACAATAGACATCTCATCTCGACTACAATAGACATGCTAATTTAGACTTTAATAGACATGCTCATTTAGACTACAATAGACATCTCATTTAGACTACAATAGACATCTCATTCAGACTACAATAGATATGCTCATTTAGACTACAATAGACATGCTCATTCAGACTACAATAGACGTGCTCATTTAGACTACAATAGACATGCTTATTTAGACTACAATAGACGTGCTCATTTAGACTACAATAGACATGCTCATTCAGACTACAATAGACATCTCATTTAGACTGCAATAGACATGCTCATTTAGACTACAATAGACATGCTCATTTAGACTACAATAGACATGCTCATTTAGACCACAATAGACGTGCTCATTTAGACTACAATAGACATGCACATTTAGACTACAATAGACGTGCTCATTTAGACTACAATAGACATGCTCATTTAGACTACAATAGACATCTCATTTAGACTACAATAGACGTGCTCATTTAGACTACAATAGGCATGCTCATTTAGACTACAATAGACATCTCAATTAGACTACAATAGACATCTCATTTAGACTACAATAGACGTGCTCATTTAGACTACAATAGGCATGCTCATTTAGACTACAATAGACATCTCAATTAGACTGCAATAGACATGTTCATTTAGACTACGATAGACGTGCTCATTTAGACTACAATAGACATGCTCATTTAGACTACAAAAGACGTGCTCATTTAGACTACAATAGACATGCTCATTTAGACTACAATAAATGCGCTCATTTAGACTACAATAGACATCTCATTTAGACTACAATAGACATGCTCATTTAGACTACAATAGACGTGCTCATTTAGACTACAATAGACATGCTCATTTAGACTACAATAGACATGCTCATTTAGACTTTAGTAGACATGCTCATTTAGACTACAATAGACATCTCATTTAGACTACAATAGACATGCTCATTTAAAATTTAATAGACATGCTCATTTAGACTACAATAGACATGTCATTTAGACTACAATAGACATGCTCATTTAGACTTTAATAAAGAGGCTCATTTAGACTACAATAGACATCTCGTTTAGACTTCAATAGACATGCTCATCAAGACTACAATAGACATCTCATTTAGACTACAATAGACATCTCATTTCGACTACAATAGACATGCCCATTTAGACTTCAATAGACATGCTCATTTAGACTACAATAGACATCTCAATTAGACTACAATAGACATCTCATTCAGACTACAAGAGATATGCTCATTTAGACTACAATAGACATGCTCATTCAGACTACAATAGACGTGCTCATTTAGACTACAATAGACATGCTCATTTAGACTACAATAGACGTGCTCATTTAGACTACAATAGACATGCTCATTCAGACTACAATAGACGTGCTCATTTAGACTACAATAGACATGCTCATTTAGACTACAATAGACGTGCTCATTTAGACTACAATAGACATGCTCATTTAGACTACAATAGACATCTCATTTAGACTGCAATAGACATGCTCATTTAGACTACAACAGACATGCTCATTTAGACTACAATAGACATGCTCATTTAGACTACAATAGACGTGCTCATTTAGACTACAATAGACATGCTCATTTAGACTACAATAGACGTGCTCATTTAGACAACAATAGACATGCTCATTTAGACTACAATAGATATCTCATTTAGACTACAATAGACGTGCTCATTTAGACTACAAAAGGCATGCTCATTTAGACTACAATAGACATCTCAATTAGACTGCAATAGACATGTTCATTTAGACTACAATAGACGTGCTCATTTAGACTACAATAGACATGCTCATTTAGACTACAATAGACATGCTCATTTAGACTGCAATAGGCATCTCATTTAAAATGCAATAGACATGCTCATCTAGACTACAATAAACATGCTCATTTAGACTTCAATAGACATGCTCATTCAGACTACAATAGACATCTCATTTAGACTACAATAGACGTGCTCATTTAGACTGCAATAGACATGCTCATTTAGACTACAATAGACATCTCATTTAGACTGCAATCGACATGCTCATTTAGACTACAATAGACATGCTCTTTTAGACTACAATAAACATGCTCATTTAGACTACAATAGACATGCTCATTTAGACTTTAATAGACATGCTCATTTAGACTACAATAGACATGCTCATTTAGACTTTAATAGACATGCTCATTTAGACTACAATAGACATCTCATTTAGACTACAATAGACATGCTCATTTAGACTTTAATAGACATGCTCATTTAGACTACAATATACGTCTCATTTAGACTACAACAGACATCTCATTCACACTACAATAGACATGCTCATTTAGACTACAATAGACATGCTCATTTAGACTTTAATTGACATGCTCATTTAGACTACAATAGACAATTCATTTAGACTACAATAGACATGCTCATTAAGACTACAATAGACATCTCATTTAGACTACAATAGACATCTCATTTAGACTACAATAGACATGCTCATTTAGACTTTAATAGACATGCTCATTTAGACTACAATAGACATCTCATTTAGACTACAATAGACATCTCATTCAGACTACAATAGATATGCTCATTTAGACTACAATAGACATGCTCATTTAGACTACAATAGACGTGCTCATTTGAACTACAATAGACATGCTCATTTAGACTACAATAGAAGTGCTCATTTAGAATACAATAGACCTGCTCATTTAGACTACAATAGACATCTCATTTAGACTGCAATAGACATGCTCATTTAGACTACAACAGACATGCCCATTTAGACTACAATAGACATGCTCATTTAGACTACAATAGACGTGCTCATTCAGACTACAATAGACGTGCTCATTTAGACTACAATAGACGTGCTCATTTAGACTACAATAGACATGCTCATTTAGACTACAATAGACATCTCAATTAGACTGCAATAGACATGTTCATTTAGACTACAATAGACGTGCTCATTTAGACTACAATAGACATCTCAATTAGACTGCAATAGACATGTTCATTTAGACTACAATAGACGTGCTCATTTAGACTACAATAGACATCTCAATTAGACTGCAATAGACATGTTCATTTAGACTACAATAGACGTGCTCATTTAGACTACAATAGACATGCTCATTTAGACTTTAATAGACATGCTCATTTAGACTACAATAGACATGTCATTTAGACTACAATAGACATGCTCATTTAGACTTTAATAAAGAGGCTCATTAAGACTACAATAAACATCTTATTTAGACTACAAAAGACATGCTCATTTAGACTACAATAGACATCTCATTTAAAATGCAATAAACATGCTCATTTAGACTAAAATAGACATGCTCATTTAGACTACAATAGACATGCTCATTTAGACTACAAAAGACATCTCATTTAGACTACAATAGACATGCTCATTTAGACTACAATAGACATGCTCATTTAGACTTTAGTAAACATGCATATTTAGACTACAATAGACATGCTCATTTAGACTTTAATAGACATGCTCCTTAACACTACAATAGACATGCTCATTTAGACTTTAATAGACCTGCTCATTTAGACTACAATAGACATCTCATTTAGACCTTAATAGACATGCTCATTTAGACTTTAATAGACATGCTCATTTAGACTACAATAGACATCTCATTTAGACTACAACAGACATCTCATTCAGACTACAATAGACATGCTCATTTAGACTACAATAGACATGCTCATTTAGACTTTAATAGACATGCTCATTTAGACTACAATAGACATGTCATTTAGACTACAATAGACATGCTCATTTATACTTTATTAAAGAGGCTCATTTAGACTACAATAAACATCTTGATTAGACTACAAAAGACATGCTCATTTAGACTACAATAGACATCTCATTTAAAATGCAATAAACATGCTCATTTAGACTAAAATAGACATGCTCATTTAGACTACAATAGACATGCTCATTTAGACTACAATAGACATGCTCCTTTAGACTACAATAGACATGCTCATTTAGACTACAATAAACATGCTCATTTAGACTACAATAGAAATCTCATTTAGACTACAATAGACATCTCATTTAGACTACAATAGACA
Source organism: Morinoia aosen (assembly GCA_030386875.1). Lineage (NCBI taxonomy): Eukaryota > Metazoa > Arthropoda > Malacostraca > Amphipoda > Talitridae > Morinoia > Morinoia aosen. The sequence continues at coordinate 43,236,133 of CM059565.1, read as the reverse complement.
TGCTCATTTAGACTACAATAGACATGCTCCTTTAGACTACAATAGACATCTCATTTAGACTACAATAGACATGCTCATTTAGACTTTAATAGACATGCTCATTTAGACTACAATAGACGTGCTCATTTAGACTACAATAGACATGCTCATTTAGACTACAATAGACATGCTCATTTAGACTACAATAGACATCTCATTTAGACTACAATATACATGCTCATTTAGACTACAATAGACATGCTCATTTAGACTACAATAGACATGCTCATTTAGACTTCAATAGACGTGCTCATTTAGACTACAAAAGACATGCTCATTTAGACTACAATAGACATGCTCATTTAGACTACAATAGACATCTCATTTAGACTACAATAGACATCTCATTTAGACTACAATAGACATGCTCATCTAGACTACAACAGACATGCTCATTTAAACTACAATAGACATCTCATTTAGACTACAATAGACATCTCATTTAGACTAAAATAGATATGCTCATTTAGACTACAATAGACATGCTCATTTAGACAACAATAGACGTGCTCATTTAGACTACAATAGACATGCTCATTTAGACTACAATAGACGTGCTCATTTAGACTACAATAGACATGCTCATTTAGACTACAATAGACATGCTCATTTAGACTACAATAGACATCTCATTTAGACTGCAATAGACATGCTCATTTGACTATAATAGACATGCTCATTTAGACTACAATAGACATGCTCATTTACACTACAATAGACGTGCTCATTTAGACTACAATAGACATGCTCATTTAGACTACAATAGACGTGCTCGTTTAGACTTCAATAGACATTCTCATTCAGACTACGATAGACATCTCATTTAGACTACAATAGACGTGCTCATTTAGACTACAATAGACATGCTCATTTGGACTACAATAGACATCTCATTTAGACTGCAATAGACATGCTCATTTAGACTACAATAGACGTGCTCATTTAGACTACAATAGACGTGATCATTTAGACTACAATAGACATGCTCATTTAGACTACAATAAACGTGCTCATTTAGACTACAATAGACATCTCATTTAGACTACAATAGACATGCTCATTTAGACTACAATAGACGTGCTCATTTAGACTACAATAGACATGCTCATTTCGACTACAATAGACATGCTCATTTAGACTTTAGTAGACATGCTCATTTAGACTACAATAGACATCTCATTTAGACTACAACAGACATCTCATTCAGACTACAATAGACATGCTCATTTAGACTACAATAGACATGCTCATTTAGACTTTAATAGACATGCTCATTTAGATTACAATAGACATGTCATTCAGACTACAATAGACATGCTCATTTTGACTTTCATAAAGAGGCTCATTTAGACTACAATAGAGACCTCATTTAGACTACAATAGACGTGCTCATTTAGACTACAATAGATATGCTCATTTAGACTACAACAGACATCTCATTCAGACTACAATAGACATGCTCATTTAGACTACAATAGACATCTCATTTAGACTACAATAGACAAGCTCATTTAGACTTTAATAGACATGCTCATTTAGACTACAATAGACGTCTCATTTAGACTACAACAGACATCTCATTCGCACTACAATAGACATGCTCATTTAGACTACAATAGACATGCTCATTTAGACTTCAATAGACATGCTCATTTAGACTACAATAGACATGTCATTTAGACTACAATAGACATGCTCATTTAGACTTTAATAACGGGGCTCATTTAGACTACAATAGACATCTCATTTAGACTACAATAGACATGCTCATTAAGACTACAATAGACATCTCATTTAGACTACAATAGACATCTCATCTCGACTACAATATACATGCTCATTTAGACTTTAATAGACATGCTCATTTAGACTACAATAGACATCTCATTTAGACTACAATAGACATCTCATTCAGACTACAATAGATATGCTCATTTAGACTACAATAGACATGCTCATTCAGACTACAATAGACGTGCTCATTTAGACTACAATAGACATGCTTATTTAGACTACAATAGACGTGCTCATTTAGACTACAATAGACATGCTCATTTAGACTACAATAGACATCTCATTTAGACTGCAATAGACATGCTCATTTAGACTACAATAGACATGCTCATTTAGACTACAATAGACGTGCTCATTTAGACTACAATAGACATCTCATTTAGACTACAATAGACATCTCATTTAGACTACAATAGACGTGCTTATTTAGACTACAATAGACATGCTCATTTAGACTACAATAGACGTGCTCATTTAGACTACAATAGACATGCTCATTTAGACTACAATAGACGTGCTCATTTAGACTACAATAGACATGCTCATTTAGACTACAATAGACATCTCATTTAGACTACAATAGACGTGCTCATTTAGACTACAATAGGCTTGCTCATTTAGACTACAATAGACATCTCAATTAGACTGCAATAGACATGTTCATTTAGACTACAATAGACGTGCTCATTTAGACTACAATAGACATGCTCATTTAGACTACAAAAGACGTGCTCATTTAGACTACAATAGACATGCTCATTTAGACTACAATAAATGCGCTCATTTAGACTACAATAGACATCTCATTTAGACTACAATAGACATGCTCATTTAGACTACAATAGACGTGCTCATTTAGACTACAATAGACATGCTCATTTAGACTACAATAGACATGCTCATTCAGACTTTAGTAGACATGCTCATTTAGACTACAATAGACATGCTCATTTAGACTTAAATAGACATGCTCATTTAGACTACAATAGTCATGCTCATTTAGACTTTAATAGACCTGCTCATTTAGACTACAATAGACATGTCATTTAGACTACAATAGACATGCTCATTTAGACTTTAATAAAGAGGCTCATTTGGACTACAATAGACATCTCGTTTAGACTTCAATAGACATGCTCATCAAGACTACAATAGACATCTCATTTAGACTACAATAGACATCTCATTTCGACTACAATAGACATGCCCATTTAGACTTCAATAGACATGCTCATTTAGACTACAATAGACATCTCAATTAGACTACAATAGACATGCTCATTCAGACTACAATAGACATGCTCATTTAGACTACAATAGACATGCTCATTTAGACTACAACAGACATGCTCATTTAGACTACAATAGACGTGCTCATTTAGACTGCAATAGACGTGCTCATTTAGACTGCAATAGACATGCTCATTTAGACTACGATAGACATGCTCATTTAGACTGCAATAGACGTGCTCATTTAGACTACAATAGACATGCTCATTTAGACTACAATAGACATGCTCATTTAGACTACAACAGACATGCTCATTTAGACTACAATAGACATGCTCATTTAGACTACAATAGACGTGCTCATTTAGACTACAATAGACATGCTCATTTAGACTACAATAGACGTGCTCATTTAGACAACAATAGACATGCTCATTTAGACTACAATAGACATCTCATTTAGACTACAATAGACGTGCTCATTTAGACTACAAAAGGCATGCTCATTTAGACTACAATAGACATCTCAATTAGACTGCAATAGACATGCTCATTTAGACTACAATAGACATGCTCATTTAGACTACAATAGACGTGCTCATTAAAACTACAATAGACATGCTCATTTAGACTACAATAGACATGCTCATTTAGACTACAATAGACGTGCTCATTAAAACTACAATAGACGTGCTCATTTAGACAACAATAGACATGCTCATTTAGACTACAATAGACATCTCATTTAGACTACAATAGACGTGCTCATTTAGACTACAAAAGGCATGCTCATTTAGACTACAATAGACATCTCATTTAGACTACAATAGACATGCTCATTTAGACTACAATAGACATGCTCATTTAGACTACAATAGACGTGCTCATTAAAACTACAATAGATATGCTCATTTAGACTACAATAGACGTGCTCGTTTAGACTTCAATAGACATGCTCATTCAGACTACAATAGACATCTCATTTAGACTACAATAGACGTGCTCATTTAGACTACAATAGACATGCTCATTTAGACTACAATAGACATCTCATTTAGACTGCAATCGACATGCTCATTTAGACTACAATAGACATGCTCTTTTAGACTACAATAAACATGCTCATTTAGACTACAATAGACATGCTCATTTAGACTTTGAAAGACATGCTCATTTAGACTACAATAGACATGCTCATTTAGACTTTAATAGACATGCTCATTTAGACTACAATAGACATCTCATTTAGACTACAATAGACATGCTCATTTAGACTACAATAGACATGCTCATTTAGACTTTAATAGACATGCTCATATAGACTACAATAGACATGTCATTTAGACTACAATAGACATGCTCATTAAGACTACAATAGACATCTCATTTAGACTACAATAGACATGTCATTTAGACTACAATAGACATGCTCATTTAGACTTTAATAGACATGCTCATTTAGACTACAATAGACATGTCATTTAGACTACAATAGACATGCTCATTAAGACTACAATAGACATCTCATTCACACTACAATAGACATGCTCATTTAGACTACAATAGACATGCTCATTTAGACTTTAATAGACATGCTCATTTAGACTACAATAGACATGTCATTTAGACTACAATAGACATGCTCATTAAGACTACAATAGACATCTCATTTAGACTACAATAGACATCTCATTTAGACTACAATAGACATGCTCATTTAGACTTTAATAGACATGCTCATTTAGACTACAATAGACATCTCATTTAGACTACAATAGACATCTCATTCAGACTACAATAGATATGCTCATTTAGACTACAATAGACATGCTCATTTAGACTACAATAGACGTGCTCATATAAACTACAATAGACATGCTCATTTAGACTACAATAGAAGTGCTCATTTAGACTACAATAGACCTGCTCATTTAGACTACAATAGACATCTCATTTAGACTGCAATAGACATGCTCATTTAGACTACAACAGACATGCCCATTTAGACTACAATAGACATGCTCATTTAGACTACAATAGACGTGCTCATTCAGACTACAATAGACATGCTCATTTAGACTACAATAGACGTGCTCATTTAGACTACAATAGACCTGCTCATTTAGACTACAATAGACATCTCATTTAGACTGCAATAGACATGCTCATTTAGACTACAACAGACATGCCCATTTAGACTACAATAGACATGCTCATTTAGACTACAATAGACGTGCTCATTCAGACTACAATAGACATGCTCATTTAGACTACAATAGACGTGCTCATTTAGACTACAATAGACATGCTCATTTAGACTACAATAGACATCTCAATTAGACTACAATAGACATGCTCATTTAGACTACAATAGACGTGCTCATTTCGACTACAAAAGACATGCTCATTTAGACTACAAAAGACGTGCTCATTTAGACTACAATAGACATGCTCATTTAGACTACAATAAACGTGCTCATTTAGACTACAATAGACATCTCATTTAGACTACAATAGACATGCTCATTTAGACTACAATAGACGTGCTCATTTAGACTACAATAGACATGCTCATTTAGACTACAATAGACATGCTCATTTAGACTTTAGTAAACATGCATATTTAGACTACAATAGACATGCTCATTTAGACTTTAATAGACATGCTCATTTAGACTACAATAGACATGCTCATTTAGACTTTAATAGACATGCTCATTTAGACTACAATAGACATCTCATTTAGACTACAACAGACATCTCATTCAGACTACAATAGACATGCTCATTTAGACTACAATAGACATGCTCATTTAGACTTTAATAGACATGCTCATTTAGACTACAATAGACATGTCATTTAGACTACAATAGACATGCTCATTTAGACTTTAATAAAGAGGCTCATTTAGACTACAATAAACATCTTATTTAGACTACAAAAGACATGCTCATTTAGACTACAATAGACATCTCATTTAAAATGCAATAAACATGCTCATTTAGACTAAAATAGACATGCTCATTTAGACTACATCTCATTTAGACTACAATAGACATGCTCATTTAGACTACAATAGACATGCTCATTTAGACTTTAGTAAACATGCATATTTAGACTACAATAGACATGCTCATTTAGACTTTAATAGACATGCTCCTTAACACTACAATAGACATGCTCATTTAGACTTTAATAGACCTGCTCATTTAGACTACAATAGACATCTCATTTAGACCTTAATAGACATGCTCATTTAGACTTTAATAGACATGCTCATTTAGACTACAATAGACATCTCATTTAGACTACAACAGACATCTCATTCAGACTACAATAGACATGCTCATTTAGACTACAATAGACATGCTCATTTAGACTTTAATAGACATGCTCATTTAGACTACAATAGACATGTCATTTAGACTACAATAGACATGCTCATTTATACTTTAATAAAGAGGCTCATTTAGACTACAATAAACATCTTATTTAGACTACAAAAGACATGCTCATTTAGACTACAATAGACATCTCATTTAAAATGCAATAAACATGCTCATTTAGACTAAAATAGACATGCTCATTTAGACTACAATAGACATGCTCATTTAGACTACAATAGACATGCTCCTTTAGACTACAATAGACATGCTCATTTAGACTACAATAAACATGCTCATTTAGACTACAATAGAAATCTCATTTAGACTACAATAGACATCTCATTTAGACTACAATAGACATGCTCATTTAGACTACAATAGACATGCTCCTTTAGACTACAATAGACATCTCATTTAGACTACAATAGACATGCTCATTTAGACTTTAATAGACATGCTCATTTAGACTACAATAGACGTGCTCATTTAGACTACAATAGACATGCTCATTTAGACTACAATAGACATGCTCATTTAGACTACAATAGACATTTCATTTAGACTACAATATACATGCTCATTTAGACTACAATAGAAATCTCATTTAAACTACAATAGACATCTCATTTAGACTACAATAGACATCTCATTTAGACTAAAATAGATATGCTCATTTAGACTACAATAGACATGCTCATTTAGACTACAATAGACGTGCTCATTTAGACTACAATAGACATGCTCATTTAGACTACAATGGACGTGCTCATTTAGACTACAATAGACATGCTCATTTAGACTACAATAGACATGCTCATTTAGACTACAATAGACATCTCATTTAGACTGCAATAGACATGCTCATTTAGACTACAATAGACATGCTCATTTAGACTACAATAGACATGCTCATTTACACTACATTAGACGTGCTCATTTAGACTACAATAGACATGCTCATTTAGACTACAATAGACGTGCTCGTTTAGACTTCAATAGACATTCTCATTCAGACTACGATAGACATCTCATTTAGACTACAATAGACGTGCTCATTTAGACTACAATAGACATGCTCATTTGGACTACAATAGACATCTCATTTAGACTGCAATAGACATGCTCATTTAGACTACAATAGACGTGCTCATTTAGACTACAATAGACGTGATCATTTAGACTACAATAGACATGCTCATTTAGACTACAATAAACGTGCTCATTTAGACTACAATAGACATGCTCATTTAGACTACAATAGACATGCTCATTTAGACTTTAATAGACATGCTCATTTAGACTACAATATACATGCTCATTTAGACTACAATAGACATGCTCATTTAGACTACAATAGACATGCTCATTTAGACTTCAATAGACGTGCTCATTTAGACTACAAAAGACATGCTCATTTAGACTACAATAGACATGCTCATTTAGACTACAATAGACATCTCATTTAGACTACAATAGACATCTCATTTAGACTACAATAGACATGCTCATCTAGACTACAACAGAAATGCTCATTTAAACTACAATAGACATCTCATTTAGACTACAATAGACATCTCATTTAGACTAAAATAGATATGCTCATTTAGACTACAATAGACATTCTCATTCAGACTACGATAGACATCTCATTTAGACTACAATAGACGTGCTCATTTAGACTACAATAGACATGCTCATTTGGACTACAATAGACATCTTATTTAGACTGCAATAGACATGCTCATTTAGACTACAATAGACGTGCTCATTTAGACTACAATAGACAGGCTCATTTAGACTTTAATAGACATGCTCATTTAGGCTACAATAGACATGCTCATTTAGACTTTAATAGACCTGCTCATTTAGACTACAATAGACATCTCATTTAGACTACTATAGACATGCTCATTTAGACTACAATAGACATGCTCATTTAGACTACAATAGACATCTCATTTAGACTACAATAGACATCTCATTTAGACTACAATAGACATGCTCATTTGGACTTTATTAGACATGCTCATTTAGACTACAATAGACATCTCATTTAGACTACAATAGACATCTCATTTAGACTACAATAGATATGCTCATTTAGACTACAGTAGACATGCTCATTTAGACTACAATAGACGTGCTCATTTAGACTACACAAGACATGCTCATTTAGACTACAATAGACGTGCTCATTTAGACTACAATAGACATGCTCATTTAGACTACAATAGACGTGCTCATTTAGACTACAATAGACATGCTCATTTAGACTACAATAGACATGCTCATTTAGACTACAATAGACATGCTCATTTAGACTTTAATAGACATGCTCATTTAGACTACAATAGACATGCTCATTTAGACTTTAATAGACATGCTCATTTAGACTACAATAAACATGCTCATTTAGACTACAATAGACATCTCATTTAGACAACAATAGACATGCTCATTTAGACTACAATAGACGTGCTCATTTAGACTACAATAGACATGCTAATTTAGACTACAATAGACATGCTCATTTAGACTTTAATAGACATGCTCATTTAGTCTACAATAGACATCTCATTTAGACTTTAATAGACATGCTCATTTAGACTACAATAGACATGCTCATTTAGACTACAATAGACATGCTCATTTAGACTTCAATAGACATGCTCATTTAGACTACAATAGACATGCTCATTTAGACTTTAATAGACATGCTCATTTAGACTACAATAGACATCTCATATAGACTACAATAGACAAGCTCATTCAGACTTCAATAGACATGCTCATTTAGACTACAATAGACGTCTCATTCAGACTACAACAGACATCTCATTCACACTACAATAGACATGCTCATTTAAACTACAATAGACATGCTCATTTAGACTTTAATAGACATGCTCATTTAGACTACAATAGACATGTCATTTAGACTACAATAGACATGCTCATTTAGACTTTAATAAAGAGGCTCATTTAGACTACAATAGACATCTCATTTAGACTACAATAGACATGCTCATTAAGACTACAATAGACATCTCATTTAGACTACAATAGACATCTCATTTCGACTACAATAGACATGCTCATTTAGAATTTAATAGACATGCTCATTTAGACTACAATAGACCTCTCATTTAGACTACAATAGACATCTCATTCAGACTACAATAGATATGCTCATTTAGACTACAATAGACATGCTCATTTAGACTACAATAGACGTGCTCATTTAGACTACAATAGACATGCTTATTTAGACTACAATAGACGTGCTCATTTAGACTACAATAGACATGCTCATTAGACTACAATAGACATCTCATTTAGACTGCAATAGACATGCTCATTTAGACTACAATAGACATGCTCATTTAGACTACAATAGACATGCTCATTTAGACTACAATAGACGTGCTCATTTAGACTACAATAGACATGCTCATTCAGACTACAATAGACATGCTCATTTAGACTACAATAGACATCTCATTTAGACTACAATAGACGTGCTTATTTAAACTACAATAGGCATGCTCATTTAGACTACAATAGACATCTCAATTAGACTGCAATAGACATGTTCATTTAGACTACAATAGACGTGCTCATTTAGACTACAATAGACATGCTCATTTAGACTACAAAAGACGTGCTCATTTAGACTACAATAGACGTGCTCATTTAGACTACAATAGATATGCTCATTTAGACTACAATAGACGTGCTCATTTAGACTACAATTGACATGCTCATTTAGACTACAATCGACGTGCTCATTTAGACTACAATAGACATGATCATTTAGACTACAATAGACATGCTCATTTAGACTACAAAAGACATCTCATTTAAAATGCAATAGACATGCTCATTTAGACTACAATAGACATGCTCATTTAAACTACAATAGACATGCTCATTTAGACTACAATAGACGTGCTCATTTAGACTACAATAGACGTCATTTAGACTACAATAGACATGCTCATTTAGACTACAATAGACATGCTCATTTAGACTACAATAGACGTGCTCATTTAGACTACAAAAGACATGCTCATTCAGACTACAATAGACGTGCTCATTTAGACTACAATAGACATGCTCATTTAGACTAAAATAGACGTGCTCATTTAGACTACAATTGACATGCTCATTTAGACTACAATAGACGTGCTCATTTAGACTACAATAGACATGATCATTTAGACTACAATAGACATGCTCATTTAGACTACAATAGACATCTCATTTAAAATTCAATAGACATGCTCATTTAGACTACAATAGACATGCTCATTTAAACTACAATAGACATGCTCATTTAGACTACAATAGACGTGCTCATTTAGACTACAATAGACATGCTCATTTAGACTACAATAGACGTGCTCGTTTAGACTTCAATAGACATGCTCATTTAGACTTTAATAGACATGCTCATTTAGTCTACAATAGACATGCTCATTTAGTCTACAATAGACATGCTCATTTAGACTTTAATAGACATGCTCATTTAGACTACAATTGACATGCTCATTTAGACTTTAATAGACATGCTCATTTAGACTACAATAGACATCTCATATAGACTACAATAGACAAGCTCATTCAGACTTCAATAGACATGCTCATTTAGACTACAACAGACATCTCATTTAGACTACAATAGACATCTCATTTAGACTACAACAGACATCTCATTCACACTACAATAGACATCTCATTTAGACTACAATAGACATGCTCATTAAGACTACAATAGACATCTCATTTAGACTACAATAGACATCTCATTTCGACTACAATAGACATGCTCATTTAGACTTTAATAGACATGCTCATTCAGACTACCATAGACCTCTCATTTAGACTACAATAGACACCTCATTCAGACTACAATAGATATGCTCATTTAGACTACAATAGACATGCTCATTTAGACTACAATAGACGTGCTCATTTAGACTACAATAGACATGCTTATTTAGACTACAATAGACGTGCTCATTTAGACTACAATAGACATGCTCATTTAGACTACAATAGACATCTCATTTAGACTGAAATAGACATGCTCATTTAGACTACAATAGACATGCTCATTTAGAATACAATAGACATGCTCATTTAGACTACAATAGACGTGCTCATTTAGACTACAATAGACATGCTAATTCAGACTACAATAGACATGCTCATTTAGACTACAATAGACATCTCATTTAGACTACAATAGACGTGCTTATTTAGACTACAATAGGCATGCTCATTTAGACTACAATAGACATCTCAATTAGACTGCAATAGACATGTTCATTTAGACTACAATAGACGTGCTCATTTAGACTACAATAGACATGCTCATTTAGACTACAAAAGACGTGCTTATTTAGACTACAATAGACGTGCTCATTTAGACTACAATAGACATGCTCATTTAGGCTACAATAGACGTGCTCATTTAGACTACAATTGACATGCTCATTTATACTACAATAGACGTGCTCATTTAGACTACAATAGACATGATCATTTAGACTACAATAGACATGCTCATTTAGACTACAATAGACATCTCATTTAAAATGCAATAGACATGCTCATTTAGACTACAATAGACATGCTCATTTAAACTACTATAGACATGCTCATTTAGACTACAATAGACGTGCTCATTTAGACTACAATAGACATGTCATTTAGACTACAATAGACATGCTCATTTAGACTACAATAGACATGCTCATTTAGACTACAATAGACGTGCTCATTTAGACTACAAAAGACATGCTCATTCAGACTACAATAGACGTGCTCATTTAGACTACAATAGACATGCTCATTTAGACTTCAATAGACGTGCTCATTTAGCCTACAATTGACATGCTCATTTAGACTACAATAGACGTGCTCATTTAGACTACAATAGACATGATCATTTAGACTACAATAGACATGCTCATTTAGACTACAATAGACATCTCATTTAAAATGCAATAGACATGCTCATTTAGACTACAATAGACATGCTCATTTAAACTACAATAGACATGCTCATTTTGACTACAATAGACGTGCTCATTTAGACTACAATAGACATGCTCATTTAGACTACAATAGACGTGCTCATTCAGACTACAATAGACATCTCATTTAGACTACAATAGACGTGCTCATTTAGACTACAATAGACATGCTCATTTAGACTACAATAGGCATCTCATTTAGACTGCAATAGACGTGCTCATTTAGACTACAATAGACGTGCTCATTTAGACTACAATAGACGTGCTCATTTAGACTACAATAGACATGCTCATTTAGACTTCAATAGACATCTCATTTAGACTGCAATAGACATGCTCATTTAGACTACAATAGACATGCTCATTTAGACTTCAATAGACATCTCATTTAGACTACAATAGACGTGCTCATTTAGACTACAATAGACATGCTCATTTAGACTACAATAGACATGCTCATTTAGACTTTAATAGACATGCTCATTTAGTCCACAATAGACATGCTCATTTAGACTTTAATAGACATGCTCATTTAGACTACAATAGACATGCTCATTTAGACTTTAATAGACATGCTCATTTAGACTACAATAGACATCTCATTTAGACTACAATAGATAAGCTCATTTAGACTTTAATAGACATGCTCATTTAGACTACAATAGACGTCTCATTTAGACTACAACAGACATCTCATTCACACTACAATAGACATGCTCATTTAGACTACAATAGACATCTCATTTAGACTACAATAGACATGCTCATTTAGACTTTGATATACATGCTCATTTAGACTACAATAGACGTCTCATTTAGACTACAACAGACATCTCATTCACACTACAATAGACATGCTCATTTAGACTACAATAGACATGCTCATTTAGACTTTAATAGACATGCTCATTGAGACTACAATAGACATGTCATTTAGACTACAATAGACATGCTCATTCAGACTTTAATAAAGAGGCTCATTTAGACTACAATAGACATCTCGTTTAGACTACAATAGACATGCTCATCAAGACTACAATAGACATCTCATTTAGACTACAATAGACATCTCATTTCGACTACAATAGACATCTCATTTCGACTACAATAGACATGCCCATTTAGACTTCAATAGACATGCTCATTTAGACTACAATAGACATCTCAATTAGACTACAATAGACATCTCATTCAGACTACAATAGATATGCTCATTTAGACTACAATAGACATGCTCATTTAGACTACAATAGACGTGCTCATTTAGACTACAATAGACATGCTCATTTAGACTACAATAGACGTGCTCATTTAGACTACAATAGACATGCTCATTTAGACTACAATAGACATCTCATTTAGACTGCAATAGACATGCTCATTTAGACTACAACAGACATGCTCATTTAGACTACAGTAGACATGCTCATTTAGACTACAATAGACGTGCTCATTTAGACTTCAATAGACATGCTCATTTAGACTACAATAGACATCTCATTTAGACTACAATAGGCATGCTCATTTAGACTACAATAGACATGCTCATTTAGACTACAATAGGCATGCTCATTTAGACTACAATAGGCATGCTCATTTAGACTACAATAGACATCTCAATTAGACTGCAATAGACATGTTCATTTAGACTACAATAGACGTGCTCATTTAGACTACAATAGACATGCTCATTTAGACTACAAAAGACTTGCTCATTTAGACTACAATAGACATGCTTATTTAGACTACAATAAACGTGCTCATTTAGACTACAATAGACATCTCATTCAGACTACAATAGACATGCTCATTTAGACTACAATAGACGTGCTCATTTAGACTACAATAGACATGCTCATTTAGACTACAATAGACATGCTCATTTAGACTTTAGTAGACATGCATATTTAGACTAAATAGACATGCTTATTTAGACTTTAATAGACATGCTCATTTAGACTTTAATAGACCTGCTCATTTAGACTACAATAGACATCTCATTTAGACCACAATAGACATGCTCATTTAGACTACAATAGACATCTCATTTAGACTACAATAGACATCTCATTTAGACTACAACTGACATCTCATTCAGACTACAATAGACATGCTCATTTAGACTTTAATAGACCTGCTCATTTAGACTACAATAGACATCTCATTTAGACCACAATAGACATGCTCATTTAGACTTTAATAGACATGCTCATTTAGACTACAATAGACATCTCATTTAGACTACAACTGACATCTCATTCAGACTACAATAGACATGCTCATTTAGACTACAATAGACATGCTCATATAGACTTTAATAGACATTCTCATTTAGACTACAATAGACATGTCATTTAGACTACAATAGACATGCTCATTTAGACTTTAATAAAGAGGCTCATTTAGACTACAATAAACATCTTATTTAGACTACAAAAGACATGCTCATTTAGACTACAATAGACATCTCATTTAAAATGCTATAAACATGCTCATTTTGACTAAAATAGACATGCTCATTTAGACTACAATAGACATGCTCATTTAGACTACAATAGACATGCTCATTTAGACTACAATAGAAATGCTTCTTTAGACTACAATAGACATCTCATTTAGACTACAATAGACATGCTCATTTAGACTACAATAGACGTGCTCATTTAGACTACAATAGACATGCTCATTTAGACTACAATAGACATGCTCAATTAGACTACAATAGACCTCTCATTTAGACTACAATATATGTGCTCATTTAGACTACAATAGACATGCTCATTTAGACTACAATAGACATGCTCATTTAGACTTCAATAGACGTGCTCATTTAGACTACAATAGACATGCTCATTTAGACTACAATAGACGTGCTCATTTAGACTACAATAAACATCTCATTTAGACTACAATAGACATCTCATTTAGACTACAATAGACATGCTCATCTAGACTACAACAGACAACCTCATTTAGACTACAATAGACATCTCATTTAGACTACAATAGACATCTCATTTAGACTACAATAGATATGCTCATCTAGACTACAATAGACATGCTCATTTAGACTACAATAGACGTGCTCATTTAGACTACAATGGACATGCTCATTTAGACTACAATAGACGTGCTCATTTAGACTACAATAGACATGCTCATTTAGACTACAATAGACATGCTCATTTAGACTACAATAGACATCTCATTCAGACTACAATAGACATGCTCATTTAGACTACAATAGACGTGCTCATTTAGACTACAATAGACGTGCTCATTTAGACTACAATAGACATGCTCATTTAGACTACAATAGACGTGCTCATTTAGACTACAATAGACATGCTCATTTAGACTACAATAGACGTGCTCATTTAGACTACAATAGACATGCTTATTTAGACTACAATAGACGTGCTCATTTAGACTACAATAGACATGCTCATTTAGACTACAATAGACATCTCATTTAGACTGCAATAGACATGCGCATTTAGACTACAATAGACATGCTCATTTAGACTACAATAGACATGCTCATTTAGACTACAATAGACATGCTCTTTTAGACTACAATAGACATGCTCATTTAGACTACAATAGACGTGCTCATTTAGACTACAATAGACATGCTCATTTAGACTACAATAGACATCTCATTTAGACTACAATAGACGTGCTCATTTAGACTACAATAGGCATGCTCATTTAGACTACAATAGACATCTCAATTAGACTGCAATAGACATGTTCATTTAGACTACAATAGACGTGCTCATTTAGACTACAATAGACATGCTCATTTAGACTACAATAGACATGCTCATTTAGACTACAATAGACATCTCATTTAGACTACAGTAGACATGCTCATTTAGACTACAATAGACGTGCTCATTCAGACTACAATAGACATGCTCATTTAGACTACAATAAATGTGCTCATTTAGACTACAATAGACATCTCATTTAGACTACAGTAGACATGCTCATTTAGACTACAATAGACGTGCTCATTTAGACTACAAAAGACGTGCTCATTCAGACTACAATAGACATGCTCATTTAGACTACAATAAATGTGCTCATTTAGACTACAATAGACATCTCATTTAGACTACAGTAGACATGCTCATTTAGACTACAATAGACGTGCTCATTTAGACTACAATAGACATGCTCATTTAGACTACAATAGACATGCTCATTTAGACTTTAGTAGACATGCTCATTTAGACTACAATAGACATGCTCATTTAGACTTAAATAGACATGCTCATTTAGACTACAATAGTCATGCTCATTTAGACTTTAATAGACCTGCTCATTTAGACTACAATAGACATCTCATTTAGACTACAATAGACATGCTCATTTAGACTTTAATAGACATGCTCATTTAAACTACAATAGACATCTCATTTAGACTACAACAGACATCTTATTCAGACTACAATAGACATACTCATTTAGACTACAATAGACATGCTCATTTAGACTACAATAGACATGCTCATTTAGACTTTAATAGACATGCTCATTTAGACTACGATAGACATGTCATTTAGACTACAATAGACATGCTCATTTAGACTTTAATAGAGAGGCTCATTTAGACTGCAATAGACATCTCATTTAGACTACAAAAGACATGCTCATTTAGACTACAATAGACATCTCATTTAAAATGCAATAGACATGCTCATTTAGACTACAATAGACATGTTCATTTAGACAACAATAGATATGCTCATTTAGACTACAAAAGACATGCTCATTTAGACTACAATAGACATCTCATTTAGACTACAATAGACATCTCATTTAGACTACAATAGACATGCTCATTTAGACTACAATAGACATGCTCCTTTAGACTACAATAGACATCTCATTTAGACTACAATAGACATGCTCATTTAGTCTTTGATAGACATGCTCATTTAGACTACAATAGACGTGCTCATTTAGACTACAATAGACATGCTCATTTAGACTACAATAGACATGCTCATTTAGACTACAATAGACATCTCATTTAGACTACAATATACATGCTCATTTAGACTACAATAGACATGCTCATTTAGACTACAATAGACATGCTCATTTAGACTACAATAGACATCTCATTTAGACTACAATAGACATGCTCATTTAGACTTTATCAGACATGCTCATTTAGACTACAATAGACATACTCATTTAGACAACAATAGACGTGCTATTTTAGACTACAATAGACATGCTCATTTAGACTACAATAGACGTGCACATTTAGACAACAATAGACATCTCATGTAGACTACAATAGAAATGCTCATTTAGACTTTAATAAACAGGCTCATTCAGACTACAATAGACATCTCATTTAGACTACAATAGACATGCTCATTTAGACTACAATAGACATGCTCATTTAGACTTCAATAGACGTGCTCAATTAGACAACAATAGACATCTCTTGTAGACTACAATAGAAATGCTCATTTAGACTTTAATAAACAGGCTCATTCAGACTACAATAGACATCTCATTTAGACTACAATAGACATGCTCATTTAGACTACAATAGACATCTCATTTAGACTAGAATAGACATCTTATTTAGACTACAATAGACATGCTCATTTAGACTAGAATAGACATGCTCCTTTAGACTACATAGACATCTTCTTTAGACTACAATAGACATGCTCATTTAGACTTTAATAGATGTGCTCATTTAGACTACAATAGACGTGCTCATTTAGACTACAATAGACATGCTCATTTAGACTACAATAGACATGCTCATTTAGACTACAATAGACATTTCATTTAGACTACAATAGACATGCTCATGTAGATTTCAAAAGACATGCTCATTTAGACTACAATAGCCATGCTTATTTAGACTACAATAGACGTGCTCATTTCGACTACAGTAAACATGCTCATTTAGATTACAATAGAGATCTCATTTAGACTACAATAGACATGCTCATTTAGACTACAATAGACATGCTCATTTAGACTTTAATAGACATGCTCATTTTGACTACAATAGACATCTCATTTAGACTACAATAGACAAGCTCATTTAGACTTTAATAGACATGCTCATTTAGACTACAATGGACGTCTCATTTAGACTACAACAGACATCTCATTAACACTAAATAGACATGCTCATTTAGACTACAATAGAAATGCTCATTTACACTTTAATAGACATGCTCATTTAGACTACAATAGACATGTCATTTAGGCTACAATAGACATGCTCATTTAGACTTTAATAAAGAGGCTCATTTAGACTACAATAGACATCTCATTTAGACTACAATAGACATGCTCATTAAGACTACCATAGACATCTCATTTAGACTACAATAGACATCTCATTTCGACTACAATAGACATGCTCATTTGACTTTAATAGACATGCTCATTTAGACTACAATAGACATCTCATTTAGACTACAATAGACATCTCATTCAGACTACAATAGATATGCTCATTTAGACTACAATAGACACGCTCATTTAGACTGCAATAGACATGCTCATTTAGACTACAATAGACATGCTCATTTAGACTACAATAGACATGCTCATTTAGACTACAATAGACATGCTCATTTAGACTACAATAGACGTGCTCATTTAGACTACAATAGACATGCACATTTAGACTACAATAGACATCTCATTTAGACTACAATAGACGTGCTCATTTAGACTACAATAGGCATGCTCATTTAGACTACAATAGACATCTCAATTAGACTGCAATAGACATGTTCATTTAGACTACAATAGACGTGCTCATTTAGACTACAATAGACATGCTCATTTAGACTACAATAGACATGTCATTTAGACTACAATAGACATGCTCATTTAGACTTTAATAAAGAGGCTCATTTAGACTACAATAGACATCTCATTTAGACTACAATAGACATGCTCATTAGGACTACAATAGACATCTCATTTAGACTACAATAGACATCTCATTTCGACTACAATAGACATGCTCATTTAGACTTTAATAGACATGCTCATTTAGACTACAATAGACATCTCATTTAGACTACAATAGACATCTCATTCAGACTACAATAGATATGCTCATTTAGACTACAATAGACATGCTCATTTAGACTACAATAGACGTGCTCATTTAGCCTACAATAGACATGCTTATTTAGACTACAATAGACGTGCTCATTTAGACTACAATAGACATGCTCACTTAGACTACAATAGACATCTCATTTAGACTGCAATAGACATGCTCATTTAGACTACAATAGACATGCTCATTTAGACTACAATAGACATGCTCATTTAGACTACAATAGACGTGCTCATTTAGACTACAATAGACATGCTCATTTAGACTACAATAGACGTGCTCATTTAAACTACAATAGACATGCTCATTTAGACTATAATAGACATCTCATTTAGACTACAATAGACGTGCTCATTTAGACTACAATAGGCATGCTCATTTAGACTACAATAGACATCTCAATTAGACTGCAATAGACATGTTCATTTAGACTACAATAGACGTGCTCATTTAGACTACAATAGACATGCTCATTTAGACTACAAAAGACGTGCTCATTTAGACTACAATAGACATGCTCATTTAGACTACAATAAATATGCTCATTTAGACTACAATAGACACGCTCATTTAGACTACAATAGACATGTCATTTAGACTACAATAGACATGCTCATTTAGACTTTAATAAAGAGGCTCATTTAGACTACAATAAACATCTTATTTAGACTACAAAAGACATGCTCATTTAGACTACAATAGACATCTCATTTAAAATGCTATAAACATGCTCATTTTGACTAAAATAGACATGCTCATTTAGACTACAATAGACATGCTCATTTAGACTACAATAGACATGCTCATTTAGACTACAATAGAAATGCTTCTTTAGACTACAATAGACATCTCATTTAGACTACAATAGACATGCTCATTTAGACTACAATAGACGTGCTCATTTAGACTACAATAGACATGCTCATTTAGACTACAATAGACATGCTCAATTAGACTACAATAGACCTCTCATTTAGACTACAATATATGTGCTCATTTAGACTACAATAGACATGCTCATTTAGACTACAATAGACATGCTCATTTAGACTTCAATAGACGTGCTCATTTAGACTACAATAGACATGCTCATTTAGACTACAATAGACGTGCTCATTTAGACTACAATAAACATCTCATTTAAACTACAATAGACATCTCATTTAGACTACAATAGACATGCTCATCTAGACTACAACAGACAACCTCAT
Source organism: Morinoia aosen (assembly GCA_030386875.1). Taxonomy (NCBI): domain Eukaryota; kingdom Metazoa; phylum Arthropoda; class Malacostraca; order Amphipoda; family Talitridae; genus Morinoia; species Morinoia aosen. Next base: position 43,215,305 of record CM059565.1, on the reverse strand, counting down.
TTAGACTACAATAGACATCTCATTTAGACTACAATAGACATCTCATTTAGACTACAATAGATATGCTCATCTAGACTACAATAGACATGCTCATTTAGACTACAATAGACGTGCTCATTTAGACTACAATGGACATGCTCATTTAGACTACAATAGACGTGCTCATTTAGACTACAATAGACATGCTCATTTAGACTACAATAGACATGCTCATTTAGACTACAATAGACATCTCATTCAGACTACAATAGACATGCTCATTTAGACTACAATAGACGTGCTCATTTAGACTACAATAGACGTGCTCATTTAGACTACAATAGACATGCTCATTTAGACTACAATAGACGTGCTCATTTAGACTACAATAGACATGCTCATTTAACCTACAATAGACGTGCTCATTTAGACTACAATAGACATGCTTATTTAGACTACAATAGACGTGCTCATTTAGACTACAATAGACATGCTCATTTAGACTACAATAGACATCTCATTTAGACTGCAATAGACATGCGCATTTAGACTACAATAGACATGCTCATTTAGACTACAATAGACATGCTCATTTAGACTACAATAGACATGCTCATTTAGACTACAATAGACATGCTCATTTAGACTACAATAGACGTGCTCATTTAGACTACAATAGACATGCTCATTTAGACTACAATAGACATCTCATTTAGACTACAATAGACGTGCTCATTTAGACTACAATAGGCATGCTCATTTAGACTACAATAGACATCTCAATTAGACTGCAATAGACATGTTCATTTAGACTACAATAGACGTGCTCATTTAGACTACAATAGACATGCTCATTTAGACTACAAAAGACGTGCTCATTCAGACTACAATAGACATGCTCATTTAGACTACAATAAATGTGCTCATTTAGACTACAATAGACATCTCATTTAGACTACAGTAGACATGCTCATTTAGACTACAATAGACATGCTCATTTAGACTTTAATAGACATGCTCATTTTGACTACAATAGACATCTCATTTAGACTACAATAGACAAGCTCATTTAGACTTTAATAGACATGCTCATTTAGACTACAATGGACGTCTCATTTAGACTACAACAGACATCTCATTAACACTAAATAGACATGCTCATTTAGACTACAATAGAAATGCTCATTTACACTTTAATAGACATGCTCATTTAGACTACAATAGACATGTCATTTAGGCTACAATAGACATGCTCATTTAGACTTTAATAAAGAGGCTCATTTAGACTACAATAGACATCTCATTTAGACTACAATAGACATGCTCATTAAGACTACCATAGACATCTCATTTAGACTACAATAGACATCTCATTTCGACTACAATAGACATGCTCATTTGACTTTAATAGACATGCTCATTTAGACTACAATAGACATCTCATTTAGACTACAATAGACATCTCATTCAGACTACAATAGATATGCTCATTTAGACTACAATAGACACGCTCATTTAGACTGCAATAGACATGCTCATTTAGACTACAATAGACATGCTCATTTAGACTACAATAGACATGCTCATTTAGACTACAATAGACATGCTCATTTAGACTACAATAGACGTGCTCATTTAGACTACAATAGACATGCACATTTAGACTACAATAGACATCTCATTTAGACTACAATAGACGTGCTCATTTAGACTACAATAGGCATGCTCATTTAGACTACAATAGACATCTCAATTAGACTGCAATAGACATGTTCATTTAGACTACAATAGACGTGCTCATTTAGACTACAATAGACATGCTCATTTAGACTACAATAGACATGTCATTTAGACTACAATAGACATGCTCATTTAGACTTTAATAAAGAGGCTCATTTAGACTACAATAGACATCTCATTTAGACTACAATAGACATGCTCATTAGGACTACAATAGACATCTCATTTAGACTACAATAGACATCTCATTTCGACTACAATAGACATGCTCATTTAGACTTTAATAGACATGCTCATTTAGACTACAATAGACATCTCATTTAGACTACAATAGGCATCTCATTCAGACTACAATAGATATGCTCATTTAGACTACAATAGACATGCTCATTTAGACTACAATAGACGTGCTCATTTAGCCTACAATAGACATGCTTATTTAGACTACAATAGACGTGCTCATTTAGACTACAATAGACATGCTCACTTAGACTACAATAGACATCTCATTTAGACTGCAATAGACATGCTCATTTAGACTACAATAGACATGCTCATTTAGACTACAATAGACATGCTCATTTAGACTACAATAGACGTGCTCATTTAGACTACAATAGACATGCTCATTAAGACTACAATAGACGTGCTCATTTAAACTACAATAGACATGCTCATTTAGACTATAATAGACATCTCATTTAGACTACAATAGACGTGCTCATTTAGACTACAATAGGCATGCTCATTTAGACTACAATAGACATCTCAATTAGACTGCAATAGACATGTTCATTTAGACTACAATAGACGTGCTCATTTAGACTACAATAGACATGCTCATTTAGACTACAAAAGACGTGCTCATTTAGACTACAATAGACATGCTCATTTAGACTACAATAAATATGCTCATTTAGACTACAATAGACATCTCATTTAGACTACAATAGACATGCTCATTTAGACTACAATAGACGTGCTCATTTAGACTACAATAGACATGCTCATTTAGACTACAATAGACATGCTCATTTAGACTTTAGTAGACATGCTCATTTAGACTACAATAGACATGCTCATTTAGACTTTAATAGACCTGCTCATTTAGACTACAATAGACATCTCATTTAGACTACAATAGACATGCTCATTTAGACTTTAATAGACATGCTCATTTAGACTACAATAGACATCTCATTTAGACTACAACAGACATCTTATTCAGACTACAATAGACATACTCATTTAGACTACAATAGAGATGCTCATTTAGACTTTAATAGACATGCTCATTTAGACTACAATAGACATGTCATTTAGACTACAATAGACATGCTCATTTAGACTTTAATAGACATGCTCATTTAGACTACAATAGACATCTCATTTCGACTACAATAGACATGCTCATTTAGACTTTAATAGACATGCTTATTTAGACTACAATAGACATCTCATTTAGACTACAATAGACATCTCATTCAGACTACAATAGATATGCTCATTTAGACTACAATAGACATGCTCATTTAGACTACAATAGACGTGCTCATTTAGACTACAATAGACATGCTTATTTAGACTACAATAGACGTGCTCATTTAGACTACAATAGACATGCTCATTTAGACTACAATAGACATCTCATTTAGACTGCAATAGACATGCTCATTTAGACTACAATAGACATGCTCATTTAGACTACAATAGACATGCTCATTTAGATTACAATAGACGTGCTCATTCAGACTACAATAGACATGCTCATTTAGACTACAATAGACGTGCTCATTTAGACTACAATAGACATGCTCATTTAGACTACAATAGACATCTCATTTAGACTACAATAGACGTGCTCATTTAGACTACAATAGGCATGCTCATTTAGACTACAATAGACATCTCAATTAGACTGCAATAGACATGTTCATTTAGACTACAATAGACGTGCTCATTTAGACTACAATAGACATGCTCATTTAGACTACAAAAGACGTGCTCATTTAGACTACAATAGACATGCTCATTTAGACTACAATAGACATGGTCATTTAGACTTAAATAGACATGCTCATTTAGACTACAATAGTCATGCTCATTTAGACTTTAATAGACCTGCTCATTTAGACTACAATAGACATCTCATTTAGACTACAATAGACATGCTGATTTAGACTTTAATAGACATGCTCATTTAGACTACAATAGACATCTCATTTAGACTACAACAGACATCTTATTCAGACTACAATAGACATACTCATTTAGACTACAATAGACATGCTCATTTAGACTTTAATAGACATGTTCATTTAGACTACAATAGACATGTCATTTAGACTACAAAAGACATGCTCATTTAGACTACAATAGACATCTCATTCAAAATGCAATAGACATGCTCATTTAGACTACAATAGACATCTCATTTAGACTACAATAGACATCTCATTTAGACTACAATAGACATGCTCATTTAGACTACAATAGACATGCTCCTTTAGACTACAATAGACATCTCATTTAGACTACAATAGACATGCTCATTTAGTCTTTAATAGACATGCTCATTTAGACTACAATAGACGTGCTCATTTAGACTACAATAGACATGCTCATTTAGACTACAATAGACATGCTCATTTAGACTACAATAGACATCTCATTTACACTTTAATAGACATGCTCATTTAGACTACAATAGACATGTCATTTAGACTACAATAGACATGCTCATTTAGACTTTAATAAAGAGGCTCATTTAGACTACAATAGACATCTCATTTAGACTACAATAGACATGCTCATTAAGACTACAATAGACATCTCATTTAGACTACAATAGACATCTCATTTCGACTACAATAGACATGCTCATTTAGACTTTAATAGACATGCTCATTTAGACTACAATAGACATCTCATTTAGACTACAATAGACATCTCATTCAGACTACAATAGATATGCTCATTTAGACTACAATAGACATGCTCATTTAGAGTACAATAGACGTGCTCATTTAGACTACAATAGACATGCTTATTTAGACTACAACAGACGTGCTCATTTAGACTACAATAGACATGCTCATTTAGACTACAATAGACATCTCATTTAGACTGCAATAGACATGCTCATTTAGACTACAATAGACATGCTCATTTAGACTACAATAGACATGCTCATTTAGACTACAATAGACGTGCTCATTTAGACTACAATAGACATGCTCATTTAGACTACAATAGACGTGCTCATTTAGACTACAATAGACATGCACATTTAGACTACAATAGACATCTCATTTAGACTACAATAGACGTGCTCATTTAGACTACAATAGGCATGCTCATTTAGACTACAATAGACATCTCAATTAGACTGCAATAGACATGTTCATTTAGACTACAATAGACGTGCTCATTTAGACTACAATAGACATGCTCATTTAGACTACAATAGACATGTCATTTAGACTACAATAGACATGCTCATTTAGACTTTAATAAAGAGGCTCATTTAGACTACAATAGACATCTCATTTAGACTACAATAGACATGCTCATTAGGACTACAATAGACATCTCATTTAGACTACAATAGACATCTCATTTCGACTACAATAGACATGCTCATTTAGACTTTAATAGACATGCTCATTTAGACTTCAATAGACATCTCATTTAGACTACAATAGACATCTCATTCAGACTACAATAGATATGCTCATTTAGACTACAATAGACATGCTCATTTAGACTACAATAGACGTGCTCATTTAGACTACAATAGACATGCTTATTTAGACTACAATAGACGTGCTCATATAGACTACAATAGACATGCTCACTTAGACTACAATAGACATCTCATTTAGACTGCAATAGACATGCTCATTTAGACTACAATAGACATGCTCATTCAGACTACAATAGACATGCTCATTTAGACTACAATAGACGTGCTCATTTAGACTACAATAGACATGCTCTTTTAGACTACAATAGACGTGCTCATTTAGACTACAATAGACATGCTCATTTAGACTACAATAGACATCTCATTTAGACAACAATAGACGTGCTCATTTAGACTACAATAGGCATGCTCATTTAGACTACAATAGACATCTCAATTAGACTGCAATAGACATGTTCATTTAGACTACAATAGACATCTCATTTAGACTACAATAGACGTGCTCATTTAGACTACAATAGACATGCTCATTTAGACTACAAAAGACGTGCTCATTTAGACTACAATAGACATGCTCATTTAGACTACAATAAATGTGCTCATTTAGACTACAATAGACATCTCATTTAGACTACAATAGACATGCTCATTTAGACTACAATAGACGTGCTCATTTAGACTACAATAGACATGCTAATTTAGACTACAATAGACATGCTCATTTAGACTTTAGTAGACATGCTCATTTAGATAACAATAGACATGCTCATTTAGACTTAAATAGACATGCTCATTTAGACTTTAATAGACCTGCTCATTTAGACTACAATAGACATCTCATTTAGACTACAAAAGACATGCTCATTTAGACTTTAATAGACATGCTCATTTAGACTACAATAGACATGCTCATTTAGACTTTAATAGACATGCTCACTTAGACTACAATAGACATGTCATTTAGACTACAATAGACATGCTCATTTAGACTTTAATAAAGAGGCTCATTTAGACTGCAATAGACATGCTCATTTGGACTTTAATAAAGAGGCTCATTTAGACTACAAAAGACATGCTCATTTAGACTACAATAGACATCTCATTTAAAATGCAATAGACATGCTCCTTTAGACTACAATAGAAATGTTCATTTAGACTACAATAGATATGCTCATTTAGACTACAAAAGACATGCTCATTTAGACTACAATAGACATCTCATTTAGACTACAATAGACATCTCATTTAGACTACAATAGACATGCTCATTTAGACTACAATAGACATGCTCCATTAGACTACAATAGACATCTCATTTAGACTACAATAGACATGCTCATTTAGTCTTTAATAGACATGCTCATTTAGACTACAATAGACGTGCTCATTTAGACTACAATAGACATGCTCATTTAGACTACAATAGACATGCTCATTTAGACTACAATAGACATCTCATTTAGACTACAATATACATGCTCATTTAGACTACAATAGACATGCTCATTTAGACTACAATAGACATGCTCATTTAGACTACAATAGACATCTCATTTAGACTACAATAGACATGCTCATTTATACTACAATAGACGTGCTCATTTAGACTACAATAGACATGCTCATTTAGACTACAATAGACATGCTCATTTAGACTACAATAGACATCTCATTTAGACTACAATATACATGCTCATTTAGACTACAATAGACATGCTCATTTAGACTACAATAGACATGCTCATTTAGACAACAATAGACGTGCTAATTTAGACTACAATGAAAATGCTCATTTAGACTACAATAGACATGCTCATTTAGACTACAATAGACATGCTCATTTAGACTACAATAGACGTGCTCATTTAGATTACAATAGACATCTCATGTAGACTACAATAGAAATGCTCATTTAGACTTTAATAAACAGGCTCATTCAGACTACAATAGACATCTCATTTAGACTACAATAGACATGCTCATTTAGACTACAATAGACATCTCATTTAGACTACAATAGACATCTTATTTAGACTACAATAGACATCCTCACTTAGACTAAAATAGACATGCTCCTTTAGACTACAATAGACATCTCCTTTAGACTACAATAGACATGCTCATTTAGACTTTAATAGATGTGCTCATTTAGACTACAATAGGCGTGCTCATTTAGACTACAATAGACATGCTCATTTAGACTACAATAGACATGCTCATTTAGACTACAATAGACATCTCATTTAGACTACAATAGACATGCTCATTTAGACTACAATAGACATCTCATTTAGACTACAATAGACATCTCATTTAGACTTCAAAAGACATGCTCATTTAGACTACAATAGACATGCTCATTTAGACAACAATAGACGTGCTCATTTTGACTACAGTAAACATGCTCATTTAGATTACAATAGAGATCTCATTTAGACTACAATAGACATGCTCATTTAGACTACAATAGACGTGCTCATTTAACCTACAATAGACATGCTCATTTAGACTACAATAGACATCTCATTTAGACAACAATAGACGTGCTCATTTAGACTACAATAGGCATGCTCATTTAGACTACAATAGACATCTCAATTAGACTGCAATAGACATGTTCATTTAGACTACAATAGACGTGCTCATTTAGACTACAATAGACATGCTCATTTAGACTACAAAAGACGTGCTCATTTAGACTACAATAGACATGCTCATTTAGACTACAATAAATGTGCTCATTTAGACTACAATAGACATCTCATTTAGACTACAATAGACATGCTCATTTAGACTACAATAGACGTGCTCATTTAGACTACAATAGACATGCTAATTTAGACTACAATAGACATGCTCATTTAGACTTTAGTAGACATGCCCATTTAGATAACAATAGACATGCTCATTTAGACTTAAATAGACATGCTCATTTAGACTACAATAGTCATGCTCATTTAGACTTTAATAGACCTGCTCATTTAGACTACAATACACATCTCATTTAGACTACAAAAGACATGCTCATTTAGACTTTAATAGACATGCTCATTTAGACTACAATAGACATGCTCATTTAGACTTTAATAGACATGCTCACTTAGACTACAATAGACATGTCATTTAGACTACAATAGACATGCTCATTTAGACTTATTTTAAAGAGGCTCATTTAGACTGCAATAGACATGCTCATTTAGACTTTAATAAAGAGGCTCATTTAGACTACAAAAGACATGCTCATTTAGACTACAATAGACATCTCATTTAAAATGCAATAGACATGCTCATTTAGACTACAATAGAAATGTTCATTTAGACTACAATAGATATGCTCATTTAGACTACAAAAGACATGCTCATTTAGACTACAATAGACATCTCATTTAGACTACAATAGACATCTCATTTAGACTACAATAGACATGCTCATTTAGACTACAATAGACATGCTCCATTAGACTACAATAGACATCTCATTTAGACTACAATAGACATGCTCATTTAGTCTTTAATAGACATGCTCATTTAGACTACAATTGACGTGCTCATTTAGACTCCAATAGACATGCTCATTTAGACTACAATAGACATGCTCATTTAGACTACAATAGACATCTCATTTAGACTACAATATACATGCTCATTTAGACTACAATAGACATGCTCATTTAGACTACAATAGACATGCTCATTTAGACTACAATAGACATCTCATTTAGACTACAATAGACATGCTCATTTATACTACAATAGACGTGCTCATTTAGACTACAATAGACATGCTCATTTAGACTACAATAGACATGCTCATTTAGACTACAATAGACATCTCATTTAGACTACAATATACATGCTCATTTAGACTACAATAGACATGCTCATTTAGACTACAATAGACATGCTCATTTAGACAACAATAGACGTGCTAATTTAGACTACAATGAAAATGCTCATTTAGACTACAATAGACATGCTCATTTAGACTACAATAGACATGCTCATTTAGACTACAATAGACGTGCTCATTTAGATTACAATAGACATCTCATGTAGACTACAATAGAAATGCTCATTTAGACTTTAATATACAGGCTCATTCAGACTACAATAGACATCTCATTCAGACTACAATAGACATGCTCATTTAGACTACAATAGACATCTCATTTAGACTACAATAGACATCTTATTTAGACTACAATAGACATCCTCACTTAGACTAAAATAGACATGCTCCTTTAGACTACAATAGACATCTCCTTTAGACTACAATAGACATGCTCATTTAGACTTTAATAGATGTGCTCATTTAGACTACAATAGGCGTGCTCATTTAGACTACAATAGACATGCTCATTTAGACTACAATAGACATGCTCATTTAGACTACAATAGACATCTCATTTAGACTACAATAGACATGCTCATTTAGACTACAATAGACATCTCATTTAGACTACAATAGACATCACATTTAGACTTCAAAAGACATGCTCATTTAGACTACAATAGACATGCTCATTTAGACAACAATAGACGTGCTCATTTTGACTACAGTAAACATGCTCATTTAGATTACAATAGAGATCTCATTTAGACTACAATAGACATGCTCATTTAGACTACAATAGACGTGCTCATTTAGACTACAATAGACATCTCATTTAGACTACAATAGACGTGCTCATTTAGACTACAATATACATCTCATTTAGACTACAATAGACATGCTCATTTAGACTACAATAGACGTGCTCATTTAGACTACAATAGATATCTCATTTAGACTACAATAAGCATGCTCATTTAGACTACAATAGACATCTCATTTAGACTACAATAGACATGCTCATTTAGACTACAATAGACGTGCTCATTTAGACTACAATAGACATCTCATTTCGACTACAATAGACATGCTCATTTAGACTTTAATAGACATGCTCATTTAGACTACAATAGACATCTCATTTAGACTACAATAGACATCTCATTCAGACTACAATAGATATGCTCATTTAGACTACAATAGACATGCTCATTTAGACTACAATAGACGTGCTCATTTAGACTACAATAGACATGCTCATTTAGACTACAATAGACGTGCTCATTTAGACTACAATAGACATGCACATTTAGACTACAATAGACATCTCATTTAGACTACAATAGACGTGCTCATTTAGACTACAATAGGCATGCTCATTTAGACTACAATAGACATCTCAATTAGACTGCAATAGACATGTTCATTTAGACTACAATAGACGTGCTCATTTAGACTACAATAGACATGCTCATTTAGACTACAATAGACATGTCATTTAGACTACAATAGACATGCTCATTTAGACTTTAATAAAGAGGCTCATTTAGACTACAATAGACATCTCATTTAGACTACAATAGACATGCTCATTAGGACTACAATAGACATCTCATTTAGACTACAATAGACATCTCATTTCGACTACAATAGACATGCTCATTTAGACTTTAATAGACATGCTCATTTAGACTTCAATAGACATCTCATTTAGACTACAATAGACATCTCATTCAGACTACAATAGATATGCTCATTTAGACTACAATAGACATGCTCATTTAGACTACAATAGACGTGCTCATTTAGACTACAATAGACATGCTTATTTAGACTACAATAGACGTGCTCATATAGACTACAATAGACATGCTCACTTAGACTACAATAGACATCTCATTTAGACTGCAATAGACATGCTCATTTAGACTACAATAGACATGCTCATTCAGACTACAATAGACATGCTCATTTAGACTACAATAGACGTGCTCATTTGGACTACAATAGACATGCTCTTTTAGACTACAATAGACGTGCTCATTTAGACTACAATAGACATGCTCATTTAGACTACAATAGACATCTCATTTAGACAACAATAGACGTGCTCATTTAGACTACAATAGGCATGCTCATTTAGACTACAATAGACATCTCAATTAGACTGCAATAGACATGTTCATTTAGACTACAATAGACGTGCTCATTTAGACTACAATAGACATGCTCATTTAGACTACAAAAGACGTGCTCATTTAGACTACAATAGACATGCTCATTTAGACTACAATAAATGTGCTCATTTAGACTACAATAGACATCTCATTTAGACTACAATAGACATGCTCATTTAGACTACAATAGACGTGCTCATTTAGACTACAATAGACATGCTAATTTAGACTACAATAGACATGCTCATTTAGACTTTAGTAGACATGCTCATTTAGATAACAATAGACATGCTCATTTAGACTTAAATAGACATGCTCATTTAGACTTTAATAGACCTGCTCATTTAGACTACAATAGACATCTCATTTAGACTACAAAAGACATGCTCATTTAGACTTTAATAGACATGCTCATTTAGACTACAATAGACATGCTCATTTAGACTTTAATAGACATGCTCATTTAGACTACAATAGACGTGCTCATTTAGACTACAATAGACATGTCATTTAGACTACAATAGACATGCTCATTTAGACTTAAATAGACATGCTCATTTAGACTTTAATAGACATGCTCACTTAGACTACAATAGACATGTCATTTAGACTACAATAGACATGCTCATTTAGACTTTAATAAAGAGGCTCATTTAGACTACAATAGACATGCTCATTTAGACTACAATAGACATCTCATTTGGACTACAAAAGACATGCTCATTTAGACTACAATAGACATCTCATTTAAAATGCAATAGACATGCTCCTTTAGACTACAATAGAAATGTTCATTTAGACTACAATAGATATGCTCATTTAGACTACAAAAGACATGCTCATTTAGACTACAATAGACATCTCATTTAGACTACAATAGACATCTCATTTAGACTACCATAGACATGCTCATTTAGACTACAATAGACATGCTCCATTAGACTACAATAGACATCTCATTTAGACTACAATAGACATGCTCATTTAGTCTTTAATAGACATGCTCATTTAGACTACAATAGACGTGCTCATTTAGACTACAATAGACATGCTCATTTAGACTACAATAGACATGCTCATTTAGACTACAATAGACATCTCATTTAGACTACAATATACATGCTCATTCAGACTACAATAGACATGCTCATTTAGACTACAATAGACATGCTCATTTAGACTACAATAGACATCTCATTTAGACTACAATAGACATGCTCATTTATACTACAATAGACGTGCTCATTTAGACTACAATAGACATGCTCATTTAGACTACAATAGACATGCTCATTTAGACTACAATAGACATCTCATTTAGACTACAATATACATGCTCATTTAGACTACAATAGACATGCTCATTTAGACTACAATAGACATGCTCATTTAGACAACAATAGACGTGCTAATTTAGACTACAATGAAAATGCTCATTTAGACTACAATAGACATGCTCATTTAGACTACAATAGACATGCTCATTTAGACTACAATAGACGTGCTCATTTAGATTACAATAGACATCTCATGTAGACTACAATAGAAATGCTCATTTAGACTTTAATAAACAGGCTCATTCAGACTACAATAGACATCTCATTTAGACTACAATAGACATGCTCATTTAGACTACAATAGACATCTCATTTAGACTACAATAGACATCTTATTTAGACTACAATAGACATCCTCACTTAGACTAAAATAGACATGCTCCTTTAGACTACAATAGACATCTCCTTTAGACTACAATAGACATGCTCATTTAGACTTTAATAGATGTGCTCATTTAGACTACAATAGGCGTGCTCATTTAGAATACAATAGACATGCTCATTTAGACTACAATAGACATGCTCATTTAGACTACAATAGACATCTCATTTAGACTACAATAGACATGCTCATTTAGACTACAATAGACATCTCATTTAGACTACAATAGACATCTCATTTAGACTTCAAAAGACATGCTCATTTAGACTACAATAGACATGCTCATTTAGACAACAATAGACGTGCTCATTTTGACTACAGTAAACATGCTCATTTAGATTACAATAGAGATCTCATTTAGACTACAATAGACATGCTCATTTAGACTACAATAGACGTGCTCATTTAGACTACAATAGACATGCTCATTTAGACTACAATAGACATCTCATTTAGACAACAATAGACGTGCTCATTTAGACTACAATAGGCATGCTCATTTAGACTACAATAGACATCTCAATTAGACTGCAATAGACATGTTCATTTAGACTACAATAGACGTGCTCATTTAGACTACAATAGACATGCTCATTTAGACTACAAAAGACGTGCTCATTTAGACTACAATAGACATGCTCATTTAGACTACAATAAATGTGCTCATTTAGACTACAATAGACATCTCATTTAGACTACAATAGACATGCTCATTTAGACTACAATAGACGTGCTCATTTAGACTACAATAGACATGCTAATTTAGACTACAATAGACATGCTCATTTAGACTTTAGTAGACATGCCCATTTAGATAACAATAGACATGCTCATTTAGACTTAAATAGACATGCTCATTTAGACTACAATAGTCATGCTCATTTAGACTTTAATAGACCTGCTCATTTAGACTACAATACACATCTCATTTAGACTACAAAAGACATGCTCATTTAGACTTTAATAGACATGCTCATTTAGACTACAATAGACATGCTCATTTAGACTTTAATAGACATGCTCACTTAGACTACAATAGACATGTCATTTAGACTACAATAGACATGCTCATTTAGACTTTAATAAAGAGGCTCATTTAGACTGCAATAGACATGCTCATTTAGACTTTAATAAAGAGGCTCATTTAGACTACAAAAGACATGCTCATTTAGACTGCAATAGACATGCTCATTTAGACTACAATAGAAATGTTCATTTAGACTACAATAGATATGCTCATTTAGACTACAAAAGACATGCTCATTTAGACTACAATAGACATCTCATTTAGACTACAATAGACATCTCATTTAGACTACAATAGACATGCTCATTTAGACTACAATAGACATGCTCCATTAGACTACAATAGACATCTCATTTAGACTACAATAGACATGCTCATTTAGTCTTTAATAGACATGCTCATTTAGACTACAATAGACGTGCTCATTTAGACTACAATAGACATGCTCATTTAGACTACAATAGACATGCTCATTTAGACTACAATAGACATCTCATTTAGACTACAATATACATGCTCATTTAGACTACAATAGACATGCTCATTTAGACTACAATAGACATGCTCATTTAGACTACAATAGACATCTCATTTAGACTACAATAGACATGCTCATTTATACTACAATAGACGTGCTCATTTAGACTACAATAGACATGCTCATTTAGACTACAATAGACATGCTCATTTAGACTACAATAGACATCTCATTTAGACTACAATATACATGCTCATTTAGACTACAATAGACATGCTCATTTAGACTACAATAGACATGCTCATTTAGACAACAATAGACGTGCTAATTTAGACTACAATGAAATGCTCATTTAGACTACAATAGACATGCTCATTTAGACTACAATAGACATGCTCATTTAGACTACAATAGACGTGCTCATTTAGATTACAATAGACATCTCATGTAGACTACAATATAAATGCTCATTTAGACTTTAATATACAGGCTCATTCAGACTACAATAGACATCTCATTTAGACTACAATAGACATGCTCATTTAGACTACAATAGACATCTCATTTAGACTACAATAGACATCTTATTTAGACTACAATAGACATCCTCACTTAGACTAAAATAGACATGCTCCTTTAGACTACAATAGACATCTCCTTTAGACTACAATAGACATGCTCATTTAGACTTTAATAGATGTGCTCATTTAGACTACAATAGGCGTGCTCATTTAGACTACAATAGACATGCTCATTTAGACTACAATAGACATGCTCATTTAGACTACAATAGACATCTCATTTAGACTACAATAGACATGCTCATTTAGACTACAATAGACATCTCATTTAGACTACAATAGACATCACATTTAGACTTCAAAAGACATGCTCATTTAGACTAAAATAGACATGCTCATTTAGACAACAATAGACGTGCTCATTTTGACTACAGTAAACATGCTCATTTAGATTACAATAGAGATCTCATTTAGACTACAATAGACATGCTCATTTAGACTACAATAGACGTGCTCATTTAGACTACAATAGACATCTCATTTAGACTACAATAGACGTGCTCATTTAGACTACAATATACATCTCATTTAGACTACAATAGACATGCTCATTTAGACTACAATAGACGTGCTCATTTAGACTACAATAGATATCTCATTTAGACTACAATAAGCATGCTCATTTAGACTACAATAGACATCTCATTTAGACTACAATAGACATGCTCATTTAGACTACAATAGACGTGCTCATTTAGACTACAATAGACATGCTCATTTAGACTACAATAGACATGCTCATTTAGACTTTAATAGACATGCTCATTTAGTCTACAATAGACATGCTCATTTAGACTTTAATAGACATGCTCATTTAGACTACAATAGACATGCTCATTTAGACTTTAATAGACATGCTCATTTTGACTACAATAGACATCTCATTTAGACTACAATAGACATGCTCATTTAGACTACAATAGACGTGCTCATTTAGACAACAATAGACATCTCATGTAGACTACAATAGAAATGCTCATTTAGACTTTAATAAACAGGCTCATTCAGACTACAATAGACATCTCATTTAGACTACAATAGACATCTCATTTAGACTACAATAGACATGCTCATTTAGACTTCAATAAACATGCTCATTTAAACTACAATAGACATCTCATTTAGACTACAATAGATATGCTCATTTAGACTACAATAGACATGCTCATTTAAACTACAATAGACGTGCTCATTTAGACTACAATAGACATGCTCATTTAGACTACAATAGACGTGCTCATTTAGACTACAATAGACATGCTCATTTAGACTACAATAGACATGCTCATTCAGACTACAATAGACGTGCTCATTTAGACTACAATAGACATGCTCATTTAGACTACAATAGACGTGCTCATTTAGACTACAATAGACATGCTCATTTAGACTACAATAGACATCTCATTTAGACTACAATAGACGGTTTCATTTAGACTACAATAGACATGCTCATTTAGACTACAATAAACATCTCATTTAGACTGCAATAGACATGCTCATTTAGACTACAATAGACGTGCTCATTTAGACTACAATAGACGTGCACATTTGGACTACAATAGACGTGCTCATTTAGACTACAATAGACATGCTCATTTACACTACAATAGATATCTCATTTAGACTACAATAAACATGCTCATTAAGACTACAATAGTCATGCTCATTTAGACTACAATAGACATCTCATTTAGACTACAATAGACATCTAATTTAGACTACAATAGACATGCTCATTTAGACTACAATAGACATGCTCATTTAGACTACAATAGACGTGCTCATTAAAACTACAATAGTCATGCTCATTTAGACTACAATAGACATGCTCATTTAGACTACAATAGACATCTCATTTAGACTACAATATACGTGCTCATTTAGACTACAATAGACGTGCTCATTAAGACTACAATAGTCATGCTCATTTAGACTACAATAGACATGCTCATTTAGACTACAATAGACATCTCATTTAGACTACAATAGACATGCTCATTTAGACTACAATAGACATGCTCATTTAGACTACAATAGACATCTCATTTAGACTACAATAGACATCTCATTTAGACTACAATAGACATGCTCATTTAGACCTTATTAGACATGCTCATTTAGACTACAACAGACATGCTCATTTAGACTTTAATAGACATGCTCATTTAGACTACAATAGACATGCTCATTCAGACTTTAATAGACATGCTCATTTAGACTTTAATAGACATGCTCATTTAGCCTACAATAGACATTCTCATTTAGATTTTAATAGACATGCTCATTTAGACTACAATAGACATCTCATTTAGACTATAACAGACATCTCATTTGGACTACAATAGACATGCTCATTTAGACTACAATAGACATGCTCATTTAGACTTTAATAGACATGCTCATTTAGACTACAATAGACATCTCATTTAGACTACAATAGACATGCTCATTTAGACTTTAATAAAGAGGCTCATTTAGACTACAATAGACATCTCATTTAGACTACACTAGACATGCTCATTTAGACTACAATAGACATCTCATTTAGACTACAATAGACATTAGCATGTCTATTGTAGTCTAAATGAGCATGTCTATTGCAGTCTAAATGAGATGTCTATTGTAGTCTATATGAGATGTCTATTGTAGTCTAAATGAGATGTCTATTGTAGTTTAAATGAGCATGTCTATTAAAGTCTAAATGAGCATGTCAATTGTAGTCTAAATGAGATGTCTATTGTAGCCTAAATGAGATGTCTATTGTAGTATGAATGAGCATGTCTATTGTAGTCTAAATGAGATGTCTATTGTAGTCTAAATGAGCATGTCTATTGTAGTCTAAATGAGCCTCTTTATTAAAGTCTAAATGAGCATGTCTATTGTAGTCTAAATGACATGTCTATTGTAGTCTAAATGAGCATGTCTATTAAAGTCTAAATGAGCATGTCTATTGTAGTCTAAATGAGCAGGTCTATTGTAGTCTGAATGAGATGTCTGTTGTAGTCTAAATGAGATGTCTATTGTAGTCTAAATGAGCATGTCTATAAAAGTCTAAATGAGCATGTCTATTGTTGTCTAAATGAGATGTCTATTGTAGTCTAAATGAGCAGGTCTATTAAAGTCTAAATGAGCATGTCTATTGTAGTCTAAATGAGCATGTCTATTAAAGTCTAAATGAGCATGTCTATTGTAGTCTAAATGAGCATGTCTACTAAAGTCTAAATGAGCATGTCTATTGTAGTCTAAATGAGCATGTCTATTGTAGTCTAAATGAGCACGTCTATTGTAGTCTAAATGAGCATGTCTATTGTAGTCTAAATGAGCATGTCTATTGTAGTCTAAATGAGCATGTCTAATGCAGTCTAAATGAGATATCTATTGTAGTCTAAATGAGCATGTCTATTGTAGTCTAAATGAGCATGTCTATTGTAGTCTAAATGAGCATATCTATTGTTGTCTAAATGAGATGTCTATTGTAGTCTATATGAGATGTCTATTGAAGTCTAAATGAGCATATCTATTGTAGTCTAAATGAGCATGTCTATTGTAGTCTAAATGAAGTCTATTGTAGTCTAAATGAGCTGTCTATTGTAGTCTAAATGAGCACGTCTATTGTAGTCTAAATGAGCATGTCTATTGTAGTCTAAATGAGCACGTCTATTGAAGTCTAAATGAGCATGTTTATTGTAGGCTAAATGAGATGTCTATTGTAGTGTAAATGAGCATGTCTATTGTAGTCTAAATGAGCACGGCTATTGTAGTCTAAATGAGCATGTTTATTGTAGGCTAAATGAGATGTCTATTGTAGTGTAAATGAGCATGTCTATTGTAGTCTAAATGAGCACGTCTATTGTAGTCTAAATGAGCATGTTTATTGTAGGCTAAATGAGATGTCTATTGTAGTGTAAATGAGCATGTCTATTGTAGTCTAAATGAGCACGGCTATTGTAGTCTAAATGTGCACGTCTATTGTAGTCTAAATGAGCACGTCTATTGTAGTCTAAATGAGCATGTCTATTGCAGTCTAAATGTGATGTCTATTGTAGTCTAAATGAGCATGTCTATTGTAGTCTAAATGAAACCGTCTATTGTAGTCTAAATGAGATGTCTATTGTAGTCTAAATGAGCATGTCTGTTGTAGTGTAAATGAGCACGTCTATTGTAGTCTAAATGAGCATGTCTATTGTAGTCTAAATGAGCACGTCTATTGTAGTCTAAATGAGCATGTCTATTGTAGTCTAAATGAGC
The DNA here is from genome assembly GCA_030386875.1 of Morinoia aosen. Classification (NCBI taxonomy): domain Eukaryota; kingdom Metazoa; phylum Arthropoda; class Malacostraca; order Amphipoda; family Talitridae; genus Morinoia; species Morinoia aosen. The sequence goes on along the minus strand of CM059565.1, from coordinate 43,195,815 downwards.
ATGTCTATTGTAGTCTAAATGAGCATGTCTATTGCAGTCTAAATGAGATGTCTATTGTAGTCTAAATGAGCATGTCTATTGTAGTCTATATGAGCACGTCTATTGTAGTCTGAATGAGCATGTCTATTAAAGTCTAAATGAGCATGTCTATTGTAGTCTAAATGAGCATGTCTATTGTAATCTAAATGAGCATGTCTATTGTAGTCTAAATGAGCATGTCTATTGTAGTCTTAATGATATGTCTATTGTAGTCTAAATGAGCATGTCTATTGTAGTCTAAATGAGCATGTCTATTGTAGTCTATATGAGCATGTCCATTGTAGTCTAAATGAGCATGACTATTGTAGTCTAAATGAGCATGTCTATTGTAGCCTAAATGAGCACGTCTATTGTAGTCTAAATGAGATGTCTATTATAGTCTAAATGAGCATGTCTATTGTAGTCTAAATGAGCACGTCTATTGTAGTCTAAATGAGCATGTCTATTGTAGTCTAAATCAGCACGTCTATTGTAGTCTAAATGAGCATGTCTATTGTAGTCTAAAAGAGCATGTCTATTGTAGTCTAAATGAGCACGTCTATTGTAGTCTAAATGAGCATGTCTATTGTAGTCTAAATGAGCACGTCTATTGTAGTCTGAATGAGCATGTCTATTGTAGTCTAAATGAGCATGTCTATTGTAGTCTAAATGAGCACGTCTATTGTAGTCTAAATGAGCATGTCTATTGTAGTCTAAATGAGATGTCTATTGTAGTCTAAATGAGATGTCTATTGAAGTCTAAATGAGCATGTCTATTAAAGTCTAAATGAGCATTTCTATTGTAGTCTAAATGAGATGTCTTTTGTAGTCTAAATGAGCATGTCAATATAGTCTAAATGAGCATGTCTATTGTAGTCTAAATGAACACGTGTATTGTAGTCTAAATGAGATGTCTATTGTAGTCTAAATGAGCATTTCTATTGTAGTCTAAATGAACATATCTATTGTAGTCTAAATGAGATGTCTATTGTAGTCTAAATGAGCATGTCTATTGTAGTCTAAATGAGCACGTCTATTGTAAACTAAATGATCATGTCTATTGTAGTCTAAATGCAATGTCTATTGTAGTCTAAATGAGCATGTTTATTGTAGTCTAAATGAGCATGTCTATTGTAGTCTAAATGAGCACGTCTATTGTAGTCTAAATGAGCACGTCTATTGTAGTCTAAATGAGCATGTCTATTGCAGTCTAAATGAGATGTCTATTGAAGTCTAAATGAGCATATCTATTGTAGTCTAAATGAGCATGTCTATTGTAGTCTAAATGAAGTCTATTGTAGTCTAAATGAGCTGTCTATTGTAGTCTAAATGAGCACGTCTATTGTAGTCTAAATGAGCATGTCTATTGTAGTCTAAATGAGCACGTCTATTGAAGTCTAAATGAGCATGTTTATTGTAGGCTAAATGAGATGTCTATTGTAGTGTAAATGAGCATGTCTATTGTAGTCTAAATGAGCACGGCTATTGTAGTCTAAATGAGCATGTTTATTGTAGGCTAAATGAGATGTCTATTGTAGTGTAAATGAGCATGTCTATTGTAGTCTAAATGAGCACGTCTATTGTAGTCTAAATGAGCATGTTTATTGTAGGCTAAATGAGATGTCTATTGTAGTGTAAATGAGCATGTCTATTGTAGTCTAAATGAGCACGGCTATTGTAGTCTAAATGTGCACGTCTATTGTAGTCTAAATGAGCACGTCTATTGTAGTCTAAATGAGCATGTCTATTGCAGTCTAAATGTGATGTCTATTGTAGTCTAAATGAGCATGTCTATTGTAGTCTAAATGAAACCGTCTATTGTAGTCTAAATGAGATGTCTATTGTAGTCTAAATGAGCATGTCTGTTGTAGTGTAAATGAGCACGTCTATTGTAGTCTAAATGAGCATGTCTATTGTAGTCTAAATGAGCACGTCTATTGTAGTCTAAATGAGCATGTCTATTGTAGTCTAAATGAGCATGTCTATTGTAGTCTAAATGAGCATGTCTATTGCAGTCTAAATGAGATGTCTATTGTAGTCTAAATGAGCATGTCTATTGTAGTCTATATGAGCACGTCTATTGTAGTCTGAATGAGCATGTCTATTAAAGTCTAAATGAGCATGTCTATTGTAGTCTAAATGAGCATGTCTATTGTAATCTAAATGAGCATGTCTATTGTAGTCTAAATGAGCATGTCTATTGTAGTCTTAATGATATGTCTATTGTAGTCTAAATGAGCATGTCTATTGTAGTCTAAATGAGCATGTCTATTGTAGTCTATATGAGCATGTCCATTGTAGTCTAAATGAGCATGACTATTGTAGTCTAAATGAGCATGTCTATTGTAGCCTAAATGAGCACGTCTATTGTAGTCTAAATGAGATGTCTATTATAGTCTAAATGAGCATGTCTATTGTAGTCTAAATGAGCACGTCTATTGTAGTCTAAATGAGCATGTCTATTGTAGTCTAAATCAGCACGTCTATTGTAGTCTAAATGAGCATGTCTATTGTAGTCTAAAAGAGCATGTCTATTGTAGTCTAAATGAGCACGTCTATTGTAGTCTAAATGAGCATGTCTATTGTAGTCTAAATGAGCACGTCTATTGTAGTCTGAATGAGCATGTCTATTGTAGTCTAAATGAGCATGTCTATTGTAGTCTAAATGAGCACGTCTATTGTAGTCTAAATGAGCATGTCTATTGTAGTCTAAATGAGATGTCTATTGTAGTCTAAATGAGATGTCTATTGAAGTCTAAATGAGCATGTCTATTAAAGTCTAAATGAGCATTTCTATTGTAGTCTAAATGAGATGTCTTTTGTAGTCTAAATGAGCATGTCAATATAGTCTAAATGAGCATGTCTATTGTAGTCTAAATGAACACGTGTATTGTAGTCTAAATGAGATGTCTATTGTAGTCTAAATGAGCATTTCTATTGTAGTCTAAATGAACATATCTATTGTAGTCTAAATGAGATGTCTATTGTAGTCTAAATGAGCATGTCTATTGTAGTCTAAATGAGCACGTCTATTGTAAACTAAATGATCATGTCTATTGTAGTCTAAATGCAATGTCTATTGTAGTCTAAATGAGCATGTTTATTGTAGTCTAAATGAGCATGTCTATTGTAGTCTAAATGAGCACGTCTATTGTAGTCTAAATGAGCACGTCTATTGTAGTCTAAATGAGCATGTCTATTGCAGTCTAAATGAGATGTCTATTGTAGTCTACAGGAGCATGTCTATTGTAGTCTAAATGAGCACGTCTATTGTAGTCTAAATGAGATGTCTATTGTAGTCTGAATGAGCATGTCTTTTGAAGTCTAAACGAGCACGTCTATTGTAGTCTAAATGAGCATGTCTATTGTAGTCTAAATGAGCACGTCTATTGTAGTCTAAATGAGCATGTCTATTGTAGTCTAAATGAGCATGTCAATTGTAGTCTAAATGAGCATGTCTATTGCATTTTAAATGAGATGTTTATTGTAGTCTAAATGAGCATGTCTATTGTAGTCTAAATGAGCATGTCTATTGTAGTCTAAATGAGCACGTCTATTGTAGTCTAAATGAGCATGTCTATTGTAGTCTAAATAAGCACGTCTGATGTAGTCTAAATGAGCATGTCTATTGTAGTCTAAATGAGCATGTCTATTGTAGTCTAAATGAGCATGTCTATTGCAGTCTAAATGAGATGTCTATTGTAGTCTATATGAGATGTCTATTGTAGTCTAAATGAGATGTCTATTGTAGTTTAAATGAGCATGTCTATTATAGTCTAAATGAGCATGTCTATTGTAGTCTAAATGAGATGTCTATTGTAGCCTAAATGAGATGTCTATTGTAGTATGAATGAGCATGTCTATTGTAGTCTAAATGAGATGTCTATTGTAGTCTAAATGAGCCTCTTTATTAAAGTCTAAATGAGCATGTCTATTGTAGTCTAAATGACATGTCTATTGTAGTCTAAATGAGCATGTCTATCAAAGTCTAAATGAGCATGTCTATTGTAGTCTAAATGAGCATGTCTATTGTAGTCTGAATGAGATCTCTGTTGTAGTCTAAATGAGATGTCTATTGTAGTCTAAATGAGCATGTCTATTAAAGTCTAAATGAGCATGTCTATTGTTGTCTAAATGAGATGTCTATTGTAGTCTAAATGAGCAGGTCTATTAAAGTCTAAATGAGCATGTCTATTGTAGTCTAAATGAGCATGTCTATTAAAGTCTAAATGAGCATGTCTATTGTAGTCTAAATGAGCATGTCAACTAAAGTCTAAATGAGCATGTCTATTGTAGTCTAAATGAGCATGTCTATTGTAGTCTAAATTAGCACGTCTATTGTAGTCTAAATGAGCATGTCTATTGTAGTCTAAATGAGCATGTCTATTGTAGTCTAAATGAGCATGTCTATTGCAGTCTAAATGAGATATCTATTGTAGTCTAAATGAGCATGTCTATTGTAGTCTAAATGAGCATGTCTATTGTAGTCTAAATGAGCATATCTATTGTTGTCTAAATGAGATGTCTATTGTAGTCTATATGAGATGTCTATTGAAGTCTAAATGAGCATGTCTATTGTAGTCTAAATGAGCATGTCTATTGTAGTCTAAATGTAGTCTATTGTAGTCTAAATGAGCTGTCTATTGTAGTCTAAATGAGCACGTCTATTGTAGTCTAAATGAGCATGTCTATTGTAGTCTAAATGAGCACGTCTATTGAAGTCTAAATGAGCATGTCTATTGTAGTCTAAATGAGCATGTTTATTGTAGGCTAAATGAGATGTCTATTGTAGTGTAAATGAGCATGTCTATGTAGTCTAAATGAGCACGGCTATTGTAGTCTAAATGTGCACGTCTATTGTAGTCTAAATGAGCACGTCTATTGTAGTCTAAATGAGCATGTCTATTGCAGTCTAAATGTGATGTCTATTGTAGTCTAAATGAGCATGTCTATTGTAGTCTAAATGAAACCGTCTATTGTAGTCTAAATGAGATGTCTATTGTAGTCTAAATGAGCATGTCTATTGTAGTCTAAATGAGCACGTCTATTGTAGTTTAAATGAGCATGTCTATTGCAGTCTAAATGAGCACGTCTATTGTAGTCTAAATGAGCATGTCTATTGCAGTCTAAATGTGATGTCTATTGTAGTCTAAATGAGCATGTCTATTGTAGTCTAAATGAAACCGTCTATTGTAGTCTAAATGAGATGTCTATTGTAGTCTAAATGAGCATGTCTATTGTAATCTAAATGAGCACGTCTATTGTAGTCTAAATGAGCATGTCTATTGCAGTCTAAATGAGCACGTCTATTGTAGTCTAAATGAGCATGTCTATTGTAGTCTAAATGAGCATGTCTATTGTAGTCTAAATGAGCATGTCTATTGCAGTCTAAATGAGATGTCTATTGTAGTCTAAATGAGCATGTCTATTGTAGTCTAAATGAGCATGTCGATTGTAGTCTAAATGAGCACGTCTATTGTAGTCTAAATGAGCATGTCTATTTTAGGGTAAATGAGCATATCTATTGTAGTCTAAATGAGATGTCTATTGTAGTCTAAATGAGCACGTCAATTGTAGTCTAAATGAGCACGTCTATTTTAGTCTAAATGAGCATATCTATTGTAGTCTATATGAGATGTCTATTGAAGTCTAAATGAGCATGTCTATTGTAGTCTAAATGAGCATGTCTATTTTAGTCTAAATGTAGTCTATTGTAGTCTAAATGAGATGTCTATTGTAGTCTTATTGAGCACGTCTATTGTAGTCTAAATGAGCATGTCTATTGTAGTCTAAATGAGCACGCCTATTGAAGTCAAAATGAGCATGTCTATTGTAGTCTAAATGAGCATGTTTATTGTAGTCTAAATGAGATGTCTATTGTAGTGTAAATGAGCATGTCTATTGTAGTCTAAATGAGCACGTCTATTGTAGTCCAAATGTGCACGTCTATTGTAGTCTAAATGAGCACGTCTATTGTAGTCTAAATGAGCATGTCTATTGCAGTCTAAATGAGATGTTTATTGTAGTCTAAATGAGCATGTCTATTGTAGTCTAAATGAAACCAACTATTGTAGTCTAAATGAGATGTCTATTGTAGTCTAAATGAGCATGTCTATTGTAGTCTAAATGAGCACGTCTATTGTAGTCTAAATGAGCATGTCTATTGTAGTCTAAATGAGCACGTCTATTGTAGTCTGAATGAGCATGTCTATTGTAGTCTAAATGAGCATGTCTATTGTAGTCTAAATGAGCACGTCTATTGTAGTCTAAATGAGAATGTCTATTGTAGTCTAAATGAGCACGTCTATTGTAGTCTAAATGAGCATGTCTATTGTAGTCTAAATGAGCATATCTATTGTAGTCTAAATGAGATGTCTATTGTAGTCTAAATGAGATGTCTATTGAAGTCTAAATGAGCATGTCTATTGTAGTCTAAATGAGCATGTCTATTGTAGTCTAAATGAACACGTGTATTGTAGTCTAAATGAGATGTCTATTGTAGTCTAAATGAGCATGTCTATTGTAGTCTAAATGAACATATCTATTGTAGTCTAAATGAGATGTCTATTGTAGTCTAAATGAGCATGTCTATTGTAGTCTAAATGAGCACGTCTATTGTAAACTAAATGATCATGTCTATTGTAGTCTAAATGCAATGTCTATTGTAGTCTAAATGAGCATGTTTATTGTAGTCTAAATGAGCATGTCTATTGTAGTCTAAATGAGCACGTCTATTGTAGTCTAAATGAGCACGTCTATTGTAGTCTAAATGAGCATGTCTATTGCAGTCTAAATGAGATGTCTATTGTAGTCTAAATGAGCATGTCTATTGTAGTCTAAATGAGCACGTCTATTGCAGTCTAAATGAGATGTCTATTGTAGTCTGAATGAGCATGTCTTTTGAAGTCTAAACGAGCACGTCTATTGTAGTCTAAATGAGCATGTCTATTGTAGTCTAAATGAGCACGTCTATTGTAGTCTAAATGAGCATGTCTATTGTAGTCTAAATGAGCATGTCAATTGTAGTCTAAATGAGCATGTCTATTGCATTTTAAATGAGATGTCTATTGTAGTCTGAATGAGCATGTCTATTGTAGTCTAAATGAGCATGTCTATTGTAGTCTAAATGAGCACGTCTATTGTAGTCTAAATGAGCATGTCTATTGTAGTCTAAATAAGCACGTCTATTGTAGTCTAAATGAGCATGTCTATTGTAGTCTAAATGAGCATGTCTATTGTAGTCTAAATGAGCATGTCTATTGCAGTCTAAATGAGATGTCTATTGTAGTCTATATGAGATGTCTATTGTAGTCTAAATGAGATGTCTATTGTATTTTAAATGAGCATGTCTATTGTAGTCTAAATGAGCATGTCTATTGTAGTCTAAATGAGATGTCTATTGTAGCCTAAATGAGATTTCTATTGTAGTATGAATGAGCATGTCTATTGTAGTCTAAATGAGATGTCTATTGTAGTCTAAATGAGCATGTCTATTGTAGTCTAAATGAGCCTCTTTATTAAAGTCTAAATGAGCATGTCTATTGTAGTCTAAATGACATGTCTATTGTAGTCTAAATGAGCATGTCTATTAAAGTCTAAATGAGCATGTCTATTGTAGTCTAAATGAGCATGTCTATTGTAGTCTGAATGAGATGTCTGTTGTAGTCTAAATGAGATGTCTATTGTAGTCTAAATGAGCATGTCTATAAAAGTCTAAATGAGCATGTCTATTGTTGTCTAAATGAGATGTCTATTGTAGTCTAAATGAGCAGGTCTATTAAAGTCTAAATGAGCATGTCTATTGTAGTCTAAATGAGCATGTCTATTAAAGTCTAAATGAGCATGTCTATTGTAGTCTAAATGAGCATGTCTACTAAAGTCTAAATGAGCATGTCTATTGTAGTCTAAATGAGCATGTCTATTGTAGTCTAAATGAGCACGTCTATTGTAGTCTAAATGAGCATGTCTATTGTAGTCTAAATGAGCATGTCTATTGTAGTCTAAATGAGCATGTCTATTGCAGTCTAAATGAGATATCTATTGTAGTCTAAATGAGCATGTCTATTGTAGTCTAAATGAGCATGTCTATTGTAGTCTAAATGAGCATATCTATTGTTGTCTAAATGAGATGTCTATTGTAGTCTATATGAGATGTCTATTGAAGTCTAAATGAGCATATCTATTGTAGTCTAAATGAGCATGTCTATTGTAGTCTAAATGAAGTCTATTGTAGTCTAAATGAGCTGTCTATTGTAGTCTAAATGAGCACGTCTATTGTAGTCTAAATGAGCATGTCTATTGTAGTCTAAATGAGCACGTCTATTGAAGTCTAAATGAGCATGTCTATTGTAGTCTAAATGAGCATGTTTATTGTAGGCTAAATGAGATGTCTATTGTAGTGTAAATGAGCATGTCTATTGTAGTCTAAATGAGCACGGCTATTGTAGTCTAAATGTGCACGTCTATTGTAGTCTAAATGAGCACGTCTATTGTAGTCTAAATGAGCATGTCTATTGCAGTCTAAATGTGATGTCTATTGTAGTCTAAATGAGCATGTCTATTGTAGTCTAAATGAAACCGTCTATTGTAGTCTAAATGAGATGTCTATTGTAGTCTAAATGAGCATGTCTATTGTAGTGTAAATGAGCACGTCTATTGTAGTCTAAATGAGCATGTCTATTGTAGTCTAAATGAGCACGTCTATTGTAGTCTAAATGAGCATGTCTATTGTAGTCTAAATGAGCATGTCTATTGTAGTCTAAATGAGCATGTCTATTGCAGTCTAAATGAGATGTCTATTGTAGTCTAAATGAGATGTCTATTGTAATCTAAATGAGCATGTCTATTGTAGTCTAAATGAGCATGTCTATTGTAGTCTAAATGAGCATGTCTATTGCAGTCTAAATGAGATGTCTATTGTAGTCTAAATGAACATGTCTATTGTAGTCCAAATGAGCATGTCTATTGTAGTCTAAATGAGCATGTATATTGTAGTCTAAATGAGCATGTCTATTGTAGTCTAAATGAACATGTCTATTGTAGTCCAAATGAGCATGTCTATTGTAGTCTAAATGAGCATGTATATTGTAGTCTAAATGAGCATGTCTATTGTAGTCTAAATGAACATGTCTATTGTAGTCCAAATGAGCATGTCTATTGTAGTCTAAATGAGATGTCTATTGTAGTCCAAATGAGCATGTCTATTGTAGTCTAAATGAACATGTCTATTGTAGTCCAAATGAGCATGTCTATTGTAGTCTAAATGAGCATGTCTATTGTAGTCTAAATGAGCATGTCTATTGTAGTCTAAATGAGCATATCTATTAAAGTCTAAATGAGCATGTCTATTGTAGTCTAAATGAGATGTCTATTGTAGTTTAAATGAGCATGTCTATTGTAGTCTAAATGAGCACGTCTATTGTAGTCTAATTGAGCATGTCTATTGTAGTTTAAATGAGCATGTCTATTAATGTCTAAATGAGCATGTCTAATGTAGTCTAAATGAGATGTCTACTGTAGTCTGAATGAGTATGTCTATTAAAGTCTAAATGAGCATGTCTATTGTAGTCTAAATGAGATGTCTATTGTAGTCTAAAGGAGCGTGTCTATTGTAGTCTAAATGAGCATGTCTATTGTAGTCTAAATTAGATGTCTATTGTAGTCTAAATGAGATGTCTATTGTAGTCTAAATGAGCATGTCTAGTGTAGTCTAAATGAGATGTCTATTGTAGTCTAAATGAGCCTCTTTATTAAAGTCTAAATGAGCATGTCTATTGTAGTCTAAATTAGATGTCTATTGTAGTCTAAATGAGCATGTCTATTAAAGTCTAAATGAGCATGTCTATTGTAGTCTAAATGAGCATGTCTATTGTAGTCCAAATGAGATGTCTGTTATAGTCTAAATGAGATGTCTATTGTAGTCTAAATGAGCATGTCTATTAAAATCTAAATGAGAATGTCTAATGTAGGCTAAATGAGATGTCTATTGTAGTCTAAATGAGCATGTCTATTAAAGTCTAAATGAGCATGTCTATTAAAGTCTAAATGAGCATGTCTATTGTAGTCTAAATGAGCATGTCTATTAAAGTCTAAATAAGCATGTCTGTTGTAGTCTAAATGAGCATGTCTAATAAGGTCTAAATGAGCATGTCTATTGTAGTCTAAATGAGATGTCTATTGTAGTCTAAATGAGATGTCTATTGTAGTCTAAATGAGCATGTCTATTGTAGTCTAAATGAGCATGTCTATTGTAGTCTAAATGAGATGTCTATTGTAGTCTAAATGAGCATGTCTATTGTAGTCTAAATGAGCATGACTATTGTAGTCTTAATGAGCACGTCTATTGTAGTCTAAATGAGCACGTCTATTGTAGTCTAAATGAGATGTCTATTGTAGTCTAAATGAGCATGTCTATTGTAGTCTAAATGAGCATGTCTATTGTAGTCCAAATGAGATGTCTGTTATAGTCTAAATGAGATGTCTATTGTAGTCTAAATGAGCATGTCTATTAAAATCTAAATGAGAATGTCTATTGTAGGCTAAATGAGATGTCTATTGTAGTCTAAATGAGCATGTCTATTAAAGTCTAAATGAGCATGTCTATTAAAGTCTAAATGAGCATGTCTATTGTAGTCTAAATGAGCATGTCTATTAAAGTCTAAATGAGCATGTCTGTTGTAGTCTAAATGAGCGTGTCTAATAAGGTCTAAATGAGCATGTCTATTGTAGTCTAAATGAGCATATCTATTGTAGTCTAAATGAGCATGTCTATTGTAGTCTAAATGAAGTCTATTGTAGTCTAAATGAGCTGTCTATTGTAGTCTAAATGAGCACGTCTATTGTAGTCTAAATGAGCATGTCTATTGTAGTCTAAATGAGCACGTCTATTGAAGTCTAAATGAGCATGTCTATTGTAGTCTAAATGAGCATGTTTATTGTAGGCTAAATGAGATGTCTATTGTAGTGTAAATGAGCATGTCTATTGTAGTCTAAATGAGCACGGCTATTGTAGTCTAAATCTGCACGTCTATTGTAGTCTAAATGAGCACGTCTATTATAGTCTAAATGAGCATGTCTATTGCAGTCTAAATGTGATGTCTATTGTAGTCTAAATGAGCATGTCTATTGTAGTCTAAATGAAACCGTCTATTGTAGTCTAAATGAGATGTCTATTGTAGTCTAAATGAGCATGTCTATTGTAGTGTAAATGAGCACGTCTATTGTAGTCTAAATGAGCATGTCTATTGTAGTCTAAATGAGCACGTCTATTGTAGTCTAAATGAGCATGTCTATTGTAGTCTAAATGAGCATGTCTATTTTAGTCTAAATGAGCATGTCTATTGCAGTCTAAATGAGATGTCTATTGTAGTCTAAATGAGCATGTCTATTGTAGTCTAAATGAGCACGTCTATTGTAGTCTGAATGAGCATGTCTATTAAAGTCTAAATGAGCATGTCTATTGTAGTCTAAATGAGCATGTCTATTGTAATCTAAATGAGCATGTCTATTTTAGTCTAAATGAGCATGTCTATTGTAGTCTTAATGATATGTCTATTGTTGTCTAAATGAGCATGTCTATTGTAGTCTAAATGAGCATGTCTATTGTAGTCTATATGAGCATGTCCATTGTAGTCTAAATGAGCATGTCTATTGTAGTCTAAATGAGCATGTCTATTGTAGCCTAAATGAGCACGTCTATGGTAGTCTAAATGAGATGTCTATTATAGTCTAAATGAGCATGTCTATTGTAGTCTAAATGAGCACGTCTATTGTAGTCTAAATGAGCATGTCTATTGTAGTCTAAATCAGCACGTCTATTGTAGTCTAAATGAGCATGTCTATTGTAGTCTAAAAGAGCATGTCTATTGTAGTCTAAATGAGCACGTCTATTGTAGTCTAAATGAGCATGTCTATTGTAGTCTAAATGAGCACGTCTATTGTAGTCTGAATGAGCATGTCTATTGTAGTCTAAATGAGCATGTCTATTGTAGTCTAAATGAGCACGTCTATTGTAGTCTAAATGAGCATGTCTATTGTAGTCTAAATGAGATGTCTATTGTAGTCTAAATGAGATGTCTATTGAAGTCTAAATGAGCATGTCTATTAAAGTCTAAATGAGCATTTCTATTGTAGTCTAAATGAGATGTCTTTTGTAGTCTAAATGAGCATGTCTATTGTAGTCTAAATGAGCATGTCTATTGTAGTCTAAATGAACACGTGTATTGTAGTCTAAATGAGATGTCTATTGTAGTCTAAATGAGCATTTCTATTGTAGTCTAAATGAACATATCTATTGTAGTCTAAATGAGATGTCTATTGTAGTCTAAATGAGCATGTCTATTGTAGTCTAAATGAGCACGTCTATTGTAAACTAAATGATCATGTCTATTGTAGTCTAAATGCAATGTCTATTGTAGTCTAAATGAGCATGTTTATTGTAGTCTAAATGAGCATGTCTATTGTAGTCTAAATGAGCACGTCTATTGTAGTCTAAATGAGCACGTCTATTGTAGTCTAAATGAGCATGTCTATTGCAGTCTAAATGAGATGTCTATTGTAGTCTAAAGGAGCATGTCTATTGTAGTCTAAATGAGCATGTCTATTGTAGTCTAAATGAGATGTCTATTGTAGTCTGAATGAGCATGTCTTTTGAAGTCTAAACGAGCACGTCTATTGTAGTCTAAATGAGCATGTCTATTGTAGTCTAAATGAGCACGTCTATTGTAGTCTAAATGAGCATGTCTATTGTAGTCTAAATGAGCATGTCAATTGTAGTCTAAATGAGCATGTCTATTGCATTTTAAATGATATGTTTATTGTAGTCTAAATGAGCATGTCAATTGTAGTCTAAATGAGCATGTCTATTGTAGTCTAAATGAGCATGTCTATTGTAGTCTAAATGAGCACGTCTATTGTAGTCTAAATGAGCATGTCTATTGTAGTCTAAATGTGCATGTCTATTGTTGTCTAAATGAGCATGTCTATTGCAGTCTAAATGAGATGTCTATTGTAGTCTAAATGAGCATGTCTATTGTAGTCTAAATGAGCACGTCTATTGTAGTCTAAATGAGCATGTCTATTGTGGTCTAAATGAGCACGTCTATTGTAGTCTAAATGAGCATGTCTATTGTAGTCTAAATGAGCATATCTATAGTAGTCTAAATGAGATGTCTATTGTAGTCTAAATGAGATGTCTATTGCAGTCTAAATGAGATGTCTATTGTAGTCTAAATGAGCATGTCTATTGTAGTCTAAATGAGCACGTCTATTGTAGTCTAAATGAGATGTCTATTGTAGTCTGAATGAGCATGTCTTTTGAAGTCTAAACGAGCACGTCTATTGTAGTCTAAATGAGCATGTCTATTGTAGTCTAAATGAGCACGTCTATTGTAGTCTAAATGAGCATGTCTATTGTAGTCTAAATGAGCATGTCAATTGTAGTCTAAATGATCATGTCTATTGCATTTTAAATGAGATGTCTATTGTAGTCTAAATGAGCATGTCTATTGTAGTCTAAATGAGCATGTCTATTGTAGTCTAAATGAGCACGTCTATCGTAGTCTAAATGAGCATGTCTATTGTAGTCTAAATAAGCACGTCTATTGTAGTCTAAATGAGCATGTCTATTGTAGTCTAAATGAGCATGTCTATTGTAGTCTAAATGAGCATGTCTATTGCAGTCTAAATGAGATGTCTATTGTAGTCTATATGAGATGTCTATTGTAGTCTAAATGAGATGTCTATTGTAGTTTAAATGAGCATGTCTATTAAAGTCTAAATGAGCATGTCTATTGTAGTCTAAATGAGATGTCTATTGTAGCCTAAATGAGATGTCTATTGTAGTTTAAATGAGCATGTCTATTGTAGTCTAAATGAGATGTCTATTGTAGTCTAAATGAGCCTTATTATTAAAGTCTAAATGAGCATGTCTATTGTAGTCTAAATGACATGTCTATTGTAGTCTAAATGAGCATGTATATTAAAGTCTAAATGAGCATGTCTATTGTAGTCTAAATGAGCATGTCTATTGTAGTCTGAATGAGATGTCTGTTGTAGTCTAAATGAGATGTCTATTGTAGTCTAAATGAGCATGTCTATTAAAGTCTAAATGAGCATGTCTATTGTAGTCTAAATGAGATGTCTATTGTAGTCTAAATGAGCATGTCTATTAAAGTCTAAATGAGCATGTCTATTGTAGTCTAAATGAGATGTCTATTGTTGTCTAAATTAGCATGTCTATTTTAGTCTAAATGAGCATGTCTATGAAAGTTTAAATGAGCATGTCTATTGTAGTCTAAATGAGATGTCTATTGTAGTCTAAATTAGCACGTCTATTGTAGTCTAAATGAGCATGTCTATTGTAGTCTAAATGAGATGTCTATTGTAGTCTGAATGAGCATGTTTATTGTAGTCTAAATGAGCACGTCTATTGTTGTCTAAATGAGCATGTCTATTTTAGTCTAAATGAGCATGTCTATTAAAGTCTAAATGAGCATGTCTATTGTAGTCTAAATGAGATATCTATTGTAATCTAAATGAGCATGTCTATTGTAGTCTAAATGAGCATGTCTATTGTAGTCTAAATGAGCATGTCTATTGCAGTCTAAATGAGATGTCTATTGTAGTCTAAATGAACATGTCTATTGTAGTCCAAATGAGCATGTCTATTGTAGTCTAAATGAGCATGTCTATTGTAGTCTAAATGAGCATATCTATTAAAGTCTAAATGAGCATGTCTATTGTAGTCTAAATGAGATGTCTATTGTAGTTTAAATGAGCATGTCTATTGTAGTCTAAATGAGCACGTCTATTGTAGTCTAATTGAGCATGTCTATTGTAGTCTAAATGAGCATGTCTATTAATGTCTAAATGAGCATGTCTAATGTAGTCTAAATGAGATGTCTACTGTAGTCTGAATGAGCATGTCTATTAAAGTCTAAATGAGCATGTCTATTGTAGTCTAAATGAGATGTCTATTGTAGTCTAAAGGAGCGTGTCTATTGTAGTCTAAATGAGCATGTCTATTGTAGTCTAAATTAGATGTCTATTGTAGTCTAAATGAGATGTCTATTGTAGTCTAAATGAGCATGTCTAGTGTAGTCTAAATGAGATGTCTATTGTAGTCTAAATGAGCCTCTTTATTAAAGTCTAAATGAGCATGTCTATTGTAGTCTAAATGAGATGTCTATTGTAGTCTAAATGAGCATGTCTATTAAAGTCTAAATGAGCATGTCTATTGTAGTCTAAATGAGCATGTCTATTGTAGTCCAAATGAGATGTCTGTTATAGTCTAAATGAGATGTCTATTGTAGTCTAAATGAGCATGTCTATTAAAATCTAAATGAGAATGTCTATTGTAGGCTAAATGAGATGTCTATTGTAGTCTAAATGAGCATGTCTATTAAAGTCTAAATGAGCATGTCTATTAAAGTCTAAATGAGCATGTCTATTGTAGTCTAAATGAGCATGTCTATTAAAGTCTAAATGAGCATGTCTGTTGTAGTCTAAATGAGCATGTCTAATAAGGTCTAAATGAGCATGTCTATTGTAGTCTAAATGAGATGTCTATTGTAGTCTAAATGAGCATGTTTATTGTAGTCTAAATGAGCATGTCTATTGTAGTCTAAATGAGCACGTCTATTGTAGTCTAAATGAGCACGTCTATTGTAGTCTAAATGAGCATGTCTATTGCAGTCTAAATGAGATGTCTATTGTAGTCTATATGAGCATGTCTATTGTAGTCTAAATGAGCACGTCTATTGTAGTCTAAATGAGATGTCTATTGTAGTCTGAATGAGCATGTCTTTTGAAGTCTAAACGAGCACGTCTATTGTAGTCTAAATGAGCATGTCTATTGTAGTCTAAATGAGCACGTCTATTGTAGTCTAAATGAGCATGTCTATTGTAGTCTAAATGAGCATGTCAATTGTAGTCTAAATGGGCATGTCTATTGCATTTTAAATGAGATGTCTATTGTAGTCTGAATGAGCATGTCTATTGTAGTCTAAATGAGCATGTCTATTGTAGTCTGAATGAGCACGTCTATTGTAGTCTAAATGAGCATGTCTATTGTAGTCTAAATAAGCACGTCTATTGTAGTCTAAATGAGCATGTCTATTGTAGTCTAAATGAGCATGTCTATTGTAGTCTAAATGAGCATGTCTATTGCAGTCTAAATTAGATGTCTATTGTAGTCTATATGAGATGTCTATTGTAGTCTAAATGAGATGTCTATTGTAGTTTAAATGAGCATGTCTATTAAAGTCTAAATGAGCATGTCTATTGTAGTCTAAATGAGATGTCTATTGTAGCCTAAATGAGATGTCTATTGTAGTATGAATGAGCATGTCTATTGTAGTCTAAATGAGATGTCTATTGTAGTCTAAATGAGCATGTCTATTGTAGTCTAAATGAGCCTCTTTATTAAAGTCTAAATGAGCATGTCTATTGTAGTCTAAATGACATGTCTATTGTAGTCTAAATGAGCATGTCTATTAAAGTCTAAATGAGCATGTCTATTGTAGTCTAAATGAGCAGGTCTATTGTAGTCTGAATGAGATGTCTGTTGTAGTCTAAATGAGATGTCTATTGTAGTCTAAATGAGCATGTCTATAAAAGTCTAAATGAGCATGTCTATTGTTGTCTAAATGAGATGTCTATTGTAGTCTAAATGAGCAGGTCTATTAAAGTCTAAATGAGCATGTCTATTGTAGTCTAAATGAGCATGTCTATTAAAGTCTAAATGAGCATGTCTATTGTAGTCTAAATGAGCATGTCTACTAAAGTCTAAATGAGCATGTCTATTGTAGTCTAAATGAGCATGTCTATTGTAGTCTAAATGAGCACGTCTATTGTAGTCTAAATGAGCATGTCTATTGTAGTCTAAATGAGCATGTCTATTGTAGTCTAAATGAGCATGTCTATTGCAGTCTAAATGAGATATCTATTGTAGTCTAAATGAGCATGTCTATTGTAGTCTAAATGAGCATGTCTATTGTAGTCTAAATGAGCATATCTATTGTTGTCTAAATGAGATGTCTATTGTAGTCTATATGAGATGTCTATTGAAGTCTAAATGAGCATATCTATTGTAGTCTAAATGAGCATGTCTATTGTAGTCTAAATGAAGTCTATTGTAGTCTAAATGAGCTGTCTATTGTAGTCTAAATGAGCACGTCTATTGTAGTCTAAATGAGCATGTCTATTGTAGTCTAAATGAGCACGTCTATTGAAGTCTAAATGAGCATGTCTATTGTAGTCTAAATGAGCATGTTTATTGTAGGCTAAATGAGATGTCTATTGTAGTGTAAATGAGCATGTCTATTGTAGTCTAAATGAGCACGGCTATTGTAGTCTAAATGTGCACGTCTATTGTAGTCTAAATGAGCACGTCTATTGTAGTCTAAATGAGCATGTCTATTGCAGTCTAAATGTGATGTCTATTGTAGTCTAAATGAGCATGTCTATTGTAGTCTAAATGAAACCGTCTATTGTAGTCTAAATGAGATGTCTATTGTAGTCTAAATGAGCATGTCTGTTGTAGTGTAAATGAGCACGTCTATTGTAGTCTAAATGAGCATGTCTATTGTAGTCTAAATGAGCACGTCTATTGTAGTCTAAATGAGCATGTCTATTGTAGTCTAAATGAGCATGTCTATTGTAGTCTAAATTAGCATGTCTATTGCAGTCTAAATGAGATGTCTATTGTAGTCTAAATGAGCATGTCTATTGTAGTCTAAATGAGCACGTCTATTGTAGTCTGAATGAGCATGTCTATTAAAGTCTAAATGAGCATGTCTATTGTAGTCTAAATGAGCATGTCTATTGTAATCTAAATGAGCATGTCTATTGTAGTCTAAATGAGCATGTCTATTGTAGTCTTAATGATATGTCTATTGTAGTCTAAATGAGCATGTCTATTGTAGTCTAAATGAGCATGTCTATTGTAGTCTATATAAGCATGTCCATTGTAGTCTAAATGAGCATGTCTATTGTAGTCTAAATGAGCATGTCTATTGTAGCCTAAATGAGCACGTCTATTGTAGTCTAAATGAGATGTCTATTATAGTCTAAATGAGCATGTCTATTGTAGTCTAAATGAGCACGTCTATTGTAGTCTAAATGAGCATGTCTATTGTAGTCTAAATCAGCACGTCTATTGTAGTCTAAATGAGCATGTCTATTGTAGTCTAAAAGAGCATGTCTATTGTAGTCTAAATGAGCACGTCTATTGTAGTCTAAATGAGCATGTCTATTGTAGTCTAAATGAGCACGTCTATTGTAGTCTGAATGAGCATGTCTATTGTAATCTAAATGAGCATGTCTATTGTAGTCTAAATGAGCACGTCTATTGTAGTCTAAATGAGCATGTCTATTGTAGTCTAAATGAGATGTCTATTGTAGTCTAAATGAGATGTCTATTGAAGTCCAAATGAGCATGTCTATTAAAGTCTAAATGAGCATTTCTATTGTAGTCTAAATGAGATGTCTTTTGTAGTCTAAATGAGCATGTCTATTGTAGTCTAAATGAGCATGTCTATTGTAGTCTAAATGAACACGTGTATTGTAGTCTAAATGAGATGTCTATTGTAGTCTAAATGAGCATTTCTATTGTAGTCTAAATGAACATATCTATTGTAGTCTAAATGAGATGTCTATTGTAGTCTAAATGAGCATGTCTATTGTAGTCTAAATGAGCACGTCTATTGTAAACTAAATGATCATGTCTATTGTAGTCTAAATGCAATGTATATTGTAGTCTAAATGAGCATGTTTATTGTAGTCTAAATGAGCATGTCTATTGTAGTCTAAATGAGCACGTCTATTGTAGTCTAAATGAGCACGTCTATTGTAGTCTAAATGAGCATGTCTATTGCAGTCTAAATGAGATGTCTATTGTAGTCTACAGGAGCATGTCTATTGTAGTCTAAATGAGCACGTCTATTGTAGTCTAAATGAGATGTCTATTGTAGTCTGAATGAGCATGTCTTTTGAAGTCTAAACGAGCACGTCTATTGTAGTCTAAATGAGCATGTCTATTGTAGTCTAAATGAGCACGTCTATTGTAGTCTAAATGAGCATGTCTATTGTAGTCTAAATGAGCATGTCAATTGTAGTCTAAATGAGCATGTCTATTGCATTTTAAATGAGATGTTTATTGTAGTCTAAATGAGCATGTCTATTGTAGTCTAAATGAGCATGTCTATTGTAGTCTAAATGAGCACGTCTGATGTAGTCTAAATGAGCATGTCTATTGTAGTCTAAATGAGCATGTCTATTGTAGTCTAAATGAGCATGTCTATTGTAGTCTAAATGAGCATGTCTATTGTAGTCTAAATGAGCATGTCTATTGCAGTCTAAATGAGATGTCTATTGTAGTCTATATGAGATGTCTATTGTAGTCTAAATGAGATGTCTATTGTAGTTTAAATGAGCATGTCTATTATAGTCTAAATGAGCATGTCTATTGTAGTCTAAATGAGATGTCTATTGTAGCCTAAATGAGATGTCTATTGTAGTATGAATGAGCATGTCTATTGTAGTCTAAATGAGATGTCTATTGTAGTCTAAATGAGCCTCTTTATTAAAGTCTAAATGAGCATGTCTATTGTAGTCTAAATGACATGTCTATTGTAGTCTAAATGAGCATGTCTATCAAAGTCTAAATGAGCATGTCTATTGTAGTCTAAATGAGCATGTCTATTGTAGTCTGAATGAGATCTCTGTTGTAGTCTAAATGAGATGTCTATTGTAGTCTAAATGAGCATGTCTATTAAAGTCTAAATGAGCATGTCTATTGTTGTCTAAATGAGATGTCTATTGTAGTCTAAATGAGCAGGTCTATTAAAGTCTAAATGAGCATGTCTATTGTAGTCTAAATGAGCATGTCTATTAAAGTCTAAATGAGCATGTCTATTGTAGTCTAAATGAGCATGTCAACTAAAGTCTAAATGAGCATGTCTATTGTAGTCTAAATGAGCATGTCTATTGTAGTCTAAATTAGCACGTCTATTGTAGTCTAAATGAGCATGTCTATTGTAGTCTAAATGAGCATGTCTATTGTAGTCTAAATGAGCATGTCTATTGCAGTCTAAATGAGATATCTATTGTAGTCTAAATGAGCATGTCTATTGTAGTCTAAATGAGCATGTCTATTGTAGTCTAAATGAGCATATCAATTGTTGTCTAAATGAGATGTCTATTGTAGTCTATATGAGATGTCTATTGAAGTCTAAATGAGCATGTCTATTGTAGTCTAAATGAGCATGTCTATTGTAGTCTAAATAGAGTCTATTGTAGTCTAAATGAGCTGTCTATTGTAGTCTAAATGAGCACGTCTATTGTAGTCTAAATGAGCATGTCTATTGTAGTCTAAATGAGCACGTCTATTGAAGTCTAAATGAGCATGTCTATTGTAGTCTAAATGAGCATGTTTATTGTAGGCTAAATGAGATGTCTATTGTAGTGTAAATGAGCATGTCTATTGTAGTCTAAATGAGCACGGCTATTGTAGTCTAAATGTGCACGTCTATTGTAGTCTAAATGAGCACGTCTATTGTAGTCTAAATGAGCATGTCTATTGCAGTCTAAATGTGATGTCTATTGTAGTCTAAATGAGCATGTCTATTGTAGTCTAAATGAAACCGTCTATTGTAGTCTAAATGAGATTTCTATTGTAGTCTAAATGAGCATGTCTATTGTAGTCTAAATGAGCACGTCTATTGTAGTCTAAATGAGCATGTCTATTGCAGTCTAAATGAGCACGTCTATTGTAGTCTAAATGAGCATGTCTATTGCAGTCTAAATGTGATGTCTATTGTAGTCTAAATGAGCATGTCTATTGTAGTTTAAATGAAACCGTCTATTGTAGTCTAAATGAGATGTCTATTGTAGTCTAAATGAGCATGTCTATTGTAGTCTAAATGAGCACGTCTATTGTAGTCTAAATGAGCATGTCTATTGCAGTCTAAATGAGCACGTCTATTGTAGTCTAAATGAGCATGTCTATTGTAGTTTAAATGAGCATGTCTATTGTAGTCTAAATGAGCATGTCTATTGCAGTCTAAATGAGATGTCTATTGTAGTCTAAATGAGCATGTCTATTGTAGTCTAAATGAGCATGTCGATTGTAGTCTAAATGAGCACGTCTATTGTAGTCTAAATGAGCATGTCTATTTTAGGGTAAATGAGCATATCTATTGTAGTCTAAATGAGATGTCTATTGTAGTCTAAATGAGCACGTCTATTGTAGTCTAAATGAGCACGTCTATTTTAGTCTAAATGAGCATATCTATTGTAGTCTATATGAGATGTCTATTGAAGTCTAAATGAGCATGTCTATTGTAGTCTAAATGAGCATGTCTATTTTAGTCTAAATGTAGTCTATTGTAGTCTAAATGAGATGTCTATTGTAGTCTTATTGAGCACGTCTATTGTAGTCTAAATGAGCATGTCTATTGTAGTCTAAATGAGCACGCCTATTGAAGTCAAAATGAGCATGTCTATTGTAGTCTAAATGAGCATGTTTATTGTAGTCTAAATGAGATGTCTATTGTAGTGTAAATGAGCATGTCTATTGTAGTCTAAATGAGCACGTCTATTGTAGTCCAAATGTGCACGTCTATTGTAGTCTAAATGAGCACGTCTATTGTAGTCTAAATGAGCATGTCTATTGCAGTCTAAATGAGATGTTTATTGTAGTCTAAATGAGCATGTCTATTGTAGTCTAAATGAAACCGTCTATTGTAGTCTAAATGAGATGTCTATTGTAGTCTAAATGAGCATGTCTATTGTAGTCTAAATGAGCACGTCTATTGTAGTCTAAATGAGCATGTCTATTGTAGTCTAAATGAGCACGTCTATTGTAGTCTAAATGAGCATGTCTATTGTAGTCTAAATGAGCATGGCAATTGTAGTCTAAATGAGCATGTCTATTGCATTTTAAATGAGATGTTTATTGTAGTCTAAATGAGCATGTCTATTGTAGTCTAAATGAGCATGTCTATTGTAGTCTAAATGAGCACGTCTGATGTAGTCTAAATGAGCATGTCTATTGTAGTCTAAATGAGCATGTCTATTGTAGTCTAAATGAGCATGTCTATTGTAGTCTAAATGAGCATGTCTATTGTAGTCTAAATGAGCATGTCTATTGCAGTCTAAATGAGATGTCTATTGTAGTCTATATGAGATGTCTATTGTAGTCT
The DNA here is from genome assembly GCA_030386875.1 of Morinoia aosen. Taxonomy (NCBI): domain Eukaryota; kingdom Metazoa; phylum Arthropoda; class Malacostraca; order Amphipoda; family Talitridae; genus Morinoia; species Morinoia aosen. The sequence goes on along the minus strand of CM059565.1, from coordinate 43,173,595 downwards.
AAATGAGATGTCTATTGTAGTTTAAATGAGCATGTCTATTATAGTCTAAATGAGCATGTCTATTGTAGTCTAAATGAGATGTCTATTGTAGCCTAAATGAGATGTCTATTGTAGTATGAATGAGCATGTCTATTGTAGTCTAAATGAGATGTCTATTGTAGTCTAAATGAGCCTCTTTATTAAAGTCTAAATGAGCATGTCTATTGTAGTCTAAATGACATGTCTATTGTAGTCTAAATGAGCATGTCTATCAAAGTCTAAATGAGCATGTCTATTGTAGTCTAAATGAGCATGTCTATTGTAGTCTGAATGAGATCTCTGTTGTAGTCTAAATGAGATGTCTATTGTAGTCTAAATGAGCATGTCTATTAAAGTCTAAATGAGCATGTCTATTGTTGTCTAAATGAGATGTCTATTGTAGTCTAAATGAGCAGGTCTATTAAAGTCTAAATGAGCATGTCTATTGTAGTCTAAATGAGCATGTCTATTAAAGTCTAAATGAGCATGTCTATTGTAGTCTAAATGAGCATGTCAACTAAAGTCTAAATGAGCATGTCTATTGTAGTCTAAATGAGCATGTCTATTGTAGTCTAAATTAGCACGTCTATTGTAGTCTAAATGAGCATGTCTATTGTAGTCTAAATGAGCATGTCTATTGTAGTCTAAATGAGCATGTCTATTGCAGTCTAAATGAGATATCTATTGTAGTCTAAATGAGCATGTCTATTGTAGTCTAAATGAGCATGTCTATTGTAGTCTAAATGAGCATATCAATTGTTGTCTAAATGAGATGTCTATTGTAGTCTATATGAGATGTCTATTGAAGTCTAAATGAGCATGTCTATTGTAGTCTAAATGAGCATGTCTATTGTAGTCTAAATGTAGTCTATTGTAGTCTAAATGAGCTGTCTATTGTAGTCTAAATGAGCACGTCTATTGTAGTCTAAATGAGCATGTCTATTGTAGTCTAAATGAGCACGTCTATTGAAGTCTAAATGAGCATGTCTATTGTAGTCTAAATGAGCATGTTTATTGTAGGCTAAATGAGATGTCTATTGTAGTGTAAATGAGCATGTCTATTGTAGTCTAAATGAGCACGGCTATTGTAGTCTAAATGTGCACGTCTATTGTAGTCTAAATGAGCACGTCTATTGTAGTCTAAATGAGCATGTCTATTGCAGTCTAAATGTGATGTCTATTGTAGTCTAAATGAGCATGTCTATTGTAGTCTAAATGAAACCGTCTATTGTAGTCTAAATGAGATTTCTATTGTAGTCTAAATGAGCATGTCTATTGTAGTCTAAATGAGCACGTCTATTGTAGTCTAAATGAGCATGTCTATTGCAGTCTAAATGAGCACGTCTATTGTAGTCTAAATGAGCATGTCTATTGCAGTCTAAATGTGATGTCTATTGTAGTCTAAATGAGCATGTCTATTGTAGTTTAAATGAAACCGTCTATTGTAGTCTAAATGAGATGTCTATTGTAGTCTAAATGAGCATGTCTATTGTAGTCTAAATGAGCACGTCTATTGTAGTCTAAATGAGCATGTCTATTGCAGTCTAAATGAGCACGTCTATTGTAGTCTAAATGAGCATGTCTATTGTAGTCTAAATGAGCATGTCTATTGTAGTCTAAATGAGCATGTCTATTGCAGTCTAAATGAGATGTCTATTGTAGTCTAAATGAGCATGTCTATTGTAGTCTAAATGAGCATGTCGATTGTAGTCTAAATGAGCACGTCTATTGTAGTCTAAATGAGCATGTCTATTTTAGGGTAAATGAGCATATCTATTGTAGTCTAAATGAGATGTCTATTGTAGTCTAAATGAGCACGTCTATTGTAGTCTAAATGAGCACGTCTATTTTAGTCTAAATGAGCATATCTATTGTAGTCTATATGAGATGTCTATTGAAGTCTAAATGAGCATGTCTATTGTAGTCTAAATGAGCATGTCTATTTTAGTCTAAATGTAGTCTATTGTAGTCTAAATGAGATGTCTATTGTAGTCTTATTGAGCACGTCTATTGTAGTCTAAATGAGCATGTCTATTGTAGTCTAAATGAGCACGCCTATTGAAGTCAAAATGAGCATGTCTATTGTAGTCTAAATGAGCATGTTTATTGTAGTCTAAATGAGATGTCTTTTGTAGTGTAAATGAGCATGTCTATTGTAGTCTAAATGAGCACGTCTATTGTAGTCCAAATGTGCACGTCTATTGTAGTCTAAATGAGCACGTCTATTGTAGTCTAAATGAGCATGTCTATTGCAGTCTAAATGAGATGTTTATTGTAGTCTAAATGAGCATGTCTATTGTAGTCTAAATGAAACCGTCTATTGTAGTCTAAATGAGATGTCTATTGTAGTCTAAATGAGCATGTCTATTGTAGTCTAAATGAGCACGTCTATTGTAGTCTAAATGAGCATGTCTATTGTAGTCTAAATGAGCACGTCTATTGTAGTCTGAATGAGCATGTCTATTGTAGTCTAAATGAGCATGTCTATTGTAGTCTAAATGAGCACGTCTATTGTAGTCTAAATGAGCATGTCTATTGTAGTCTAAATGAGCACGTCTATTGTAGTCTAAATGAGTATGTCTATTGTAGTCTACATGAGCATATCTATTGTAGTCTAAATGAGATGTCTATTGTAGTCTAAATGAGATGTCTATTGAAGTCTAAATGAGCATGTCTATTGTAGTCTAAATGAGCATGTCTATTGTAGTCTAAATGAACACGTGTATTGTAGTCTAAATGAGCATGTCTATTGTAGTCTAAATGAGATGTCTATTGTAGTCTAAATGAGCATGTCTATTGTAGTCTAAATGAGATGTCTATTGTAGTCTAAATGAGCATGTCTATTGTAGTCTAAATGAACATATCTATTGTAGTCTAAATGAGATGTCTATTGTAGTCTAAATGAGCATGTCTATTGTAGTCTAAATGAGCACGTCTATTGTAAACTAAATGATCATGTCTATTGTAGTCTAAATGCAATGTCTATTGTAGTCTAAATGAGCATGTTTATTGTAGTCTAAATGAGCATGTCTATTGTAGTCTAAATGAGCACGTCTATTGTAGTCTAAATGAGCACGTCTATTGTAGTCTAAATGAGCATGTCTATTGCAGTCTAAATGAGATGTCTATTGTAGTCTAAATGAGCATGTCTATTGTAGTCTAAATGAGCACGTCTATTGCAGTCTAAATGAGATGTCTATTGTAGTCTGAATGAGCATGTCTTTTGAAGTCTAAACGAGCACGTCTATTGTAGTCTAAATAAGCATGTCTATTGTAGTCTAAATGAGCACGTCTATTGTAGTCTAAATGAGCATGTCTATTGTAGTCTAAATGAGCATGTCAATTGTAGTCTAAATGAGCATGTCTATTGCATTTTAAATGAGATGTCTATTGTAGTCTGAATGAGCATGTCTATTGTAGTCTAAATGAGCATGTCTATTGTAGTCTAAATGAGCACGTCTATCGTAGTCTAAATGAGCATGTCTATTGTAGTCTAAATAAGCACGTCTATTGTAGTCTAAATGAGCATGTCTATTGTAGTCTAAATGAGCATGTCTATTGTAGTCTAAATGAGCATGTCTATTGCAGTCTAAATGAGATGTCTATTGTAGTCTATATGAGATGTCTATTGTAGTCTAAATGAGATGTCTATTGTAGTTTAAATGAGCATGTCTATTAAAGTCTAAATGAGCATGTCTATTGTAGTCTAAATGAGATGTCTATTGTAGCCTAAATGAGATGTCTATTGTAGTATGAATGAGCATGTCTATTGTAGTCTAAATGAGATGTCTATTGTAGTCTAAATGAGCATGTCTATTGTAGTCTAAATGAGCCTCTTTATTAAAGTCTAAATGAGCATGTCTATTGTAGTCTAAATGACATGTCTATTGTAGTCTAAATGAGCATGTCTATTAAAGTCTAAATGAGCATGTCTATTGTAGTCTAAATGAGCATGTCTATTGTAGTCTGAATGAGATGTCTGTTGTAGTCTAAATGAGATGTCTATTGTAGTCTAAATGAGCATGTCTATAAAAGTCTAAATGAGCATGTCTATTGTTGTCTAAATGAGATGTCTATTGTAGTCTAAATGAGCAGGTCTATTAAAGTCTAAATGAGCATGTCTATTGTAGTCTAAATGAGCATGTCTATTAAAGTCTAAATGAGCATGTCTATTGTAGTCTAAATGAGCATGTCTACTAAAGTCTAAATGAGCATGTCTATTGTAGTCTAAATGAGCATGTCTATTGTAGTCTAAATGAGCACGTCTATTGTAGTCTAAATGAGCATGTCTATTGTAGTCTAAATGAGCATGTCTATTGTAGTCTAAATGAGCATGTCTATTGCAGTCTAAATGAGATATCTATTGTAGTCTAAATGAGCATGTCTATTGTAGTCTAAATGAGCATGTCTATTGTAGTCTAAATGAGCATATCTATTGTTGTCTAAATGAGATGTCTATTGTAGTCTATATGAGATGTCTATTGAAGTCTAAATGAGCATATCTATTGTAGTCTAAATGAGCATGTCTATTGTAGTCTAAATGAAGTCTATTGTAGTCTAAATGAGCTGTCTATTGTAGTCTAAATGAGCACGTCTATTGTAGTCTAAATGAGCATGTCTATTGTAGTCTAAATGAGCACGTCTATTGAAGTCTAAATGAGCATGTCTATTGTAGTCTAAATGAGCATGTTTATTGTAGGCTAAATGAGATGTCTATTGTAGTGTAAATGAGCATGTCTATTGTAGTCTAAATGAGCACGGCTATTGTAGTCTAAATGTGCACGTCTATTGTAGTCTAAATGAGCACGTCTATTGTAGTCTAAATGAGCATGTCTATTGCAGTCTAAATGTGATGTCTATTGTAGTCTAAATGAGCATGTCTATTGTAGTCTAAATGAAACCGTCTATTGTAGTCTAAATGAGATGTCTATTGTAGTCTAAATGAGCATGTCTATTGTAGTGTAAATGAGCACGTCTATTGTAGTCTAAATGAGCATGTCTATTGTAGTCTAAATGAGCACGTCTATTGTAGTCTAAATGAGCATGTCTATTGTAGTCTAAATGAGCATGTCTATTGTAGTCTAAATGAGCATGTCTATTGCAGTCTAAATGAGATGTCTATTGTAGTCTAAATGAGCATGTCTATTGTAGTCTAAATGAGCACGTCTATTGTAGTCTGAATGAGCATGTCTATTAAAGTCTAAATGAGCATGTCTATTGTAGTCTAAATGAGCATGTCTATTGTAATCTAAATGAGCATGTCTATTGTAGTCTAAATGAGTATGTCTATTGTAGTCTAAATGAGCATGTCTATTGTAGTCTAAATGAGCATGTCGATTGTAGTCTAAATGAGCACGTCTATTGTAGTCTAAATGAGCATGTCTATTTTAGGGTAAATGAGCATATCTATTGTAGTCTAAATGAGATGTCTATTGTAGTCTAAATGAGCACGTCTATTGTAGTCTAAATGAGCACGTCTATTTTAGTCTAAATGAGCATATCTATTGTAGTCTATATGAGATGTCTATTGAAGTCTAAATGAGCATGTCTATTGTAGTCTAAATGAGCATGTCTATTTTAGTCTAAATGTAGTCTATTGTAGTCTAAATGAGATGTCTATTGTAGTCTTATTGAGCACGTCTATTGTAGTCTAAATGAGCATGTCTATTGTAGTCTAAATGAGCACGCCTATTGAAGTCAAAATGAGCATGTCTATTGTAGTCTAAATGAGCATGTTTATTGTAGTCTAAATGAGATGTCTATTGTAGTGTAAATGAGCATGTCTATTGTAGTCTAAATGAGCACGTCTATTGTAGTCCAAATGTGCACGTCTATTGTAGTCTAAATGAGCACGTCTATTGTAGTCTAAATGAGCATGTCTATTGCAGTCTAAATGAGATGTTTATTGTAGTCTAAATGAGCATGTCTATTGTAGTCTAAATGAAACCGTCTATTGTAGTCTAAATGAGATGTCTATTGTAGTCTAAATGAGCATGTCTATTGTAGTCTAAATGAGCACGTCTATTGTAGTCTAAATGAGCATGTCTATTGTAGTCTAAATGAGCACGTCTATTGTAGTCTGAATGAGCATGTCTATTGTAGTCTAAATGAGCATGTCTATTGTAGTCTAAATGAGCACGTCTATTGTAGTCTAAATGAGCATGTCTATTGTAGTCTAAATGAGCACGTCTATTGTAGTCTAAATGAGTATGTCTATTGTAGTCTACATGAGCATATCTATTGTAGTCTAAATGAGATGTCTATTGTAGTCTAAATGAGATGTCTATTGAAGTCTAAATGAGCATGTCTATTGTAGTCTAAATGAGCATGTCTATTGTAGTCTAAATGAACACGTGTATTGTAGTCTAAATGAGATGTCTATTGTAGTCTAAATGAGCATGTCTATTGTAGTCTAAATGAACATATCTATTGTAGTCTAAATGAGATGTCTATTGTAGTCTAAATGAGCATGTCTATTGTAGTCTAAATGAGCACGTCTATTGTAAACTAAATGATCATGTCTATTGTAGTCTAAATGCAATGTCTATTGTAGTCTAAATGAGCATGTTTATTGTAGTCTAAATGAGCATGTCTATTGTAGTCTAAATGAGCACGTCTATTGTAGTTTAAATGAGCACGTCTATTGTAGTCTAAATGAGCATGTCTATTGCAGTCTAAATGAGATGTCTATTGTAGTCTAAATGAGCATGTCTATTGTAGTCTAAATGAGCACGTCTATTGCAGTCTAAATGAGATGTCTATTGTAGTCTGAATGAGCATGTCTTTTGAAGTCTAAACGAGCACGTCTATTGTAGTCTAAATAAGCATGTCTATTGTAGTCTAAATGAGCACGTCTATTGTAGTCTAAATGAGCATGTCTATTGTAGTCTAAATGAGCATGTCAATTGTAGTCTAAATGAGCATGTCTATTGCATTTTAAATGAGATGTCTATTGTAGTCTGAATGAGCATGTCTATTGTAGTCTAAATGAGCATGTCTATTGTAGTCTAAATGAGCACGTCTATTGTAGTCTAAATGAGCATGTCTATTGTAGTCTAAATAAGCACGTCTATTGTAGTCTAAATGAGCATGTCTATTGTAGTCTAAATGAGCATGTCTATTGTAGTCTAAATGAGCATGTCTATTGCAGTCTAAATGAGATGTCTATTGTAGTCTATATGAGATGTCTATTGTAGTCTAAATGAGATGTCTATTGTAGTTTAAATGAGCATGTCTATTAAAGTCTAAATGAGCATGTCTATTGTAGTCTAAATGAGATGTCTATTGTAGCCTAAATGAGATGTCTATTGTAGTATGAATGAGCATGTCTATTGTAGTCTAAATGAGATGTCTATTGTAGTCTAAATGAGCATGTCTATTGTAGTCTAAATGAGCCTCTTTATTAAAGTCTAAATGAGCATGTCTATTGTAGTCTAAATGACATGTCTATTGTAGTCTAAATGAGCATGTCTATTAAAGTCTAAATGAGCATGTCTATTGTAGTCTAAATGAGCATGTCTATTGTAGTCTGAATGAGATGTCTGTTGTAGTCTAAATGAGATGTCTATTGTAGTCTAAATGAGCATGTCTATAAAAGTCTAAATGAGCATGTCTATTGTTGTCTAAATGAGATGTCTATTGTAGTCTAAATGAGCAGGTCTATTAAAGTCTAAATGAGCATGTCTATTGTAGTCTAAATGAGCATGTCTATTAAAGTCTAAATGAGCATGTCTATTGTAGTCTAAATGAGCATGTCTACTAAAGTCTAAATGAGCATGTCTATTGTAGTCTAAATGAGCATGTCTATTGTAGTCTAAATGAGCACGTCTATTGTAGTCTAAATGAGCATGTCTATTGTAGTCTAAATGAGCATGTCTATTGTAGTCTAAATGAGCATGTCTATTGCAGTCTAAATGAGATATCTATTGTAGTCTAAATGAGCATGTCTATTGTAGTCTAAATGAGCATGTCTATTGTAGTCTAAATGAGCATATCTATTGTTGTCTAAATGAGATGTCTATTGTAGTCTATATGAGATGTCTATTGAAGTCTAAATGAGCATATCTATTGTAGTCTAAATGAGCATGTCTATTGTAGTCTAAATGAAGTCTATTGTAGTCTAAATGAGCTGTCTATTGTAGTCTAAATGAGCACGTCTATTGTAGTCTAAATGAGCATGTCTATTGTAGTCTAAATGAGCACGTCTATTGAAGTCTAAATGAGCATGTCTATTGTAGTCTAAATGAGCATGTTTATTGTAGGCTAAATGAGATGTCTATTGTAGTGTAAATGAGCATGTCTATTGTAGTCTAAATGAGCACGGCTGTTGTAGTCTAAATGTGCACGTCTATTGTAGTCTAAATGAGCACGTCTATTGTAGTCTAAATGAGCATGTCTATTGCAGTCTAAATGTGATGTCTATTGTAGTCTAAATGAGCATGTCTATTGTAGTCTAAATGAAACCGTCTATTGTAGTCTAAATGAGATGTCTATTGTAGTCTAAATGAGCATGTCTATTGTAGTGTAAATGAGCACGTCTATTGTAGTCTAAATGAGCATGTCTATTGTAGTCTAAATGAGCACGTCTATTGTAGTCTAAATGAGCATGTCTATTGTAGTCTAAATGAGCATGTCTATTGTAGTCTAAATGAGCATGTCTATTGCAGTCTAAATGAGATGTCTATTGTAGTCTAAATGAGCATGTCTATTGTAGTCTAAATGAGCACGTCTATTGTAGTCTGAATGAGCATGTCTATTAAAGTCTAAATGAGCATGTCTATTGTAGTCTAAATGAGCATGTCTATTGTAATCTAAATGAGCATGTCTATTGTAGTCTAAATGAGCATGTCTATTGTAGTCTTAATGATATGTCTATTGTAGTCTAAATGAGCATGTCTATTGTAGTCTAAATGAGCATGTCTATTGTAGTCTATATGAGCATGTCCATTGTAGTCTAAATGAGCATGTCTGTTGTAGTCTAAATGAGCATGTCTATTGTAGCCTAAATGAGCACGTCTATGGTAGTCTAAATGAGATGTCTATTATAGTCTAAATGAGCATGTCTATTGTAGTCTAAATGAGCACGTCTATTGTAGTCTAAATGAGCATGTCTATTGTAGTCTAAAACAGCACGTCTATTGTAGTCTAAATGAGCATGTCTATTGTAGTCTAAAAGAGCATGTCTATTGTAGTCTAAATGAGCACGTCTATTGTAGTCTAAATGAGCATGTCTATTGTAGTCTAAATGAGCACGTCTATTGTAGTCTGAATGAGCATGTCTATTGTAGTCTAAATGAGCATGTCTATTGTAGTCTAAATGAGCACGTCTATTGTAGTCTAAATGAGCATGTCTATTGTAGTCTAAATGAGATGTCTATTGTAGTCTAAATGAGATGTCTATTGAAGTCTAAATGAGCATGTCTATTAAAGTCTAAATGAGCATTTCTATTGTAGTCTAAATGAGATGTCTTTTGTAGTCTAAATGAGCATGTCTATTGTAGTCTAAATGAGCATGTCTATTGTAGTCTAAATGAACACGTGTATTGTAGTCTAAATGAGATGTCTATTGTAGTCTAAATGAGCATTTCTATTGTAGTCTAAATGTACATATCTATTGTAGTCTAAATGAGATGTCTATTGTAGTCTAAATGAGCATGTCTATTGTAGTCTAAATGAGCACGTCTATTGTAAACTAAATGATCATGTCTATTGTAGTCTAAATGCAATGTCTATTGTAGTCTAAATGAGCATGTTTATTGTAGTCTAAATGAGCATGTCTATTGTAGTCTAAATGAGCACGTCTATTGTAGTCTAAATGAGCACGTCTATTGTAGTCTAAATGAGCATGTCTATTGCAGTCTAAATGAGATGTCTATTGTAGTCTAAAGGAGCATGTCTATTGTAGTCTAAATGAGCACGTCTATTGTAGTCTAAATGAGATGTCTATTGTAGTCTGAATGAGCATGTCTTTTGAAGTCTAAACGAGCACGTCTATTGTAGTCTAAATGAGCATGTCTATTGTAGTCTAAATGAGCACGTCTATTGTAGTCTAAATGAGCATGTCTATTGTAGTCTAAATGAGCATGTCAATTGTAGTCTAAATGAGCATGTCTATTGCATTTTAAATGAGATGTTTATTGTAGTCTAAATGAGCATGTCAATTGTAGTCTAAATGAGCATGTCTATTGTAGTCTAAATGAGCACGTCTATTGTAGTCTAAATGAGCATGTCTATTGTAGTCTAAATAAGCACGTCTATTGTAGTCTAAATGAGCATGTCTATTGTAGTCTAAATGAGCATGTCTATTGTAGTCTATATGAGCATGTCTATTGCAGTCTAAATGAGATGCCTATTGTAGTCTATATGAGATGTCTATTGTAGTCTAAATGAGATGTCTATTGTAGTTTAAATGAGCATGTCTATTATAGTCTAAATGAGCATGTCTATTGTAGTCTAAATGAGATGTCTATTGTAGCCTAAATGAGATGTCTATTGTAGTATGAATGAGCATGTCTATTGTAGTCTAAATGAGATGTCTATTGTAGTCTAAATGAGCCTCTTTATTAAAGTCTAAATGAGCATGTCTATTGTCGTCTAAATGACATGTCTATTGTAGTCTAAATGAGCATGTCTATCAAAGTCTAAATGAGCATGTCTATTGTAGTCTAAATGAGCATGTCTATTGTAGTCTGAATGAGATCTCTGTTGTAGTCTAAATGAGATGTCTATTGTAGTCTAAATGAGCATGTCTATTAAAGTCTAAATGAGCATGTCTATTGTTGTTTAAATGAGATGTCTATTGTAGTCTAAATGAGCAGGTCTATTAAAGTCTAAATGAGCACGTCTATTGAAGTCTAAATGAGCATGTCTATTGTAGTCTAAATGAGCATGTTTATTGTAGGCTAAATGAGATGTCTATTGTAGTGTAAATGAGCATGTCTATTGTAGTCTAAATGAGCACGGCTATTGTAGTCTAAATGTGCACGTCTATTGTAGTCTAAATGAGCACGTCTATTGTAGTCTAAATGAGCATGTCTATTGCAGTCTAAATGTGATGTCTATTGTAGTCTAAATGAGCATGTCTATTGTAGTCTAAATGAAACCGTCTATTGTAGTCTAAATGAGATGTCTATTGTAGTCTAAATGAGCATGTCTATTGTAGTGTAAATGAGCACGTCTATTGTAGTCTAAATGAGCATGTCTATTGTAGTCTAAATGAGCACGTCTATTGTAGTCTAAATGAGCATGTCTATTGTAGTCTAAATGAGCATGTCTATTGTAGTCTAAATGAGCATGTCTATTGCAGTCTAAATGAGATGTCTATTGTAGTCTAAATGAGCATGTCTATTGTAGTCTAAATGAGCACGTCTATTGTAGTCTGAATGAGCATGTCTATTAAAGTCTAAATGAGCATGTCTATTGTAGTCTAAATGAGCATGTCTATTGTAATCTAAATGAGCATGTCTATTGTAGTCTAAATGAGCATGTCTATTGTAGTCTTAATGATATGTCTATTGTAGTCTAAATGAGCATGTCTATTGTAGTCTAAATGAGCATGTCTATTGTAGTCTATATGAGCATGTCCATTGTAGTCTAAATGAGCATGTCTATTGTAGTCTAAATGAGCATGTCTATTGTAGCCTAAATGAGCACGTCTATGGTAGTCTAAATGAGATGTCTATTATAGTCTAAATGAGCATGTCTATTGTAGTCTAAATGAGCACGTCTATTGTAGTCTAAATGAGCATGTCTATTGTAGTCTAAATCAGCACGTCTATTGTAGTCTAAATGAGCATGTCTATTGTAGTCTAAAAGAGCATGTCTATTGTAGTCTAAATGAGCACGTCTATTGTAGTCTAAATGAGCATGTCTATTGTAGTCAAAATGAGCACGTCTATTGTAGTCTGAATGAGCATGTCTACTGTAGTCTAAATGAGCATGTCTATTGTAGTCTAAATGAGCACGTCTATTGTAGTCTAAATGAGCATGTCTATTGTAGTCTAAATGAGATGTCTATTGTAGTCTAAATGAGATGTCTATTGAAGTCTAAATGAGCATGTCTATTAAAGTCTAAATGAGCATTTCTATTGTAGTCTAAATGAGATGTCTTATGTAGTCTAAATGAGCATGTCTATTGTAGTCTAAATGAGCATGTCTATTGTAGTCTAAATGAACACGTGTATTGTAGTCTAAATGAGATGTCTATTGTAGTCTAAATGAGCATTTCTATTGTAGTCTAAATGTACATATCTATTGTAGTCTAAATGAGATGTCTATTGTAGTCTAAATGAGCATGTCTATTGTAGTCTAAATGAGCACGTCTATTGTAAACTAAATGATCATGTCTATTGTAGTCTAAATGCAATGTCTATTGTAGTCTAAATGAGCATGTTTATTGTAGTCTAAATGAGCATGTCTATTGTAGTCTAAATGAGCACGTCTATTGTAGTCTAAATGAGCACGTCTATTGTAGTCTAAATGAGCATGTCTATTGCAGTCTAAATGAGATGTCTATTGTAGTCTAAAGGAGCATGTCTATTGTAGTCTAAATGAGCACGTCTATTGTAGTCTAAATGAGATGTCTATTGTAGTCTGAATGAGCATGTCTTTTGAAGTCTAAACGAGCACGTCTATTGTAGTCTAAATGAGCATGTCTATTGTAGTCTAAATGAGCACGTCTATTGTAGTCTAAATGAGCATGTCTATTGTAGTCTAAATGAGCATGTCAATTGTAGTCTAAATGAGCATGTCTATTGCATTTAAAATGAGATGTTTATTGTAGTCTAAATGAGCATGTCAATTGTAGTCTAAATGAGCATGTCTATTGTAGTCTAAATGAGCACGTCTATTGTAGTCTAAATGAGCATGTCTATTGTAGTCTAAATAAGCACGTCTATTGTAGTCTAAATGAGCATGTCTATTGTAGTCTAAATGAGCATGTCTATTGTAGTCTAAATGAGCATGTCTATTGCAGTCTGAATGAGATGTCTATTGTAGTCTATATGAGATGTCTATTGTAGTCTAAATGAGATGTCTATTGTAGTTTAAATGAGCATGTCTATTATAGTCTAAATGAGCATGTCTATTGTAGTCTAAATGAGATGTCTATTGTAGCCTAAATGAGATGTCTATTGTAGTATGAATGAGCATGTCTATTGTAGTCTAAATGAGATGTCTATTGTAGTCTAAATGAGCCTCTTTATTAAACTCTAAATGAGCATGTCTATTGTAGTCTAAATGACATGTCTATTGTAGTCTAAATGAGCATGTCTATCAAAGTCTAAATGAGCATGTCTATTGTAGTCTAAATGAGCATGTCTATTGTAGTCTGAATGAGATCTCTGTTGTAGTCTAAATGAGATGTCTATTGTAGTCTAAATGAGCATGTCTATTAAAGTCTAAATGAGCATGTCTATTGTTGTCTAAATGAGATGTCTATTGTAGTCTAAATGAGCAGGTCTATTAAAGTCTAAATGAGCATGTCTATTGTAGTCTAAATGAGCATGTCTATTAAAGTCTAAATGAGCATGTCTATTGTAGTCTAAATGAGCATGTCAACTAAAGTCTAAATGAGCATGTCTATTGAAGTCTAAATGAGCATGTCTATTAAAGTCTAAATGAGCATTTCTATTGTAGTCTAAATGAGATGTCTTATGTAGTCTAAATGAGCATGTCTATTGTAGTCTAAATGAGCATGTCTATTGTAGTCTAAATGAACACGTGTATTGTAGTCTAAATGAGATGTCTATTGTAGTCTAAATGAGCATTTCTATTGTAGTCTAAATGTACATATCTATTGTAGTCTAAATGAGATGTCTATTGTAGTCTAAATGAGCATGTCTATTGTAGTCTAAATGAGCACGTCTATTGTAAACTAAATGATCATGTCTATTGTAGTCTAAATGCAATGTCTATTGTAGTCTAAATGAGCATGTTTATTGTAGTCTAAATGAGCATGTCTATTGTAGTCTAAATGAGCACGTCTATTGTAGTCTAAATGAGCACGTCTATTGTGGTCTAAATGAGCATGTCTATTGCAGTCTAAATGAGATGTCTATTGTAGTCTAAAGGAGCATGTCTATTGTAGTCTAAATGAGCACGTCTATTGTAGTCTAAATGAGATGTCTATTGTAGTCTGAATGAGCATGTCTTTTGAAGTCTAAACGAGCACGTCTATTGTAGTCTAAATGAGCATGTCTATTGTAGTCTAAATGAGCACGTCTATTGTAGTCTAAATGAGCATGTCTATTGTAGTCTAAATGAGCATGTCAATTGTAGTCTAAATGAGCATGTCTATTGCATTTTAAATGAGATGTTTATTGTAGTCTAAATGAGCATGTCAATTGTAGTCTAAATGAGCATGTCTATTGTAGTCTAAATGAGCACGTCTATTGTAGTCTAAATGAGCATGTCTATTGTAGTCTAAATAAGCACGTCTATTGTAGTCTAAATGAGCATGTCTATTGTAGTCTAAATGAGCATGTCTATTGTAGTCTAAATGAGCATGTCTATTGCAGTCTAAATGAGATGTCTATTGTAGTCTATATGAGATGTCTATTGTAGTCTAAATGAGATGTCTATTGTAGTTTAAATGAGCATGTCTATTATAGTCTAAATGAGCATGTCTATTGTAGTCTAAATGAGATGTCTATTGTAGCCTAAATGAGATGTCTATTGTAGTATGAATGAGCATGTCTATTGTAGTCTAAATGAGATGTCTATTGTAGTCTAAATGAGCCTCTTTATTAAAGTCTAAATGAGCATGTCTATTGTAGTCTAAATGACATGTCTATTGTAGTCTAAATGAGCATGTCTATCAAAGTCTAAATGAGCATGTCTATTGTAGTCTAAATGAGCATGTCTATTGTAGTCTGAATGAGATCTCTGTTGTAGTCTAAATGAGATGTCTATTGTAGTCTAAATGAGCATGTCTATTAAAGTCTAAATGAGCATGTCTATTGTTGTCTAAATGAGATGTCTATTGTAGTCTAAATGAGCAGGTCTATTAAAGTCTAAATGAGCATGTCCATTGTAGTCTAAATGAGCATGTCTATTAAAGTCTAAATGAGCATGTCTATTGTAGTCTAAATGAGCATGTCAACTAAAGTCTAAATGAGCATGTCTATTGTAGTCTAAATGAGCATGTCTATTGTAGTCTAAATTAGCACGTCTATTGTAGTCTAAATGAGCATGTCTATTGTAGTCTAAATGAGCATGTCTATTGTAGTCTAAATGAGCATGTCTATTGCAGTCTAAATGAGATATCTATTGTAGTCTAAATGAGCATGTCTATTGTAGTCTAAATGAGCATGTCTATTGTAGTCTAAATGAGCATATCTATTGTTGTCTAAATGAGATGTCTATTGTAGTCTATATGAGATGTCTATTGAAGTCTAAATGAGCATGTCTATTGTAGTCTAAATGAGCATGTCTATTGTAGTCTAAATGTAGTCTATTGTAGTCTAAATGAGCTGTCTATTGTAGTCTAAATGAGCACGTCTATTGTAGTCTAAATGAGCATGTCTATTGTAGTCTAAATGAGCACGTCTATTGAAGTCTAAATGAGCATGTCTATTGTAGTCTAAATGAGCATGTTTATTGTAGGCTAAATGAGATGTCTATTGTAGTGTAAATGAGCATGTCTATTGTAGTCTAAATGAGCACGTCTATTGTAGTCTAAATGAGCACGTCTATTGTAGTCTAAATGAGCACGTCTATTGTAGTCTAAATGAGCATATCTATTGCAGTCTAAATGTGATGTCTATTGTAGTCTAAATGAGCATGTCTATTGTAGTCTAAATGAAACCGTCTATTGTAGTCTAAATGAGATGTCTATTGTAGTCTAAATGAGCATGTCTATTGTAGTCTAAATGAGCACGTCTATTGTAGTCTAAATGAGCATGTCTATTGCAGTCTAAATGAGCACGTCTATTGTAGTCTAAATGAGCATGTCTATTGTAGTCTAAATGAGCATGTCTATTGTAGTCTAAATGAGCATGTCTATTGCAGTCTAAATGAGATGTCTATTGTAGTCTAAATGAGCATGTCTATTGTAGTCTAAATGAGCACGTCTATTGTAGTCTGAATGAGCATGTCTATTAAAGTCTAAATGAGCATTTCTATTGTAGTCTAAATGAGCATGTCTATTGTAATCTAAATGAGCATGTCTATTGTAGTCTAAATGAGCATGTCTATTGTAGTCTTAATGATATGTCTATTGTAGTCTAAATGAGCATGTCTATTGTAGTCTAAATGAGCATGTCTATTGTAGTCTATATGAGCATGTCCATTGTAGTCTAAATGAGCATGTCTATTGTAGTCTAAATGAGCATGTCTATTGTAGCCTAAATGAGCACGTCTATTGTAGTCTAAATGAGATGTCTATTATAGTCTAAATGAGCATGTCTATTGTAGTCTAAATGAGCACGTCTATTGTAGTCTAAATGAGCATGTCTATTGTAGTCTAAATGAGCACGTCTATTGTAGTCTAAATGAGCATGTCTATTGTAGTCTAAATGAGCATGTCTATTGTAGTCTAAATGAGCATGTCTATTGCAGTCTAAGTGAGATGTCTATTGTAGTCTAAATGAGCATGTCTATTGTAGTCTAAATGAGCACGTCTATTGTAGTCTAAATGAGCATGTCTATTGTAGTCTAAATGAGCACTTTTATTGTAGTCTAAATTAGCATGTCTATTGTAGTCTAAATGAACATATCTATTGTAGTCTAAATGAGATGTCTATTGTAGTCTAAATGAGCATGCCTATTAAAGTATAAATGAGCATGTCTATTGCAGTCTAAATGAGATGTCTATTGTAGTCTAAATGAGCATGTCTATTGTAGTTTTAATGAGCACGTTTATTGTAGTCTAAATGAGCATGTCTATTGTAGTCTAAATGAACATATCTACTGTAGTCTAAATGAGATGTCTATTGTAGTCTTAATGAGCATGTCTATTGTAGTCTAAATGAGATGTCTATTGTAGTCTAAATGAGCCTCTTTATTAAAGTCTAAATGAGCATGTCTATTGTAGTCTAAATGACATGTCTATTGTAGTGTGAATGAGATGTCTGTTGTAGTCTAAATGAGACGTCTATTGTAGTCTAAATAAGCATGTCTATTAAAGTCTAAATGAGCATGTCTATTGTAGTCTAAATGAGATGTCTATTGTAGTCTAAATGAGCATGTCTATTAAAGTCTAAATGAGCATGTCTATTGTAGTCTAAATGAGCATGTCTATTAAAGTCGAAATGAGCTTGTCTATTGTAGTCTAAATGAGCATGTCTATTGCAGTCTAAATGAGCATTTCTATTGTAGTCTAAATGAGCATGTCTATTGCAGTCTAAATGAGCATGTCTATTGTAGTCTAAATGAGCATGTCTATTGTAGTCTAAATGAGCACGTCTATTGTAGTCTAAATGAGCATGTCTATTGTAGTCTAAATGAGATGTCTATTGTAGTCTAAATGAGATGTCTATTGTAGTCTAAATGAGCACGTCTATTGTAGTCTAAATGAGCATGTCTATTGTAGTCTAAATGAGATGTCTATTGTAGTCTAAATGAGCATGTTTATTGTAGTCTAAATGAGCATGTCTATTGTAGTCTAAATGAGCATGTCTATTGTAGTCTAAATGAGCACGTCTATTGTAGTCTAAATGAGCATGTCTATTGTAGTCTAAATGAGATGTCTATTGTAGTCTGAATGAGCATGTCTTTTGAAGTCTAAACGAGCACGTCTATTGTAGTCTAAATGAACATGTCTATTGCAGTCTAAATGAGATGTCTATTGTAGTCTAAATGAGCATGTCTATTGTAGTCTAAATAAGCACGTCTATTGTAGTCTAAATGAGCATGTCTATTGAAGTCTAAATGAGCACGTCTATTGTAGTCTAAATGAGCATGTTTATTGTAGTCTAAATGAGCACATCTATTGTAGTCTAAATGAGATGTCTATTGTAGTCTAAATGAGATGTCTATTGTAGTTTAAATGAGCATGTCTATTAAAGTCTAAATGAGCATGTCTATTGTAGTCTAAATGAGATGTCTATTGTAGCCTAAATGAGATGTCTATTGTAGTCTAAATGAGCATGTCTATTGTAGTCTAAATGAGATGTATATTGTAGTCTAAACGAGCCTCTTTATTAAAGTCTAAATGAGCATGTCTATTGTAGTCTAAATGAGCATGTCTATTGTAGTCTGAATGAGATGTCTGTTGTAGTCTAAATGAGATGTCTATTGTAGTCTGAATGAGCATGTCTATTGAAGTCTAAATGAGCATGTCTATTGTAGTCTAAATGAGATGTCTATTGTAGTCTAAACGAAAAGGTCTATTAAAGTCTATATGAGCATGTCTATTGTAGTCTAAATGAGCATGTCTATTAAAGTCTAAATGAGCATGTCTATTGTAGTCTAAATGAGCATGTCTACTAAAGTCTAAATGAGCATGTCTATTGTAGTCTAAATGAGCATGTCTATTGTAGTCTAAATGAGCACGTCTATTGAAGTCTAAATGAGCATGTCTACTGTAGTCTAAATGAGCATGTCTATTGTAGTCTAAATGTAGTCTATTGTAGTCTAAATGAGCTGTCTATTGTAGTCTAAATGAGCACGTCTATTGTAGTCTAAATGAGCATGTCTATTGTAGTCTAAATGAGCACGTCTATTGAAGTCTAAATGAGCATGTCTATTGTAGTCTAAATGAGCATGTTTATTGTAGGCTAAATGAGATGTCTATTGTAGTGTAAATGAGCATGTCTATTGTAGTCTAAATGAGCACGGCTATTGTAGTCTAAATGTGCACGTCTATTGTAGTCTAAATGAGCACGTCTATTGTAGTCGTAATGAGCATGTCTATTGCAGTCTAAATGTGATGTCTATTGTAGTCTAAATGAGCATGTCTATTGTAGTCTAAATGAAACCGTCTATTGTAGTCTAAATGAGATGTCTATTGTAGTCTAAATGAGCATGTCTATTGTAGTGTAAATGAGCACGTCTATTGTAGTCTAAATGAGCATGTCTATTGTAGTCTAAATGAGCACGTCTATTGTAGTCTAAATGAGCATGTCTATTGTAGTTTAAATGAGCATGTCTATTGTAGTCTAAATGAGCATGTCTATTGCAGTCTAAATGAGATGTCTATTGTAGTCTAAATGAGCATGTCTATTGTAGTCTAAATGAGCACGTCTATTGTAGTCTGAATGAGCATGTCTATTAAAGTCTAAATGAGCATGTCTATTGTAGTCTAAATGAGCATGTCTATTGTAATCTAAATGAGCATGTCTATTGTAGTCTAAATGAGCATGTCTATTGTAGTCTTAATGGTATGTCTATTGTAGTCTAAATGAGCATGTCTATTGTAGTCTAAATGAGCATGTCTATTGTAGTCTATATGAGCATGTCCATTGTAGTCTAAATGAGCATGTCTATTGTAGTCTAAATGAGCATGTCTATTGTAGCCTAAATGAGCACGTCTATTGTAGTCTAAATGAGATGTCTATTATAGTCTAAATGAGCATGTCTATTGTAGTCTCAATTAACACGTCTATTGTAGTCTAAATGAGCATGTCTATTGTAGTCTAAATGAGCACGTCTATTGTAGTCTAAATGAGCATGTCTATTGTAGTCTAAATGAGCATGTCTATTGTAGTCTAAATGAGCACGTCTATTGTAGTCTAAATGAGCATGTCAATTGTAGTCTAAATGAGCACGTCTATTGTAGTCTGAATGAGCATGTCTATTGTAGTCTAAATGAGCATGTCTATTGTAGTCTAAATGAGCACGTCTATTGTAGTCTAAATGAGCATGTCTATTGTAGTCTAAATGAGCACGTCTATTGTAGTCTAAATGAGCATGTCTATTGTAGTCTAAATGAGCATATCTATTGTCGTCTAAATGAGATGTCTATTGTAGTCTAAATGAGATGTCTATTGAAGTCTAAATGAGCATGTCTATTAAAGTCTAAATGAGCATTTCTATTGTAGTCTAAATGAGATGTCTTTTGTAGTCTAAATGAGCATGTCTATTGTAGTCTAAATGAGCATGTCTATTGTAGTCTAAATGAACACGTGTATTGTAGTCTAAATGAGATGTCTATTGTAGTCTAAATGAGCATGTCTATTGTAGTCTAAATGAACATATCTATTGTAGTCTAAATGAGATGTCTATTGTAGTCTAAATGAGCATGTCTATTGTAGTCTAAATGAGCACGTCTATTGTAAACTAAATGATCATGTCTATTGTAGTCTAAATGCAATGTCTATTGTAGTCTAAATGAGCATGTTTATTGTAGTCTAAATGAGCATGTCTATTGTAGTCTAAATGAGCACGTCTATTGTAGTCTAAATGAGCACGTCTATTGTAGTCTAAATGAGCATGTCTATTGCAGTCTAAATGAGATGTCTATTGGAGTCTAAAGGAGCATGTCTATTGTAGTCTAAATGAGCACGTCTATTGTAGTCTAAATGAGATGTCTATTGTAGTCTGAATGAGCATGTCTTTTGAAGTCTAAACGAGCACGTCTATTGTAGTCTAAATGAGCATGTCTATTGTAGTCTAAATGAGCACGTCTATTGTAGTCTAAATGAGCATGTCTATTGTAGTCTAAATGAGCATGTCAATTGTAGTCTAAATGAGCATGTCTATTGCATTTTAAATGAGATGTCTATTGTAGTCTAAATGAGCATGTCTATTGTAGTCTAAATGAGCATGTCTATTGTAGTCTAAATGAGCACGTCTATTGTAGTCTAAATGAGCATGTCTATTGTAGTCTAAATAAGCACGTCTATTGTAGTCTAAATGAGCATGTCTATTGTAGTCTAAATGAGCATGTCTATTGTAGTCTAAATGAGCATGTCTATTGCAGTCTAAATGAGATGTCTATTGTAGTCTATATGAGATGTCTATTGTAGTCTAAATGAGATGTCTATTGTAGTTTAAATGAGCATGTCTATTAAAGTCTAAATGAGCATGTCTATTGTAGTCTAAATGAGATGTCTATTGTAGCCTAAATGAGATGTCTATTGTAGTATGAATGAGCATGTCTATTGTAGTCTAAATGAGATGTCTATTGTAGTCTAAATGAGCCTCTTTATTAAAGTCTAAATGAGCATGTCTATTGTAGTCTAAATGACATGTCTATTGTAGTCTAAATGAGCGTGTCTATCAAAGTCTAAATGAGCATGTCTATTGTAGTCTAAATGAGCATGTCTATTGTAGTCTGAATGAGATGTCTGTTGTAGTCTAAATGAGATGTCTATTGTAGTCTAAATGAGCATGTCTATTAAAGTCTAAATGAGCATGTCTATTGTTGTCTAAATGAGATGTCTATTGTAGTCTAAATGAGCAGGTCTATTAAAGTCTAAATGAGCATGTCTATTGTAGTCTAAATGAGCATGTCTATTAAAGTCTAAATGAGCATGTCTATTGTAGTCTAAATGAGCATGTCTACTAAAGTCTAAATGAGCATATCTATTGTAGTCTAAATGAGCATGTCTATTGTAGTCTAAATGAGCACGTCTATTGTAGTCTAAATGAGCATGTCTATTGTAGTCTAAATGAGCATGTCTATTGTAGTCTAAATGAGCATGTCTATTGCAGTCTAAATGAGATATCTATTGTAGTCTAAATGAGCATGTCTATTGTAGTCTAAATGAGCATGTCTATTGTAGTCTAAATGAGCATATCTATTGTTGTCTAAATGAGATGTCTATTGTAGTCTATATGAGATGTCTATTGAAGTCTAAATGAGCATGTCTATTGTAGTCTAAATGAGCATGTCTATTGTAGTCTAAATGTAGTCTATTGTAGTCTAAATGAGCTGTCTATTGTAGTCTAAATGAGCACGTCTATTGTAGTCTAAATGAGCATGTCTATTGTAGTCTAAATGAGCACGTCTATTGAAGTCTAAATGAGCATGTCTATTGTAGTCTAAATGAGCATGTTTATTGTAGGCTAAATGAGATGTCTATTGTAGTGTAAATGAGCATGTCTATTGTAGTCTAAATGAGCACGGCTATTGTAGTCTAAATGTGGACGTCTATTGTAGTCTAAATGAGCACGTCTATTGTAGTCTAAATGAGCATGTCTATTGCAGTCTAAATGTGATGTCTATTGTAGTCTAAATGAGCATGTCTATTGTAGTCTAAATGAAACCGTCTATTGTAGTCTAAATGAGATGTCTATTGTAGTCTAAATGAGCATGTCTATTGTAGTCTAAATGAGCACGTCTATTGTAGTCTAAATGAGCATGTCTGTGCCGTATCTAAGGGTGGGTAGTGAGTAGAAACGAGTAGACTTCAACGTGTACTTGTCGTAGAGATACAGTAGATCCAAATGCGCTCTGAATCGCTGAACACGGGGCATTTATACACACAAATTGCTGACTCAGCGGCGCACGGTGCCCAAGTCGCACCAGGCGTGGCACTGAACGTACGTACTAACATGTGTACGAGGATAAGTGCGTGACCGTATTGGCACACACCTCCCCCACCATACCTGTTTTATTACTCAAATTGAAATAAATCGCTCAGAATTTAAAGTTCATAACTCCAAGAAATGACAAAGGTATCTAAAGGCGTAAATTTCTAAGATTGAAAAGGTATGCAAAGTGAAAATGCGCAATATACCCCCACCAACAAAAAAAGAAGATGAGAGTCGCAGGTTATGAACATATTTCGTAATAAAGAGTGAAAGATAGCCACTTTTGTAAGCAATACCCCGTATTGAAAAACGCAATAGTACAACAACAATAATATATTTATCGAAACAGAAAAACATCCGTAAATAAAAGTAAAACGCGTCGAAATAGAGTCGGCAAGAACGCAACAGAACAATATTAGCGTACCGCAAAAATAGTGAAGACATTCAGAAATATCGTACCAAAAAAAATCTACGGTACAAGCTACCAACATTTAACTATCTCGACCGTTCAAATACCCGTAAGGAAATCATCGAAGAAAAATAAACGTTACTACATTAACGAACAACATCAATATCAAACTACGTAGGCATCCTATTAAAATAAAAACAACAACAATCTTATTTTTTAAAAAAATTTTCAACTTTGAATTTAATTATTGTTGTACGTTTTTGAAAAAAAAAAATTTTAATATTCATTACGCATGAAGAAGGATAATTATTAAACATCGCACGTATGTACCTATTACATTTACATCAACATTCGCCATGAAAACACAATTACCGCAAACATAGTTTTGTGATGAACAGTTTAAATGCAAACGCATTAAAGATAGAAAATCGCATCTTTGAAACAACAATTAAAATACCTTTTATTCAAACATAGTTAAGAAATAAAGAGTTTTACTTCCTATGAATTTGTGGTAAGAACAATACATTCGTTAAATATAAGAATAATCAAGCATGAAAATAATTTCAACGCATTCTCTATGAAATTTAGTTGATCAGAAAATTCGCATTACATTTACTGAATTCGGAAAACAATAAATACATACTGAGTTACGTTAACATCATATTATTTTTGAACATCAATGCTAAAATTTAGAAGGATTTACCACAATTACAAGACTGGAATCAACTTAATACCTTACAACTAATTCCTGAGGTATATGTTAAACATAAAACTAGAATTCCGTTTTATAACGCATGAGAAAAATAGTGTCGCTTAGAAGACACGCAAAAAAATAAAGTCCACATATTTAAAAAACAAGAAAAACACATGCTTCACTGACACCTAAACTTCGCTATTTGCTTGCAGGTGACGCAGCGATTGGTCAGCGTTGCTCGACCTGAGCTGCTGACGGCGGAGTAATGCATCTTCAGCGCGAAGGCGATCCGCCAGCAAGTTAATTTCACGACGAAGATAGAAGAAGGAAACCCCTAATCCCAGAGTTAAAGGAAAGAGAAGGAGAATACCTAAATCAGATATGCGATCGGGAAGAATGTCGACGAGGGCATTTGCCTTGACCCAATCGTTTGACACTCTTCCCTGGTGTTGCTCCAAGGCATTTGTGAGTGCCTCCACTGACACATGGGTCATCCTATTTCCCATCGTGGAAGGCAGGAACGTGAGCTTGCTTCGTCTGAAATTGAAACAAACACAGAGTTCAATTAGCATGGCCACACAAAAAATTTTTAACCAATTAATATTACGTCAAATTAATTAAAGAAACCAATAGTCACAGCTGGCGACAGCTGCTATGAGAAAAAAAAACAAACATCAAATCTTCACGCAGCAGGTCCCACACGGCTTCGACCACTGCACACCTATTTGCAAAAACAAATCGGGAGCCAGCCCTCGCTCCCACAGCAATGAGGGGCCGCGTTTCTAAACACAGGATGTTATTGAACCGAGCAAGATGTTATTGAACTGAGCAAGGCTCTCGGGCAGATGCAAGCCTTGGTGGTAAAGTTAATGGGTACAGACTCAATCACGCACGTAATAACACGGTACACCAAATACGAAACGAAAATATAAGGTAAATACATACGGTTATATAAGGAAAGTTCCAGTTAAAAATATACGTAAAATTAACATCGAAACAAGAATCACACAATAGAATTATGTGGACCTAGTAACATCGTCAGTCGTACGTCGCATAGTTTTCATTCAACACTTTTTACGTAAAGGTAGTACATGATTTTTATTACTCCTGAATGTTTTATTGCCTATTTTGATTTCTACGTAATTTCGGTTAATTTTTGTTATAATACCTGGACCGTTCCAGGCTAGATCAAGCTTGTTTTTTCGCATGTGATTGCGCAATAATACACGGTCATTGAGTTCAAAATTTTTATTTTTGCGTCGAAGGTTGTGATACATGGTTCTTTCACTGGTATTATTTATTATAGTAGCTCTAACGTTTTCAACAATGCGGGCAGCTTCCTGAGCTCGAAATCTTATTATATCAACGTTCGTGTCGTGACTGTAATTAGGTTCGAAAGTTACAGCGCTAAAGCTCGGACATGTATCGCGATTGAAAACAATGAACGAGGGTGTATCCCCCAATGTGGTATTTAAACTATTGTTTATCGCGTTCTCTGTGCTGTTGAGACATTGATCCCATTCCGTATGCGCTAAAGAATTTATGTATAGTTTTAATAAATTCGTAATTTTGCGATTATTACGTTCAACAATAGCGTTACTGTGAGGACTCCAAGGGAGGACCTCTTTTTTCGCAATACAATGAATTTGAGAGAATTTTTTAACTGCCGCAGACTTAAATTCAAGAGCTTGGTCACTTAGAAGTGTTTTAGGATAGCCAAAAGTTGAGAAGCAGCTGTCCAGACAAGAGACAACTGTATCTGCTAAACGATCTGCTGTCGCGTAAAGCTTACAGTAACGCGAAAATAAATCAATCAAAATTAGAATATATTTATTCTGCTGATCTGTGACAGGTAGAGGGCCAAGGAAGTCCATTGATACCACCTCGAACGGTTCTTTAGCGATGGGAGCGTCTAAAATTTTAATGGGTACAGTACTGCTGGCCTTCAGAATCTTACATACATCACACATTTTGACAAATTTATGTATGATACTCTTCTCTAATAAATGAAAGTAACGCAACTTAAATTTAAACAACGTATGCGTGGCATCAGTATGGTACAAGGAATGGATACTCAGCACCGCCTTGTGCATGAGCGATGTCGGTATAACCGAAGTAAGAATAGTACTTTCCCTAGAGTCTATTTGTCGTCGTCTATAAAGTATGTCGTTCAGAATTAAGTATTTTTGTAAGTCAGGGATCGTAGATTGTCTACTAGATAGTAATGCGTCTTTAACTTCAGAACAGAATGGGTCTAGTTGTTGTTCATTTCGGAATTCGTCTAAAGTCCATGATACGTCTTTTAACTGAGGTACGTAGTCAGTCAGTCGGGGTTTTTCAGTCGGCTCTGGCGCCACTTGATTTGAGGGCGTCGCGTCTGTATCGTCTACGTCGGCGGTCAGTGCACCACGGCGTGTAGTTACTGCCAAGACGTCAACCTCATCGAACTCTGAGCATTCTTCAAGATCAGAAATAGTTAAATGCTCGGGTAGTCTACTTAGGCAATCTGCAACTAGATTCTTTTTACCGGGGAAATACTTTACTATGGGTTCGAAACATTGCACTGTTAGACACCATCGAGACATAGCCGAATCGTCAGGAAGCTTTTTGAAAAATAAAGGTTGTAGGGGTTTGTGATCAGTGTAGATATGGATCGGGTATCCAAGAATGAGATATTTAAATGCTTTAAGTGCGCTCACAATGGCGTAGAACTCTTTTTTCGTCGTTGAATAGCGCTTTTGTGTTGCATTTAAACTTTTACTGTAATAAGCTATAGCCTTCATGGATTTTTTTGAATCATTATCTTGTTGCAAAAGTACTGCTCCAATGCCATAGTTTGAAGCATCTGTAAACACATGAAAAGGCTTGGAAAAATCAGGGTGCTTTAAAACGGTATCTGATGTTAAGACAGATTTAATCTTTTCAAAAGCTTTCTGACATTCAGGCGTCCAGATAAATTCAACGTTTTTTCGTAACAATTGATAGAGAGGATATGAAATTGAACCAAACATCGGGATGTGATTGCGGAAATAGTTCGCCACACCTAGAAAACTTTGTAGTTCCTTCACATTTTTTGGAATCGGGAATTTTTGTAGTTTTTCCGATTCTTTGCAACGGATTCCGTCTGCCGACACAATGTGTCCAAGATATTCAATTGAGCTTTTTAGAAAATGACATTTTTCAAGTTTAAGGGACAAATTTCCACTACGTAGCTTCTCAAAAACACTCTGTAAATCTTTCAAATGTTGGTTCATAGATTTGGAAAATACTAGTATATCATCAAGAAATACAAAACATAATTTACCGATGATATTTGCAAGAACAGAAGAAATGATTCTTTGGAAAACTGATGGACTCGAGGATAACCCGAATGGCAACCTCTTGAACTGAAATTTCTCGTAACCGATACTGAACGCGGTGAATTTACGGCATTTTTCTTCCAACTCGACCTGATGAAAGGCTGAGCGGAGATCAAGACTTGAAAAAATGCTATTACCACCTAAGGAATAAAGAACTTCGTCAATGCGTGGAATTGGGTAACTTTCCTTGATAATTATTTTATTGAGTTCACGAAAATCTATGACGGGTCGAATCTCGCCCGACTTCTTTTTCACAACGATTAAAGGAAAATTGTATTCGGAGCTTGAAGGCTCGATAATTCCTTGATTCAACATCTGTTTATTGGCTTCCAATAATTCATTTTGATACTTATGTGGAATTCGATATGGAGGGATGTTAAGTACTGGAGCATCAGGTTTTAATACAATATCATGTCGCATTACATTCGTGACTGCAATATTTTCGCCTTCGAGAGTAATTACGTCTCTAAAATTGTTTAATAAATTCATCAGTAATGGTTTAGCATCATCATTTTCACAATTTACATCGTCACACGTCAGAGGACGTCTCTCGTTGCTACCTCCTTCAGGTACAACATCTTTGTTTGCATTAATTCCCACTTTATCAACACGATTATCGTTACCACAATGCCTCGTTTCTGCAGATACTAAACCAACGTCTTTACCAGAGATGGCATTGAAACTTCCACCATTAACACTGTCGACTTTGGGTAGATCCGCATTATCTCGGGCATCGCACAAATTTGCATCTCGCACAGCTTCGTGCACGGTAGACATGTAAATCTCGTGTTCAATTTCCATGTCGTTAATTTCTTCAATCGTACTTAACATCGTATTGTCGCTCAAATATACCACGTCTTCCGAGACGTTCAAAAGCATTACAGGGACAAACCCATTTGACTTGATATCCACAACAGATTCGGCGACATAAATACCATTCGCGAGAATTGTCTTATTCATAATATACCTTCCGGGCTTAGCCTTTTTGACATACCCATTAATAACACGTAAGCAGTTTCTGGGCATTTCCACTGCTCCACAATGAACAACCATTTCTCGTTTTTTACTATATTTCAAACCTCTCGCATGTTCCTTAGATTCTCTTATTTTCTTCGCATCCTGTTTATTTTTTACTTTCCCATTATTCTCTCGCCCTATTGTTGGGCCTGGGATACCCCTCTCTTCTGCAGTATTTATCTCTAGACTATTATTATCGCCACTTTCCTGGCTCGCAATTTTTGATTCTCTCTGCTTCAGCAGATATCTCCTTATTTTCCTCCTATTCGCAAGCATGTCCGCCATCAGACATTCTGGATTACTTACAGTGTTCATAAATATCTCCCTCCGACTTTGCTCGTGCAATTCCTGCACATCATGAAACGGTACTTTTACGCCGTCGAGAACAATGAATCCTTCCTTGAAATTAATCACCGCGTCTTGTAGAATATCCCTACCGAGGATTACATCATATTTAAATTCGGCATCCTTCAAAATCAAAGCGCTGGTATTGATTTCCTTACTATTAGGCAGCGTAATACAAAGATCGAGTTCTCCTGATACCTGGCTTTTGGAATTTACACCCCGAATACTCAAGGCACTAGGCTTAATTCGCTCGTTTATACCTTTTAAATTCCGGTAACTCACTAAACATCTGTCGCTACCGCTGTCGATTAGAGCGCTCATCAGTTTGTTATCATTACGTAATATAATTGTAGGCTTCTTAGAACGCCGTACTGAAAATAATCCATCGCTTTCTTTCCTTAAACGACCTTCTTTCATTATCGTCGCTGACAAACAAACTTCTACAGGTAGTTCAGAATTTGCACCTACATCAAGTTCTTGTTCACCTAGTAATTCGAATTTATTTTTACACAAGAAAAGCGGATCCACCACAGCAGTCGACTTTATAATAGTATCTGGTTTCAACACCACATTTTTATTGACGGGGATAGTAGCTCCAACCCCGGGCACTGGTAACTCATTCTCTACTCCAAGACACTCTGAATTTTTCGATTTTTCTTTGTCTACTCTAAAAAATTTTCACCCTCGCAAGATGCAGCGTAGTACGCTTCACCTCGTCCTCTACTGCGACCACGCGAAATACATTCACGTGCAAAATGGCCCGTCTTCCCACAAGCGTAGCAAGCATGGCCTCGGAAATTTGATTTGCTTTGGCCTCTTTTACTCGTGCACATACTTTGAACATGACCTGCGGTATTGCACAGTGAACAAAACGACTTAGATTTATCATTATTAGTCTGTTGTGGGTTTACCACCTGAGCCTCGTGGCACTCCAAAGAACCTAAAGGTCGATCTCCGAAGTAAGCATGCTGTCTACCCCTTGGAAATCTAGCAGGTCTCCAATTGCTTCTAAAAAATGGTCTCCGACCCTGAATTCGTCGGCTGGTATTTTGTGATGCATAGAAGACCTCGGGGGACGAATCTTTCTCATCCCACTCTCCCTCTTCAGGCACGACCGCAAGATAAGTTTCTCTGGTTTGATTCGGGTACTGGGTATTATTTTTGCGCACAAGTATTTCTCTTCCCTCAGGGTTATTACGCACAGCGGAAACTAGACGAGCTAAAAGCTCCTCTGAACTTATGAATGGTCGTGAAAATATTTTTTTACAGAAATTCTCTTCCAATAATGGTGCAAGGAGTGCTGTAGCAAGGCTGAAAACAACCAAATCGCCAGAGAACTTTTTCAATTCGTTTTGATTTGTACTGGCAGTTACAAATGGATGTCTTTGTATTGCTACTTCATTACTATTAAGAATATGATCACTCAAATTTCTAATTTTTGACATCGCCATAACCAATTGAGCAGACAATCCTTCGTTTCGTAACAGCCGTAGCTGGTTAAGGTCGCAAGCTAAAGCATGTACAGATCGTTCACCTTTCGAGACATAGATGTCGTCGAGAATATCGATAACCTGATCAAATGAATAATTAATAGCAGGGTCTACTAATTTTGTGACGACGCCATTAAAGTCGCCAACGCTTTTGTGTGCGCTGCGCACAAGTAACTCTTTTTTCGCCTCATCTGAAGTGACGTCGGGCAACAAACACATGTACGATTTGAGATTGGCCACATGCGTTCGAAAACTTTTCGTTTCAGAGAAAATCGGGTCTCTGACCCTCTGACGGCCCTTAAATAGAGGTAGCTCTGCACTGGACAAAATAGTACTGCCCCTTTGTAACGTGGTTGTTACACCACCACCTGTCATCGGTCCGCTAGAGGACGTCATTGTACTAACACTCGGCGTACTGAACGACATAGTCTGTGTGCTAACAGTGGTCGTAATTACTGTCGTGGTCTGTGGTCCAGACATAATCACACTTGATGGAGTATGTGAGCACGTACCAGGTAACGTACCACTAAATGCTGGAACAGAAACCCTTCCACTACCAGTAATAGTACTCGTAGAACGGATAAATTCTGGATCTGAATCTGAGTCTCCCATCAGTTATCGTAACAAGGAAACAAATCTTTCGCACAAAGCTAAAAAAATGAATAATGCCACTGTCCAACGCAATATTCCAACGCCACAAAAAATAAGACTGTAGAACCTCAAAAAAAAATTACTTTACCTCGCAAAAATAATCACATAACGTAACGCTAAAGACACCCGTTACACCAAACGTGGAGATAGTACACGGTTAAATCTCCAATTACATATCACTGAAAATTGAAATCCCAAAATTTTTTCTTGCTACTTGCAAACCGAACCGAAACCAATTACTAACAAGGAACTTGTTACACGAATTCAAAGGCATCGATCCCAACAATTTCTGAAACAACAAAAAGTAACAAAATAAAAACTGACGAAGTCACGGAAAATTACCTAACAATTTCAACAAGAACAAAGTAGTTATAGAACACTTAACTGATAATACAGCAACGCAGCCAAGGCAGTGCAGCAGCCGCAGGGAGCAGGCAGAACAGCTACAGCTGATGTCAAGGTCGCCCGAGGACACTGCCCAGCAACAGCAGTACCAGACTCGGCGCAGCTTGTCTCAAGGTCGCCTCCGTAGCACAGTCACAGCACGGCCAGATGCGAGACTGCCAGATGCGAAGGTCGTACACGAAGCGCCGACACACAGCGAGGTAGCAATGGGAGCACGAGCACGTTCTTGGAGTGTTTACGTATATTCACGGTTCCAGGCTGCGTGTAATATCACAGTCCACTGTTTATGTACACGTATTAATAACTTTAACACAGTTTCTTTATAAACTTTAAGTAAACACACTTGGTTATGCAATCTATTTATCACATACACGTGTCACAAATGTTCTCGAAGATGTAGTATCACAGTAAATGTTTGTAGAAATTAATGAACACAATCACTGATGCATTCAACTGATAAATGACCACGTTATTCTTTCCGATGGAAATTTACGCACAATTTAATAACGCAGTTATCTCCTTCCTGCTCCAGGTCGACACGCGCTTTGTAGGGCACTCCTACGGGTATCTGCAGGTCCAATTTGTAAGAATCGAGCATATCTTTCTCAGGAACCCGTTTCACAATAAATCTGAACACATTATTATAAACTTGCGGTGCTTCTTCAATATCTCTTCCCGTTGCCGCAATTTTCTCCATAGCAGAGTTGCCGAGTTCACCAAAAATATTCACGTCACACGAAGCGAAGCGTAGATCACCACTCGTAGAACTTCCTCCAACCTCTGTAGACACGCGATCTCCAAATCGTCGGCGATAAAACAGGCTGAAATTCCCGATATCTTCAATCACCGTACTCGCACCATCCAAATCACAGCACAAGTACCAAGTATAATTTCACGTCGTGGGTACGTACGAACTGATCCACCAGTGTGCCGTATCTAAGGGTGGGTAGTGAGTAGAAACGAGTAGACTTCAACGTGTACTTGTCGTAGAGATACAGTAGATCCAAATGCGCTCTGAATCGCTGAACACGGGGCATTTATACACACAAATTGCTGACTCAGCGGCGCACGGTGCCCAAGTCGCACCAGGCGTGGCACTGAACGTACGTACTAACATGTGTACGAGGATAAGTGCGTGACCGTATTGGCACATGTCTATTGCAGTCTAAATGAGCACGTCTATTGTAGTCTAAATGAGCATGTCTATTGTAGTCTAAATGAGCATGTCTATTGTAGTCTAAATGAGCATGTCTATTGCAGTCTAAATGAGATGTCTATTGTAGTCTAAATGAGCATGTCTATTGTAGTCTAAATGAGCACGTCTATTGTAGTCTGAATGAGCATGTCTATTAAAGTCTAAATGAGCATGTCTATTGTAGTCTAAATGAGCATGTCTATTGTAATCTAAATGAGCATGTCTATTGTAGTCTAAATGAGCATGTCTATTGTAGTCTTAATGATATGTCTATTGTAGTCTAAATGAGCATGTCTATTGTAGTCTAAATTAGCATGTCTATTGTAGTCTATTTGAGCATGTCCATTGTAGTCTAAATGAGCATGTCTATTGTAGTCTAAATGAGCATGTCTATTGTAGCCTAAATGAGCACGTCTATTGTAGTCTAAATGAGATGTCTATTATAGTCTAAATGAGCATGTCTATTGTAGTCTAAATGAGCACGTCTATTGTAGTCTAAATGAGCATGTCTATTGTAGTCTAAATGAGCACGTCTATTGTAGTCTAAATGAGCATATCTATTGTAGTCTAAATGAGCATGTCTATTGTAGTCTAAATGAGCATGTCTATTGCAGTCTAAGTGAGATGTCTATTGTAGTCTAAATGAGCATGTCTATTGTAGTCTAAATGAGCACGTCGATTGTAGTCTAAATGAGTATGTCTATTGTAGTCTAAATGAGCACTTTTATTGTAGTCTAAATGAGCATGTCTATTGTAGTCTAAATGAACATATCTATTGTAGTCTAAATGAGATGTCTATTGTAGTCTAAATGAGCATGTCTATTAAAGTATAAATGAGCATGTCTATTGCAGTCTAAATGAGATGTCTATTGTAGTCTAAATGAGCATGTCTATTGTAGTCTAAATGAGCACGTTTATTGTAGTCTAAATGAGCATGTCTATTGTAGTCTAAATGAACATATCTACTGTAGTCTAAATGAGATGTCTATTGTAGTCTTAATGAGCATGTCTATTGTAGTCTAAATGAGATGTCTATTGTAGTTTAAATGAGCCTCTTTATTAAAGTCTAAATGAGCATGTCTATTGTAGTCTAAATGACATGTCTATTGTAGTCTAAATGAGACTGTCTATTAAAGTCTAAATGAGCATGTCTATTGTAGTCTAAATGAGCATGTCTATTGTAGTGTGAATGAGATGTCTGTTGTAGTCTAAATGAGACGTCTATTGTAGTCTAAATAAGCATGTCTATTAAAGTCTAAATGAGCATGTCTATTGTAGTCTAAATGAGATGTCTATTGAAGTCTAAATGAGCATGTCTATTAAAGTCTAAATGAGCATGTCTATTGTAGTCTAAATGAGCATGTCTATTAAAGTCGAAATGAGCTTGTCTATTGTAGTCTAAATGAGCATGTCTATTGTAGTCTAAATGAGCATTTCTATTGTAGTCTAAATGAGCATGTCTATTGCAGTCTAAATGAGCATGTCTATTGTAGTCTAAATGAGCATGTCTATTGTAGTCTAAATGAGCACGTCTATTGTAGTCTAAATGAGCATGTCTATTGTAGTCTAAATGAGCATGTCAATTGTAGTCTAAATGAGCATGTCTATTGCATTTTAAATGAGATGTCTATTGTAGTCTAAATGAGCACGTCTATTGTAGTCTAAATGAGCATGTCTATTGTGGTCTAAATGAGCATGTCTATTGTAGTCTAAATGAACATGTCTATTGCAGTCTAAATGAGATGTCTATTGTAGTCTAAATGAGCATGTCTATTGTAGTCTAAATGAGCACGTCTATTGTAGTCTAAATGAGCATGTCTATTGAAGTCTAAATGAGCACGTCTATTGTAGTCTAAATGAGCATGTATATTGTAGTCTAAATGAGCACATCTATTGTAGTCTAAATGAGATGTCTATTGTAGTCTAAATGAGATGTCTATTGTAGTTTAAATGAGCATGTCTATTAAAGTCTAAATGAGCATGTCTATTGTAGTCTAAATGAGATGTCTATTGTAGCCTAAATGAGATGTCTATTGTAGTCTAAATGAGCATGTCTATTGTAGTCTAAATGAGATGTCTATTGTAGTCTAAACGAGCCTCTTTATTAAAGTCTAAATGAGCATGTCTATTGCAGTCTAAATGACATGTCTATTGCAGTCTAAATGAGCATGTCTATTAAAGTCTAAATGAGCATGTCTATTGTAGTCTAAATGAGCATGTCTATTGTAGTCTGAATGAGATGTCTGTTGTAGTCTAAATGAGATGTCTATTGTAGTCTAAATGAGCATGTCTATTGAAGTCTAAATGAGCATGTCTATTGTAGTCTAAATGAGATGTCTATTGTAGTCTAAACGAAAAGGTCTATTAAAGTCTAAATGAGCATGTCTATTGTAGCCTAAATGAGCATGTCTATTAAAGTCTAAATGAGCATGTCTATTGTAGTCTAAATGAGCATGTCTACTAAAGTCTAAATGAGCATGTCTATTGTAGTCTAAATGAGCATGTCTATTGTAGTCTAAATGAGCACGTCTATTGTAGTCTAAATGAGCATGTCTATTGTAGTCCTAATGAGCATGTCTATTGTAGTCTAAATGAGCATGTCTATTGCAGTCTAAATGAGATGTCTATTGTAGTCTAAATGAGCATGTCTATTGTAGTCTAAATGAGCATGTCTATTGTAGTCTAAATGAGCACGTCTATTGTAGTCTAAATGAGCATGTCTATTGTAGTCTAAATGAGCACGTCTATTGTAGTCTAAATGAGCATGTCTATTGTAGTCTAAATGAGCATATCTATTGTTGTCTAAATGAGATGTCTATTGTAGTCTAAATGAGATGTCTATTGTAGTCTAAATGAGCATGTCTGTTGTAGTCTAGATGAGCATGTCTATTGTAGTCTAAATGAGATGTCTATTGTAGTCTAAATGAGATGTCTATTGTAATCTAAATGAGCACGTCTATTGTAGTCTAAATGAGCATGTCAATTGTATTCTAAATGAGCACGTCTAATGAAGTCTAAATGAGCATGTCTATTGTAGTCTAAATGAGCATGTCTAATGTGGTCTAAATGAGATGTCTATTGTAGTCTAAATGAGCATGTATATTGTAGTCTAAATGAGCACGTCTTTTGTAGTCTAAATGAGCATGTCTATTGTAGTCTGAATGAGCATATCTATTGTAGTCTAAATAAGATGTCTATTTTAGTCTAAATGAGATGTCTATTGTAGTCTAAATGAGCATGTCTATTGTAGTCTAAATGAGATGTCTATTGTAGTCTAAATGAGCCTCTTTATTAAAGTCTAAATGAGCATGTCTATTGTAGTCTAAATGAGCCTCTTTATTAAAGTCTAAATGAGCAGGTCTATTGTAGTCTAAATGAGCATGTCTTTTAAAGTCTAAATGAGCATGTCTATTGTAGTCTAAATGAGCATTTCTATTAAAGTCTAAATGAGCATGTCTATTGTAGTCTAAATGAGCATGTCTATTGTAGTCTAAATGAGCACGTCTATTGTAGTCTAGATGAGCATGTCTATTATAGTCTAAATGAGATGTTTATTGTAGTCTAAATGAGCATGTATATTGTAGTCTAAATGAGAATGTCTATTTTAGTCTAAATGAGCACGTCTATTGTAGTTTAAATGAGCATGTCTATTGCAGTCTAAATGAGATGTCTATTGTAGTCTGAATGAGCATGCTATTGTAGTCTAAATGAGCACGTCTATTGTAGTCTAAATGAGATGTCTATTGTAGTCTGAATGAGCATGTCTATTGAAGTCTAAACGAGCACGTCTATTGTAGTCTAAATGAGCATGTTTATTGTAGTCTAAATGAGCACGTCTATTGTAGTCTAAATGAGCATGTCTATTGTAGTCTATATGAGCATGTCTATTGTAGTCTAAATGAGCATGTCTATTGCAGTCTAAATGAGATGTCTATTGTAGTCTAAATGAGCATGTCTATTAAAGTCTAGATGAGCATATCTATTGTAGTCTAAATGAGATGTCTATTGTAGTCTAAATGAGATGTCTATTGTAGTCTAAATGAGCATGTCTATTAAAGTCTAAATGAGCATGTCTATTGTAGTCTAAACAAGATGTCTATTGTAGTCTAAATGAGATGTCTATTGTAGTCTAAATGAGCATGTCTATTGAAGTCTAAATGAGATGTCTATTGTAGTCTAAATGAGCCTCTTTATTAAAGTCTAAATAAGCATGTCTATTGTAGTCTAAATGAGCATGTCTATTGAAGTCTAAATGAGATGTCTATTGTAGTCTAAATGAGCATGTCTATTGAAGTCTAAATGAAATGTCTATTGTAGTCTAAATGAGCATGTCTATTGAAGTCTAAATGAGATGTCTATTGTAGTCTAAATGAGCCTCTTTATTAAAGTCTAAATGAGCATGTCTATTGTAGTCTAAATGAGATGTCTATTGTAGTCTAAATGAGCATGTCTATTGTAGTCTAAATGAGCATGTCTATTAAAGTCTAAATGAGCATGTCTATTGTAGTCTAAATGAGCACGTCTATTGTAGTCTAGATGAGCATGTCTATTGTAGTCTAAATGAGCATGTCTATTGAAGTCTAAATGAGATGTCTATTGTAGTCTAAATGAGCATGACTATTAAAGTCAAAATGAGCATGTCTATTGTAGTCTAAATGAGCACGTCTATTGTAGTCTAAATGAGCATGTCTATTGTAGTCTAAATGAGCATGTCTATTGTAGTCTAGATGAGCATGTCTATTGTAGTCTAAATGAGATGTTTATTGTAGTCTAAATGAGCATGTATATTGTATTCTAAATAAGCATGTCTATTGTAGTCTAAATGAGCACGTCTATTGTAGTCTAAATGAGCACGTCTATTGTAGTCTGAATGAGCATGTCTATTGCAGTCTAAATGAGATGTCTATTGTAGTCTGAATGAGCATGTCTATTGTAGTCTAAATGAGCACGTCTATTGTAGTCTAAATGAGATGTCTATTGTAGTCTGAATGAGCATGTCTATTGAAGTCTAAACGAGCACGTCTATTGTAGTCTAAATGAGCATGTCTATTGTAGTCTAAATGAGATGTCTATTGTAGTCCAACTGAGCATGTCTATTAAAGTCTAAATGAGCATGTCTATTGTAGTCTAAATGAGCATGTCTATTGTAGTCTAAATGAGATGTCTGTTATAGTCTAAATGAGATGTCTATTGTAGTCTAAATGAGCATGTCTAATAAAATCTAAATGAGAATGTCTATTGTAGGCTAAATGAGATGTCTATTGTAGTCTAAATGAGCATGTCTATTAAAGTCTAAATGAGCATGTCTATTAAAGTCTAAATGAGCATGTCTATTGTAGTCTAAATGAGCATGTCTATTAAAGTCTAAATGAGCATGTCTGTTGTAGTCTAAATGAGCATGTCTAATAAGGTCTAAATGAGCATGTCTATTGTAGTCTAGATGAGATGTCTATTGTAGTCTAAATGAGATGTCTATTGTAGTCTAAATGAGCATGTCTATTGTAGTCTAAATGAGCATGTCTATTGTAGTCTAAATGAGATGTCTATTGTAGTCTAAATGAGCATGTCTATTGTAGTCTAAATGAGCATGACTATTGTAGTCTTGATGAGCACGTCTATTGTAGTCTAAATGAGCACGTCTATTGTAGTCTAAATGAGATGTCTATTGTAGTCTAAATGAGCATGTCTATTGTAGTCTAAATGAGCATGACTATTGTAGTCTTAATGAGCACGTCTATTGTAGTCTAAATGAGCATGTCTATTGTAGTCTAAATGAGCATGTCTATTGTAGTCTAAATTAGATGTCTATTGTAGTCTAAATGAGATGTCTATTGTAGTCTAAATGAGCATGTCTAGTGTAGTCTAAATGAGATGTCTATTGTAGTCTAAATGAGCCTCTTTATTAAAGTCTAAATGAGCATGTCTATTGTAGTCTAAATGAGATGTCTATTGTAGTCTAAATGAGCATGTCTATTAAAGTCTAAATGAGCATGTCTATTGTAGTCTAAATGAGCATGTCTATTGTAGTCTAAATGAGATGTCTGTTATAGTCTAAATGAGATGTCTATTGTAGTCTAAATGAGCATGTCTGTTAAAATCTAAATGAGAACGTCTATTGTAGGCTAAATGAGATGTCTATTGTAGTCTAAATGAGCATGTCTATTAAAGTCTAAATGAGCATGTCTATTAAAGTCTAAATGAGCATGTCTATTGTAGTCTAAATGAGCATGTCTATTAAAGTCTAAATGAGCATGTCTATTGTAGTCTAAATGAGCATGTCTAATAAGGTCTAAATGAGCATGTCTATTGTAGTCTGAATGAGATGTCTATTGTAGTCTAAATGAGATGTCTATTGTAGTCTAAATGAGCATGTCTATTGTAGTCTAAATGAGCATGTCTATTGTAGTCTAAATGAGATGTCTATTGTAGTCTAAATGAGCATGTCTATTGTAGTCTAAATGAGCATGACTATTGTAGTCTTAATGAGCACGTCTATTGTAGTCTAAATGAGCACGTCTATTGTAGTCTAAATGAGATGTCTATTGTAGTCTAAATGAGCATGTCTATTGTAGTCTAAATGAGCATGACTATTGTAGTCTTAATGAGCACGTCTATTGTAGTCTAAATGAGATGTCTATTGTAGTCTAAATGAGCATGTCTATTGTAGTCTAAATGAGCATGACTATTGTAGTCTTAATGAGCACGTCTATTGTAGTCTAAATGAGCATGTCTATTAAAGTCTAAATGAGCATGTCTATTGTAGTCTAAATGAGCATGTCTATTAAGGTCTAAATGAGCATGTCTATTGTGGTCTAAATGAGATGTCTATTGTAGTCTAAATGAGCATGTCTATTGTAGTCTAAATGAGCATGACTATTGAAGTCTAAATGAGCACGTCTATTGTATTCTAAATGAGCACGTCTGTTGTAGTCTAAATGAGCATGTCTATTGTAGTCTAAATGATCACGTCTATTGTAGTCAAAATGAGATGTCTATTGTAGTCTGAATGAGCATGTCTATTGTAGTCTAAACGTGCACGTCTATTGTAGTCTAAACGAGCATGTCTATTGTAGTCTAAATGAGCACGTCAATTGTAGTCTAAATGAGCATGTCTATTATAGTCTAAATGCGCATGTCTATTGTAGTCTAAATGAGATGTCTATTGTAGTCTAAATGAGATGTCTGTTATAGTCTAAATGAGATGTCTATTGTAGTCTAAATGAGCATGTATATTAAAATCTAAATGAGAATGTCTATTGTAGTCTAAATGAGCACGTCTATTGTAGTCTAATTGCGCATGTCTATTGTAGTCTAAATGAGCATGCCTATTGCAGTCTAAATGAGATGTCTATTGTAGTCTAAATGAGCATGTCTATTGTAGTTTAAATGGGCATGTCTATTGTAGTCTAAATGAGCATGTCTATTGTAGTCTAAATGAGCATGTCTATTGTAGTCTAAATGAGCACGTCTATTGTAGTCTAAATGAGCATGTCTATTTTAGTCTAAATGAGCATATCTATTGTAGTCTAAATGAGATGTCTATTGTAGTCTATATGAGATGTCTATTGAAGTCTAAATGAGCATGTCTATTGTAGTCTAAATGAGCATGTCTATTTTAGTCTAAATGTAGTCTATTGTAGTCCAAATGAGATGTCTATTGTAGTCTTATTGAGCACGTCTATTGTAGTCTAAATGAGCATGTCTATTGTAGTCTAAATGAGCACGTCTATTGAAGTCAAAATGAGCATGTCTATTGTAGTCTAAATGAGCATGTTTATTGTAGTCTAAATGAGATGTCTATTGTAGTGTAAATGAGCATGTCTATTGTAGTCTAAATGAGCACGTCTATTGTAGTCCAAATGTGCACGTCTATTGTAGTCTAAATGAGCACGTCTATTGTAGTCTAAATGAGCATGTCTATTGCAGTCTAAATGAGATGTTTATTGTAGTCTAAATGAGCATGTCTATTGTAGTCTAAACGAAACCGTCTATTGTAGTCTAAATGAGATGTCTATTGTAGTCTAAATGAGCATGTCTATTGTAGTCTAAATGAGCACGTCTATTGTAGTCTAAATGAGCATGTCTATTGTAGTCTAAATGAGCACGTCTATTGTAGTCTGAATGAGCATGTCTATTGTAGTCTAAATGAGCATGTCTATTGTAGTCTAAATGAGCACGTCTATTGTAGTCTAAATGAGCATGTCTATTGTAGTCTAAATGAGCACGTCTATTGTAGTCTAAATGAGCATGTCTATTGTAGTCTAAATGAGCATATCTATTGTAGTCTAAATGAGATGTCTATTGTAGTCTAAATGAGATGTCTATTGAAGTCTAAATGAGCATGTCTATTAAAGTCTAAATGAGCATTTCTATTGTAGTCTAAATGAGATGTCTTTTGTAGTCTAAATGAGCATGTCTATTGTAGTCTAAATGAGCATGTCTATTGTAGTCTAAATGAGCACGTGTATTGTAGTCTAAATGAGATGTCTATTGTAGTCTAAATGAGCATGTCTATTGTAGTCTAAATGAACATATCTATTGTAGTCTAAATGAGATGTCTATTGTAGTCCAAATGAGCATGTCTATTGTAGTCTAAATGAGCACGTCTATGGTAGTCTAAATGAGCATGTCTATTGTAGTCTAAATGAGATGTCTATTGTAGTCTAAATGAGCATGTTTATTGTAGTCTAAATGAGCATGTCTATTGTAGTCTAAATGAGCACGTCTATTGTAGTCTAAATGAGCACGTCTGTTGTAGTCTAAATGAGCATGTCTATTGCAGTCTAAATGAGATGTCTATTGTAGTCTAAATGAGCATGTCTATTGTAGTCTAAATGAGCACGTCTATTGTAGTCTAAATGAGATGTCTATTGTAGTCTGAATGAGCATGTCTTTTGAAGTCTAAACGAGCACGTCTATTGTAGTCTAAATGAGCATGTCTATTGTAGTCTAAATGAGCACGTCTATTGTAGTCTAAATGAGCATGTCTATTGTAGTCTAAATGAGCATGTCAATTGTAGTCTAAATGAGCATGTCTATTGCATTTTAAATGAGATGTCCATTGTAGTCTAAATGAGCATGTCTATTGTAGTCTAAATGAGCATGTCTATTGTAGTCTAAATGAGCACGTCTATTGTAGTCTAAATGAGCATGTCTATTGTAGTCTAAATAAGCACGTCTATTGTAGTCTAAATGAGCATGTCTATTGTAGTCTAAATGAGCATGTCTATTGTAGTCTAAATGAGCATGT
Organism: Morinoia aosen; assembly: GCA_030386875.1. Taxonomy (NCBI): domain Eukaryota; kingdom Metazoa; phylum Arthropoda; class Malacostraca; order Amphipoda; family Talitridae; genus Morinoia; species Morinoia aosen. Next base: position 43,132,346 of record CM059565.1, on the reverse strand, counting down.
CTATTGCAGTCTAAATGAGAAGTCTATTGTAGTCTATATGAGATGTCTATTGTAGTCTAAATGAGATGTCTATTGTAGTTTAAATGAGCATGTCTATTAAAGTCTAAATGAGCATGTCTATTGTAGTCTAAATGAGATGTCTATTGTAGCCTAAATGAGATGTCTATTGTAGTATGAATGAGCATGTCTATTGTAGTCTAAATGAGATGTCTATTGTAGTCTAAATGAGCCTCTTTATTAAAGTCTAAATGAGCATGTCTATTGTAGTCTAAATGACATGTCTATTGTAGTCTAAATGAGCATGTCTATTAGAGTCTAAATGAGCATGTCTATTGTAGTCTAAATGAGCATGTCTTTTGTAGCCTAAATGAGATGTCTATTGTAGTATGAATGAGCATGTCTATTGTAGTCTAAATGAGATGTCTATTGTAGTCTAAATAAGCATGTCTATTAAAGTCTAAATGAGCTTGTCTATTGTAGTCTAAATGAGATGTCTATTGTAGTCTAAATGAGCATGTCTATTAAAGTCTAAATGAGCATGTCTATTGTAGTCTAAATGAGCATGTCTATTAAAGTCGAAATGAGCTTGTCTATTGTAGTCTAAATGAGCATGTCTGTTGTAGTCTAAATGAGATGTCTATTGTAGTCTAAATGAGCATGTTTATTGTAGTCTAAATGAGCATGTCTATTGTAGTCTAAATGAGCACGTCTATTGTAGTTTAAATGAGCACGTCTATTGTAGTCTAAATGAGCATGTCTATTGCAGTCTAAATGAGAGGTCTATTGTAGTCTAAATGAGCATGTCTATTGTAGTCTAAATGAGCACGTCTATTGTAGTTTAAATGAGCACGTCTATTGTAGTCTAAATGAGCATGTCTATTGCAGTCTAAATGAGATGTCTATTGTAGTCTAAATGGGCATGTCTATTGTAGTCTAAATGAGCACGTCTATTGTAGTCTAAATGAGATGTCTATTGTAGTCTGAATGAGCATGTCTTTTGAAGTCTAAACGAGCACGTCTATTGTAGTCTAAATGAGCATGTCTATTGTAGTCTAAATGAGCACGTCTATTGTAGTCTAAATGAGCATGTCTATTGTAGTCTAAATGAGCATGTCAATTGTAGTTTAAATGAGCATGTCTATTGCATTTTAAATGAGATGTCTATTGTAGTCTAAATGAGCATGTCTATTGTAGTCTAAATGAGCATGTCTATTGTGGTCTAAATGAGCACGTCTATTGTAGTCTAAATGAGCATGTCTATTGTAGTCTAAATGAGCACGTCTATTGTAGTCTAAATGAGCATGTCTATTGTGGTCTAAATGAGCATGTCTATTGTAGTCTAAATGAGCATGTCTATTGCAGTCTAAATGAGATGTCTATTGTAGTCTAAATGAGCATGTCTATTGTAGTCTAAATGAGCACGTCTATTGTAGTCTAAATGAGCATGTCTATTGAAGTTTAAATGAGCACGTCTATTGTAGTCTAAATGAGCATGTATATTGTAGTCTAAATGAGCACATCTATTGTAGTCTAAATGAGATGTCTATTGTAGTCTAAATGAGATGTCTATTGTAGTTCAAATGAGCATGTCTATTAAAGTCTAAATGAGCATGTCTATTGTAGTCTAAATGAGATGTCTATTGTAGCCTAAATGAGATGTCTATTGTAGTCTAAATGAGCATGTCTATTGTAGTCTAAATGAGATGTCTATTGTAGTCTAAACGAGCCTCATTATTAAAGTCTAAATGAGCATGTCTATTGTAGTCTAAATGACATGTCTATTGCAGTCTAAATGAGCATGTCTATTAAAGTCTAAATGAGCATGTCTATTGTAGTCTAAATGAGCATGTCTATTGTAGTCTGAATGAGATGTCTGTTGTAGTCTAAATGAGATGTCTATTGTAGTCTAAATGAGCATGTCTATTGAAGTCTAAATGAGCATGTCTATTGTAGTCTAAATGAGATGTCTATTGTAGTCTAAATGAAAAGGTCTATTAAAGTCTAAATGAGCATGTCTATTGTAGTCTAAATGAGCATGTCTATTAAAGTCTAAATGAGCATATCTATTGTAGTCTAAATGAGCATGTCTACTAAAGTCTAAATGAGCATGTCTATTGTAGTCTAAATGAGCATGTCTATTGTAGTCTAAATGAGCACGTCTATTGTAGTCTAAATGAGCATGTCTATTTTAGTCTTAATGAGCATGTCTATTGTAGTCTAAATGAGCATGTCTATTGCAGTCTAAATGAGATGTCTATTGTAGTCTAAATGAGCATGTCTATTGTAGTCTAAATGAGCATGTCTATTGTAGTCTAAATGAGCACGTCTATTGTAGTCTAAATGAGCATGTCTATTGTAGTCTAAATGAGCACGTCTATTGTAGTCTAAATGAGCATGTCTATTGTAGTCTAAATGGGCATATCTATTGTTGTCTAAATGAGATGTCTATTGTAGTCTAAATGAGATGTCTATTGTAGTCTAAATGAGCATGTCTGTTGTAGTCTAGATGAGCATGTCTATTGTAGTCTAAATGAGATGTCTATTGTAGTCTAAATGAGATGTCTATTGTAATCTAAATGAGCACGTCTATTGTAGTCTAAATGAGCATGTCAATTGTAGTCTAAATGAGCACGTCTAATGAAGTCTAAATGAGCATGTCTATTGTAGTCTAAATGAGCATGTCTATTGTAGTCTAAATGAGATGTCTATTGTAGTCTAAATGAGCATGTATATTGTAGTCTAAATGAGCACGTCTTTTGTAGTCTAAATGAGCATGTCTATTGTAGTCTAAATGAGCACGTCTATTGTAGTCTAAATGAGCATGTCTATTGCAGTCTAAATGAGCACGTCTATTGTAGTCTAAATGAGCATGTCTATTGTAGTCTGAATGAGCATATCTATTGCAGTCTAAATGAGATGTCTATCGTAGTCTAAATGAGATGTCTATTGTAGTCTAAATGAGCATGTCTATTAAAGTCTAAATGAGCATGTCTATTGTAGTCTAAATAAGATGTCTATTTTAGTCTAAATGAGATGTCTATTGTAGTCTAAATGAGCATGTCTATTGTAGTCTAAATGAGATGTCTATTGTAGTCTAAATGAGCATGTCTATTGTAGTCTAAATGAGCACGTCTATTGTAGTCTGAATGAGCATGTCTATTGTAGTCTAAATGAGCATGTCTATTGTAGTCTAAATGAGCACGTCTATTGTAGTCTAAATGAGCATGTCTATTGTAGTCTAAATGAGCACGTCTATTGTAGTCTAAATGAGCATGTCTATTGTAGTCTAAATGAGCATATCTATTGTAGTCTAAATGAGATGTCTATTGTAGTCTAAATGAGATGTCTATTGAAGTCTAAATGAGCATGTCTATTAAAGTCTAAATGAGCATTTCTATTGTAGTCTAAATGAGATGTCTTTTGTAGTCTAAATGAGCATGTCTATTGTAGTCTAAATGAGCATGTCTATTGTAGTCTAAATGAGCACGTGTATTGTAGTCTAAATGAGATGTCTATTGTAGTCTAAATGAGCATGTCTATTGTAGTCTAAATGAACATATCTATTGTAGTCTAAATGAGATGTCTATTGTAGTCCAAATGAGCATGTCTATTGTAGTCTAAATGAGCACGTCTATGGTAGTCTAAATGAGCATGTCTATTGTAGTCTAAATGAGATGTCTATTGTAGTCTAAATGAGCATGTTTATTGTAGTCTAAATGAGCATGTCTATTGTAGTCTAAATGAGCACGTCTATTGTAGTCTAAATGAGCACGTCTGTTGTAGTCTAAATGAGCATGTCTATTGCAGTCTAAATGAGATGTCTATTGTAGTCTAAATGAGCATGTCTATTGTAGTCTAAATGAGCACGTCTATTGTAGTCTAAATGAGATGTCTATTGTAGTCTGAATGAGCATGTCTTTTGAAGTCTAAACGAGCACGTCTATTGTAGTCTAAATGAGCATGTCTATTGTAGTCTAAATGAGCACGTCTATTGTAGTCTAAATGAGCATGTCTATTGTAGTCTAAATGAGCATGTCAATTGTAGTCTAAATGAGCATGTCTATTGCATTTTAAATGAGATGTCCATTGTAGTCTAAATGAGCATGTCTATTGTAGTCTAAATGAGCATGTCTATTGTAGTCTAAATGAGCACGTCTATTGTAGTCTAAATGAGCATGTCTATTGTAGTCTAAATAAGCACGTCTATTGTAGTCTAAATGAGCATGTCTATTGTAGTCTAAATGAGCATGTCTATTGTAGTCTAAATGAGCATGTCTATTGCAGTCTAAATGAGAAGTCTATTGTAGTCTATATGAGATGTCTATTGTAGTCTAAATGAGATGTCTATTGTAGTTTAAATGAGCATGTCTATTAAAGTCTAAATGAGCATGTCTATTGTAGTCTAAATGAGATGTCTATTGTAGCCTAAATGAGATGTCTATTGTAGTATGAATGAGCATGTCTATTGTAGTCTAAATGAGATGTCTATTGTAGTCTAAATGAGCCTCTTTATTAAAGTCTAAATGAGCATGTCTATTGTAGTCTAAATGACATGTCTATTGTAGTCTAAATGAGCATGTCTATTAGAGTCTAAATGAGCATGTCTATTGTAGTCTAAATGAGCATGTCTTTTGTAGCCTAAATGAGATGTCTATTGTAGTATGAATGAGCATGTCTATTGTAGTCTAAATGAGATGTCTATTGTAGTCTAAATAAGCATGTCTATTAAAGTCTAAATGAGCTTGTCTATTGTAGTCTAAATGAGATGTCTATTGTAGTCTAAATGAGCATGTCTATTAAAGTCTAAATGAGCATGTCTATTGTAGTCTAAATGAGCATGTCTATTAAAGTCGAAATGAGCTTGTCTATTGTAGTCTAAATGAGCATGTCTGTTGTAGTCTAAATGAGATGTCTATTGTAGTCTAAATGAGCATGTTTATTGTAGTCTAAATGAGCATGTCTATTGTAGTCTAAATGAGCACGTCTATTGTAGTTTAAATGAGCACGTCTATTGTAGTCTAAATGAGCATGTCTATTGCAGTCTAAATGAGAGGTCTATTGTAGTCTAAATGAGCATGTCTATTGTAGTCTAAATGAGCACGTCTATTGTAGTTTAAATGAGCACGTCTATTGTAGTCTAAATGAGCATGTCTATTGCAGTCTAAATGAGATGTCTATTGTAGTCTAAATGGGCATGTCTATTGTAGTCTAAATGAGCACGTCTATTGTAGTCTAAATAAGATGTCTATTGTAGTCTGAATGAGCATGTCTTTTGAAGTCTAAACGAGCACGTCTATTGTAGTCTAAATGAGCATGTCTATTGTAGTCTAAATGAGCACGTCTATTGTAGTCTAAATGAGCATGTCTATTGTAGTCTAAATGAGCATGTCAATTGTAGTTTAAATGAGCATGTCTATTGCATTTTAAATGAGATGTCTATTGTAGTCTAAATGAGCATGTCTATTGTAGTCTAAATGAGCATGTCTATTGTGGTCTAAATGAGCACGTCTATTGTAGTCTAAATGAGCATGTCTATTGTAGTCTAAATGAGCACGTCTATTGTAGTCTAAATGAGCATGTCTATTGTGGTCTAAATGAGCATGTCTATTGTAGTCTAAATGAGCATGTCTATTGCAGTCTAAATGAGATGTCTATTGTAGTCTAAATGAGCATGTCTATTGTAGTCTAAATGAGCACGTCTATTGTAGTCTAAATGAGCATGTCTATTGAAGTTTAAATGAGCACGTCTATTGTAGTCTAAATGAGCATGTATATTGTAGTCTAAATGAGCACATCTATTGTAGTCTAAATGAGATGTCTATTGTAGTCTAAATGAGATGTCTATTGTAGTTCAAATGAGCATGTCTATTAAAGTCTAAATGAGCATGTCTATTGTAGTCTAAATGAGATGTCTATTGTAGCCTAAATGAGATGTCTATTGTAGTCTAAATGAGCATGTCTATTGTAGTCTAAATGAGATGTCTATTGTAGTCTAAACGAGCCTCATTATTAAAGTCTAAATGAGCATGTCTATTGTAGTCTAAATGACATGTCTATTGCAGTCTAAATGAGCATGTCTATTAAAGTCTAAATGAGCATGTCTATTGTAGTCTAAATGAGCATGTCTATTGTAGTCTGAATGAGATGTCTGTTGTAGTCTAAATGAGATGTCTATTGTAGTCTAAATGAGCATGTCTATTGAAGTCTAAATGAGCATGTCTATTGTAGTCTAAATGAGATGTCTATTGTAGTCTAAATGAAAAGGTCTATTAAAGTCTAAATGAGCATGTCTATTGTAGTCTAAATGAGCATGTCTATTAAAGTCTAAATGAGCATATCTATTGTAGTCTAAATGAGCATGTCTACTAAAGTCTAAATGAGCATGTCTATTGTAGTCTAAATGAGCATGTCTATTGTAGTCTAAATGAGCACGTCTATTGTAGTCTAAATGAGCATGTCTATTTTAGTCTTAATGAGCATGTCTATTGTAGTCTAAATGAGCATGTCTATTGCAGTCTAAATGAGATGTCTATTGTAGTCTAAATGAGCATGTCTATTGTAGTCTAAATGAGCATGTCTATTGTAGTCTAAATGAGCACGTCTATTGTAGTCTAAATGAGCATGTCTATTGTAGTCTAAATGAGCACGTCTATTGTAGTCTAAATGAGCATGTCTATTGTAGTCTAAATGGGCATATCTATTGTTGTCTAAATGAGATGTCTATTGTAGTCTAAATGAGATGTCTATTGTAGTCTAAATGAGCATGTCTGTTGTAGTCTAGATGAGCATGTCTATTGTAGTCTAAATGAGATGTCTATTGTAGTCTAAATGAGATGTCTATTGTAATCTAAATGAGCACGTCTATTGTAGTCTAAATGAGCATGTCAATTGTAGTCTAAATGAGCACGTCTAATGAAGTCTAAATGAGCATGTCTATTGTAGTCTAAATGAGCATGTCTATTGTAGTCTAAATGAGATGTCTATTGTAGTCTAAATGAGCATGTATATTGTAGTCTAAATGAGCACGTCTTTTGTAGTCTAAATGAGCATGTCTATTGTAGTCTAAATGAGCACGTCTATTGTAGTCTAAATGAGCATGTCTATTGCAGTCTAAATGAGCACGTCTATTGTAGTCTAAATGAGCATGTCTATTGTAGTCTGAATGAGCATATCTATTGCAGTCTAAATGAGATGTCTATCGTAGTCTAAATGAGATGTCTATTGTAGTCTAAATGAGCATGTCTATTAAAGTCTAAATGAGCATGTCTATTGTAGTCTAAATAAGATGTCTATTTTAGTCTAAATGAGATGTCTATTGTAGTCTAAATGAGCATGTCTATTGTAGTCTAAATGAGATGTCTATTGTTCTCTAAATGAGCCTCTTTATTAAAGTCTAAATGAGCATGTCTATTGTAGTCTAAATGAGCCTCTTTATTAAAGTCTAAATGAGCATGTCTATTGTAGTCTAAATGAGCATGTCTTTTAAAGTCTAAATGAGCATGTCTATTGTAGTCTAAATGAGCATGTCTATTAAAGTCTAAATGAGCATGTCTATTGTAGTCTAAATGAGCATGTCTATTGTAGTCTAAATGAGCACGTCAATTGTAGTCTAGATGAGCATGTCTATTATAGTCTAAATGAGATGTTTATTGTAGTCTAAATGAGCATGTATATTGTAGTCTAAATGAGCATGTCTATTGTAGTCTAAATGAGCACGTCTATTGTAGTTTAAATGAGCATGTCTATTGCAGTCTAAATGAGATGTCTATTGTAGTCTGAATGAGCATGTCTACTGTAGTCTAAATGAGCACGTCTATTGTAGTCTAAATGAGATGTCTATTGTAGTCTGAATGAGCATGTCTATTGAAGTCTAAACGAGCACGTCTATTGTAGTCTAAATGAGCATGTTTATTGTAGTCTAAATGAGCACGTCTATTGTAGTCTAAATGAGCATGTCTATTGTAGTCTATATGATCATGTCTATTGTAGTCTAAATGAGCATGTCTATTGCAGTCTAAATGAGATGTCTATTGTAGTCTAAATGAGCATGTCTATTAAAGCCTAAATGAGCATATCTATTGTAGTCTAAATTAGATGTCTATTGTAGTCTAAATGAGGTGTCTATTGTAGTCTAAATGAGCATGTCTATTAAAGTCTAAATGAGCATGTCTATTGTAGTCTAAATAAGATGTCTATTGTAGTCTAAATGAGATGTCTATTGTAGTCTAAATGAGCATTTTTATTGAAGTCTAAATGAGATGTCTATTGTAGTCTAAATGAGCCTCTTTATTAAAGTCTAAATGAGCATGTCTATTGAAGTCTAAATGAGCATGTCTATTGAAGTCTAAATGAGATGTCTATTGTAGTCTAAATGAGCATGTCTATTAAAGTCTAAATGAGCATGTCTATTGTAGTCTAAATGAGCACGTCTATTGTAGTCTAGATGAGCATGTCTATTGTGGTCTAAATGAGCATGTCTATTGAAGTCTAAATGAGATGTCTATTGTAGTCTAAATGAGCATGTCTATTAAAGTCTAAATGAGCATGTCTATTGTAGTCTAAATGAGCACGTCTATTGTAGTCTAAATGAGCACGTCTATTGTAGTCTAAATGAGCATGTCTATTGCAGTCTAAATGAGATGTCTATTGTAGTCTGAATGAGCATGTCTATTGTAGTCTAAATGAGCACGTCTATTGTAGTCTAAATGAGATGTCTATTGTAGTCTGAATGAGCATGTCTATTGAAGTCTAAACGAGCACGTCTATTTTAGTCTAAATGAGCATGTCTATTGTAGTCTAAATGAGCACGTCAATTGTAGTCTAAATGAGCATGTCTATTGTAGTCTATATGAGCATGTCTATTGTAGTCTAAATGAGCATGTCTATTGCAGTCTAAATGAGATGTCTATTGTAGTCTAAATGAGCATGTCTATTGTAGTCTAAATGAGCATGTCTATTGTAGTCTAAATGAGCGCGTCTATTGTAGTCTAAATGAGCATGTCTATTGTAGTCTAAATGAGCATGTCTATTGTAGTCTAAATGAGCACGTCTATTGTAGTCTAAATGAGCATGTCTATTGTAGTCTAAATGAGCATATCTATTGTAGTCTAAATGAGATGTCTATTGTAGTCTAAATGAGCATGTCTATTAAAGTCTAAATGAGCATGTCTATTGTAGTCTAAATGAGATGTCTATTGTTGTCTAAATTAGCATGTCTATTCTAGTCTAAATGAGCACGTCTATTGTAGTCTAAATGAGCACGTCTATTGTAGTCTAAATGAGCATGTCTATTGTAGTCTAAATGAGCATGTCTATTGTAGTCTAAATGAGCATGTCTATTGTAGTCTAAATGAGCATGTCTATTGTAGTCTAAATGAGCATATCTATTGTAGTCTAAATGAGATGTCTATTGTAGTCTAAATGAGCATGTCTATTAAAGTCTAAATGAGCATGTCTATTGTAGTTTAAATGAGATGTCTATTGTTGTCTAAATTAGCATGTCTATTGTAGTCTGAATAAGCATGTCTATAAAAGTCTAAATGAGCATGTTCATTGTAGTCTAAATGAGATGTCTATTGTAGTCTAAATGAGCATGTCTATTAAAGTCTAAATGAGCATGTCTATTGTAGTCTAAATGAGATGTCTATTGTAATCTAAATGAGCATGTCTATTAAAGTCTAAATGAGCATGTCTGTTGTAGTCTAAATGAGCATGTCTATTGCAGTCTAAATGAGATGTCTATTGTAGTCTAAATGAGCATGTCTATTAAAGTCTAAATGAGCATATCTATTGTAGTCTAAATGAGATGTCTATTGTAGTCTAAATGAGATGTCTATTGTAGTCTAAATGAGCATGTCTATTAAAGTTTAAATGAGCATCTCTATTGTAGTCTAAATGAGCATGTCTATTGAAGTCTAAATGAGATGTCTATTGTAGTCTAAATGAGCATGTCTATTAAAGTCTAAATGAGCATGTCTATTGTAACCTAAATGAGCACGTCTATTGTAGTCTAGATGAGCATGTCTATTGTAGTCTAAATGAGCATGTCTATTGAAGTCTAAATGAGATGTCTATTGTAGTCTAAATGAGCATGTCTATTAAAGTCTAAATGAGCATGTCTATTGTAGTCTAAATGAGCACGTCTATTGTAGTCTAAATGAGCATGTCTATTGAAGTCTAAATGAGATGTCTATTGTAGTCTAAATGAGCATGTCTAATAAGGTCTAAATGAGCATGTCTATTGTAGTCTAAATGAGATGTCTATTGTAGTCTAAATGAGATGTCTATTGTAGTCTAAATGAGCATGTCTATTGTAGTCTAAATGAGCATGTCTATTGTAGTCTAAATGAGCACGTCTATTGTAGTCTAAATGAGCACGTCTATTGTAGTCTAAATGAGCATGTCTATTGCAGTCTAAATGAGATGTCTATTGTAGTCTAAATGAGCATGTCTATTGTAGTCTAAATGAGCACGTCTATTGTAGTCTAAATGAGATGTCTATTGTAGTCTGAATGAGCATGTCTTTTGAAGTCTAAACGAGCACATCTATTGTAGTCTAAATGAGCATGTCTATTGTAGTCTAAATGAGCACGTCTATTGTAGTCTAAATGAGCATGTCTATTGTAGTCTAAATGAGCATGTCAATTGTAGTCTAAATGAGCATGTCTATTGCATTTTGAATGAGATGTCTATTGTAGTCTAAATGAGCATGTCTATTGTAGTCTAAATGAGCATGTCTATTGTAGTCTAAATAAGCACGTCTATTGTAGTCTAAATGAGCATGTCTATTGTAGTCTAAATGAGCATGTCTATTGTAGTCTAAATGAGCATGTCTATTGCAGTCTAAATGAGATGTCTATTGTAGTCTATATGAGATGTCTATTGTAGTCTAAATGAGATGTCTATTGTAGTTTAAATGAGCATGTCTATTAAAGTCTAAATGAGCATGTCTATTGTAGTCTAAATGAGATGTCTATTGTAGCCTAAATGAGATGTCTATTGTAGTACGAATGAGCATGTCTATTGTAGTCTAAATGAGATGTCTATTGTAGTCTAAATGAGCCTCTTTATTAAAGTCTAAATGAGCATGTCTATTGTAGTCTAAATGACATGTCTATTGTAGTCTAAATGAGCATGTCTATTAAAGTCTAAACGAGCATGTCTATTGTAGTCTAAATGAGCATGTCTATTGTAGTCTAAATGAGCATGTCTATTGTAGTCTGAATGAGATGTCTGTTGTAGTCTAAATGAGATGTCTATTGTAGTCTAAATGAGCATGTCTATTAAAGTCTAAATGAGCATGTCTATTGTAGTCTAAATGAGCATGTCTATTAAAGTCTAAATGAGCATGTCTATTGTAGTCTAAATGAGCAGGTCTATTAAAGTCTAAATGAGCATGTCTATTGTAGTCTAAATGAGGATGTCTACTAAAGTCTAAATGAGCATGTCTATTGTAGTCTAAATGAGCATGTCTATTGTAGTCTAAATGAGCACGTCTATTGTAGTCTAAATGAGCATGTCTATTGTAGTCTAAATGAGCATGTCTATTGTAGTCTAAATGAGCATGTCTATTGCAGTCTAAATGAGATATCTATTGTAGTCTAAATGAGCATGACTATTGTAGTCTAAATGAGCATGTCTATTGTAGTCTAAATGAGCATATCTATTGTTGTCTAAATGAGATGTCTATTGTAGTCTATATGAGATGTCTATTGAAGTCTAAATGAGCATGTCTATTGTAGTCTAAATGAGCACGTCTATTGAAGTCTAAATGAGCATGTCTATTGTAGTCTAAATGAGCGTGTTTATTGTAGTCTAAATGAGATGTCTATTGTAGTGTAAATGAGCATGTCTATTGTAGTCTAAATGATATGTCTATTGTAGTCTATATGATCATGTCTATTGTAATCTAAATGAGCATGTCTATTGTAGTCTAAATGAGCATGTCTATTGTAGTCTAAATGATATGTCTATTGTAGTCTAAATGAGCATGTCTATTGTAGTCTATACGAGCATGTCCATTGTAGTCTAAATGAGCATGTCTATTGTAGTCTAAATGAGCATGTCTATTGTAGCCTAAATGAGCACGTCTATTGTAGTCTAAATGAGATGTCTATTATAGTCTAAATGAGCATGTCTATTGTAGTCTAAATGAGCATGTCTATTGTAGTCTAAATGAGCATGTCTATTGTAGTCTAAATGAGCACGTCTATTGTAGTCTAAATGAGCATGTCTATTGTAGTCTAAATGAGCATGTCTATTGTAGTCTAAATGAGCATGTCTATTGCAGTCTAAGTGAGATGTCTATCGTAGTCTAAATGAGCATGTCTATTGTAGTCTAAATGAGCACGTCTATTGTAGTCTAAATGAGCATGTCTATTGTAGTCTAAATGAGCACTTTTATTGTAGTCTAAATGAGCATGTCTATTGTAGTCTAAATGAACATATCTATTGTAGTCTAAATGAGATGTCTATTGTAGTCTAAATGAGCATGTCTATTAAAGTATAAATGAGCATGTCTATTGCAGTCTAAATGAGATGTCTATTGTAGTCTAAATGAGCATGTCTATTGTAGTCTAAATGAGCACGTTTATTGTAGTCTAAATGAGCATGTCTATTGTAGTCTAAATGAACATATCTACTGTAGTCTAAATGAGATGTCTATTGTAGTCTTAATGAGCATGTCTATTGTAGTCTAAATGAGATGTCTATTGTAGTCTAAATGAGCCTCTTTATTAAAGTCTAAATGAGCATGTCTATTGTAGTCTAAATGACATGTCTATTGTAGTCTAAATGAGACTGTCTATTAAAGTCTAAATGAGCATGTCTATTGTAGTCTAAATGAGCATGTCTATTGTAGTGTGAATGAGATGTCTGTTGTAGTCTAAATGAGACGTCTATTGTAGTCTAAATAAGCATGTCTATTAAAGTCTAAATGAGCATGTCTATTGTAGTCTAAATGAGATGTCTATTGTAGTCTAAATGAGCATGTCTATTGAAGTCTAAATGAGCATGTCTATTGTAGTCTAAATGAGCATGTCTATTAAAGTCGAAATGAGCTTGTCTATTGTAGTCTAAATGAGCATGTCTGTTGTAGTCTAAATGAGATGTCTATTGTAGTCTAAATGAGCATGTTTATTGTAGTCTAAATGAGCATGTCTATTGTAGTCTAAATGAGCACGTCTATTGTAGTTTAAATGAGCACGTCTATTGTAGTCTAAATGAGCATGTCTATTGCAGTCTAAATGAGATGTCTATTGTAGTCTAAATGAGCATGTCTATTGTAGTCTAAATGAGCACGTCTATTGTAGTCTAAATGAGATGTCTATTGTAGTCTGAATGAGCATGTCTTTTGAAGTCTAAACGAGCACGTCTATTGTAGTCTAAATGAGCATGTCTATTGTAGTCTAAATGAGCACGTCTATTGTAGTCTAAATGAGCATGTCTATTGTAGTCTAAATGAGCATGTCAATTGTAGTCTAAATGAGCATGTCTATTGCATTTTAAATGAGATGTCTATTGTAGTCTAAATGAGCATGTCTATTGTAGTCTAAATGAGCATGTCTATTGTGGTCTAAATGAGCACGTCTATTGTAGTCTAAATGAGCATGTCTATTTTAGTCTAAATGAGCACGTCTATTGTAGTCTAAATGAGCATGTCTATTGTGGTCTAAATGAGCATGTCTATTGTAGTCTGAATGAGCATGTCTATTGCAGTCTAAATGAGATGTCTATTGTAGTCTAAATGAGCATGTCTATTGTAGTCTAAATGAGCACGTCTATTGTAGTCTAAATGAGCATGTCTATTGAAGTCTAAATGAGCACGTCTATTGTAGTCTAAATGAGCATGTATATTGTAGTCTAAATGAGCACATCTATTGTAGTCTAAATGAGCATGTCTATTGTAGTCTAAATGAGATGTCTATTGTAGTCTAAACGAGCCTCTTTATTAAAGTCTAAATGAGCATGTCTATTGTAGTCTAAATGACATGTCTATTGCAGTCTAAATGAGCATATCTATTAAAGTCTAAATGAGCATGTCTATTGTAGTCTAAATGAGCATGTCTATTGTAGTCTGAATGAGATGTCTGTTGTAGTCTAAATGAGATGTCTATTGTAGTCTAAATAAGCATGTCTATTGAAGTCTAAATGAGCATGTCTATTGTAGTCTAAATGAGATGTCTATTGTAGTCTAAATGAAAAGGTCTATTAAAGTCTAAATGAGCATGTCTATTGTAGTCTAAATGAGCATGTCTATTGTAGTCTAAATGAGCATGTCTGTTGTAGTCTAGATGAGCATGTCTATTGTAGTCTAAATGAGATGTCTATTGTAGTCTAAATGAGATGTCTATTGTAATCTAAATGAGCACGTCTATTGTAGTCTAAATGAGCATGTCAATTGTAGTCTAAATGAGCACCTCTAATGAAGTCTAAATGAGCATGTCTATTGTAGTCTAAAAGAGCATGTCTATTGTAGTCTAAATGAGATGTCTATTGTAGTCTAAATGAGCATGTATATTGTAGTCTAAATGAGCACGTCTTTTGTAGTCTAAATGAGCATGTCTATTGCAGTCTAAATGAGCACGTCTATTGTAGTCTAAATGAGCATGTCTAATGTAGTCTGAATGAGCATATCTATTGCAGTCTAAATGAGATGTCTATCGTAGTCTAAATGAGATGTCTATTGTAGTCTAAATGAGCATGTCTATTAAAGTCTAAATGAGCATGTCTATTGTAGTCTAAATAAGATGTCTATTTTAGTCTAAATGAGATGTCTATTGTAGTCTAAATGAGCATGTCTATTGTAGTCTAAATGAGCATGTCTTTAAAAGTCTAAATGAGCATGTCTATTGTAGTCTAAATGAGCATGTCTATTAAAGTCTAAATGAGCATGTCTATTGCAGTCTAAATGAGCGTGTCTATTGTAGTCTAAATGAGCACGTCAATTGTAGTCTAGATGAGCATGTCTATTATAGTCTAAATGAGATGTTTATTGTAGTCTAAATGAGCACGTCTATTGTAGTCTAAATGAGCATGTCTATTGTAGTCTATATGATCATGTCTATTGAAGTCTAAATGAGCATGTCTATTGCAGTCTAAATGAGATGTCTATTGTAGTCTAAATGAGCATGTCTATTAAAGTCTAAATGAGCATATCTATTGCAGTCTAAATGAGATGTCTATTGTAGTCTAAATGAGCATGTCTATTAAAGTCTAAATGAGCATATCTATTGTAGTCTAAATGAGATGTCTATTGTAGTCTAAATGAGATGTCTATTGTAGTCTGAATGAGCATGTCTATTAAAGTCTAAATGAGCATGTCTATTGTAGTCTAAATAAGATGTCTATTGTAGTCTAAATGAGATGTCTATTGTAGTCTAAATGAGCATGTCTATTGAAGTCTAAATGAGATGTCTATTGTAGTCTAAATGAGCCTCTTTATTAAAGTCTAAATGAGCATGTCTATTGTAGTCTAAATGAGCATGTCTATTGAAGTCTAAATGAGATGTCTATTGTAGTCTAAATGAGCATGTCTATTAAAGTCTAAATGAGCATGTCTATTGTAGTCTAAATGAGCACGTCTATTGTAGTCTAGATGAGCATGTCTATTGTAGTCTAAATGAGCATGTCTATTGAAGTCTAAATGAGATGTCTATTGTAGTCTAAATGAGCATGTCTATTAAAGTCTAAATGAGCATGTCTATTGTAGTCTAAATGAGCACGTCTATTGTAGTCTAAATGAGCATGTCTATTGTAGTCTAAATGAGCATGTGTATTGTAGTCTAGATGAGCATGTCTATTGTAGTCTAAATGAGATGTTTATTGTAGTCTAAATGAGCATGTATATTGTAGTCTAAATAAGCATGTCTATTGTAGTCTAAATGAGCACGTCTATTGTAGTCTAAATGAGCACGTCTATTGTAGTCTAAATGAGCACGTCTATTGTAGTCTAAATGAGCATGTCTATTGCAGTCTAAATGAGATGTCTATTGTAGTCTGAATGAGCATGTCTATTGTAGTCTAAATGAGCACGTCTATTGTAGTCTAAATGAGATGTCTATTGTAGTCTGAATGAGCATGTCTATTGAAGTCTAAACGAGCACGTCTATTGTAGTCTGAATGAGCATGTCTATTGTAGTCTAAATGAGCACGTCAATTGTAGTCTAAATGAGCATGTCTATTGTAGTCTATATGAGCATGTCTATTGTAGTCTAAATGAGCATGTCTATTGCAGTCTAAATGAGATGTCTATTGTAGTCTAAATGAGCATGTCTATTGTAGTCTAAATGAGCATGTCTATTGTAGTCTAAATGAGCACGTCTATTGTAGTCTAAATGAGCATGTCTATTGTAGTCTAAATGAGCATGTCTATTGTAGTCTAAATGAGCACGTCTATTGTAGTCTAAATGAGCATGTCTATTGTAGTCTAAATGAGCATATCTATTGTAGTCTAAATGAGATGTCTATTGTAGTCTAAATGAGCATGTCTATTAAAGTCTAAATGAGCATGTCTATTGTAGTCTGAATGAGATGTCTATTGTTGTCTAAATTAGCATGTCTATTGTAGTCTAAATGAGCACGTCTATTGTAGTCTAAATGAGCACGTCTATTGTAGTCTAAATGAGCATGTCTATTGAAGTCTAAATGAGCATGTCTATTGTAGTCTAAATGAGCATGTCTGTTGTAGTCTAAATGAGCATGTCTATTGTAGTCTAAATGAGCATATCTATTGTAGTCTAAATGAGATGTCTATTGTAGTCTAAATGAGCATGTCCATTAAAGTCTAAATGAGCATGTCTATTGTAGTCTAAATGAGATGTCTATTGTTGTCTAAATTAGCATGTCTATTGTAGTCTAAATGAGCATGTCTATAAAAGTCTAAATGAGCATGTCTATTGTAGTCTAAATGAGCATGTCTATTAAAGTCTAAATGAGCATGTCTATTGTAGTCTAAATGAGATGTCTATTGTAATCTAAATGAGCATGTCTATTAAAGTCTAAAAGAGCATGTCTGTTGTAGTGTAAATGAGCATGTCTATTGCAGTCTAAATGAGATGTCTATTGTAGTCTAAATGAGCATGTCTATTAAAGTCTAAATGAGCATATCTATTGTAGTCTAAATGAGATGTCTATTGTAGTCTAAATGAGATGTCTATTGTAGTCTAAATGAGCATGTCTATTAAAGTCTAAATGAGCATGTCAATTGTAGTCTAAATAAGATGTCTATTGTAGTCTAAATGAGATGTCTATTGTAGTCTAAATGAGCATGTCTATTGAAGTCTAAATGAGATGTCTATTGTAGTCTAAATGAGCCTCTTTATTAAGTCTAAATGAGCATGTCTATTGTAGTCTAAATGAGCATGTCTATTGAAGTCCAAATGAGATGTCTATTGTAGTCTAAATGAGCATGTCTATTAAAGTCTATATGAGCATGTCTATTGTAGTCTATATGAGCACGTCTATTGTAGTCTAGATGAGCATGTCTATTGTAGTCTAAATGAGCATGTCTATTGAAGTCTAAATGAGATCTCTATTGTAGTCTAAATGAGCATGTCTATTAAAGTCTAAATGAGCGTGTCTATTGTAGTCTAAATGAGCACGTCTATAGTAGTCTAAATGAGCATGTCTATTGTAGTCTAAATGAGCATGTCTATTGTAGTCTAGATGAGCATGTCTATTGTAGTCTAAATGAGATGTTTATTGTAGTCTAAATGAGCATGTATATTGTAGTCTAAATAAGCATGTCTATTGTAGTCTAAATGAGCATGTCTATTGTAGTCTAAATGAGCACATCTATTGTAGTCTAAATGAGCATGTCTATTGCAGTCTAAATGAGATGTCTATTGTAGTCTAAATGAGCACGTCTATTGTAGTCTAAATGAGATGTCTATTGTAGTCTGAATGAAAATGAGCATGTCTATTGAAGTCTAAACGAGCACGTCTATTGTAGTCTAAATGAGCATGTCTATTGTAGTCTAAATGAGCACGTCAATTGTAGTCTAAATGAGCATATCTATTGTAGTCTAAATGAGCATGTCTATTGTAGTCTAAATGAGCATGTCTATTGTAGTCTAAATGAGCACGTCTATTGTAGTCTAAATGAGCATGTCTATTGTAGTCTAAATGAGCATATCTATTGTAGTCTAAATGAGATGTCTATTGTAGTCTAAATGAGCATGTCTATTAAAGTCTAAATGAGCATGTCTATTGTAGTCTAAATGAGATGTCTATTGTTGTCTAAATTAGCATGTCTATTGTAGTCTAAATGAGCACGTCTATTGTAGTCTAAATGAGCACGTCTATTGTAGTCTAAATGAGCATGTCTATTGTAGTCTAAATGAGCATGTCTATTGTAGTCTAAATGAGCATGTCTATTGTAGTCTAAATGAGCATGTCTATTTTAGTCTAAATGAGCATATCTATTGTAGTCTAAATGAGATGCCTATTGTAGTCTAAATGAGCATGTCTATTAAAGTCTAAATGAGCATGTCTATTGTAGTCTAAATGAGATGTCTATTGTTGTCTAAATTAGCATGTCTATTGTAGTCTAAATGAGCATGTCTATAAAAGTCTAAATGAGCATGTCCATTGTAGTCTAAATGAGATGTCTATTGTAGTCTAAATGAGCACGTCTATTAAAGTCTAAATGAGCATGTCTATTGTAGTCTAAATGAGATGCCTATTGTAGTCTAAATGAGCATGTCTATAAAAGTCTAAATGAGCATGTCCATTGTAGTCTAAATGAGATGCCTATTGTAGTCTAAATGAGCATGTCTATTAAAGTCTAAATGAGCATGTCTATTGTAGTCTAAATGAGATGTCTATTGTAATCTAAATGAGCATGTCTAATAAAGTCTAAATGAGCATGTCTGTTGTAGTCTAAATGAGCATGTCTATTGTAGTCTAAATGAGGTGTCTATTGTAGTCTAAATGAGCATGTCTATTAAAGTCTAAATGAGCATGTCTATTGTAGTCGAAATGAGATGTCTATTGTTGTCTAAATTAACATGTCTATTGTAGTCTAAATGAGCATGTCAATAAAAGTCTAAATGAGCATGTCTATTGTAGTCTAAATGAGATGTCTATTGTAGTCTAAATGAGCACGTCTATTGAAGTCTAAATTAGCGTGTCTATTGTAGTCTAAATGAGATCTCTATTGTAATCTAAATGAGCATGTTTACTGTAGTCGAAATCAGCACGTCTATTGTTGTCTAAATGAGCATGTCTATTGTAGTCTAAATGAGCATGTCTTTTAAAGTCTAAATGAGCATGTCTATTGTAGTCTAAATGAGATGTCTATTGTAGTCTAAATGAGCATGTCTATTGTAGTCTAAATGAGCATGTCTATTGTAGTCTAAATGAGCATGTATATTGCAGTCTAAATGAGCATGTCTATTGTAGTCTAAATGAGATGTCTATTGTAGTCTGAATGAGCCTGTTCATTAAAGTCTAAATGAGCATTTCTATTGTAGTCTACATGAGATGTCTATTGTTGTCTAAATGAGCACGTCTATTGTAGTCTAAATGAGCATGTCTATTGTAGTCTAAATGAGAATGTCTATTGTAGTCTAAATGAGATGTCTATTGTAGTCTGAATGAGCATGTCTATTGCAGTCTAAATGAGATGTCTATTGTAGTCTAAATGAGCATGTCTATCGTAGTCTAAATGAGCATGTCTATTGTAGTCTAAATGAGAACGTCTATTGTAGTCTAAATGAGCATGTCTATTGTAGTCTAAATGAGCACGTCTATTGTGGTCTAAATGAGCATGTCTATTGTAGTCTAAATGAGCATATCTATTGTAGTCTAAATGAGATGTCTATTGTAGTCTAAATGAGCATGTCTATTAAAGTCTAAATGAGCATGTCTATTGTAGTCTAAATGAGATGTCTATTGTTGTCTAAATTAGCATGTCTATTGTAGTCTAAATGAGCATGTCTATAAAAGTCTAAATGAGCATGTCTATTGTAGTTTAAATGAGATATCTATTGTAGTCTAAATGAGCATGTCTATTAAAGTCTAAATGAGCATGTCTATTGTAGTCTAAATGAGATGTCTATTGTAGTTTAAATTAGCATGTCTATTAAACTCTAAATGAGCATGTCTCTGTAGTCTAAATGAGATGTCTATTGTAGTCTAAATGAGATCTCTATTGTAGTCTAAATAAGCATGTCTATTAAAGTCTAAATTAGCATGTCTATTGTAGTCTAAATGAGATGTCTATTGTTGTCTAAATTAACATGTCTATTGTAGTCTAAATGAGCATGTTTATAAAAGTCTAAATGAGCATGTCTATTGTAGTCTAAATGAGATGTCTATTGTAGTCTAAATGAGCACGTCTATTGTAGTCTAAATGAGCATGTCTATTGCAGTCTAAATGAGATGTCTATTGTAGTTTAAATGAGCACGTCTTTTGTAGTCTAAATGAGCATGTCTATTGTAGTCTAAATGAGCATGTCTATTGTAGATTAAATGAGCATGTCTATTGTAGATTAAATGAGCATGTCTATTAAAGTCTAAATGAGCATGTCTATTGTAGTCTAAATGAGCACGTCTTTTGTAGTCTAAATGAGCATGTCTATTGTAGTCTAAATGAGCATGTCTATTGTAGATTAAATGAGCATGTCTATTGCAGTCTAAATGAGCACGTCTATTGTAGTCTAAATGAGCATGTTTACTGTAGTCTAAATGAGCACGTCTAATGAAGTCTAAATGAGCATGTCTATTGTAGTCTAAATGAGCATGTCTATTGCAGTCTAAATGAGATGTCTATTGTAGTTTAAATGAGCATGTCTATTGTAGTCTAAATGAGCACGTCTTTTGTAGTCTAAATGAGCATGTCTATTGTAGTCTAAATAAGATGTCTATTGTAGTCTAAATGAGCATGTCTATTAAAGTCTAAATGAGCATGTCTATTGTAGTCTAAATGAGATGTCTATTGTTGTCTAAATTAGCATGTCTATTGTAGTCTAAATGAGCATGTCTATAAAAGTCTAAATGAGCATGTCTATTGTAGTCTAAATGAGATGTCTATTGTAGTCTAAATGAGCATGTCTATTAAAGTCTAAATGAGCATGTCTATTTTAGTCTTAATGAGATGTCTATTGTAATCTAAATGAGCATGTCTATTAAAGTCTAAATGAGCATGTCTGTTGTAGTCTAAATGAGCATGTCTATTGTAGTCTAAATGAGGTATCTATTGTAGTCTAAATGAGCATGTCTATTAAAGTCTAAATGAGCATGTCTATTGTAGTCTAAATGAGATGTCTATTGTTGTCTAAATTAGCATGTCTATTGTAATCTAAATGAGCATGTTTACTGTAGTCTAAATGAGCACGTCTAATGAAGTCTAAATGAGCATGTCTATTGTAGTCTAAATGAGCATGTCTATTGCAGTCTAAATGAGATGTCTATTGTAGTTTAAATGAGCATGTCTATTGTAGTCTAAATGAGCACGTCTTTTGTAGTCTAAATGAGCATGTCTATTGTAGTCTAAATGAGCATGTCTATTGTAGATTAAATGAGCATGTCTATTGCAGTCTAAATGAGCACGTCTATTGTAGTCTAAATGAGCATGTCTATTGTAGTCTGAATGAGCATATCTATTGTAGTCTAAATGAGATGTCTATTAAAGTCTAAATGAGCATGTCTATTGTAGTTTAAATAAGATGTCTATTGTAGTCTAAATGAGATGTCTATTGTAGTCTAAATGAGCATGTCTATTGTAGTCTAAATGAGATGTCTATTGTAGTCTAAATGAGCCTCTTTATTAAAGTCTAAATGAGCATGTCTATTGTAGTCTAAATGACATGTCTATTGTAGTCTAAATGAGCATGTCTATCAAAGTCTAAATGAGATGTCTATTGTAGTCTATATGAGCATGTCTATTAAAGTCTAAATGAGCATGTCTATTGTAGTCTAAATGAGCACGTATATTGTAGTCTAGATGAGCATGTCTATTGTAGTCTAAATGAGATTTTTATTGTAGTCTAAATGAGCATGTATATTGTAGTCTAAATAAGCATGTCTATTGTAATTGTAGTCTAAATGAGCACGTCTATTGTAGTCTAAATGAGCACGTGTATTGTAGTCTAAATGAGCATGTCTATTGCAGTCTAAATGAGATGTCTATTGTAGTCTATATGAGCATGTCTATTAAAGTCTAAATGAGCATGTCTATTGTAGTCTAAATGAGCACGTATATTGTAGTCTAGATGAGCATGTCTATTGTAATCTAAATGAGATTTTTATTGTAGTCTAAATGAGCATGTATATTGTAGTCTAAATAAGCATGTCTATTGTAATTGTAGTCTAAATGAGCACGTCTATTGTAGTCTAAATGAGCACGTGTATTGTAGTCTAAATGAGCATGTCTATTGCAGTCTAAATGAGATGTCTATTGTAGTCTGAATGAGCATGTCTATTGTAGTCTAAATGAGCACGTCTATTGTAGTCTAAATGAGCACGTCTATTGTAGTCTAAATGAGATGTCTATTGTAGTCTGAATGAGCATGTCTATTGAAGTCTAAATGAGCACGTCTATTGTAGTCTAAATGAGCATTTCTATTGTAGTCTAAATGAGATGTCTATTGTAGTCTAAATGAGCATGTCTATTGTAGTCTAAATGAGCACGTCTATTGTAGTCTAAATGAGCATGTCTATTGTATTCTATATGAGCATGTCTGTTGTAGTCTAAATGAGCATGTCTATTGCAGTCTAAATGCGATGTCTATTGTAGTCTAAATGAGCATGTCTATTGTAGTCTAAATGAGCATGTCTATTGTAGTCTAAATGAGCACGTCTATTGTAGTCTAAATGAGCACGTCTATTGTAGTCTAAATGAGCATGTCTATTGTAGTCTAAATGAGCACGTCTATTGTAGTCTAAATGAGCATGTCTATTGTAGTCTAAATAAGCATATCTATTGTAGTCTAAATGAGATGTCTATTGTAGTCTAAATAAGCATGTCTGTTAAAGTCTAAATGAGCATGTCTATTGTAGTCTGAATGAGATGTCTATTGTTGTCTAAATTAGCATGTCTATTGTAGTCTAAATGAGCATGTCTATAAAAGTCTCAATGAGCATGTCTATTGTAGTCTAAATGAGATGTCTATTGTAGTCTAAATGAGCATGTCTAATAAAGTCTAAATGAGCATGTCTATTGCAGTCTAAATGAGATGTCAATTGTAATCTAAATGAGCATGTCTATTGTAGTCTAAATGAGCATGTCTATTAAAGTCTAAATGAGCATGTCTGTTGTAGTCTAAATGAGATGTCTAATGTAGTCTAAATGAGATGTCTATTGTAGTCTAAATGAGCATGTCTATTAAAGTCTAAATGAGCATGTCTATTGTAGTCTAAATGAGGTGTCTATTGTAGTCTAAATGAGCATGTCTAATAAAGTCTAAATGAGCTTGTCTATTGTAGTCTAAATGAGATGTCTATTGTTGTCGAAATCAACATGTCTATTGTAGTCTAAATGAGCATGTCTATAAAAGTCTAAATGAGCATGTCTATTGTAGTCTAAATGAGATGTCTATTGTAGTCTAAATGAGCACGTCGATTGAAGTCTAAATGAGCATGTCTATTGTAGTCTAAATGAGATGTCTATTGTAGTCTAAATGAGCACGTCTATTGAAGTCTAAATGAGCTTGTCCATTGTAGTCTAAATGAGATGTCTATTGTAGTCTAAATGAGCACGTCTATTGAAGTCTACATGAGCATGTCTATTGTAGTCTAACTGAGCATGTATATTGTAGTCTAAATGAGATGTCTATTGTAGTCTAAATGAGCATGTCTATTGTAGTCTAAATGAGCATGTCTATTGTAGTCTAAATGAGCACGTCTATTGTAGTCTAAATGAGCACGTCTATTAAAATTTAAATGAGCATGTCTATTGTAGTCTAAATGAGATGTCTATTGTAGTCTAAAGGAGCATGTCTATTGTAGTCTAAATGAGCATGTCTATTGTAGTCTAAATGAGATGTCTATTGTAGTCTGAATGAGATGTCTATTGTAGTCTAAATGAGCATGTCTTTTGTAGTCTAAATGAGCATGTCTATTGTAGTCTAAATGAGCATGTCTATTGTAGTCTAAATGAGCATGTCTATTGCATTTTAAATGAGATGTCTATTGTAGTCTAAATGAGCATGTCTATTGTAGTCTAAATGAGCATGTCTATTGCATTTTAAATGAGATGTCTATTGTAGTCTAAATGAGCATGTCTTTTGTAGTCTAAATGAGCATGTCTATTGTAGTCTAAATGAGCATGTCTATTGTAGTCTAAATGAGCATGTCTATTGCATTTTAAATGAGATGTCTATTGTAGTCTAAATGAGCATGTCTATTGTAGTCTAAATGAGATGTCTATTGTAGTCTAAAGGAGCATGTCTATTGTAGTCTAAATGAGCATGTCTATTGTAGTCTAAATGAGATGTCTATTGTAGTCTGAATGAGATGTCTATTGTAGTCTAAATGAGCATGTCTTTTGTAGTCTAAATGAGCATGTCTATTGTAGTCTAAATGAGCATGTCTATTGTAGTCTAAATGAGCATGTCTATTGCATTTTAAATGAGATGTCTATTGTAGTCTAAATGAGCATGTCTATTGTAGTCTAAATGAGCATGTCTATTGCAGTCTAAATGAGATGTCTATTGTAGTTTAAATGAGCATGTCTATTGTAGTCTAAATGAGCACGTCTTTTGTAGTCTAAATGAGCATGTCTATTGTAGTCTAAATGAGCATGTCTATTGTAGATTAAATGAGCATGTCTATTGCAGTCTAAATGAGCACGTCTATTGTAGTCTAAATGAGCATGTCTATTGTAGTCTGAATGAGCATATCTATTGTAGTCTAAATGAGATGTCTATTAAAGTCTAAATGAGCATGTCTATTGTAGTTTAAATAAGATGTCTATTGTAGTCTAAATGAGATGTCTATTGTAGTCTAAATGAGCATGTCTATTGTAGTCTAAATGAGATGTCTATTGTAGTCTAAATGAGCCTCTTTATTAAAGTCTAAATGAGCATGTCTATTGTAGTCTAAATGACATGTCTATTGTAGTCTAAATGAGCATGTCTATCAAAGTCTAAATGAGATGTCTATTGTAGTCTATATGAGCATGTCTATTAAAGTCTAAATGAGCATGTCTATTGTAGTCTAAATGAGCACGTATATTGTAGTCTAGATGAGCATGTCTATTGTAGTCTAAATGAGATTTTTATTGTAGTCTAAATGAGCATGTATATTGTAGTCTAAATAAGCATGTCTATTGTAATTGTAGTCTAAATGAGCACGTCTATTGTAGTCTAAATGAGCACGTGTATTGTAGTCTAAATGAGCATGTCTATTGCAGTCTAAATGAGATGTCTATTGTAGTCTATATGAGCATGTCTATTAAAGTCTAAATGAGCATGTCTATTGTAGTCTAAATGAGCACGTATATTGTAGTCTAGATGAGCATGTCTATTGTAATCTAAATGAGATTTTTATTGTAGTCTAAATGAGCATGTATATTGTAGTCTAAATAAGCATGTCTATTGTAATTGTAGTCTAAATGAGCACGTCTATTGTAGTCTAAATGAGCACGTGTATTGTAGTCTAAATGAGCATGTCTATTGCAGTCTAAATGAGATGTCTATTGTAGTCTGAATGAGCATGTCTATTGTAGTCTAAATGAGCACGTCTATTGTAGTCTAAATGAGCACGTCTATTGTAGTCTAAATGAGATGTCTATTGTAGTCTGAATGAGCATGTCTATTGAAGTCTAAATGAGCACGTCTATTGTAGTCTAAATGAGCATTTCTATTGTAGTCTAAATGAGATGTCTATTGTAGTCTAAATGAGCATGTCTATTGTAGTCTAAATGAGCACGTCTATTGTAGTCTAAATGAGCATGTCTATTGTATTCTATATGAGCATGTCTGTTGTAGTCTAAATGAGCATGTCTATTGCAGTCTAAATGCGATGTCTATTGTAGTCTAAATGAGCATGTCTATTGTAGTCTAAATGAGCATGTCTATTGTAGTCTAAATGAGCACGTCTATTGTAGTCTAAATGAGCACGTCTATTGTAGTCTAAATGAGCATGTCTATTGTAGTCTAAATAAGCATATCTATTGTAGTCTAAATGAGATGTCTATTGTAGTCTAAATAAGCATGTCTGTTAAAGTCTAAATGAGCATGTCTATTGTAGTCTGAATGAGATGTCTATTGTTGTCTAAATTAGCATGTCTATTGTAGTCTAAATGAGCATGTCTATAAAAGTCTCAATGAGCATGTCTATTGTAGTCTAAATGAGATGTCTATTGTAGTCTAAATGAGCATGTCTAATAAAGTCTAAATGAGCATGTCTATTGCAGTCTAAATGAGATGTCAATTGTAATCTAAATGAGCATGTCTATTGTAGTCTAAATGAGCATGTCTATTAAAGTCTAAATGAGCATGTCTGTTGTAGTCTAAATGAGATGTCTAATGTAGTCTAAATGAGATGTCTATTGTAGTCTAAATGAGCATGTCTATTAAAGTCTAAATGAGCATGTCTATTGTAGTCTAAATGAGGTGTCTATTGTAGTCTAAATGAGCATGTCTAATAAAGTCTAAATGAGCTTGTCTATTGTAGTCTAAATGAGATGTCTATTGTTGTCGAAATCAACATGTCTATTGTAGTCTAAATGAGCATGTCTATAAAAGTCTAAATGAGCATGTCTATTGTAGTCTAAATGAGATGTCTATTGTAGTCTAAATGAGCACGTCGATTGAAGTCTAAATGAGCATGTCTATTGTAGTCTAAATGAGATGTCTATTGTAGTCTAAATGAGCACGTCTATTGAAGTCTAAATGAGCTTGTCCATTGTAGTCTAAATGAGATGTCTATTGTAGTCTAAATGAGCACGTCTATTGAAGTCTACATGAGCATGTCTATTGTAGTCTAACTGAGCATGTATATTGTAGTCTAAATGAGATGTCTATTGTAGTCTAAATGAGCATGTCTATTGTAGTCTAAATGAGCATGTCTATTGTAGTCTAAATGAGCACGTCTATTGTAGTCTAAATGAGCACGTCTATTAAAATTTAAATGAGCATGTCTATTGTAGTCTAAATGAGATGTCTATTGTAGTCTAAAGGAGCATGTCTATTGTAGTCTAAATGAGCATGTCTATTGTAGTCTAAATGAGATGTCTATTGTAGTCTGAATGAGATGTCTATTGTAGTCTAAATGAGCATGTCTTTTGTAGTCTAAATGAGCATGTCTATTGTAGTCTAAATGAGCATGTCTATTGTAGTCTAAATGAGCATGTCTATTGCATTTTAAATGAGATGTCTATTGTAGTCTAAATGAGCATGTCTATTGTAGTCTAAATGAGCATGTCTATTGCATTTTAAATGAGATGTCTATTGTAGTCTAAATGAGCATGTCTTTTGTAGTCTAAATGAGCATGTCTATTGTAGTCTAAATGAGCATGTCTATTGTAGTCTAAATGAGCATGTCTATTGCATTTTAAATGAGATGTCTATTGTAGTCTAAATGAGCATGTCTATTGTAGTCTAAATGAGATGTCTATTGTAGTCTAAAGGAGCATGTCTATTGTAGTCTAAATGAGCATGTCTATTGTAGTCTAAATGAGATGTCTATTGTAGTCTGAATGAGATGTCTATTGTAGTCTAAATGAGCATGTCTTTTGTAGTCTAAATGAGCATGTCTATTGTAGTCTAAATGAGCATGTCTATTGTAGTCTAAATGAGCATGTCTATTGCATTTTAAATGAGATGTCTATTGTAGTCTAAATGAGCATGTCTATTGTAGTCTAAATGACATGTCTATTGTAGTCTAAATGAGCATGTCTATTAAAGTCTAAATGAGCATGTCTATTGTAGTCTAAATGAGCATGTCTATTGTAGTCTGGATGAGATGTCTGTTGTAGTCTAAATGAGATGTCTATTGTAGTCTAAATGAGCATGTCTATTGTAGTCTAAATGAACATGTCTACTAAAGTCTGAATGAGCATGTCTATTGTAGTCTAAATGAGCATGTCTATTGTAGTCTAAATGAGCGCGTCTATTGTAGTTTAAATAAGCATGTCTATTGTAGTCTAAATGAGATGTCTATTGTAGTCTAAATGAGCACGTTTATTATAGTCTGTCTAAATGAGCATGTCTATTGTAGTCTAAATGAGCACGTCTTTTGTAGTCTTAATGAGCATGTCTATTGTAGTCTAAATGAGCGCGTCTATTGTAGTTTAAATGAGCATGTCTATTGTAGTCTAAATGAAATGTCTATTGTAGTCTAAATGAGCACGTTTATTATAGTCTAAATGAGCACGTCTATTGTAGTCTAAATGAGCACGTCTTTTGTAGTCTTAATGAGCATGTCTATTGTAGTCTAAATGAGCACGTCTATTGTAGTCTAAATGAACATTTCTATTGCAGTCTAAACGAGATGTCTATTGTAGTCTAAATGAGCATGTCTATTGTAGTCTAAATGAGCACGTCTATTGTAGTCTAAATGAGATGTCTATTGTAGTCTAAATAAGCATGTCTATTAAAGTCTAAATGAGCATGTCTATTGTAGTCTAAATAAGCATGTCTATTAAAGTCTAAATGAGCCTGTCTATTGTAGTCTAAATGAGCATGTCTACTAAAGTCTAAATGAGCATGTCTATTGTAGTCGAAATGAGCATGTCTATTGTAGTCTAAATGAGCACGTCTATTGTAGTCTAAATGAGCATGTCTATTGTAGTCTAAATGAGATGTCTAATGTAGTCTAAATGAGCACGTCTATTGTAGTCTAAATGAGCATGTCTATTGTAGTCTGAATGAGCATGTCTATTGTAGTCTGAATGAGCATGTCTATTGAAGTCTAAACGAGCACGTCTATTGTAGTCTAAATGAGCATGTCTATTGTAGTCTAAATAAGCATGTCTATTGTAGTCTAAATGAGCACGTCTATTGTAGTCTAAATGAGATGTCTATTGTAGTCTGAATGAGCATGTCTATTGAAGTCTAAACGAGCACGTCTATTGTAGTCTAAATGAGCATGTCAATTGTAGTCTAAATGAGCACGTCTATTGTAGTCTAAATGAGCATGTCTATTGTAGTCTAAATGAGCACGTCTATTGTAGTCTAAATGAGCACGTCTATTGTAGATTAAATGAGCATGTCTATTGCAGTCTAAATGAGCACGTCTATTGTAGTCTAAATGAGCATGTCTATTGTAGTCTAAATGAACACGTCTATTGTAGTCTAAATGAGCACGTCCATTGTAGTTTAAATGAGCATGTCTATTGCAGTCTAAATGAGATGTCTATTGTAGTCTAAATGAGCATGGGTATTGTAGTCTAAATGAGCACGTCTATTGTAGTCTAAATGAAATGTCTATTGTAGTCTGAATGAGCATGTCTATTGAAGTCTAAACGAGCACGTCTATTGTAGTCTAAATGAGCATGTCTATTGTAGTCTAAATAAGCACGTCTATTGTAGTCTAAATGAGCATGTCTATTGTAGTCTAAATGAGCATGTCTATTGTAGTCTAAATGAGCATGTCTATTGCAGTCTAAATGAGGTGTCTATTGTAGTCTAAATGAGCATGTCTAATAAAGTCTAAATGAGCTTGTCTATTGTAGTCTAAATGAGATGTCTATTGTTGTCGAAATTAACATGTCTATTGTAGTCTAAATGAGCATGTCTATAAAAGTCTAAATGAGCATGTCTATTGTAGTCTAAATGAGATGTCTATTGTAGTCTAAATGAGCACGTCTATTGAAGTCTAAATGAGCATGTCTATTGTAGTCTAAATGAGATGTCTATTGTAGTCTAAATGAGCACGTCTATTGAAGTCTAAATGAGCTTGTCTATTGTAGTCTAAATGAGATGTCTATTGTAGTCTAAATGAGCACGTCTATTGAAGTCTAAATGAGCATGTCTATTGTAGTCTAACTGAGCATGTATATTGTAGTCTAAATGAGATGTCTATTGTAGTCTAAATGAGCATGTCTATTGTAGTCTAAATGAGCACGTCTATTGTAGTCTAAATGAGCACGTCTATTAAAGTCTAAATGAGCATGTCTATTGTAGTCTAAATGAGATGTCTATTGTAGTCTAAAGGAGCATGTCTATTGTAGTCTAAATGAGCATGTCTATTGTAGTCTAAATGAGATGTCTATTGTAGTCTGAATGAGATGTCTATTGTAGTCCAAATGAGCATGTCTTTTGTAGTCTAAATGAGCATGTCTATTGTAGTCTAAATGAGCATGTCTATTGTAGTCTAAATGAGCATGTCTATTGCATTTTAAATGAGATGTCTATTGTAGTCTAAATGAGCATGTCTTTTGTAGTCTAAATGAGATGTCTATTGCAGTCTAAATGAGCCTCTTCATTAAAGTCTAAATGAGCATGTCTATTGTAGTCTAAATGACATGTCTATTGTAGTCTAAATGAGCATGTCTATTAAAGTCTAAATGAGCATGTCTATTGTAGTCTAAATGAGCATGTCTATTGTAGTCTGGATGAGATGTCTGTTGTAGTCTAAATGAGATGTCTATTGTAGTCTAAATGAGCATGTCTATTGTAGTCTAAATGAACATGTCTACTAAAGTCTGAATGAGCATGTCTATTGTAGTCTAAATGAGCATGTCTATTGTAGTCTAAATGAGCGCGTCTATTGTAGTCTGAATGAGCATGTCTATTGTAGTCTAAATGAGATGTCTATTGTAGTCTAAATGAGCACGTTTATTATAGTCTAAATGAGCATGTCTATTGTAGTCTAAATGAGCACGTCTTTTGTAGTCTTAATGAGCATGTCTATTGTAGTCTAAATGAGCACGTCTATTGTAGTCTAAATGAACATTTCTATTGCAGTCTAAACGAGATGTCTATTGTAGTCTAAATGAGCATGTCTATTGTAGTCTAAATGAGCACGTCTATTGTAGTCTAAATGAGATGTCTATTGTAGTCTAAATAAGCAGGTCTATTAAAGTCTAAATGAGCATGTCTATTGTAGTCTAAATGAGCATGTCTATTAGAGTCTAAATGAGCCTGTCTATTGTAGTCTAAATGAGCATGTCTACTAAAGTCTAAATGAGCATGTCTATTGTAGTCGAAATGAGCATGTCTATTGTAGTCTAAATGAGATGTCAATTGTAATCTAAATGAGCATGTCTATTGTAGTCTAAATGAGCATGTCTATTAAAGTCTAAATGAGCATGTCTGTTGTAGTCTAAATGAGATGTCTAATGTAGTCTAAATGAGATGTCTATTGTAGTCTAAATGAGCATGTCTATTAAAGTCCAAATGAGCATGTCTATTGTAGTCTAAATGAGGTGTCTATTGTAGTCTAAATGAGCATGTCTAATAAAGTCTAAATGAGCTTGTCTATTGTAGTCTAAATGAGATGTCTATTGTTGTCGAAATCAACATGTCTATTGTAGTCTAAATGAGCATGTCTATAAAAGTCTAAATGAGCATGTCTATTGTAGTCTAAATGAGATGTCTATTGTAGTCTAAATGAGCACGTCTATTGAAGTCTAAATGAGCATGTCTATTGTAGTCTAAATGAGATGTCTATTGTAGTCTAAATGAGCACGTCTATTGAAGTCTAAATGAGCTTGTCCATTGAAGTCTAAATGAGATGTCTATTGTAGTCTGAATGAGCATGTCTATTGAAGTCTAAACGAGCACGTCTATTGTAGTCTAAATGAGCATGTCTATTGTAGTCTAAATAAGCACGTCTATTGTAGTCTAAATGAGCATGTCTATTGTAGTCTAAACGAGCATGTCTATTGTAGTCTAAATGAGCATGTCTATTGCAGTCTAAATGAGGTGTCTATTGTAGTCTAAATGAGCATGTCTAATAAAGTCTAAATGAGCTTGTCTATTGTAGTCTAAATGAGATGTCTATTGTTGTCGAAATTAACATGTCTATTGTAGTCTAAATGAGCATGTCTATAAAAGTCTAAATGAGCATGTCTATTGTAGTCTAAATGAGATGTCTATTTTAGTCTAAATGAGCACGTCTATTGAAGTCTAAATGAGCATGTCTATTGTAGTCTAAATGAGATGTCTATTGTAGTCTAAATGAGCACGTCTATTGTAGTCTAAATGAGCATGTCTATTGTAGTCTAAATGAGCTTGTCTATTGTAGTCTAAATGAGATGTCCATTGTAGTCTAAATGAGCACGTCTATTGAAGTCTAAATGAGCATGTCTATTGTAGTCTAACTGAGCATGTATATTGTAGTCTAAATGAGATGTCTATTGTAGTCTAAATGAGCATGTCTATTGTAGTCTAAATGAGGTGTCTATTGTAGTCTAAATGAGCATGTCTATTAAAGTCTAAATGAGCATGTCTATTGTAGTCGAAATGAGATGTCTATTGTTGTCTAAATTAACATGCCTATTGTAGTCTAAATGAGCATGTCAATAAAAGTCTAAATGAGCATGTCTATTGTAGTCTAAATGAGATGTCTATTGTAGTCTAAATGAGCACGTCTATTGAAGTCTAAATTAGCGTGTCTATTGTAGTCTAAATGAGATCTCTATTGTAATCTAAATGAGCATGTTTACTGTAGTCGAAATCAGCACGTCTATTGTTGTCTAAATGAGCATGTCTATTGTAGTCTAAATGAGCATGTCTTTTAAAGTCTAAATGAGCATGTCTATTGTAGTCTAAATGAGATGTCTATTGTAGTCTAAATGAGCATGTCTATTGTAGTCTAAATGAGCATGTCTATTGTAGTCTAAATGAGCATGTATATTGCAGTCTAAATGAGCATGTCTATTGTAGTCTAAATGAGATGTCTATTGTAGTCTGAATGAGCCTGTTCATTAAAGTCTAAATGAGCATTTCTATTGTAGTCTACATGAGATGTCTATTGTTGTCTAAATGAGCACGTCTATTGTAGTCTAAATGAGCATGTCTATTGTAGTCTAAATGAGAATGTCTATTGTAGTCTAAATGAGATGTCTATTGTAGTCTGAATGAGCATGTCTATTGCAGTCTAAATGAGATGTCTATTGTAGTCTAAATGAGCATGTCTATCGTAGTCTAAATGAGCATGTCTATTGAAGTCTAAATGAGAACGTCTATTGTAGTCTAAATGAGCATGTCTATTGTAGTCTAAATGAGCACGTCTATTGTGGTCTAAATGAGCATGTCTATTGTAGTCTAAATGAGCATATCTATTGTAGTCTAAATGAGATGTCTATTGTAGTCTAAATGAGCATGTCTATTAAAGTCTAAATGAGCATGTCTATTGTAGTCTAAATGAGATGTCTATTGTTGTCTAAATTAGCATGTCTATTGTAGTCTAAATGAGCATGTCTATAAAAGTCTAAATGAGCATGTCTATTGTAGTTTAAATGAGATATCTATTGTAGTCTAAATGAGCATGTCAATTAAAGTCTAAATGAGCATGTCTATTGTAGTCTAAATGAGATGTCTATTGTAGTTTAAATTAGCATGTCTATTAAACTCTAAATGAGCATGTCTGCTGTAGTCTAAATGAGATGTCTATTGTAGTCTAAATGAGATCTCTATTGTAGTCTAAATAAGCATGTCTATTAAAGTCTAAATTAGCATGTCTATTGTAGTCTAAATGAGATGTCTATTGTTGTCTAAATTAACATGTCTATTGTAGTCTAAATGAGCATGTTTATAAAAGTCTAAATGAGCATGTCTATTGTAGTCTAAATGAGATGTCTATTGTAGTCTAAATGAGCACGTCTATTGTAGTCTAAATGAGCATGTCTATTGCAGTCTAAATGAGATGTCTATTGTAGTTTAAATGAGCACGTCTTTTGTAGTCTAAATGAGCATGTCTATTGTAGTCTAAATGAGCATGTCTATTGTAGATTAAATGAGCATGTCTATTGTAGATTAAATGAGCATGTCTATTAAAGTCTAAATGAGCATGTCTATTGTAGTCTAAATGAGCACGTCTTTTGTAGTCTAAATGAGCATGTCTATTGTAGTCTAAATGAGCATGTCTATTGTAGATTAAATGAGCATGTCTATTGCAGTCTAAATGAGCACGTCTATTGTAGTCTAAATGAGCATGTTTACTGTAGTCTAAATGAGCACGTCTAATGAAGTCTAAATGAGCATGTCTATTGTAGTCTAAATGAGCATGTCTATTGCAGTCTAAATGAGATGTCTATTGTAGTTTAAATGAGCATGTCTATTGTAGTCTAAATGAGCACGTCTTTTGTAGTCTAAATGAGCATGTCTATTGTAGTCTAAATAAGATGTCTATTGTAGTCTAAATGAGCATGTCTATTAAAGTCTAAATGAGCATGTCTATTGTAGTCTAAATGAGATGTCTATTGTTGTCTAAATTAGCATGTCTATTGTAGTCTAAATGAGCATGTCTATAAAAGTCTAAATGAGCATGTCTATTGTAGTCTAAATGAGATGTCTATTGTAGTCTAAATGAGCATGTCTATTAAAGTCTAAATGAGCATGTCTATTTTAGTCTTAATGAGATGTCTATTGTAATCTAAATGAGCATGTCTATTAAAGTCTAAATGAGCATGTCTGTTGTAGTCTAAATGAGCATGTCTATTGTAGTCTAAATGAGGTATCTATTGTAGTCTAAATGAGCATGTCTATTAAAGTCTAAATGAGCATGTCTATTGTAGTCTAAATGAGATGTCTATTGTTGTCTAAATTAGCATGTCTATTGTAATCTAAATGAGCATGTTTACTGTAGTCTAAATGAGCACGTCTAATGAAGTCTAAATGAGCATGTCTATTGTAGTCTAAATGAGCATGTCTATTGCAGTCTAAATGAGATGTCTATTGTAGTTTAAATGAGCATGTCTATTGTAGTCTAAATGAGCACGTCTTTTGTAGTCTA
This sequence comes from Morinoia aosen, assembly GCA_030386875.1. Classification (NCBI taxonomy): domain Eukaryota; kingdom Metazoa; phylum Arthropoda; class Malacostraca; order Amphipoda; family Talitridae; genus Morinoia; species Morinoia aosen. Next base: position 43,097,498 of record CM059565.1, on the reverse strand, counting down.
AATGAGCATGTCTATTGTAGTCTAAATGAGCATGTCTATTGTAGATTAAATGAGCATGTCTATTGCAGTCTAAATGAGCACGTCTATTGTAGTCTAAATGAGCATGTCTATTGTAGTCTGAATGAGCATATCTATTGTAGTCTAAATGAGATGTCTATTAAAGTCTAAATGAGCATGTCTATTGTAGTTTAAATAAGATGTCTATTGTAGTCTAAATGAGATGTCTATTGTAGTCTAAATGAGCATGTCTATTGTAGTCTAAATGAGATGTCTATTGTAGTCTAAATGAGCCTCTTTATTAAAGTCTAAATGAGCATGTCTATTGTAGTCTAAATGACATGTCTATTGTAGTCTAAATGAGCATGTATATTAAAGTCTAAATGAGATGTCTATTGTAGTCTATATGAGCATGTCTATTAAAGTCTAAATGAGCATGTCTATTGTAGTCTAAATGAGCACGTATATTGTAGTCTAGATGAGCATGTCTATTGTAGTCTAAATGAGATTTTTATTGTAGTCTAAATGAGCATGTATATTGTAGTCTAAATAAGCATGTCTATTGTAATTGTAGTCTAAATGAGCACGTCTATTGTAGTCTAAATGAGCACGTGTATTGTAGTCTAAATGAGCATGTCTATTGCAGTCTAAATGAGATGTCTATTGTAGTCTATATGAGCATGTCTATTAAAGTCTAAATGAGCATGTCTATTGTAGTCTAAATGAGCACGTATATTGTAGTCTAGATGAGCATGTCTATTGTAGTCTAAATGAGATTTTTATTGTAGTCTAAATGAGCATGTATATTGTAGTCTAAATAAGCATGTCTATTGTAATTGTAGTCTAAATGAGCACGTCTATTGTAGTCTAAATGAGCACGTGTATTGTAGTCTAAATGAGCATGTCTATTGCAGTCTAAATGAGATGTCTATTGTAGTCTGAATGAGCATGTCTATTGTAGTCTAAATGAGCACGTCTATTGTAGTCTAAATGAGCACGTCTATTGTAGTCTAAATGAGATGTCTATTGTAGTCTGAATGAGCATGTCTATTGAAGTCTAAATGAGCACGTCTATTGTAGTCTAAATGAGCATTTCTATTGTAGTCTAAATGAGATGTCTATTGTAGTCTAAATGAGCATGTCTATTGTAGTCTAAATGAGCACGTCTATTGTAGTCTAAATGAGCATGTCTATTGTATTCTATATGAGCATGTCTGTTGTAGTCTAAATGAGCATGTCTATTGCAGTCTAAATGCGATGTCTATTGTAGTCTAAATGAGCATGTCTATTGTAGTCTAAATGAGCATGTCTATTGTAGTCTAAATGAGCACGTCTATTGTAGTCTAAATGAGCACGTCTATTGTAGTCTAAATGAGCATGTCTATTGTAGTCTAAATGAGCATGTCTATTGTAGTCTAAATGAGCATGTCTATTGTAGTCTAAATAAGCATATCTATTGTAGTCTAAATGAGATGTCTATTGTAGTCTAAATAAGCATGTCTATTAAAGTCTAAATGAGCATGTCTATTGTAGTCTGAATGAGATGTCTATTGTTGTCTAAATTAGCATGTCTATTGTAGTCTAAATGAGCATGTCTATAAAAGTCTCAATGAGCATGTCTATTGTAGTCTAAATGAGATGTCTATTGTAGTCTAAATGAGCATGTCTAATAAAGTCTAAATGAGCATGTCTATTGCAGTCTAAATGAGATGTCAATTGTAATCTAAATGAGCATGTCTATTGTAGTCTAAATGAGCATGTCTATTAAAGTCTAAATGAGCATGTCTGTTGTAGTCTAAATGAGATGTCTAATGTAGTCTAAATGAGATGTCTATTGTAGTCTAAATGAGCATGTCTATTAAAGTCTAAATGAGCATGTCTATTGTAGTCTAAATGAGGTGTCTATTGTAGTCTAAATGAGCATGTCTAATAAAGTCTAAATGAGCTTGTCTATTGTAGTCTAAATGAGATGTCTATTGTTGTCGAAATCAACATGTCTATTGTAGTCTAAATGAGCATGTCTATAAAAGTCTAAATGAGCATGTCTATTGTAGTCTAAATGAGATGTCTATTGTAGTCTAAATGAGCACGTCGATTGAAGTCTAAATGAGCATGTCTATTGTAGTCTAAATGAGATGTCTATTGTAGTCCAAATGAGCACGTCTATTGAAGTCTAAATGAGCATGTCTATTGTAGTCTAACTGAGCATGTATATTGTAGTCTAAATGAGATGTCTATTGTAGTCTAAATGAGCATGTCTATTGTAGTCTAAATGAGCATGTCTATTGTAGTCTAAATGAGATGTCTATTGTAGTCTAAATGAGCACGTCTATTGTAGTCTAAATGAGCATGTCCATTGTAGTCTAAATGAGATGTCTATTGTAGTCTAAATGAGCATGTCCATTGTAATCTAAATGAGATGTCTATTGTAGTCTAAATGAGCACGTCTATTGTAGTCTAAATGAGCATGTATATTGTAGTCTAAATGAGATGTCTATTGTAGTCTAAATGAGCATGTCTATTGTAGTCTAACTGAGCATGTATATTGTAGTCTAAATGAGATGTCTATTGTAGTCTAAATGAGCATGTCTATTGTAGTCTAAATGAGCATGTCTATTGTAGTCTAAATGAGATGTCTATTGTAGTCTAAATGAGCACGTCTATTGTAGTCTAAATGAGCATGTCCATTGTAGTCTAAATGAGATGTCTATTGTAGTCTAAATGAGCATGTCTATTGTAGTCTAACTGAGCATGTATATTGTAGTCTAAATGAGATGTCTATTGTAGTCTAAATGAGCATGTCCATTGTAGTCTAAATGAGATGTCTATTGTAGTCTAAATGAGCACGTCTATTGAAGTCTACATGAGCATGTCTATTGTAGTCTAACTGAGCATGTATATTGTAGTCTAAATGAGATGTCTATTGTAGTCTAAATGAGCATGTCTATTGTAGTCTAAATGAGCATGTCTATTGTAGTCTAAATGAGCACGTCTATTGTAGTCTAAATGAGCACGTCTATTAAAATTTAAATGAGCATGTCTATTGTAGTCTAAATGAGATGTCTATTGTAGTCTAAAGGAGCATGTCTATTGTAGTCTAAATGAGCATGTCTATTGTAGTCTAAATGAGATGTCTATTGTAGTCTGAATGAGATGTCTATTGTAGTCTAAATGAGCATGTCTTTTGTAGTCTAAATGAGCATGTCTATTGTAGTCTAAATGAGCATGTCTATTGTAGTCTAAATGAGCATGTCTATTGCATTTTAAATGAGATGTCTATTGTAGTCTAAATGAGCATGTCTATTGTAGTCTAAATGAGCATGTCTATTGCATTTTAAATGAGATGTCTATTGTAGTCTAAATGAGCATGTCTTTTGTAGTCTAAATGAGCATGTCTATTGTAGTCTAAATGAGCATGTCTATTGTAGTCTAAATGAGCATGTCTATTGCATTTTAAATGAGATGTCTATTGTAGTCTAAATGAGCATGTCTATTGTAGTCTAAATGAGATGTCTATTGTAGTCTAAAGGAGCATGTCTATTGTAGTCTAAATGAGCATGTCTTTTGTAGTCTAAATGAGCATGTCTATTGTAGTCTAAATGAGCATGTCTATTGTAGTCTAAATGAGCATGTCTATTGCATTTTAAATGAGATGTCTATTGTAGTCTAAATGAGCATGTCTATTGTAGTCTAAATGACATGTCTATTGTAGTCTAAATGAGCATGTCTATTAAAGTCTAAATGAGCATGTCTATTGTAGTCTAAATGAGCATGTCTATTGTAGTCTGGATGAGATGTCTGTTGTAGTCTAAATGAGATGTCTATTGTAGTCTAAATGAGCATGTCTATTGTAGTCTAAATGAACATGTCTACTAAAGTCTGAATGAGCATGTCTATTGTAGTCTAAATGAGCATGTCTATTGTAGTCTAAATGAGCGCGTCTATTGTAGTTTAAATAAGCATGTCTATTGTAGTCTAAATGAGATGTCTATTGTAGTCTAAATGAGCACGTTTATTATAGTCTGTCTAAATGAGCATGTCTATTGTAGTCTAAATGAGCACGTCTTTTGTAGTCTTAATGAGCATGTCTATTGTAGTCTAAATGAGCGCGTCTATTGTAGTTTAAATGAGCATGTCTATTGTAGTCTAAATGAAATGTCTATTGTAGTCTAAATGAGCACGTTTATTATAGTCTAAATGAGCACGTCTATTGTAGTCTAAATGAGCACGTCTTTTGTAGTCTTAATGAGCATGTCTATTGTAGTCTAAATGAGCACGTCTATTGTAGTCTAAATGAACATTTCTATTGCAGTCTAAACGAGATGTCTATTGTAGTCTAAATGAGCATGTCTATTGTAGTCTAAATGAGCACGTCTATTGTAGTCTAAATGAGATGTCTATTGTAGTCTAAATAAGCATGTCTATTAAAGTCTAAATGAGCATGTCTATTGTAGTCTAAATAAGCATGTCTATTAAAGTCTAAATGAGCCTGTCTATTGTAGTCTAAATGAGCATGTCTACTAAAGTCTAAATGAGCATGTCTATTGTAGTCGAAATGAGCATGTCTATTGTAGTCTAAATGAGCACGTCTATTGTAGTCTAAATGAGCATGTCTATTGTAGTCTAAATGAGATGTCTAATGTAGTCTAAATGAGCACGTCTATTGTAGTCTAAATGAGCATGTCTATTGTAGTCTGAATGAGCATGTCTATTGTAGTCTGAATGAGCATGTCTATTGAAGTCTAAACGAGCACGTCTATTGTAGTCTAAATGAGCATGTCTATTGTAGTCTAAATAAGCATGTCTATTGTAGTCTAAATGAGCACGTCTATTGTAGTCTAAATGAGATGTCTATTGTAGTCTGAATGAGCATGTCTATTGAAGTCTAAACGAGCACGTCTATTGTAGTCTAAATGAGCATGTCTATTGTAGTCAAAATGAGCACGTCTATTGTAGTCTAAATGAGCATGTCTATTGTAGTCTAAATGAACACGTCTATTGTAGTCTAAATGAGCACGTCCATTGTAGTTTAAATGAGCATGTCTATTGCAGTCTAAATGAGATGTCTATTGTAGTCTAAATGAGCATGTCTATTGTAGTCTAAATGAACACGTCTATTGTAGTCTAAATGAGCACGTCCATTGTAGTTTAAATGAGCATGTCTATTGCAGTCTAAATGAGATGTCTATTGTAGTCTAAATGAGCATGTCTATTGTAGTCTAAATAAGCATGTCTATTGTAGTCTAAATGAGCACGTCTATTGTAGTCTAAATGAGATGTCTATTGTAGTCTGAATGAGCATGTCTATTGAAGTCTAAACGAGCACGTCTATTGTAGTCTAAATGAGCATGTCTATTGTAGTCTAAATGAGCACGTCTATTGTAGTCTAAATGAGCATGTCTATTGTAGTCTAAATGAACACGTCTATTGTAGTCTAAATGAGCACGTCCATTGTAGTTTAAATGAGCATGTCTATTGCAGTCTAAATGAGCACGTCTATTGTAGTCTAAATGAGCATGTCTATTGTAGTCTAAATGAACACGTCTATTGTAGTCTAAATGAGCACGTCCATTGTAGTTTAAATGAGCATGTCTATTGCAGTCTAAATGAGATGTCTATTGTAGTCTAAATGAGCATGGGTATTGTAGTCTAAATGAGCACGTCTATTGTAGTCTAAATGAAATGTCTATTGTAGTCTGAATGAGCATGTCTATTGAAGTCTAAACGAGCACGTCTATTGTAGTCTAAATGAGCATGTCTATTGTAGTCTAAATAAGCACGTCTATTGTAGTCTAAATGAGCATGTCTATTGTAGTCTAAATGAGCATGTCTATTGTAGTCTAAATGAGCATGTCTATTGCAGTCTAAATGAGGTGTCTATTGTAGTCTAAATGAGCATG